>CM053757.1:28396456-28492399 GCA_028658305.1 Pachyuromys duprasi | reverse complement strand
CTAGCAGTCTGTCACTCCCAGGCTTCTATGGGGGAGGGTCAAAGAGTCAGCCATCAAGATCATGACTGAAACAGTCTCTGTTTCCCTCACTAGGGTCTTCAGTCTGACAACAAGCTATCATGGGCCCCATCTGAGTGGCGGTTCCAGGCCATATCCACACATGGTCCTTGATTGTAGAAACCGTCTCATACAAGACCCCTATGCCCTGCTCAGTTTGGTCTTTGTGGAGCTCTTGTTCTCCCCAGGTCTCACCAACCTCCCCCAGATCTATCATTACTTCTCGCCCTCTGCCAAAGTCTTGATCACGAGTCTTAATATCTGCTCTGATACATCCCTACATTGACCCCCCCGCCCAGAGGTCCTCCTTGGCATGCTCCTGTCCTGTTGTTTGTTTTCTCCTCCACTCAATGTCCATCCCATTTGTTCATCCAAACAAGTGTACATGCTATTTTTTAAATATATATATATATATATTTTAAACTGAAATAGCATTATATCACTTTTCCTCTTTCCTTTTTTCCCTCCCTTTTCTGGATACCCTCCCAAGTTTGCCTCCCACTTTCAAATTAATACCCTAGTTTTCTTTAATTCTCAATTTTTACACACACACACACACACACACACACACAAATTCTTATACACAACTTGCTGAGTCAGGTTTTGTTGATCTTGAGTATGTTTTCAGGGCTGACCACTCAGCATTAGACAACCAATAGGGGCTCATTCCTGGGACAGGCAAATTTTCCTCCTTCCAGCAGTCATTAGTTAGCTGACTGAAGTTCTCTATCTTAGGTTGTAACCCTGTGGAATCTCTTTCCCCCCATATTAATATATCTACTGATACTATTATTGTCCAGTACTGTTTATGTAGCCCTTTCTAGGAAAGACTGTTTCAGAGCAGGCTTCCTACTATTCTGACTCATACAATCTTTCATGATGTTTCCTGAGCTGGGGATGAGGAGATGTGATGTAGATGCAACCATGAGCACTGTGTCCAGTTGTGGTTTTCTGCAGTCAAATTATTAAGTATTTTATTTCAATTTAGCTTTAATCTGACATTGACTTCACTGACATAAAACTGTGTAGTCATTACCTAGTTAACTGTTACGTAGCTACAGAATACAACCCTCGGTTTCTTCCTCTAATCCAATCTGCAACCTTATAATCATCTCTATAAGTTGAGCTACTCCTCATTTTGTTGCTCTTTCAACGGGTCATTTGATTTCACTAAGTTTTTGGTCCCCTTGATTTTCTCAGTTCTCTAGTCTGACTTTATTTCCTTTCTTTCTGCCATTTGCTTTTGCATTTGTTCTCCTTGCTTCTTCTAACTCACTGAGTTCAGTTTTCTCTTTCAGGTAGGTTAAATTTCCCACCTCGTCTTAAGTTCTGTCCTTGGTGACTTCTATTGATTGAGTTTTTTATCTGTTTTAACATGATGACTGAATGATTCCCATTGCCCTCCGCGAATGACTTTTCTTGTATCTGATTATTCTGCCATGCTACACCTTTATTTCTGTTCTTTTCAACTATTTCCTAATATTTCTTTTGATTTGTTATTATGGATAAGCTATTTGGTAAATATCACTGCAATATAAAAATTTGAGGCTATTACAAATGTCTTCCTATTATTACATTCTAATTCTTCACTCCACTGTTTATAAAGGACACACAATAATAATAATAATAATTGTTGTTGTTATATTATTACTATTTCAACTGGCTATAGGAAGATCTGTATTTTATTCATACTTTGATAAATACTTTGATCATACTTGAAAATAATCTTTCTATATTATTCAAATGTTGATGAAGTATTATTAAAAATTGTTGATGAGTATAATTTTTAAAATTTATTTGTATATTTGATGATTTTCTGATTGATAAATTACCAAGAACATTTTGAAACTTTCAGTTATTATTCCACACAAGGAATCCTTTACTCTTGATGTCACAGAAAAGAGAATTAAGTCATTCAAGAACTTATTAGGAATTTGACAGTGTTAATTTCAGAAAAAAATCTTAAAATATATGTGCACCATTAAATGTTATTTAAATTTCCCCATTTTATAGCTCTAATAATATTTTAAAACATTGGGTTCTGGATTTATTATTATTTTTTCTTAATATTCAGTTTAAAAGTGGGATTTAGGAATTTATGAAAAACTAATGCGTGTGTGTATATGTATGTATGTGTGTGTGTTGTGTGTGCAGGACAGTAAAGGAGGAACCCAGAACAAGGCTCTACTCTGAACTTATTCTCATATGGCAAAGTGAATTTCTCACCATCTTGGTTTCATATTGTTGCTTTTGTTTATGCAGATCTGTCCTGCAAACCAGAACATAACTTGTCCTGATGAATAGAGACTATTAGAGGTTGTCTTATGTGGTAAAAGAATACTGAGAATATTTACATTTGTCTTTAGGTTGAAGTCACGATGAGTACTTAGAAGTATTAGAATTCAGTTACAAAAAGAGAAGCCACACATCTTTTTGCAAGTTGGGAAGCAGGGCTTGAAGGAGAAATCTGGGAGGGTGGCATCTTAAAATGAGATCTGATTCATCAAAGCATGGTGTAGTCATTCTGTTGGATTGCTATTTTATTTTTGATGGTAAAAAAAAGTCACTGAAGAATCATAGGGATGGAAAAATGTACGGGTAAAATATGGGATTTCTTAAGAGTACTTTGGAAGGAAGCTGGAATAACTGCAGTAGTAAGAAACTCCAGGACTTTTGGAAATGTTATATTCTAACTGAGTAACAACGAAAGTGCAAGTGATATGCAGGACCTTGGGTTGCACCTAGTCAGTGGGGGGAGGGGCTCTGCAGCATATGTACTGCACTAATAAATCATTAAGGTTTTTACCTTTTTAGGTGCATAGTCGACAAGGGATTTCCACATGATTATGGTTGATAAAAGCTGAGACAGACAGCAAGCTAAAAATACGAGATAACCCTTATCAGAAGACAGGCACGTGCTTTGTTAGATTTTAAACATACACTATTCAGAAGGCCTGTGGGTTTCTTAGGAAGAATGTGGTAGACTGCCTTAAAGACGACTTTGGATTGTAGCATTGAATCCCGGAAGCAGACTGAACTGTCCAAAAGAGAGGGAAAGGTGATACATGGACCGTAATTCAAGCAATGAGACTGGGCCAGAAGTGACTTTATGTAATCTGTTCACACTGTGGATCTGTTTTGGAAGATTGCTGATTGCGTAGGACCTTATCCGTTCCGTCGCTGCTCCTCCCCCCAAAAAACAATATAAAATGATAAATCTTTGCCTTTGGTTTCTGAGGGTTTCACAGGGTTCACTTCAGTTTCACAGGGTTCAGCTTCTATTTGGGGGCTAAACTTTTAAGAGGTTTTGGGTTTTTATTTCCTTCAGTGTTTCTGATTGTGGGTAATAGTCTAATTTTCCTCCAAGTTAAATATATTAATTTTGATATTGTGAGAGCTCGTCAATCCCTTTCCTTCCTCAATCAAAGAGGACGTGAACCTGAGGGTTATGCCGCTTCGGGGAACTGGATAAGCACCATTAACTTTAGGAATGTATAATTACTTTTCTCTTTACTGCTGAGTGACTTTCTTTTGTGCAAAGCCTGTTAGGGAACCAAAATCATTCTCCTATCCGCCCATCTCCATTGTCACTTGGCATAGATAAGCCATTGTTGAACGCTAGAGTCAAGAGCACATTGATCTCTCATAGCAGAAGCAATTTCCTGTTTTCAAAAACTTGTAATGAGATTTAAAAAATGCAAACAAATCTAATATATCCACAAGAGAGATTGCAGAGTTGGATAAACACAGACAAACCGATGTTTAAACTTTTGTAACCTTCTCTAAAATTCTTTTATTAATTTGCCAGGAAGTTTATTTGCTCAGAAGCTATACAGATCTGGAGACAAATATTCACAAAATACATGTTCTAAAGTTGAAATTACAGTCATTTGTGGATGGAAGACTTTCAGAAATTGTGTGTGCATGTGCGTGCGTGTGTGCATGCGTGCGTGCGTGCGTGTGTGTGTGTGTGTGTGTAAAAGTCTCAACTATTTAAGGAATTTTTTGTTTCAAAATATATGCATGAGGAATATGCTATATTTATTGGGTTGAGTTTTGAGGATGAGTATATATTATGGGAATACTTCAGAGCATTTACCTCCTCCCCCAAACAGAAAGCTGAAGCATATTAATTGAAAGACATCTGGTAAATTAAGTCTATAAGACAAATTTGGGGTGCTCAACTTGGAAGAGATTCTTTCAGCCATTTAGCAAACTTATTTTATTCTACTCTGATAATTGAGCTATAATTACATCAAAATATCCTGATAAAACTTAATTGTCAGCTAGCCATAACCTGTGAAGGAGAAACCCTGGGTAGAGGAATTACCCAGATCGCATAGGCTTGTGGGCATCATTGTCCATCATTATCTTGATTGCTTATTAATGTGGAAGGGCTTAATCCACTGTAACTCCTAGACACTTTTCCTGGGTTATAAACAAACAATAAGAACAACAGAATTAGGCAGGGAGTAAACTAACAGCAGTGTTTAGTCATGGTTCTTGTCTCCAGGCCTGAGTTCCTGCCCTGACTTCCTTCAATGATGATTATAATCTGGAAATGTAAGTAAATAATATCAATACCAATACTGATACTAATATGGACACCTATACTGATACCAATAGTGCCAAGCTTCAGGCATTCATACTGACAATAAAACAATAGAAATCCAAAAATATCTTCAAGATAGGCATGTTTTCCCTACCCTTATGCACCATTTCTATAATTTTTCACTAAGTCCCTAAGGTGAACTGATGTGTTTCCAACCCAAACAGTGGACTAGTGATACAACTTCCACGTGGATCTCTTCTTTCCCTTCTGATCTTTACACCCTAACCTGTCTCTTCTAGAATAGTAATTTTTTAAAGTTTCTCATTAGGTTATGAAGCAGAGTGGCTGGGCTGCCAGCTGTGAGCTTTATCTCTAGATTTTAGAAGTCACACATATATTTTCTAAGTGAGAGACAAGGAATCAAGCCAGTTTTGGACTGATGTATTACAGGGCTGGTTATTGATAGCAAAGGGGAAGGATCTTTTCTTTTTTTACTCTATAGAATATTCAAACTTACAGAATTTTTTCTCTGAAATGAAAATTTTTTTTCTCTTTTCTGGGAACAATTCCAGGGTCTACACATGCTAGGTAATTGAAAAGCAAACACTATAGCACTGAACAACTTATTTCAGGGATTGGATTTCAGAAAGCTTTTGTTGCTTAACAGTGACCATTTGTTTTGTTTTTAAATTTTTTTATTATTATCATTTATTACAATTTATTCAATTTGTATCCCGGCTGTGTGCCCCTCCCTCATCTCCTTCTAATCTCACCCTCCCATTCTCTTCTCTCTCTGTGCCCCTCCCCTAGCCCACTGATAAGGGAGGTCCTCCTCCTCTTCTCTCTGACCCTAGCCTATCAGGTCTCATCAGGACTGGCTGCACTGTCTTCCTCTGTGGCCTGGCAAGGCTACATCCCCCAGGTGGAGGGGTTCAGAGAGCCTGTCCAAAGAATTCATGCCAAAGAAAATCCCTGCTCCCCGTATTAGGGAAGCCACTTAGAGACTGAGTGTATGGGCTACATCTGAGCAGGGGTTTTAGGTCTTCTGCATGCATTGTCCTTAGTTGAGTTATCAGTCTCTGCAGGGCCCCCAGGGCTCAGGGTTGTTTTTTTTTGTTCTTGTTGTTGTTGTTTTATTTTATTTTTGTTCTGTTTTTTGCTCTGTTGGTCTCCTTCTGTTTTGTTTTTATTTATTATTGCATCCGCTACACTGATTCCTTCTCTGTGCACTGTGCTTTATTTGCTTTAAGCCACAAAACAAATCTTAGGTAGCAGATGTGCTTCTTGGTCAACATATGGGTTCCGGAACAGTGGCTTAGGGGCTGTCCCTGACTCTGTTACCTGCTTTTGAATTCTCTTTCTCTAGCTGGGCCTCTTTGTCAGGCCTCAGTGGCTTAGTCCTCCTGTGACTTGAGGTGCCATTGTGGGTTGGTACTCCTTAGGGGCTTCCTCTTCTCTGAGAAGAAGAAAGGCAGGAGGGATTTGGGGAAGAGAGCATGAGGGTGGGCCTGGGAGAGAAGGAGAGAGAGAAAGGAGGGGATGGGATCAGGCTGTAAAGTTATTAAATAAATACATAAATAAAATTAATAAAAAATAAAATATGTCTTATGTTAAAATAGAATTATATCACTTCCTCTCTCTTTTCTTCTTCCAATCCTTCCCAGGTACTCTCCATGAAACCCCTTCTGGTGTCCTTCTCAACTTTCAGTTTCATAGCTTCTTTTACACACATACACACACCACACACACACATACACACACACACACACACACACACGAATCAAATCTCATAGCTCTCCAAGTCCATGTCGTAACTTTGCCACTTTTGAAAAAGCTTGCTGCAGAAAGCAAGACATCAAAAAGGGACATTTTTAGGACAGAGAAGTTTGGTAAGAAATATATAGTGAAAGAGGAAGGCACACGTGATAGGAAAAGGTTCCTTTTAGGGAGAGAGGAGGGAAGCAAATGCAGAGGGTGGAAGGAGAATAAAGGGGAATATTGGGATACAAGTTACATGATGAAGGAACAGGAAGAGTAGAGCTCCTTAGGATGGGGGGATTAGGAAGGAGGAGAGTAAAATAACAATAATGTCTAAAAAAGCTGCAAGGAGTCAAGCTACTATGTAATGATAAGTTATAGTTTGCACATTTTTGTTAAGAAATACATTTATATTTAAATATATGTATACACAACTATATAAAGATATATTATAGTATATCTGTATGTATTTATATAATTATATACATATAATTGCTTTTATAAACATATAAATGTATATAATTATATACATATATAATTAAGTGTGTGTGTGTGTGAATGAATGTTAAAAGTTCACTTTGCTCAGGGAGCTGAAAGCCTGAGAAAACAGTGGATCAACCTACTAAAATCTGTGTTAGATCTCATTTATAGTTAGAAGATTATAAAGGGAGATGAAGTAAAGTCAGTCAGTCATTTCCAACTTTAATCTTGCTCTTCTAGTTAAGGAAATGATTTTGATTCTGATAATATTGATAATAATGCTCTTGTGCGTGTTGTTTTCTCTCTATAGTTCAGTGGTTTCCCATAAACCAAGGATAATATGGCTCACATTACTCCCCAGTCAACATTTGGATTACACAGTTACTATGTTTATTTGTAACAGACAAACCATTGATAAAATATATGCTTTGGGCTACTTACAAAACAGAAAAAGAAAAGAAAAAGCTTGTATTTCGGATGGGGTAGTACACAACACATACATGTGTTTCATGTATGCCATCTTTGATAAACTATAGAATACATGGAACACTAATAAGTTTTTGCTTTCTTCTAGCCATGAGCTGAAGGTTTTTTACTGTGTCATGTCTTAGTCATGATATGCTGGTTCCCATGACCCCAAAGTAAAGAGGTTACACAATGACAGTTGAAGCTTCCAATATTGTGAGCCCAAATGCACTATCTATCCTTATAAATTATTTGTCTTATAGGTTTGTCTCAGATACTTGTTATAGTAATGGAAATATGACTAACACAGGTGCCTTTCTGCATATGGTGATTATGACTTCCCAGTATACTTCAAAACAAAAACAGAGGACTGCAGTATCTGCATATATTAAAGTGTCTTTTGATTTCATGATTTCCTCCAGTGTTCTATGTGTTTCAATTGACCCATTACAAATTAAGGAATAATGTGAACTTATACTTAAGAATCCTAAAAAGTTTGTAATACCACATTACAGAAGTCTGGGTCCATAACTCTATCTGCTCAAAGGAGATTCTTTGTGTGAGCTTTATTATGTGTTATGAAACTAAATGAAATACAGAAAGCCATGATTTAGTATGCAGCATGGATTTGCCAACACTAGTTCAAATTAGACCTGCCAGCTAACCCCTATTTCTCACTTGTGAGTCTAACAAATAAATTATAAGTGTTGGCACAATATTTATATTATTACTTTTATAGCCTACAATTTACAACCCTCGCTGTCCTTGAGAGGCTCCATGTATTTGTTACAGTCCCCTCCAGGGAGGATTCATCGAATGAAGGCTCAACATCTGTGCTCAGGGAAAATTCGGGCTCGTTCTACTAGGTTCTATTTCCCAAGAAACATTACTATTCCACATTGATTGTGTAACAGTGGATTAATTATGCTGTCAGGTAGTGTATTTATGTCCTTGGTTGTTATATTGGCTTACTGACTATAAAATGGCCAGTATACATCCTTCAGTGGAACACATATTTGTTTTATAAGCTGCATGCATGCTGAAAATTGCAAGCAAACAAGTGCTGTGTCTGTGTCTCAAGAAGATGAGTAGAAAGGCTTCATCAGCTGGATTTTATTTTTAACTATTTGCAGGAATATGAGTAGGCATGTTCTTCAGTAAATTAGCCACTGAAAAAAACTCATTCGAAATGAAACTGCCTGTATTTGAATCCCACATTATCAGTTATCAGCTCTGCAACTTAAGATGGGCATATAGTTTAAACTGTCTTGTGACTGACACTCTAAAATGTGTCCGCCGTATTTGTTCTATTGTTACTGTACCATGCAACTCATTGAGGAAAGCATTAACGCATAACCTCGCCACTGTGTATGTATGTGAAATGCTCTTTCCCTAACTGCAGGAATATGCTCCAGTGAAAACATACAACCATCTTAAATATAATTCCCTTTCCAAGACCTAAGGTAAAGACTATATTAAAAATCGTAAACATTTAAATGCTAAGATAGGCCAGAGATAAACCTGAAACAGTTTATTTTCTTTCATATACTTAATAAGCTTTTGAAAACAATGTCACTAAAGATCTTGGTCTCTTCCCTAATAGTAAAAGATACTGAGGCCTGGCAGTGGTGATACATGCCTTTAATCTTAGCACTCTGGAGGCAGAGGCAGGTGAATCTCTCTGAGTTTGAGGCCAATTTAATCTATTGAATGAGTTCCAGGACATCCAAGGCTACCCAGAGAAACCCTGACTTGAAAAAAAAAACTGAGATATGTAGATGACACAAGCACACAAGAAACCTCATCATTAGTAATATAAGAACCAGAGCACATCTTTCCTACAGCCTGCTGAACTGGAGGAGACAGGAGCTCCAAAAAGAGACCAACAAAGCCAAAATAAAAAAAAAAAGCCTGGGGCTCTGCAGAGACTGATACCCCATCCAAGAACAATGTATGGAGAGGATCTAAAACCCCAGCTCAGATGTAGCCCATAGACTCAGTATCCAAGTGGAGTCTCTAGAAAGGGGATTAGGGGTTTTCTCTAGCCTGAACTCAGTGACAGGTTCTCTGATCACCTCCCCCTGGGTGAGGGTGCAGCCTTGCCAGGCCACAGAGGAAGATAATGCAGCCAGTCCTGATGATACCTGATAGGCTAGGGGCAAATAGAAGGGGAGGAAGACCACCCTTATCAGTGAGCTAAGGGAGAGGCACGGGAGGGAGGGGGAAGAGGGTGGAAGGGTGGGATTGGAAGGAGATGAGAGAAGCACATCCAGGTTACAAATTGAATAAATTGAAATAACTGATATTTAGAAGAAGAAGAAGAAGAAGAAGAAGAAGAAGAAGAAGAAGAAGAAGAAGAAGAAGAAGAAGAAATAGATTTTTTCCCTCCCTGCTATTGTTTCTTGTTCTTTCTTGAATGAAAGGTTCCAGTCAGACTGATCTTGATTTCATAACTTACTTTCTGGTCTAGGAGGGTTTTTCTTTAAGTTTGTTCCTTCTAGAAAGCTTTCTTTCTTTCTCTCTTAGGTCATCAAGTGCTTTGCACAACAATTTCTTCTAGGTCTCTGAAAATATAATCTGTGTGGCATTGCTATTCTCAGCCACCCTTTTTAGAGTTATCCTACTGTCTCTTTTCCATCTCCTCATATCCAGTGTCTCTTTATGATACATATTGGTATTTGTAATTTACATACTATATGCATTTATTCACCCATTACATGTCTCTATCCCCAGGAAAGCAAGGATTTTAGCATTTTATTTATAGGTGTTTCTTGCAAACAACATTACAGAACAGTGTCTTAATAAGCTTTCTATTACTGTAACAAATAACTTATACAACACATTTATAAAGAATAAAAGTTTTATTTTGCTTCAAAAGTTAGGAATTTTGAATGATAGGACTAACTGCTTTCCCACTTGCAACAAGATAGCTTGATATGGCAGTATATGCTCAACTCATACATGCCCAAGGATAAAAGACAAGAAAAGAAAGAGAGCAGGTCCCACACCCATACTTCACTTCATGCTTCCATGTCTAGAGACATGAGGCCCTCTCGCTCGGTACAACTTATTGAAGAGTCTGACAGTTCTCAAAAGTACTATGCTGGAAACCATTCCTTGACTACATAGACCACAAAAGATAGTGAAGATCTGGGCTGTAACATATAGGAACCAAAAATGACTTAGAAAAAGTTGGTTGGAAAGCATAACAATGGTTTGCAGGGACCTCTACCCTAGACGAACAACTCATATTCACTGTTTAAAATGCATTGACTAGTAAATCCAACCATTATTAGTTTAGAGAACAGTTTTTATTGTATAGTTATCTTGCTTTTGCTTTCAAGAGAATACTACCTGCACTATTCATCCTAATTTACTATTTAATCATGCAAATAATACTAATGAATAAGCTATCACTATAAAATATGTATTTTATCAAGTAAGACTAAAAAGCTATTGAAGTGAATATTAATAGCCATGACTCATTTGCATAATTCCAAGGTTATGCTGTTCACCTACCAAAAAGTTTGACCTATCTTTTCAGCAAAAGTCAGTGATAAACCTCTCACTAAGGCGGTAATTTTCTTATATCTGAGAATTTTTAATAAGAATATAGAGTTATGATATATGTCAAATGTTTTGGTTAGTGTTTCTTATTAGCTTGGCTGAATTTTAATCAGAACTTGAAGTTGTTTGGTGCAAAAAAGAAAAAGAAAAAGAAATGGAATTTATGTCCAAGTTAACTCTGCCAGCTTTGGTGCAAATAATTAGATCATACTAACTAAATGTGGGAGTTCAACACAGAGAAATAAAAACAGTTCTGATAACAAGCTATTAAAACAAAATGGAATTTGTTCCGAACTGCAACTTTGAGCTGTGGGTGTTGAAGCCATTGCTCTGTACTGCTCCTTATATAATCAGCACTAAACAGAACCACTTCAGGTTCCTTCCAGAAACTATTGTCCTCCTAGGTGAAATTAAAGGTCTGTCCCTCTGTGATATATTCATTGGACCATATTTCAACAGAAAACAATAAAGTCTCCAGTAAAAACTTATAGAACAATCTCCTTTTATTAAAGAAGAATTTGTAAAATATCCCTAGTAATCTGGGAGAATGTAGACACAGATTGCTAGTATATGAACAGATTCTTATAGACATGACAAGATTTTCAGAAATAATTATAAAATGCTTAAGAATAAGAACAACTCCCCTATAAAGCTTCTCTCCACTCCACGAACAGTGGATGGGAGGAACAAGGCACATATTCATCCTATAATTCTTTATTGATTTATCTTACATGTCCCTATGTCCCAGATGGGGTGTTGGCAATCAAAGATAAGCAATCCCAGGAGGCCCTCAGTGTTTATTAGGTGATTCAGACACATACATAAGCAGAAAATATCTTTGTTCCTAATAATAAGAACAGATGAGCCCTAAAGATCTTGCCTATCTTACCAAGTACAATTTACACCTGTGTCTGAATACTACCATATAGCACACAGTAAAAAATATTGTCCAATGCCTTTATATCTATTGTTCTTGATTCCCTAACCAGATCAATCTATGTTGTGTAATGTGAAACTATGACCTGTTAGTATGGTTACTCACCTAAAAGTCCAACACAATAAGGGACTCAGGGGAGACATGAATCACCCAATAAACAGATAGTCATGACTGTGTTCAGTTTTGGTCATAGCACAACTGCATTGTGCTTCTTAGTAAAATATCAAGTTAAGAAATCTAAATCATGTAACTTTTGTTCACTTGTTACCTTCAAATAACAATTTCGTAAATTCTAACTCCTTCCTTTAAAAATTCATTTACCCATGTTGCTTTTCATTATCAAATACTTTGTACTTTCTGTATTTCATTTATCAAAAATCTCCCCAGTAGATTGGAAGCTCAATGGCGATAGTGATTTTTTTTAAATTTAATTATTTCTCAGAGGATTTCTCAGTGGTTAGAGGCGTGCATTGTTCTTCTTAATGATTTGTTTTTATTTTTAAAACCACAAATGACTAAAACAGTGCCTGATCCACAAAAAGTGTGAAATAGGTATTCAGAGGATGAAATAAGGAGCAATTAAGTTTTTCAGAAAAAGTCAATGCGGTTTACATTGCATGTTAGAAGTAGATGAGAAATGTAAACATAAACACATATATTTTCATATAAGTAAAGAAATTAATGAGCATGATGACTTTTCATAGGATCACAAGTTTCCTGAAGTGTTCTAATATGTGGATGCAGAACAAACATACACATAAAACTTGTTAATAAATTGAAAATAAAACTGCATCTTAATAGGCATTTATATATATGTATAATGTATATAATGTGATGATGCTTTAATTATTTTCTCTCTGTATAAAGGCTCATAATCCATTTATGTCCTGTGCTATAACTGAAGGTTTTATTAAAATTGAGGAAGGATGGGCATTTTCTGTCTATTGATGGTCAGTCTCAGGTTGTAATTCTAGCTATAACTGTGGTTATTGCTAATGTAATGGGCAACAACACTAACATTTCGAATAAGAAATAGGTCTCCTGCCTGAAGCACACACCTTTCTGGTATTTTCTCAACAACCTTACACTGCCATGTAAATTCTTTTGTGTTTTATTCCTCCCCAGTGAATTCTGGTCCTGAGGTGAGGAAAAAATGTTTTGCTTTCATGTCATAAGACTGTATAACTCAAGGTGTTACCTTGACTTTCAATCCCTGGTGAATGGCCGAGTCATCCCCGTCCAGGTTACACTTAACCATCAACATGGAGTTGTGGCTAGAAGCAAGGTACCTTCTATTCTGTCTGAGACTTCTTTCCCTGCTTGCTTACTAGTTTGATCTGCTTCAGACAGATTCTAAAGCTGCCTCGAGGAGCAAGGCCACATCTGACAGGACTTCTCCTTGAATCAGACCAGTAACTTCTACAGATCTCCTTTTACTGCCAAACCCCTTACACTTAGTTGAAGTGCTTGCTGTCAGAATTTTGAAACTCTTAATTTTGAAAAAGCCCCTTAATACTTTTGTTTTACACTCAGCTTTATAAATCAAAACAGTAGCCTGACTCAATCAATACCTTTAGCATGGTAATGATGCAGAATAATTTCACTTTGGTTATTGTATATTGAGTATTCCTCTTTTAGAAATTATATCCAAGCCAAATAAATATACTACCAAAGATGAACATGTGCTAGACATCCCTTTTTGTAATCCCATTTAATGTGGTTAAAATCTCCCCCAGAATCCCAAACAAATGCCTCTTGGCTCTTTTCATGCAGATTTACCTTTTATGACTTCCATCTCCGGAAAAGACATCTTGTGGGGAATCCTTCATTATTTTACTTCAAAAATTAAATTAAAATTTATGTCTCAGCCATTTACCTCTTTCATAGCATACCCTACACTGCTAACTTAATTATTATTTAAATAATAATGAAGAAAATTATAGTGAAAGCCACCCATAGTCACCTATTATAAACTTCAGCTTCAGCTTGCATTCCAGGGACTGTTTACAACTTAATATTGAACAAAGTAATGCACCAAATGGATGCAGCTTCTGCAGGCATTCTTTTTATTATTATTAATTTTTTTTGGCCAAAGTTATCACATGCTTCCAGTTGTTTCTTACAGAATTAGAAGTAATGCTTTTATGTTTAATGGAAGCTGCATGCTAATTACTAATGAGACAGGATGTAATAACAATGAAAAAGTATCAGCAAAAAGAAAAAAAATGAAGAATGTGCAATTACTTAATGGAAAAGTTTTGTTGCCCGGGAATCATCATGCTGTTCACCCACACCATCTGAGATGGTGGATTATGAAAGTGAATTACCTCAGCTCTGTGTGCATGTGAACATGGACTAGGATGCCCCCAAAGTGACAGTAAGTCATTTTTGTCATGTCAAAAATAAACATAATGAATTCTAAAGTGCTTGCTAATAAAATCAACTCCAAATATATATTTTGAAAGACTTCCCCCCAAGGGATGTAGTAATTTGTGTTAGACATCAAATGTAATGTGAAGTAATATACATTTTCTTAGATTAAGAAATTACCTTGTATAACAATTTCATTATTCTCCATAATGCATGTACATTGAACATTCATAGACAGGAAATGAACCAATATATTAAATATTACATCTAAGAGTTTTGAGTTTCCTTGTTAATAGAATTACCCAAGAAGCCACTATGGAGAAGGGCTCTGATTAATAGTCAGTCTTGCTTTCCATTGTCAGAGTTAGGGAGTTTTCATGACCTTTTCAAGAATAAACTATTAGAAAATTAAATAGTTACCCACACTTCACAGTTGCCATGCTAACAGGATGTAGAAATTTAATTTGGTAATACAAACCAATATTTTCTTACCCTTAGAAGTACCTCTCTGTTTCTTCTTGTTTTTGATACTCAGGAAGTTAATATATCCAGGTGGATGTTCTTTGAAAGTGAGAAAGCATGCATCCTTGGAGCTATGACATTAATGTCAACGTGTATGTGATAATCAATATCTAGTGAGAACATGTATCTCTACTACTGTTGTGTCCTCTACAACCAAATCACACCATCATCATTTTATGGTCTCTGCTACATCCAAACTGATTTCAGGAAAACAGGAGAACATAATAGGAACTTGCACTTCCTGGGAGCCCTCACTAAAAACAAACAGAAAAAGAGGCCCCAGATAGAAGGTTATTGTGAAGAAGTCACAAACTTAAGTGTGACAACATATTTTCTTTTCTACTAGTATTTTTCAGCATTAGAAAATAGTGAGCTTTATTACCTTTTCGGTCACATACGAGAAGATTTATGCTAACGAATTCTCTGCAGAAGTCTCATCATTTCAACTTTATGTCCTTGAGGATGAGGATCTTATAACTTTGTAGGACAAGAAGAATGTTTATACCATGAGAATTTTGTCTCCTTTTAATAAACAAAGTGTTACTTTTACACCTGCTGTTCTTCCCAAGGGATTTGATTTCAACAATCAAGGTGGC
Source organism: Pachyuromys duprasi (assembly GCA_028658305.1). Taxonomy (NCBI): domain Eukaryota; kingdom Metazoa; phylum Chordata; class Mammalia; order Rodentia; family Muridae; genus Pachyuromys; species Pachyuromys duprasi. The sequence goes on along the minus strand of CM053757.1, from coordinate 28,477,095 downwards.
AGAACAATGTGTTTTAACTCCTTCACCACTGGTCTGGAACTCTCAGAAAAATCACAAACAACTATTCAGAAAGTTAGGATATAGGGTTGGCTACCTGTGCAAATGTGACCGCAAAGTTGGAAGATAGTAACATTTAGGAAAAGGAGCTTCATGTTGCCTTTTCTCCCTTTCCTGAGGTGGCTTCTACCTTCTGGAGATTTAGCTATTTACTTAACTCTTGCTAGTGGTTTCCTAAACAAAAGACTATATTAAATGAAAACCAAACATCATTGCATTAGGTAACTATTTTTAATACTTTTGTGAGTACATTGCATTGGAATTATCTCAGAAAAGTATTCTTCCTCCCTCATAGACTGTGTAGCGATGGAAGTAGAACCCAAGTATAGATTTCTGAAAATAATAAACACAGTCAAGTTTTAATCCAGTTTTTATACAATTGTACTGGGAACTTTTAAATTTTGTCCACATTTTTATTGTTGTTGCTAAGACAGTGAGTATCTGAACAAGATGTTCACAATTCATCCCTAGCCTTTTATCCCTAGTAAAAAAGGAGAGGTCAAATTTCAATGAAATAATTGATTCATTCATTGTCTTCTGAAATAACTTCTACTAACTGTTGGCCTTTTATTTTTTGGTACTCACAACAAAAAGCATACCTTTCTTATAATGAAGGCATAAGGTACACTCTGAAGTTGGAAACTGGAAGCTGTCATCCTCAACAGGTACACCTAAATTGGTTCAACTCTTTGAGTATTAACAATAGCATTATCCCTAGGGCCAACTTCTTGCCTAATGAAAGCTATTGTCTAAGCTGCAGCTTTGTATCACAGCTTATTCCTGGGGTGGTCTTCCATAGCAAGTGTTTAAAGGATGCTTCTAATTATGTCAGTAAGCATGGATCAATCCCATAACTCCTTCAGTTAAAAGCTATTGTTAGATATTCAGAAAATCCTGATATAAAACTGGGTGTGGTGGTGCATTAATCCCAGCATTCAAAAATAGGTGGCTGGTGAGTTTCACAGATGAGGTCAACATAGGCAAGAGAGCAAGACCCTCCTCCTGAAAAGATTTATTTTTTTCATTATCATATTTATCTTAATGGCAGAGCTACTAAAACTTGTGAAATAAGTGTTCATCTTACACAGTAAATGTCTGAGTGTAGTAATTACTTTTGAAAGCAAGTTTGGTTATATTTTGATTAGATATAATCAAAAGTGAACTAAATCTAATGATGGCAACGCTTTTGTTACCTGCCTAAAATGTCCTCAATTGTTTTGTCATCTGTAAAATTCATTTATGGAACTAGAAGACTCATGATGAAGCAGAAGGATAAAAGGGATAGTTCATATGCTATGATGATATCACAGCTCAGTTTGTTAGGTAGTTGCACTGGGGTCATATCTGACTGGGTCCAATGGGCTTAGCCGGAATATGCAGTGTCAGAGTCCATAGTTTCCTGCCTCAGAGTTACTGTTGGGGGTGCTGGTGAGCTGACCGAGTAGATATAGCACTGGCCACTCAGATGTGGAAAGCTCAGTTTGAATCTTCCAGAATCAACATTAAAGCCATGCATGGCATCATGTTTCTGTACCACTGGTGTTCCTAGAGTGAGGTTTGTATAGAGACAGGATCAGTCACAGCACATCTTGTAGTAAACAGGAGAGCCTGCCTTAAAAGTGGTGAACAGTGAGGACCAATTCCAAGGTTGTCCTCTGACCTTCACACATGTACTATGGCACATGCATGCATGCACTAACGCATACAAAACATAACCACACATATGTGTGTGTACACACTATGCTTCTGTTCATATGCACACACATACACAGAAAAGAATAAAAATCCCCCCCACCCTCTGGGAATGATGATGTGGATTTGGAATAAGTGGTAGGTAAGGGAGAATGTGATGGGTACCTAAAGCATGCATGTTTTCCTTGATATTTATAATGACAAGATTTAAAATAGTCAGAGATGTCATACTTAAAAGTGATAAACTGTATTCAAAGACATTTTGCTGTTAGGAATGACAAATGGCATATGTTTCATTCAGCGCTCAGTTTTCATTTGATGCCGAGAGCTTGCTCTGCCACTCAGATAAGCTCAGTAAAAAAAAAAAAAAAAAAAAAAACATGTTCAGAATGCAATCTTTTGTAATCCTTGAAAATTCCCCTGGAGCATCTGTGGATGAAGATACTTGACTGCCATCTAAGCCTTGGTCTCGGTCTACAATTTATATTACTAGTTGACTTTCTTCAAAAATTTGAACTAGAAAATACCTTAAACTATAACCCCAGTATTTACTGTCCTAGTTCAACCCTGACTTTTTCAGCTTAAGAATCTTTGAAAGTAATCAACTTTAAAAAAGGCTCATTTGACAAGCTGGTGCTAAAATTTTAGATTAACAGTTCTCCTAGTGTTCCTTAAGCCTTGCTGCTTCTGCACAGTCAATTTTTAAATTATTAGGAACAATATAGGCATTTGAAAACAACACAAATTTACTGAATATTATGGTTTTGAAGAAATTTTATGCATGCTTTGAACTTTAATATTAAGAGAAACAGTAACCTGTATTTTAATGCATACTAAAACTTCTTGGAAATAATTCTTCGATTCAGATATAAGTCTACTGATACTTTCTTGAATACCTTTGCTTGCTCTCAGGGTTTGTCACCTGGAATTCAGGGAAATAAAATTAATTTTTTGTGTGTTAATATCAAGAAGTGGGGCCTTTAAGTGTTATTAGTCCTTACAAAGGGAATTCGGTTTCCAATTCTTTCCCTATAAGTACTTTGAAAGTTGGTGCTGTCTATGAAGAGCTGGCCCTTGGCCACACATCAAATATACTGCAAACTTGAACTCTGACCTCCTAACTTCAATAAGGAATCCATTTGTTCTATTTATACATACTTATTCCCATGTGCGCTGTTTTAGTGGCTCAAACAAATTAAGACAGCATTGGTAGTGAGACAGGTTATGATATTTGCTGTAATAAAGTCCTAAAAGTATACCAGAATGTTAAAAAGTTTGTAGGTGCAAATAGAGGAAAGGACTTCAGCACCCAAGGGGGACTTTAAGCGGAATTTTACAAGGATCCAGAAGAAAGCTGCAGTGACCACAGCTTAAAATACCCATGGTCATCCTCAGAAGGATTGTAGAACTGTAGGAAGTGAGCACTGTTCTGCTGACTGTTACACGGCAATAAAGAACACCCTAGTGGAAGCTGTATGAACGCCTCCCCCCCTTAGATAGACTGGTTGGATTCTAATGTTTAATGGAAGAAGACATACATGATCACTAGGTGTTTGACAGAAAAATCTATTTAAGGCTATTAAAGGTTTAAGAAGAGAGGAAACAAAATAAAGGTTACAATTTGTACTTACTTTAAGATTTAGAAAACAGCAAGGTTTTATTTTTTATTTTAAAGGGTTTGTGTGTGTGTGTGTGTGTGTGTGTGTGAGAGAGAGAGAGAGAGAGAGAGAGAGAGAGAGAGAGAGAGAGAGAGAGAGAGAGAGAGAGAGAGAGAGAGAGAGAGAGAGAGTTCAGTATTCATGGAGGCCAGATAAAAGCAAGCATTGGAACATGTGGAGGAGGCTTTATAAGTTGTGAAATATAAGTTGGCCCATACAGGTGCTAGGAATGCAACTCAGGTCCTCCCCAAGAAAGAATGATCCTAAACACTGAGAGATCTCTTCAGATACAAATATTTAGGACATTATTAACCTTGTTGTGACAGGAATAATGCAAAGTGCTAGTGAAGCCCAATTAATGTTTCATGTACAGATTGGTTGGATGTGTAAACAATCTGAGGGTGATGTTGGGACTGGTAGTTTGAAAAGTAGTGGGATGCAATGAATTTATTCTCTTGGCAAGAAAATCATAAATGGAAGCCAGAGGTGCATCATGTGTTCCAAGTGTTCTCTCTCTGCATCGTATGTTGAAACATAATAACAAATGGACTTGCATTAAGAGGTGGCCTTGAGGTCACTCTGCTCTACTCACATAAAGGAGGGCTTTTTTGAAAACTTGGAATGATGGGTAGATGGCCACAGCTGATTCTTAGGCTGCTGCAGTGAATACATCTTATCTTTTCATTTTTATTTCTGAAAGACAAAATTTTATTAATAAAAACATGAAACCAATATAAACAAGGATCCTACCAGTAGCACCCAAAACTAACATGACAAGATTCACAAATACACCCTTCAATTTTCTAGAAGTTACATTACAAAAAGGAAAAGAAACAGAGTAAATGGATTTTAATAATATATTTTCATGGCCAATGTATCAAAATGTCTTAACTTCAACATAAAATCAATGTAACGGTATTAACAAGATATTTTATCTGCAAAGTCACTGAAGCACAGTGTGTATTTTAATCTTATAATAGTTCTCAGTTGGTATTAACACCATTGCAAATGCCCTCTAACCACAGATGATTTCTGGCTACTCTTTTGAACAATGTGGTCCTAAATTCTGATTTTGTAATCATTTCTTGAAATAGGTCACTAGGAATGACTTTATCAAAGAAAAGTTATGATCTCTACACACAGGAAGGGTTGGTTAAGTACATTTCTTTTAAGACATTAGTATATGTTCAGCTCAATGAATGTGTACTGATAAATTATCATAGATATCTCAAAACCTTAACAATAGAGGAACTCAGGAAGTAAAAGTACAGCCGTGAGTTAATACTCCTTATACTCATTTTATAACAGCACAAAAGGGATATTCCAAGGTCACAGAAGTGTATAAATACAGCTTGTGTATTAATGATTGAAAAATACATTGCATCTGCATTTTTCATAATAAATATTTCTGAGAAGTAAACAAAACAATTTTAAAAGAAGTAGTAAAGCAGTCTTGAGGCTGTAATTCTATCAGTGAGTGGGTGTTAGTTTTTCCTTATGCCTGCCTATGTCTTCTTTTTTATATTTATTATTATTTTACAATTTAGTCACTCTTTATCCCAGTTTGCTTATGTTTATACACTTTCTATGTGTCTTACTTTCCTTTTCAGTCACTGTGATAAAATGCCCTGACAAAAATAGCTTAGGAAAAGCCAGTTCAATTTTAGCTCACAATTTCAAATTAAAGTTCATCATTGCTAGAAAGACAATGCAACAGGAAGTTGTAGCAGCTAGTAACATCCACAGGCAGGAGCAGAGAGAATGACTGCTGCACGCTTGTGGTCACCTTGCTTTCTATGCAGTCTAAAACCCAAAGCCCAGGGAATGGTGCTGCCCACAGTGAACTAAGACTTCTCACAGCAACTAACATAATCAGAGCAATCCTCTACAAATAGGCATGTACGTTAATCTAATTCAGACAAGGATCACTGAGATTTTTCTTTCCTCAGATGATTCTAGAATGTATAAAATTGACAGTTAAAATTAACCTTTACATTATGTCCCTTAAGGTGAAAAATGAAACATAAAGAAAATCATAAATAACATGATCTCAGTGATACAAAAGGCCTATATAAACATACAACGAAGAATCCAGAAAAATGTACCAAGCAACCAGCTAGTATTTTACTTACACTTAAGCATTGGAAGTTAGACAAAGAAGTAACTGGGTTTTTCTCATGTTTCTGTAAACATATTTGAAGTGAGACAGTTTAGGAAGATTTTCATATTTATGTTTTTATATCTTTCAAAGTAAAAAAAAATCTAGGAGAAAACCTACCAAAGTTGTTGATATGTATTTGAAGTCATCTTGCTTCTCTTTGCTATGTTTCCAGAGTTCTCAGAAGAACAAAATCATGACATAATGACCAAACTTATTCAGATAGCCCAAGAAGTAGAAAACCTTTTCCCACAGAATATGCCTTAATTCAAACCAGGTACAAATAGTGGCATATCCATGTGGCATTTTCATAAATCTCAAGCCCATCAGACCTTAGATAGTACTAAAATCATTAACTAAAAGGATAATAATTTGGCAAACAGGCCATCCAATTCACTATTTGTGTTCAGTTAAAGTAGAATCTCTCCCCCACTTCCAACACACTAACAAAAAAAGTTCTATATTATGTAACTATATTACATTGCTTTAATCACTGCCCCCTTGGAGGGGTGACCTTGCCAGCCCACAGAGGAAGAGGACCCAGGTAGTGCTGATGAGACCTGGTAGGCTAGGGTCATAGAATAGTGGAGGAAGACTTCCTTTAGCAGTGGACTAGGGGGGATGGATGTGGGGGAGGGGAGCAGATAAGAAGGGAGGGTGGGAATGGGAGGCAATGACGGAGGAGGCTACAACTGGGATACAAAGTGAATAACTTGTAAAAAAGAACAATAGTTTAAAAATTATAAAGGAGATGCTTATGCAGTTTCTCTTGCCTTAAAAGCAAATTTAGATACCAAGGACACAAAGACCCCTGGACTTAACAATAAAAGAATTAAAAACTACATACACACACACACAAATAAATAAAACCATAAGAGGCCCAGCTGACAAGATTGGTGGCAATAAGACTATAAAATTAAAGAGGCTGGGGACCCTGAAGAGGAAACAGTTCAAAGGAGCGTGTAATGACTTTTCTCGTGAGGCATCTGCTAATCTAAGGAAACCAAGCTTGTAGTTTAGTTGCTCTGATGGGACGACATAGGGAAAACAGTAGATGCCTGCCTTCTGGGGCTGAGGTTCCCGTGGGAAACCAAACCTGTATTAACAGGCACTGTAAGAGCCCATGATCCTGAGCATGCCTCCTGAAGTGATTCAAAAGTCAGGGGGAAGAGAAGTTGTTGTCTACAGTAATGGAAAGAGAGAGAGAGAGAAAAAAGGCAAGTAAATTAGCTGGGCTTGCTGGAGCTCATCTGTATTACAATCCTTCAGAGGCTGAGTCAGGAGAATCAGTGAACAGCAGGACTGAGACCAGCCTGAGCTACATGTGACCTTGTTAGAAAACAGGAGGGGTAGAAGAGGGAGAGACAGACAGACAGACAGAGACAGACAATGAAGCAGAGAAAGACACACACACAGAGAGAATGGAGAGAGACAGAGACGGACAGATACAAATAGTGAGGGAGAGAAAGACACTGAGATAGAAAGATGGAGAAACAGAGGCAGAGAAACAAAGAACGAGAGGGGGCAAGGGAGGAAAAAAAAAGAAAAAGAAAAAAAAATCTGAGACCAGCTAAAGATCTTGTCTTTTGTTCTGTCTAAATTTTGGAAACTTGTAGGATTTAGGGCAGAAAGCTGAAATGTATGATGTCCAGATTCATTGTGTGCAAGACAGTCTGGAGGAGAAAAGATGGCTGCAATAGGGGAGCGAGGTGTTCGCTGTAAGACTGTAAAGAAAGGACGCCTTGACCTCAGTGACACCTGGGAGATGAGGGAAAGAGGTCAAGACTGGCTGTAATCTGTACATCACTTTGGAATTTTTTTGAATGCATAGCTCTGACATAAAAATGGTCAGAAATGCAAATACCCTTTACTCTTGAACTATATCTAGAAGTTATCTATTTTTTAAAAAGAGTTTCTTTATTCATTTTACATCCTGATTGCAGCCTCTGTCTTCCCAATCCCCACCTTCTATTGCACACCATCTCCCCAATTCTCCCTCTCCTTCTCAGAGAAGGGTGAGTTCCCCATTGGGTACCAACCCACACTGATACCTTAAGTCATTGCAGGACTGTGGGCATCCTTTCCCACTGAGGCTACATATGGCAACCAGTTAGGGGAGCAAGGTCCAAAGAGAGGCATGAGAGTCAGAGAGGGCCTCTGATCCAATTGATGGGGGATACACATGAAGAACAAGCTGTGTGCCTGCTATGTATGCTCTTTGGCTGGTGGTTCAGTCTTTGTGAGGCCCCATAGGCACAGGTTAGTTGACTCTGTAGGTCTTCTTGTGGAATCCTAGACTCCACTCACTGCTCATTCAACTGTTCTCTCTTGAAGTTATCTCTTCAGAAATGGTCTCATCTACAGTAACAAGTACACATAAAGAAGAACCTACAGTGATATATATGCTATTTCTTTGTTTTTATCACCAGGAGAATGAAAAGACAGAGGTGATAAATTCAAATCATAGAATACCACACAAAAATTAATGTAAACAGCATCAGTGTATATTAACATGCCTGAACTCTAATTTAAAACTGACCGAAAAAGAAAATAAAGATGGATGACATAAAGTAATATAACTAAGGCAGCAGGAATTTCAATATTGTGTATTGACTGTACATACACAGGTCTTAAGAAGCAAAGAAACAGCTTGAATTTGAATGATTTTGAAATACCCATGGAATAATAGATTTTAGTGAAATGGAGAATAGTTTATATGCATCAGTTATTATTTTCTGTATTTCTTTGAATTTTCCAAAATTTCCTTAGATTTACCTATAGATTAACAAGTGTAGAAGATCATTTTAGAAAATGTGATATTTCTCAACAGTTAAAGATGTTTGTCCCAAGTATTCTTTCCTGCTAATATGAATTTAATCTTAAACCCAGTAGCAGAATTACAATTATGAAGTAGCAACAAAATAATTTTATGGTTGGGGGTCACCATAACATGAAGAGCTGCATTAAAATGTCATAGCATTAGCAAGATTGAGAACCACTCTATTAAATAAACATAAAACAAATTTCAAGAAATTATTTTATTTAATAAAAAGGCTAGTCATTGACAACATGTTGTTACATTCTACGTAACTCCCAACTTGGAGATGCTCCAATTTTCTTCAGTAACTTAATAAAATCTCACTGAGAACCCACTGCAGGAAGGGCACTCTTCCAGGCCTTTGAGAAGATGCTCTTAGAGTATGCCCTCAGGAAATCATTGTCTTATATCGTGCTTTCAGTATCACAGAGAACTTCTGAAGATGAGATTAGAAGAAGAAAGTAGATACAGTGTGAGGGTTACACACCTATTACAATTGAAAAAACCCGTAAACAGGCAAAAAAGTGGGTTCTTAATGATATTAGAAATATGTTTTGTTATTAAAATAAAAAAACAGATAATTTCCTAGTCCCACAGAGTCATTGAATCAAAGCCTAGTAAGCAAATGCTGTACACAAAATTCTTAGAATTGAATTGTAACCTTACCCAGACTGGCATGAACAAGACAAAGGACTCTGTAATTTTTTTTTTCAAAAACAAGCTGCACACCTAAACTTTATATATCATTCCGACACTACACTCAATATGATGAATGTTAAGGCTACCCAACACATGTTTTATAGAAATTAAATGTTAAATAATATACATAAATACATTCTTTTCCGTGAATTCTTTTACATGAATGTAAGAAGAGTAGTTTGTGCTGGCCAGGTGACTCATTGAGTCATGTGCTTGTCATCCAAATGCAGTGATGAGTAAAATCCCTGGACAACACATACAGATGGAAGGAAAGCGCCAATGACTCTATGACATTTCACTCCAACCTTTACAAACGTATTGTGGAACACACAAGACAACTAGCCCCTTTCTCAAATAATCATAAGAGTTTAAAAAAGAATAGCAGACACTTTTTTTTCTGTCCCAGGAATGAAATTCTGGGAGTTTTATATATACAACAAAGCACTCTATCATTAAACCACATCTTTTAGCTCTGAAAGTCACTTTTTAATGCATGTTTACTCAGAGTCATACATGATTAAATTTGGAGTATTAAACTATCTCCATGTATTGTTTATTGAATTGTTATCTCATCTCTAAGAGGTTGTTGGTACTAACATGAATGTCCTATTAAAGATGAACAGCATGCATTTGAGATAAATGAACAGATCAGCTACTGAAGGCTTTCTGAGGTTCTGTAATGAAGTTACTGGATTTCTACAGCAATAGGGTCCTTCTATGAGTGACAATTTAAATCAAAGGTTACCTTTAGATTTGTAATCAGGATGATCTTGGCTCAAATTTTACCTTAAAAATTCCCATCTCAGTTAAAACACTCAATGTTCTCTAAGAGATACATCTCTTATTTATGATCTTATGACTTGACCTTGGTGGTTATATTAAAGATAACATGAGGCTATTGAGGAGATTAAAGAAACAATGACTTTGTTGAAGATGGTCCTTCATGTCTAATGAACATTTGTTCAGATTTTGTTATTGCATAGTTTCAAGAATTACCATCAGACAACGATGTGTAGGATAATGGTCAATTTCAGAAGAAATTAATTGAATCACACATAAAAGAGGAAAAAACTCCAAACATATTTTAATCCAAACTCCTCTGTCACGAAGAGTTTTGTCCTAATTGGGATGAAATGAAAACTTAAAACATTCACCATATGAAACATCATATTAAAAATCTAAGTCCAAGTAATATTTTGTTTGTAGGTAAAGATCAAACTTTGATAGCTATAACTATCATTTGTTGGTGTTAGCAATGAAAATGTAATCCTCACTGTTTTTTCTTTCTGGCATTCTGTTCAATGCTACCGTGATAACTGATAGGTGGATTTTTTTTTATACAATTAGGCTTTATTCTCCTTCTTTCTTCACTCCAAATGCCTAAACTCATACTATAACCTCACAGGTATTGAAGGGTGATATTCATGAAATTGTTACCCAATGTCACTGTTGCACAACTTTTCTTTGGGAGACTTGAACACAAGAAAGTTTACACCACGCAGTGCACTTGTGACAGACCATGGGAACAATTGTGAATCACTGATTTTAGCAGGGTTACTAAAAAATATGTGTGTTGCTCTCAGGAGTGTCAGTGATGTTTAGGGAGCTGAAACACTAAAAGTTCCAACGAAGTGTGAGTGATAGCTCAAAATGCTGTATTATTGGAATTTTCTACACAAATTGCAGGCCTCTCCGCTGAAGATTCTACTCTCTGCCCAGAAAATGTTGATTGCTTATATGAAATGAGAGAGGGGACTCCTGAGTCTTGTAAGTTTTTCAACTCCCTAATTCTTGTGAGTTTCCTGAACCTTATAAAATTCATTTGCTTCCTATGAGTTTGCCTTTTCTTTCTGGGAGGCAACATTTTAACTTAGAGACAATAGCATACAACAGACCTACATATAATACATCACAAAGAAGAAAGAACCTATATTTTAGAATAAGCTATTGAAATATTTTTTGTGTTAAAAAATATCACATCTTTAATCCTAGCTGTTGGAGGCAGAGGCAGTCATCTTTCTGTGAGTTTGAGGACAGCCTGGTCTACACAGCAAACTCCACATGCGGCAGATCTTCATAGTGAGGACCTGTCTCAAAAGCAAGTTCTCTTTTACCACTATCATTAGAACATATACAGAAAGGACTTTTGCAAACTATTTTATTTTCTATTGTCATCAGTTCTTACATTGTGTATGAAAACATTGATATCTAGTGTCCTTTCACAAATTCCAAACCCTCATCAAATGTATCGCTAATACAAAATCTTCATTCCTTATTCAATTCTATCTGCCATTCCCTGATGTCTTGACTTACCAATTGAGCACATATACAATGGCCTTAATTTACTTTCTTAAATCAGCTTAGTTCCCACTATCCCTTAATTGAACTCAGTAGGAAACTTAATTGCCTATGAGTAGCTCTCTTTGTAAGAAGACAACAGATTGAAAACAAATGAAAAAGTTATCTTTATGCTTATATATATATATAAGCATATATGTATATGTACATTATCTGAATGGTCTGAGATTAACATTGTCTTATGTAAACTTTTATTTGTTGAAATACAGACCAAATCACTTCTAAGACACATCTTTTTATTATTTTTCTATTAGTTTGTTGAGAATTACATACATATTTTGATCATATTCACACATACCCCTTGCTTAAACTATTCCCATAACTACACCCTTTCTCTTCCTGACCAACATTGTATTTTGTTCTTTGACAGCAAAAGACCAATTTGTGTGGTCCAGTGTCCTTGGGTATGTGGCCTCCTCTTGGAGCATGGTTGACTGACTTATCAGGTGCTAACCTTTCAGAGAAAACTGCCTTGTCCTTTCTTAGAAGATCAGAATTGCCAGCAGCTTTTCAGCTACGGTGGGACTTCCTGTTCATGCTGGGACTTGGTGTGGTTTAGGCTTGCAGAGATTTTGTTCATAGGGCCACAGCCACTGAGTTATATTTCAAGCTGTCTTGCTTTGTTCAAATGACTTTCTTTTCTTTTTTAATTTATTATTATTATTTTTAATTACAGTTTATTTACTTTGTATCCCACCTGTAGCTCTCTCCCTCCTCCCCTCCCAATCCTACTCTCTCTCCCTTTTCTCCACCCAGGCCCCACCCCCAGGCCACTGATAGAGAAGGTCTTCCTCCCCTTCCTTCTGATCCTAGTCTATCAGCTCTCATCATCTCTGTGGCCTGGTAAGGCTGCACCCCCACCCCCTGAGGGGGAGGAGATCAAAAAGCAGGCCAATCAGTTCATGTCAGAGACAGTCCCAGTTCCCATTACTATGGAACCCACTTGGACACTGAACTTCCATGGGCTACATCTGTGCAGGGGTTCTAGGTTATCTCCATCAATGGCCCTTGGTTGGAGTATCAGTCTCAGAAAAGACCCCTGTGCCCAGATAACTATACTTTTTGCCTGTTCATTGGGTTTATATATCTACCACCCTTCTCTGTCTCAATCCCTTTCAACTCCCCAACATTACATAGGCAAGAAAGAGGGTTAGAGGGAGAAGAGTCTAATGATCTCTTTAGACTATTTCTTGCTGATTAGGGGCTGTCAATTTCCTTGGGGAAATTCCAAACTTAGTCATTAGAGTATCTCCAACCAGCAATGCAGCAACCAGCAATTCAGTAATCTGGCAATCCAGCATCAGCAAAAGCATCAGTAGGAAGAGCAGTAGCTGTCAAAGGTCTTCTCAGGGCTTTTGCATTTATAGCCCATCAAGAGTTCCCAGAATTCCAAAGTAAACTATCTGCAGATGGCAAAAATCATGGCTATGGGCAATCTGAAATAGCCCTCATATCCCACACCTGGGAATAAAACATAAACATGTTCACATAACACAAGTGGGTTTTTAAAGAAACTGAAGTTCTTATTACAGTTACCCACTACTTTATGTTCTTTTTATTTTGTTGTTGTTGTTATTATTATTAATAATTATTTATTACAATTTATTCTCTTTGATCTGGGCTGTAGCTCCTTCCCTTATCTTCTCCAGGTCCCACCCTCCTTCCCTCTTCTCCCCCTATGCCCCTGATCTAGTCCACTGATAAGGTAGGTCCTCCTCCACTACTATCGGACCCTAGCCTATCATGTCTGGAGAGCAGGGGATGTCTCTAACACGGACTCTGACTCTGTGGCCAGCTCTTTGATCACCTCCACATGGGGAGGGGGCAGCCTTGCCACACCACAGAGGAAGAGAATACAGCCAGTCCTGATATACTTTATGGTCTTAACTTTTTCTGAACCCTCTTCCAAAATGATCTCTGAGGCTTTGGAGAAGGGGATATGGTATAAATATATCTCTTAGATCTGGACATCTCCAGTCTCTTGTTCTCTGCACTTTGCCAGTTGTGAGTCTTTATGTTGATCATCATATACTACAAAAATGCTTCTCTAATGAAGGGTAAGTTCATATAAATAAAGTTCATATTCAAGTCTTGACTATTCTGTTCTCTATCCACATTTTTGGTCTAACTACTTTGCTTTTCTTCATGTCAATTTTTTATCTTCATTTCAAACATTATTTTACAAGACAAACCCCTCTTAGCCTACATCAAGAATGTTGCAGCCTTCTTTAAGACATTCTTTATTAGACACATAATTTTGACTTGGAGTTCTTATCTCGAGTCATCAAAGATGCAGTTATTTATATGATAATTTCATTTATACCTTATCACTACCATTAGACTGGAAGCTATGGAGGTGTTGATGAACCATAGATGTTCTTATTTTCACTGTGTCAAATCCATGGAAAAAGTGGCTGCCTTTATTAAATAACAAATTGGAGTTATTTACCTTAATATATGAACTCATTTTGATAGTACTCCAAGCTCTTGATTTCAATATAGTATAAATTCCATGAAAGTTTCCAATTACATGGGGGTAATGATTCATTTATTAAAATAGACATGGCCTTTTCTTACATTTTTTCAACCTTAGGTTCAGTTTTACACGAATGCACTATTTAAGGAAGAGAATGCACTCTGAAACTTTTGTCATTAGTCGATTTCATCCTTGTGCAAATACCTAAGAACAAATTTGAGCCACATGAAAGCCTGGGTTTCACCAGTTGATTTGGCTTTGCTTTAACATTGAGATACATAGAGAGGAGCTATTTGCTGTTCCTTTTTATAGAAAACTCTTTTTAAAAGTAGGAGTATATTCTAAAATAATGATAGAAATATAGAAAATATCTGAATCAGAAGAATTGGTGTTACTGCTATCAAGAGTCATGCACTTGATATGACTATATGCTTTCGATAGATTGATTCGATAGATTGAATCAAAAGCATTTAATACATGAGGCTACACGGTAAACATGTCTCCAATTGGAATTCTTAGTACATCATAATATTATAGAGAATTAACATTTAAATAGTCATTTGACTCTAAAGAAAAGTATATTATTACTTACATATAAATCATTTAAATGTCTCAGTAATACTCAGTAGTTTTTAGTGCATATATCTTTTTCTAAGAATGATGGTGCTGGGCTAACTGGATGTCTACATGCAAAAAATGCAAATAGATCCATATTTATCACCATACACAAGACTAAAGTCCAAGTGGATCAAAGACCTCAACATAAAACCAGACACACTAAATTGGTTAGAAGAAAAAGTGGAGAAGAACCTAGAACTCATTGGCACAGGAGACAACTGCCTGAACAGAACACCAATAGCAACAATCAATAATTGGGACCTCGTGAAACCGAAACGCTTCTGCAAAGCAAAGGAAACTGACGTCAGAACAAAACGACGGCCTACAGACTGGGAAAGGATCTTCACCAATCCTATATCTGACAGAAGGCCAATATCCAGAATACATAAAGAACTAAAGAAGTTAAAAAACAACAAAGCAAGTAATCCAATTAAATAAACGGGGAACAGTGCTAAACAAAGAATTCTCTGTAGAGGAATATAGAATGGCAGAGAAACACTTAAAGAAATGCTCTTAAATGCACTTAAAGAAATCCTTAGTCATCAGGGAGATGCAAATCAAAACGACCCTGAGATTTCACCTTACACCCATCAGAATGGCTAATATCAAAAACTCAAGTGACAATACATGCTGGAGAGGATGTGGAGAAAGGGGAACCCTCCTCCATTGCTGGTGGGAATGCAAACTTGTAAAACCACTTTGGAAATCAATCTGGTGTTTTCTCAGACAATTAGGAATAGGGCTTCCTCAAGATCCAGCTATACCACTCCTAGGCATATATCCAAAATATGCCCAAGTACACTATAAGGACATTTGTTCAACCATGTTCATAGCAGCTTTATTCATAATAACCAGAACCTGGAAGCAACCCAGATGTCTCTCAACGGAGGAATGGATACATAAATTGTGTTACATTTACACAATGGAATATTACTCAGCAATTAAAAACAAGGAAATCATGAAATTTGACAACAAATGGGATCTAGAAAAGATTATCCTGAATGAGGTATCCCAGAAGCAGAATGACAAGCACAGTATACACTCACTTATAAGTGGATATTGGACATATAGGATAAACCTACACAAATCTGTACACCTAAAGAAACCAAGCAAGAGGAGGATCAATCCTCACTCAAAAAGACTAAGAGGATGGATATTAGAAGAAGGTGAAAACAGGACACAGGACAGGAGCTTACCACAAAGGGCCTCTAAAAGACTAACCAGCAGTGTATCAAAGCACATGCTGAGACTTATAACCAAACTTTGGGCAGAGGTGCAGGGAATCTTATGAAAGAAGGGGGAGTTAATAAGACCTGGGGAGGACAGGAGCTCCACAAGGACCTAATATATCTGAGCACAGGGGTCTTTTCTGAATCTGATACTCTAACCAAGGACCATTCTTGGATATTACCTAGAACCCCTGCTCAGATGTAGCACATGGCAGCTCAGTATCCAAGTGAGTTAGTTGCCTAGTAATGGGAACAGGGACTGTCTCTGACATGAACTCGGTGGCTGGCTCTTTAACCACCTCCCCTTGCGCGGGAACAGCCTTGTCAGGCCACAGAGGAGGACACTGCAGCCAGTCCTGATGAGACCTGATAAACTAGGGTCAGATTGAAGGGAATGAGGACTTCCCCTGTGGACTTGGAGAAGGGCAGGGGAGGAGAAGAGGGGGGGAGGGAGGGATTGGGAGGTAATGAAGGAGGGGGCTACAACTAGGATGCAAAGTGAATAAACTGTTATTAATATAAAAAGGTTATGCCAAAGCAGAACAAAAAAGAATAATCATCTGTTGACAGCACCATTGTGACTGTGTGACTGTGCCCTTCACAGAACTGCAGTGACTGCTTTCACTGTATTTTTATTTTTCCCAGTCCTTCCCCAAAATTATCTATGTGAGTGTGTGTGTGTGCGCATATCTGCTCTTGTGTGCACCTCTGTTTGGAGACAAGGTCTTCCTATATAGTTCAGATTGCCATGGAACTCATTCCCCTCTGCCCCTACCTCCACACACATATAGGTAGTATCACCACACTTATCAAACTTATCTGCATCGTCCCTCTAAGACACAAATAGGTCTTTCTTGTTTATCACTTTTAACACTTTGCTTTTATTGAGCTCATTCTTTTTAGTAGTGAGAAGTTTTGGATCCTAATTCAGAAACTCATTTTAAAAAAGAGTAGTCTTTCCACTATGCTTTTTTATTTATATGCTGTTTTATATATACATATATACATATATATATATATATATATATATTCACTTTACATTCTTGTATCCCGTTCCCTTCTCCCCTCCCAGTCCCACCATCTTTCCTTTCCCCCCTTCCCTTTTCTTCAGAAAAGGGGAACTCCCTTTCCCGTGCACCCTAGTTTATCAAGTTGCATGAGGACTAGGCATGTTCTCTTCACCTGTGGCTGGTAAGGCAGTCCCACAACAGGGGAAGTGATCAAAAAGCTGGCAAATGAGTCCTTGTCCAATGCAAAGCCCACTTCCCTTACTAGAGGACCTGCTTGAAGCCTAAGCTACCGAACTTCTACATCCTTGTAGGAGACCGATGTCCAGTACATGCATGGTCCTTGGTTGATGCTTCTTTCTCAGCAAGGCCCTCTGGACCCTGGTTTGTTGGCTCTGTTGTTTTTCTTGTGGATCTCCTAATACTTCCAGGTCCTTTTCTCTTTCCTCACACTAATCCACAAGACTCCCTATGCAGCTACCAATGTTTGGCTGTGAGTCTCAGCATCCTTTTTGAGGAGCCGCTGAGTAGAGCCTCTCTGTGGACAACTCTGACAGGCTCCTAGCTGCAAGCTTAGCAGACTAGCATGCTGCTTTTTCTTAACCTTTCAACTTCCTTGCCACCTTTTCAATTGGCAGTCCCCACACTGTTCATTCCCTTCTATTCTCAGTGTCTGTTACACTTTTATGCTGTTCCACACAATTTAGCACTTACTTATACAGTGTCATGTAGTGTTAGTGGATGTTTTACATGCTCTATCCTGTATTCAGCTGGAACAAAAGCTTGTGGATTCAGGAATTATACAGAAACCTTTCTACATTGCTGCAAGTGTCTGCATTGGTGTCCGAAGATTTAGACTAGTCTCCAAATAAGTTAATGAAGTCTATATCCAATCTCCTTTTATGCCTGTCATATATTTGTGTTAGTGCATGTCCTTGCTTTGATTGGTCATTAATTTTTCCTTTCTTTCCTCCATATAATTAGTTGATAAAGTCACAAATCCTGTCTTTTAGCACTTCTTTATCCTTAATAGCCCCTACAGTGTCTCCTGGAAGGTGGGATGTTAGCATTGATTGACAAACGAAGAAGTCAAATTTTGTCTTACTTTCATTTATGCAGACATCCGATCACTTACATTATCAGAAGGGTTAGACCTTACATGTATTATATAATACATAGAATTCAGGTTTTATAAGCTTGAACTTGGCAATTGAATATAGCTAAGCTGCAAGTCTGTGTGTCCTTTAGGGAGTTATATAGACTTCATGAGCCTCAGTGAAGTCACCAAGAGCAGGATATGGCCAGGAACCTCATAGTGCTGTTGTCATGGTTAATATAGATGATTCCTATAAAACCACAGGCAAATTCATTGTCATAGAATAAGTTTTTAGACCATTTTGAATCAGTTGTTTGTTTAAAAGGTTTAACATGGGAAAAGTTTCCATATATGGAAAACCATTCCCTAAAACAGATGATTTTACATTAAAAAACATAAAAATATGAATGCTGACAAATAGAATACCTATCATGATACTCCTAAAACAATCTGACCATTTTGACATATTGTGTAAAGGATTAGCAAACCTCTATACCAGAACAAAGAGAACATATTTCTGGTTTTCTAAGTAATGATTTCTTTTCACACTTCCGTCATCATCACTAGAAAATTGTGTGTCATAACACACAAACAAAGGAACTGCTTTGTGTCTCAAAATCCTTATTAAAACAGATAATGAGGCAAATTTGCTGACCCCTGTACTGCATGGATAAAATCTTTGTTTCAGTAGATAATTGACTTATAGATTATGTTATCACATGCCTACATTATACATACTGATGCCAAAATTTTAATTGAAAAAGAGTGTTTATGAGGTAACATTTAAAATTTTTCAAACATTATTCATCTCTCTGTCTCTCTCTCTGTCTCTGTCTCTTTCTCTCTCTTTCTCTCTCACAATAAGTCTATCTGCATGTGAGCCTTCAGGCCAGAAGAGGGCAGCAGATCTCATTATAGATGGTCATGAATCACCATGTGGTTGCTGGGAATTAAACTCAGGACCTTTGGAAGAACAGCCAATGCTCTTAACCTATGAGCCATCTCTCTAGCTTCTCATTTAAACATTTTGATGAGTCCAAAGTGGCCCTGTAGTCAGTAGAGAAAAGAACTTGCTGTGAAAGCCTCATGGCCTGAGTTCAATTCTTAGAATTCATCATAGAAGGAAAGGACTGGCTCATTGATTAACATACACACAACACAATATGTAACATAAATAAATATCTTAATGCAATATATATTTTAACCTTTATATTCATTTGAATACAGATAATGTCTAACCTCAATTGCAAATCAGATGTTAATCAGGGATAGATTATATTCTTCAGTAGCTGTGGTGTAGCTTTTGATCTTGGCATAGTTCTTTGCAAAGAACAAAAAGCTTCCCATGTGTTACTACAATCTGGGGGAGGGGTCTCAGGAATCAACCTGGAAGCATTATTAAGTAGGGCAAAGATAGTGGGCTTTTGACCCAGGCAGACCCACATCTACTCAAAATGCCTGTCTTGTTGCCAGTGTGTCCTAGACAAGGTGAGGACAGATGTAACCTAGTATAAACTTAGTGTAGGAAAAAGTAGGGAACCACGGAGATAGAATCCAGGTCATTGGTTCCTATCATACCTTTAAGGCACTCTATTCCCCAAAGGAATTATTCCGTTGAATATGTGCTAAGATATAGGCACTCAATTTAAGGAATTTTTTAAAAATTGTTTTGCAGTGGACTTGAGGAGGGGCATGTGTGGAGAAGGGGGAGGGAAGGCGGGACTGGGAGGGGAAGAGGGAGGGGTTTATGCGGGGATATAAAGTGAATAAAGTGTAATTAATAAAATTTTTTTAAAAGATAAAAAAGAATGAAAAAATTTAACTCCCGCCCCCAAATTGTTTTGCATAGTGCTGTTGATATTTTGCAGGTGAGGTTAAATATATTGAAACAGTTAAAAATAACACTGAAGATCTGGGGAGTTGGCTTAGTGGTTAAGAGCATTTGTTGCTCTTGCAAAGGGCCTGGGTCCAGTTTCTAGCATTCATATGGTGGCTCCCAGCCATCTATAACTCTAGTCCCAGAAGTTTCAATATAATCTTTGGGCCCCAGTGTGTACCAAGCCCATGAGTAGTGCATAGATATACATGCAGGTAAAACATTCATACACATAAAATAAAAAAGTAAAACAAAAAAATAACACTGAATTTTTTTTTAAAAAAGAAACAAACTAACCAGTCTCTGTATGCTATGTCAATAAGTGCATTTAAATTAAATTATAAGATGATTACCTGAGTGTATGTATTGACATCTGGATTTTACATGCTCTTCTTGAGCCTTTCTGTTATTGTGATGCTAACAGCTTCATCCTGGTTTTGATATCTGACTTATTTTAATGCATGTGGGACATTTGAAAGTTCTATTTCCTATCTTAAAAATTAATGACAGCTTAATCAATGTTGCTACAAACAAGCCCTGTTCTTGTGTAGAAGGGAAGCAAACAAGCCAGAGAATTAAAAAACGAGCAGATTCTACATGTCAAGGACACAGAACATCCTTCCAGCTAGATCTCTTGTGCTTGCAGCCTGAAAGATTCCATCTGCTTGGTTTTGTCCTTGGGGACTTGAAGTACCTTGAAAGAGATAAGAAACTTTGGCAGTGTACCAGTGTTTCATATAATAGGGTTTGAATAAAGCAAATAAGAGAGTATTAAGCTGGTGCCACATTCTGAGCTGGTCCAGTAATTGTTTGGGATCTCCATCATTGCCATTCGAATAGCAGCTCTGCAGCAGAGTGTGTCACCATTCTCCATAAAAAGGTGGAGGCTGTCAAGAGGGTGAGCAGAAGTGTCTATAAAGTAACTTTAACCCAAACCACCATGAATGACAAAGCATCCACAAGCAGTCGTGTTTCCTCTGGAAGCTCTGGCTGTCATGCAAATGCGGGTGTTCACAGTGGCCGAGTTTCAGCAAATTATGATGACAGGAAGTAAACTCACATATAGGCAAGGTCATCCATAGCTCCTAAGTGAGTACGCTAAGTAAGCGTATCAGGAATGTCTAAGAGGATCCCTGCCACCTAAAACGCTTAGTAGACAGTCAACTCCAGCTATTTTTATCCAGATAAGAGCAGTATGGTTTGCTATACTACCCAGCAACTCTTTCTTTTTTCTTCTCTCAGAAAGAGAATTCTGAGTGATTAAGTTTGAGAACAATCCGTAAATCAATGGACTGAGTTTAGCAGGAGTATGAAATGAGAAAACTGATTTGGGGAGATGGTGGGTCCTACTGAATGGACACCTGCTGTAAATCCACTCTAATCCTAGATATCACACTAAAGAAATGTGATTGTGTGCCCATGAAAGAGAAATGTATAGAAAATATTCTTCTTGGCTGCTCTTGCTTTTCATAATAATCCCAGATTAGCAAAACTTCATTGCTGCTCTCCAAACTAAACCATCGCCCAGATGGCACACTATCTCTCTTTGCTTTGACTGCTCACCTCCAAAGATGCTCAGTGTCAGCCTGTATATAGAATGGACTTCAAATCCTTTACAGGATTTTCAATGTTGTTAGATCAAAGAATGAAGCTGGTCTCTGCATTATATTACTTCCCGTACTTTCGTATGGATATATTTTTATCTTACCCATGTACAAAAATGTGTCATGTTTTAGTTTTAATTCAGGGGCACAATGCAGTTCATTTTAGTGTGGGTGAGTCTGACTCATCCATTTATGTAAGCTGATTGACTACAAAAACATGTCTGTTGTTGAAGAGTAAAATTATCTCCATCTTCGAGAGCCTGTATTATCTGTCAAGTGAGTAGTTATCCCATGTACGCTGTGCAATCAGTTGGAGACCTTGCCCCAGTTGTAGTCTTACAGATTAGTAATTTGAGGTTCCCAGTGGCTGGCTTACTATTCGTTTACAGTCAAATTATTAACAAATGATATAGAAAGGCCCTGATTCAAGTCACACACTATGGAATCACTTTTCTAGGCATTGCAATTGTGCATAAGTAAAACAACAACAAAAAGTTCCTCTAGAGTGTCCTACCCATTTCTAATACATACTCTGAGAATAAGGTAAATGTCTTAAAGCATTAAGAAATTACTCTTATATGTCATAAGTATCCATTTAGTTCATAGAGGAAACAACTAGTGTAATTTAAAGAGAACTCACATACATCGTTACAAATACATATTGAAGACTATATTTAGAGGCTTTGCTAAATAGGCACACTCTTCTGTATAAAAGCAGAGTGCACTTATTTGCAAACTTTACTGGTCAACATCACATAGTTAGCCTTACGTGGTTTTCTTGGTTGCTCATATTGTCATACTTCTGAAGTATCTAAGGATTGATGTGTGTATTTAATGTAGTGGCATTGCTAAGGAGAACATTATTAAGTGATGTCTCATTGAGCAGCTAAAGAATAGCTAGAATGCTACTAGCATAACCTAAAGATACATGTTCAAGAGTTGACAGGAAGGAAGATTACCTTCCATCAGAAGGGTGACCATTAGAATCACAAAGGACTCAGATTCTTTACTTACTGTCACATAGATGACAACTTCCTACCAAAACCTATTAATTTATTTCCTCTAGTGGGATTTTTTTTATTACAGTTGGAATACATTCAGACACCATAGATTTTAGGCAGAATATTCCTATCCCTCTGAACAGGGTGCATACGCTGATCCCTGGAACCAATTAAGCACATTAGGTTATGAGGCAAAGGAGAATTAAGGTTTGCAGATGAAAATGGTGTTTTAACCAGCTGACTTCAAGATGTGTAGAATTACATCACTAAATCCAGTGTAACCTAACAGTGCTTGGAATAGAAGGAGATATACCTAAGAAACCCAGGGAGATGGTGCCGTGAGAGAACTTGTTCTAATGATGTTGGCTATGAAGACAGAGGAGAAGCCCTAGACCAGAACATGTAGATGACTTTCAGTGGCAGGAGCTCTCAGAAGCTGCGCAAATAAGTATTTCCCCAGGCTGCTGGAAAGTAACCCACCCTTCCACGTCTCAGTCTTAGCCCTATGAGAGCCGGCAATGCTCTTTCTCTTACAGAGAATAAAGTCGTTGCTTGCAGCTCCTCTGATTGTTTCTCATACAGTGAGGAGAAATTCGTACTCCATGCTAACGTTGTTCTCAGGAAACGGATGGACACTAGCATCTTTTTAAATGCTGGTCATTTTTGATGAGGTCATTTTTTTTTAACCTCAAGAGGATCAGCTTGGCAATGTGAAAGGTTTGGTGGGGAAAGCACCAAGAACCGAAAGCACATAAAAATCCAAAATTTTGGCAGAGAAACACTTAACAGAATATTCAGGGAGATGCAAAACAAAACGACCGTGAGATTTCACCTTACACCCATCAGAACGGCTAAAATAAAAAACTCAAGTGACAAAACATGCTGGAGAGGATGTGGAGAAAGGGGAACCCTCCTCCATTGCTGGTGGGAGTGTAAACTTGTACAATCACTTTGGAAATCAATCTGGTGTTTTCTCAGACAATTAGGAATAGCGCTTCCTCAAGATCCAGCTATACCATTCCTAGGTATATATCCAAAAGAGGTTCAAGTACACAACAAGGGAATTTGCTCAACTATGTCTGTAACAGTTTGATTCATAATAGTCAAAATCTGGAAACAACCCAGATGTCCCTCAGCTGAAGAAAGGATACAGAAATTGTGAAACATTTACACAAAGGAATACTCCTTGGCTATTAAAAAGAGGAAATAATGAAATTTGCAGGCAAATGGTGGGATCAAGAAAAGATCATCTTGAGTGAGGTAACCCAGAAGAGAAAGACACCACATGGTATATACTCACTCATAAGTGGTTATTAGACATATAATATAGGATAAACATACTGAAATCTATACTCCTAAAGAAGCTAAACAACAGGGAAGACCCTAGGGAAGGTGTTCAATACTCATTCAGAAAGGCAAATGAAACAGACATCGGAAGCAAAAGAAGACAGGGAACAGGACAGGGGCCTTCCACAGGAGGCCTCTGAAAGACTCTACTGTTTGAAGTATTGAAGCAGAGTCTGCCAAACTTTGGGCAGAGTACAGGTAATATTATGAAAGAAGTGGGAGATAGAAAGACCTGGAGGGGACAGGAGTTCCACAAGGAGAGCAACAGAGCCCCCCACCAAAAAAACACAAAAAACAAAGCAAAAACAAAACAAAAACACCTGAGCCCCGAAGGCCTTGCAGAGACTGATACCCCAACCATGGACAGTGCATGGAGAGGACCTAAAACCCCTGCTCAGGTCTAGCCCATAGACTTAGTCTTAGAAAGACTTAGTCTTTCTTCCCTAGAAAGGGGAACATTGGCTGTCTCTGACATGAACTCAGTTGCTGGCTCTCTGATCACCTCCCCCTGAGGGGGTTCAGCCACAGAGGAAGACAATGCATTCAGTCCTGATGAGACCTGATAGACTAGAGTCAAATAGAAGGGGAGGAGGACCTCCCCTATCAGTGGTCTAGGGGAGGGGCATAGGAGGAGCAGAGGAAGGGAGGGAGGGATTGGGAGGAGACAAGAGAGGAGGCCACAACTGGAATACAAAATGAATAAATTGTAATACATAATTAATAAAAAAAATTGAAAAAGAAAAATACAATTAAATTCGTAAAAAACTCCAAATTTTTAACACACCAACATCAAGTTAAATAATGGAAGTCACCTATATAAGCAGAAACAAGCAAGAAAGCCTTGTTGGGGTTATTTCAGGCAAAGGGATAGCTATTTACGAGGCTCTGTGCCACCTAAAACATTGTCAATGGAGTGAAAAGTTTGGTAGAATTTTGAAGTATATTGTAGGGGCAAAGCCTCATGTAAGTTTACATAGGTAGGGAAAAATGATTTCAGTTTTGAGGAAGTTAAGATACAAGATCAAATACTGATAACAAAGCCCAAATTCTTGGCTCCTGTTTATTTTCTTCCACAGCATTTGTGAGTCTCTCTCGTGCTTCCTCTTGTGTGACTGTGTTCTGCATTGTGCAGCCTTGCCTGACTTGGAGATGCTGGCCTATGTAAAGGTGACATCTTGTGTTGCTTTGATGCATTACATTGCCAGTTCTCCTGATATGAGCCTTCTGCTTTGTAAATTCCTTTGCCCTCAGATCCTTCATCAAACAGAGGAGGAAAAAGACAGCACTAAATTCATTGCAACATAAAAGGATATGACCCATGCTATAAAAATCATCAGTCTATTTTCCAGGTTTTATACAGGTTATCTGATAGTGACAAGTGAATCATCTATAGAGTTTATCCCTTCTTGAGATGGACTGTGAATCTGGAAAAAGAGAGTTTGAGTTTTAAAATGAGATGTAGTAAGTGTTAGGAGCTTTCCTTACAAATAAAAATCCATATGTGGGAAATTACCTCATTTTCTAAAGGAGAGTATTGAGAAACGTTATTAATGTTGATGTGCTTGTGATTATAAGAATGAGACAATTTTCCTGTCTTGTGTTGTAAATTCATTTTTCATTATCATTTGATCTTTGATACCACTGAAACAAAATGTAATGACTATTTTAGTTAAGTCATATACACTTACACACACTGTGAATAAGTTAGATATTATTCAAAGCCCTAGCAACATACTTATGCAATAAGTAAATTTGATAATGGGTATGGTAGCCTTTACTTCTTCCTCATGGATAAGGAATGACATTAGAAATGCTAGAGAGGAAAATTTCTTGCAGTCCTTCTTCAGGACTAATGGTATGATGAAATCTAGAATAATAGGGAACAGAAAAGAAAGTATGATTGGAAATGGAAAAGGAAATGAAATGAAAGAAACAGCATGAGCTAGGACACTGCAGATGAAGAGTGAGAGAAAAGCCCAAAGCATAAATCTGAAAAGAAAGGAAAGTCCAAAATCTCAAATAGTAAAACGCCGAGACTGCTGGGAAGAAACACTCTGGAGAATAAAGAAAAGGTATCTCGATCAAAGATAGATGACACAGAATCTTAAATGCAGAGGAAAAAAAATGGCCCTCAAAGAAGAAGACAATAGAAGCCAGAAGCCTAGGGAGAATGTGATTGCACATCCCCCACCCCCTCAGAGGGGCAGGAAAATGAAGGACTCATAGGAAGGACATAGTTCCACTGCACAAAAAATCTGTGGCAGAGACAGGTATGACACTTGCTTTAAGAATACAGCTACCAAGGACTAACAAAGAAGTTATGGACATCTTCCCATTGCAGTTTGACTTTGGTGTATTCTACATCTTTTCATCCTGTAAAACGAGGAGAGTTTCACCTTCTTCCTGCATGGCTTGTAGGAGCAGCAGCGTGAGAAGATACCTTTGTGTCTGCTTCAGTGAAAATGCTGGAAAACTTCAGACATATTTTGGGAGAATGGTCACTAGATTCCATGCTTTCTCATCTAAGTAAAGAAAATCAATGGATCTACGCATTACATACCTAGAGGAAGGAAAAAAAACAAGTAACTTCCCTCCTTGGTAAAATAAAAGGGGAGCAGAGTAAAGAATTGGGGGCAGGCCACATGCCAAATATATAAAGAAGATTTAATCTTAATATGTCAATTCACACTTAATTGTCAACAGTTTTTGTAGGGAGATGGTTTTAGAATTGCCTGTCTTTCAAAATTACACACATAAATCCAGGCACAACTTAGA
This sequence comes from Pachyuromys duprasi, assembly GCA_028658305.1. Classification (NCBI taxonomy): domain Eukaryota; kingdom Metazoa; phylum Chordata; class Mammalia; order Rodentia; family Muridae; genus Pachyuromys; species Pachyuromys duprasi. The sequence goes on along the minus strand of CM053757.1, from coordinate 28,450,626 downwards.
GCAGTGAATGTATGTATGATGTGTGGGCTTCGGGTTCAAAGCCATACTTCTCATCAAATCCAAGCTTACCAAAACACATCACACATCTCTAGGAGTGACTTGCCATTATTACTGTTTTGGCAAAGTCCTTGGGTAAGTCTAGAGCACGTAAAATGTAAGATCCTCATAGCTAAAAGATTTTTTGCAACAACCTCATATTTACATAACAATCATTATTTCTGATTAATCTACCAAATGTTTTCCAGTCAATGAAAACTGCCCCAGGCTCTTTAGAGACATGCCAATATCCTTCAGATTGGCTGGCATGTACAATACCCCTGATCACTATCAGAATGTTTAGTCTGAAAATTTAAGGCTGTCAAGCTCAGTTCTTAGGCTTTCTGCACTATTGAGTATTTTAGGAGTATGTTTTAATGGTAGGGTTTTTAATTTTTTTTTAATTAAGGATAGGAGGGGCTATCCTCCAGTTCTTTGTGACATTTCTCTTAACTGACCTATCTCTGATTTTAGCAGTCCCTATTTTTGTATAGAAACAGTTTAGTTTACATTCTTGAGTAATTTTCTTAGTCTGTGAAATTAAATACAATGATAGAAAAAAAATCTATGTTAGTAGTATCCAAATATCTGTTTCTTAGGCATTGCTGTTGTACTTCCCATTGGAAATAACATCATGGCTACCAGATGCAGGACAACCAACACAGGTCCGGAGTTCACTGGCAAGGCTACGAAATGTATGGACTTGAATTGTATCATACTGACCTTTCCAAATGGCAGCTGAGGGGAGAAATGCTGTAGCTTCTATGCACACTTCCTGGAACAGACACCTGTAAACAAAAGAGAAGAAAAAAAGAGGTTGCTTTCTCAGATTCGGTTTTGCCATGATGTTAAGGATCAATTCAAACAAGCTGTATAAGTGAGACTGAATATCCTCCAAGCGCTCCAAACCCTCTGTTCTTCTAAGCATCTTTCCTACACATCTCTAACCACTGCAGCATCTTGGCTGACTGTACCAGGCCATTCAGAAATGGCCATGTCTCTCTTCATTCCATCTCTGTATTTGAAAATGCTTCTCACATGATGTTTGCTAATGTTATCCTAGGAATATTTATTTAAATATTTTTAAAAGGTTGCTCATATCCAAAAGAGATTGCTCCCCCTGGAAAAGAGATACTATACTTTTACTGTTTATACTCTCTATTTAACTCAGGAGTTGGCTCATAATGGGAAATCAATATATATTCTGTTAGTAACTGAAGTTATGGTATAAAGTTGGATAAGTTTTTTCCTGCCTTTCAGGAGGTGTACTTTAGCAAGAAGTTGAAAGCAAGCATATGAATTACTGTGTTGTAAGGTGGAGTAAGGTTAGAGTCATCAGAGATTTCATCTAATTAAGGGGATTTCAAAAGGCTTCACAGAAAAGATGGTGCTCCAGATAGGACTTAAGGAATTAATAGGTTTTCAACAAATGGAGTGTGTTTGGAGGAGAGCAGCTATTTCAGATAAATGAAACAGTGCGAACAAAGGTAGAAACAAAATCTTTGAGAATATCGAGTGAACAAAGCACAGGCCAAAGTGAATGGAGTTCATTGTAGGAATGGCAATTAGATTTTATCTCATACACCATCTGTGACAACTGGCAGTGTGCACTGAAAATAGTTCCTGGGCCTGGCTGAGTGCAGCAAGCAAGGATATCATAACTAATTTTAAAGCAGGCAGCCATGGATGCAGGAGAATCTCATCTTTGATTGAGCACCTTCAAGGACCATCAGGTGTATATAAATGTGAGAACATCCCCCAAACAAACTAAAGGTGTCATCTATGTGCTGAACTCTAAATAAGATGCTGATTAATACAGAAATAGCCAAGAAAGGAAAAAATGGCATGTGATACAGTGACATGAAGAATCACTCAGTAAGAATAATTATGCTGAAATAATTGTAATAAGTATCACCATGCAGGTTAATTCCAGGGTGCTAGGAGGTGGCAAGTGGATTTATCTTGACATAAGGCTTTAAGAAGACTTCCCCATGTAAGTGATCTCAAAGCTGCTGCTGGAAGGAATATGTTCCTTAAATGAAACTTTGCCAATCTAATACTTTATAAACAGGTTGCTTGTTGTAAGCTTCCAGAGTCTCATGTCTGACATTTTGACATTTCCCTTTATTAACATATCCTTAAGATATTGTGACTAGTCAACAAAAGCACAGTGCAGATCTTCATATTTTATGTAACTGTTCTTTCAATGTGGACCCTAATAAGTATCAGTCTCCTTTGGGAAACTGAAACTTTTTTTTGGTCCCAAAACTCAAGGGTCAGAAGTTTTGCAGAGTGATCCTAACTGCGATTCTGTAAGCTCTCCACAAGATTATTGTATGTCCTAAGGTGTGAAGACCAATTTTAAAGGGCAATGAACACATTGGAATATATGAACTTTTCTGGGAAGCAAAGAGTTCTCAGTAAGTTCCTTTTTGAGTAAAAATAATATATATATACCTAAATATATAATAAAATTTATTTAAAAACTTAGAATGAACAAAAAATTCAGTTGTAAGCTCTTCAGATATTCTTGTTGACAGTAACTTGTTGGGAAAAATTGGTGGGTGGTATCTAACATCCCATTCATTTCTTCCAGAATGTCACAGAATATCATTTGTTTGAGGATAAATTGATCATGACTGTTATCTGAAGGAGAAAACAGGTTTGCTGTTTCTACCTCCATGGAGTCCATCTGTTGATGTTCATTTTTGTGAAATTCTCAGAGAGACATATTGATGAGATGTCTAAATAACATATAAGAAAACATCACAGGGCTGTGAAATATGCCCCCCCCACCGAATGCTTAGTTCAAATGATAAATTAAGACAGAAAAATTGTAGGTATCTTAAAATCCACGATTGAAAGTAGGAAAAGAGAGCAATGAAACCTGCCAACGATATCTTTGCTCAATAGACATCTCTGATGTCTTAAAAGGGTTGGAAGAGATTGGATCCATTCAGTTTTTAATATATAAGTTTGATTGTGTCAGAGTGATTTTCATGAATAAAAATTTCTTGTTTTAGGAGAAAGTATGAGACTTTTAATTCGTAAAGATAATGTGTCCAATGTTTGGGTTATTGGTGACTTTGAAATCAAAGTAACAGCAGTATGTGTTGGGAACCTGTTAGCATGCAGAGTCTCAGAGCCAGCCCATGCTGCTCCAGCTGACTCAGAACTGCCACAGGTTAGCACCTGCCTCTGCTAGCTTCAGCCATGTAGGGAAACTTATATCATTAAGTCTAGAAAAATCTTTGGCAGGCCCGTGCTTACACCCTAAATATTTAGTGTTCTGGTGTCAACCCATACTATATAGTCATATAGCATAATTGCAATGAGTAACAAAAGAAGATATCCTGAAATTTTATTATAAAATAAGCCAGCAAAAAAAGACTTAGAAAACCAAATCAATGTTTAAAAATATCTGTAAATATCTCTTTATTGAAGAAGAGTACGTGGTTACCATCTGGTCCATCTTTCCAAACAGCTCCAATGGTAATGGCTGTCACAAAGAACATTTTGCAATGGATTCCATGAGGGCAGAAGCTAAACAAATCTTTTTTTTTTTTTTTTGCTAAATAGAAAAGCCTTAGAGGAAGATAAAGTATAATTAATTATACTTGGAATCCGTACAATGAACTGAAAGCACTACACAACCAAAAAGCAAAGGATTATTGCAGCCTTTTAATAGGAAGGCTGTCTACTGTACTCGGAAAAAAACTTAATTTTTACAGTTTATGACTATGTTAATTCCCCAAACAGGTACTCAAGCGACATTTATGGTAACTGAGGAAAATTTTCTTTCTTTTTAAGCACCAAAATTTGCATTTTCTAATGTCAAATACATGGTAAAACATTGTCATGGAGGGAATAACTTATTCAAAAGTGGATTCAGCCTACAATAATATCAACACTTTCATTTCAAACTCATTGATTTTTTTTAACCTTAATGAGTACTGGAATTAAAGTACAAAAAGCCCTATATTGGTTGAAAATCTTCTCACAACTCAATTTAATTTAATTTGAAAATAGCTGTTTTACTGTCTCTCAAACTAAATTTAAGAAATCAAACACAGCATTAACATGTTAATTAATAAGAGGTTCAGTGGGAAGGTAGGAAATGATTAGTTGCATTACGATTCCTTCAGATTTTCTCTAGGAAGCTCATTAAAGGGCTCTTCAGACACGCTTTTCTGAAAAGATGACAAACACATGGCGCATATTCTTCAGGTATCTTGAGATGCATGGAAGGTCCATGTCTGACTTCGCTCCACAGCAGAGACTGGCAGGTGAAATCACAAAACAATTCACCCCAGTGCCTTTAATAAAGGACATACACCAAGACATAAATATATATATTTATCTATATATATATAGATAGAGATAGAGCTAACTGATATTTATATATTATATATTAGTACATACATTATAGTACATACATGTATATTATATATATAAGTACATATATCAGTTAGCCATATAACATAATTGTATATGTACTAATATGTACTACATATACTCTATGTATATCAGTTATATACAACTGATACATATAGAGAGATTTATCTGTTACATACATATTAGTGTATATACATACGTATACTCTGTGCATGTGTGTGTTATGCGTTAGAAAATGTAGAGGCAACACTTCATGTATTCCCTACAGTAAGAACCAACATTCTTTGGGTTGGCCAAGAAAGAAAAGTCCATATTTTTCTTCTAGTAAATTAAGGTTAGCAGCTGTGGTTTAAACGAGAGCTATCCCATGGGCGATGACTTTTTCCTTACGTGGTAGTGCTGTTTGGGAAGGTATGTAACTTTTAGGAGGTGGAGACCTGCTGGAGGCAGTTTTTAGACCTTTCCCTGCTTCCTGTTCTCTTTCTGTTAAGTGTGAATTAAAATGTGATCAGCCAGCTGTCGGCCCATGCCACTATTCTTTTCCTGCATGCTTCCTCCTCTGTAATACACTCTAGTTTTCTGGAACATTAAGTTAAAAGAAACCCCTTTGTTCCTAACTTAAATTTTGTCAGGTGTTTTAACAGCAACAGAATAGTAACTAATAAACAGGCTCTGGGATTTACTAAACCAACCCCTCACAAAAAAAAATTGTTTTATAGCTATTCACCTCTAGTTAGTTTCTTAGTTTTGTTTTTCAAGATTTCATTACCCATAGTCAGTTTTCATCTGAAAATACTAAAGAGAATATTTTAGAATTAAAATAATTACACCTTTTAATTTTGCTATGTTTTATTGTTATACTTATTTTATTTTATCATTCCTTGGTTGTAATATCTTAATGCATCCAATTTATATGTTAAACTTTATCATACACACAGCTCTACAGCATAGTATATCTTCGGTTTAGCATCATCTACTGGGTTGTGGAGGGTTCGTAGACTTGTTATCCATGTATGTAGGAGTATGACTAAATTAGCCTATTGCATCTAAACTATCCTAGTAATTAGTAAGAGTTGACATAATTCCCAATAAAAGCAAAACACAAACTCATTTTAGTTGCTTGTTTCAGGTGATCGTAAACTTTTCTCTTTGCCCAACCATCTTTCTCTTCAGGTCTAAACACATGACTGCCCCTAAAAGTATTTTAGAATACTTCAGAATTTAACACCACCAGCTCCAGGCAATACCCCCCTGTAATAAAAAGACACCCAAGTGCCTATCCTGGAGGCCAATCACCACCACAATGAAAAAATGTGTTATGAAGAAATGGGAAAAGTAAAGCATACAGTGGGGAGAAAAAAATGATACCAAGTAGTTTGTACACTGTGAAGGGAGATGGAACTAGAGATATGAGGAACAGGGGATATTAAGAACCTGTGTAACTATCTGAGGCCATAGTGATATCTACCCACACTGATGCCAAAGGGCATGTTTAAGTCTGAAGCCCTATCACAGCCAGGGTCTGTGTTGAAATCTGTGTCCCATGTTGCCACTGAATGCCATCCAGATGTCAGTGGCCATCACCAGATGTCTGAGCTGCTGTCTGAGACCATGTTGATGTCCAAGGGCCCATGCTGACACCAGGGCCAAGGTCTGGGCTGCCACCTGAGGCCTGGTGAACATCCTATCCCATGCTGCTGCTGGGGGATCACTGCCCTACCACAGTTTGTGACTGTAGTAAAATCTGTGGCCTTTGTCTTCACCAAAGACCATGCAGATATCAGTGTCCTGGGGTGAGGCCATGTTTATGTTTGAGCACTGTGATGAGCTGGTCCTGTCCCTCACCTGGGTAGATTGTGAGAACTGGTGTGGATGTGGAAAGGCTGGCCCCAATGACATGAGTGTAGGAGAGACCTAGAAGAGATTCCCCCAAGGCAGTGAAAATGGGAGAACTAGCCCTGTCCCTGGTGGGACAGCACTCAGGACCTGGCCTGGAGAGCACAATAGAGTTGGCCCTGCGGCCAAGGTCACAGGAGAGCTACCAGAGGGGATGAGGGTAGGAGAGCTGGCCCGAGCCCTCACCTGATCAAAGCAGGAGAGCTGGACCTCGTGGTGCAGGCACGAGAGAGATAGCAGGTTGACCAATTCAACTTCTGACCAGGCCCAGATCGAGGGCTTTGTGTAGGCCTACCCCAATATCTAGCCATCTATGAAATGCTGGAATACATGAACAGGCCCGTCCTGCAGATCCAAAGCTGCAGGATCCTCATGACAAAAGACAATAACAGGACCTCCTGAGAGGAGTGTCAGTGAGGCTCTAAGATTGATATTGTAGCAGAATCCAGAGTTCTCGAACCAGTAACTCATTGGAATGAACATTTGCAAGTAAACTGTGTGACATACCAGGACACATCAAAGTTTCCACTGTGATATTTTTGTTGTTGCTTTTTTATTTTTATTTATTTATTTTTATTTTTAATTTAAACTTATTTTATTTGTAATTTTATTTTTGTTTTCTTCTATGGGGAGAGGTTGCAAGGGCAGAGGACAAGGAGACGAGTGGGATTAGGGTGAATGATGTGAAATTCACAAGAATCAATAAAAGTTTAAAAAAGAATACTCTAGAACTTACAATTTTCTAGAACATACAACTTTAGATAAAATATCATGAACTATCAAGGTCAATATATACAAGAAAGCCAACTATGTAATTAGTATTTAACATATGAAGTCTGTTACGTATCTCAAAGATTCAAAGACTGGTTGACACTTCAGCCAACGAAAAGAATTTAACAAATGGCATGTCAGTAAGTTTACATTAAAAAAGACTGATCCTCCACTAGTCCTGGCATCACCGGACAACTTTGCAGTATGTGGGGTTTCCAGATCTGTCAAACCACACACTCTAGCTGTGGAACAAGATCATCTTGAAGCTAGCAAGACCTTCAGGTGAATGGGGTACAGGTCTAATTTAAAGAGTACTGCATTACAGAATAACCCCTATGATTATTAAGTCTGACAGTTTGCTTGGGAGGACAGCACAGTGGGTTAAAGAACTTGCCCTATAGACTTGACGGTCTTAGAAACCCCAAACACTTGCTAACGTAGTCTAAGCATCTAGAATCCCCATGGGAACTTATGGGAGGAGAAGAGCCAGAGAAGAGGAAATGTCCAGCAGCTCCCATGTCAACAAACATGTATTAGGTAAGAACTAAGAGACTTTGAATCAAAGTGAGACTTGACACCTGAAAGTTGTTGTAGGTGTTTTTTTTTTAACCCAAACACACACACACACATATACATACACACACACACACACACACACACACAGGTAGTTGCTTATGTTTATTTTAGGGTGTTGTTCATGAGACAGATCTGTTCAATTATGTTCAGTTTTAATTTCTGTTAGAAAACCAAGCATATAACATATAGTCCAGATGAAATAATGAATAATGGGCTTCTTTCCACAGAGTATCTTTTGAAAGTTTTTGTTGCCACAATGCTATTGAATACAGGAAACAACCTTTTAATGATAAATAGAGCAATGTATCATGAGACTCTCATATACAGGAAGATATATGGAAGAGTGAACATGGATAGCCAGTATTATATCAGAGAGGACATTTATTTTCCAAATATTCTCATAATCCACAGAATTACTCATGGTATGACCAACAGGTGTGATTAATTTAGTATATCTTAAGTGGATCCTAGAAATAGAAATCTTAAAATGTTTCTAAATAATAGTCTATTCTTATATATGTATATATAAGCATATATATGTAAACATATATGATATTTTCCTGTATAACTTTTGGATTTCATTCTATTTAATAATCAAATGTTTATTTACATAATTTTGTATTACTTTAAGGATTTACGTTTGTTACAGTTACTCACTATTTAAACTGCAATTTTCAGTATTTCTTAGTCTAGATGATTTAGAATTATTAACTTTTAAAGAGTCTTTGAGTTATTCTCTTAACGAAATCAATAGTTGACATGTTTATTGATCTTCTTTTTATTTTAAACACATTTCCGAAACCCTTTCGACTCAAAAGTCTGTGCTGTCAATCAGAGAGACACATGCAGAGTCATGGGGTTGGCAGTATTTGATGGAAAATATCATGTCTCACTATTACAGCTATAAACAGAATAAGCAATGCTACCTGGCTTTTATTTGGATCTTGAGACCCAAAAGAGAAGGGCATAGTAAGCAGATTGCCCACATGTACAGTTTGGTATTGTTTGTATTAAATTAACTGAAGTCCCTTAATTTTCAAACACTTCTAAGATGCTTAGTCTGTGCTGTGTTTTCCCAAAAGCTTGATTAAAATTATAGTTTTAATGTTCATCATCAAGATGGCTGGACTTAGAGTCATCCAGAAGACAAATCTCTTTTTTTTTATCTGCAAGGGCGTTTTCAGAGAGATTTAAGGGTGTAGAGGAGGCCCACTTGGCAGGTGGCTGGGAGTCCACACTATATATAAAGGGAAAAACAAAAATACATGATGATACTGGCATTTTCCCTCTCTGCTTCCTGCTGTAGACTCCACGAAACTAGCCACATCGAGTTCTCATGACTATGCCTTTCCCACCATGACAGATGTATATTGTTCAGAACATGACCAAAAAAGAAGTAAATAAGAACCCCCTCATTCATTAATTTTTGTTTTGTCAGGTTTCTGGTCATATGAACAAGAAAATGAATATGAGGATTTATCAATGCAGTCTGCCTAATGCATGTTATCACGGACACTATTATTAATCTCCTTTTATCTTTGTAACAATAAAAACACAGAGATATTAAGTATCTTGTCCAGATGCCATAGATCTTAAAGACATGAGAAGGAATTCAGAAGAAAACACCTAGATTCAGAGTGTATGCATTTAGCCCAGTCTCTGCTTCTCTGACCCATTTTAAACATAAAACATTAGTTTAATAGTTTATCAAATTTTTATATTTCAAAAGAGTGAGCTAAAAAGAAGTGCAGCTGTGTAAAAAATAAAATTTTGGTAATATAAAATATGCTGAAATTCTTGATAACTAAAATAAAGTTTGAAAAAAAGAGAAATTCTCAAATAAATTATAGCTATCAGCCTACATACAAATACAATCATGCTAACAAGCATGACATTTAACAAATGAGTTTAGGTGAATGGTTTGATGGTCTATAATCAGAGAACTCTAGCTGACGGATGAAGATTTCCAAGTAGAAAATACGTAAGATAAAAAGCAGAAAGTTTCTTTTGTTTGTGTTATTTTTAACGGCGCTGAGAACTGAATTCAGGACCTTGCTCACTTTAGGGAAATACCCTACCAAGGAGCCTAAAGCTTCCCTTTAGCATCTCATTTTATGAATGGCACATACATAATAAAGTTAATTGGTCTCAACATTCAGATTTTCCTTTTTGATCTGCTATGGGAAAGCTTCAAATCAATTGGGAAAAAATAGGCTGTAGACTTAGAGAATAAAAAAGTTATTTGTTTATTACAGATTTAATTTCTCATGTTTCTATGGATGAGATAACTGGAAATGGCTGACTTATCTGTGTTTATCTGCCATCCATATTACAAAGCTTTGTTTACTTACTAATAAAGGCCATCTATGTGTCCTTTCAAAGCATGACCCACTAAGGGCTGAGTAAAGAATTGTGTCAGAAACATTGTTGCATTAACCACTTTCTACCTCAGAACCTGAAACTTAGATGAGACCTGAAGTTTATGTAGTTGTGAAGGTGTTTATCAATCTCTTCTAGCTTTAAAATGAAGTGTTTTCTCACAGGCTGACAAGGTTTCCATTTTTAAGCAGCTCTGGAAAATAGGCTGTTCTTGAGTGTTTATCCAAACTGACAATTTTGGTGTAAAACTTTCACTTGCTGTGAATGATGGGACCAAGGACAAATCTAAACCCTGCTTTCCCCACAAACTGTAATTGGATAAAATGTAACAATATCATGCTATCTTATTGAGAAAGAAACATCATGAATTAGGATCAAGAGGAAAAGGCAGAAGGACAAAAAGACCAATTTAAAAGTGTTGAAAACCCATGCCTTATATGACTTTTATTAGGGAGACTCTGCCTGGCACCAGGCGTTGATTTTCCCATCCTACATGAATGCAAAATAATGATCACAGAGGGAGGAAACAGTTCAGGTTCTAGAAAGTAAATGCCATCTTCAGATTTTGGTGGACTAGCATGATGGACCAGAACAATGGTAGAGATGACAGATCTCTCCTTTTTCTCATACCTTCAGTTACTGCTCAAGGCGCCACACACCCCTCACCTCCCTTCCAGTTCCTTCTACCTTTCCTACACTGGTCAGTTCTGATTTTTGTCAAATTCTAAAGATTGGAGTTCTCTAGTGCTCAGACCTTCCATGTTTTCTCCTGTGACTCATGCTTTTGTTCTTAACTGACAATTGTTTGGATTTAAAAACTATTCCACTTCATTCCTGGACTCCAAAAATAGAAAAGAAATACTGTCACTTAATTAGCTTGCCTGATTAAATGTGAGACCCAAAATGTATGATGGATAACATTTTGGAAATTAAAGAAATATATTTCAATAAGATACTGTGTTATTCAAATGCTCTTGCTGGACATGTAACGTAGGCCATTTCATTAAACACCACAGAAGCCATTAGAATAGCAAGTCTTGATGCCATTTTATAGATGACCAGTGATACATGATCACAATTCATACAGCAGCTTACACTGGAGTACTTTGAACTTTCTCAGGGGTTTTGGGTACTTAATTCTGTTACCCAGTAATCATGCTGAGTAGATATTATAATTTTTTTACTCTAGAGATGAAAAAGCGTTAGAAACTAACTTAACAAGTATGAAAATACTAAATAAAATTTAAAGTTAAAATAAATCTATACTTTTTTTTAATGTTAGTTCAGTGTCTCCTAGGGATACATTGAAGGGCAGTACTTGACTGGGCTTACAGAGAAGAGCCATTTGAGCTGGGAAAGGAATAGGTACTGGGTAATTAAGGATCAGCAAGATGCCCTAGGAGGTGTGAAAAAGCTAAAGAAGATAAGAGAGAGCATGGAGATGAGGTAGGGCTGTCTGTTTACTGTTTTGTCTGAGTCCCATCTGTCAGTAGTCCTAATGCAGTTTACCTAACATAATGACAATAAGACTTCAAAAAGTACTTCCAGAGCCCTGAAAAGCATTTCCCTTTGGATTTCATAGTTTTCTAATACTTGTCAAATAAAGATTCAGTTTTTAGTAATAGCACACTTGCCCTGAGGGTTTAGCAGCCTATTCTGAAATTACATCATGTGCTAGAATCGTTGTTGGTAGTAATGTATAAAACTGAAACAAGTAAATAAAATATAATTTTACACTGTATATATAGCCCAATTGTCTAGATAGGCCTGATTCTAAGTTGTACTCTAATATATCTCTTAAAGATCTAATATCAGGTTTGGAGATCATTTGGTGTTTATTTAACATTCACACTATGACAGAGTCAGAATATTAGACACTAGACAGAGGTACACAGATTTCAGAAATCTTAATTATTACTTTAAAAGTTCATCGCCAAACCATAAAATACACAGATAAGTAATAAACTTAGAAATAATATTAACATAGTACCCACAAAAAATGAGAGGAGAGAGAGAGATGAAGAGAGGAGAAACTAAAATGACAAGTGACATGAAAATGGTGATAACTAATTAAATGAAGTCAATGTGTATCCAATCTTAAAGGTCATTTGAATCAGTAGTCAAAAGATGTTGCTTATTAAAAGGACACCGACAGAAAGAAATACCCATGCTTGGGAATAAAGTCTGATGAGAAGAGCCAACAACTCAAGTAGGTAGAATGAAAAGTAGTGGCTGGAGACAGAGACACTGATTAGAGCCACCTGGTCACAGCAGTTGATAGACCTTGGGCATGAGCCAGTAAATTTAATAGAAAGGTTACATAGCAATGCTTAACCCAAAGACTCTGAAAGAGGACTTCGGGGCCAAGAATGACTCATTCTAAGAGGTTACTCAGCAGTGTCCTATAACAGCAGTACAAGGCTGGCTGAAAACTCAGCAAGGCTACCAATATTTAAGGACACATTGAAAAGATTCAGCAATTCAGTAAAGGATTACAAAATAGTTGGCTACAGACATCATAAACGGGGATGGAACATTAACTTAGGGGCAAAGATCAACATTGTGTAAAGGAAGAGGTATTCGGCAGGGTTAAGAAAATGTTAGGAAGTTAGAATGTGTGAAATTGAGACTACGAGATTTTCAGAGGCAAAGCTAACAAAAACACACACAAGAGGCTGTTTAATACAGTGATGATAAGTAAGGTATTGAAAGTTAGATTTCCTAAGTTAAAATCCTGGCTGTTTTACTTGCAAATTGTGTGATCAAAAGCAAGTTGCTTAATTGCTCTGTTGCTTCATTTTTATTATCTAAAAAAAAATAAATAAATAGCATAACTTATATAGTGTCTATAGCATTGCTATGCAAGGTAAGAAGGGGTATATTGTTGAAAAATTTAAGAAAACACCCAGAGGTAGCTTATGAGATAAACACTTATGAAATTCACCCTTAGGCAAGCTTACAAGGAACATTAACTTACTAGCAAGCTCCGTGGTAACAGGCCCAAACTATGTAGGTGGTTTTAGTGGTTTGAATAGGTATGGCCTCTGTAGTCTCATGTGTTTGAATGCTTGGCCCATATGGACTATGGCACCTCCTAACAGGCACTATTAGGAGGTGTGGCCTTGTTGGAGTAGGTGTGGCTTTGTTGGAGGAAGTGTATCACTGTAGGGGTAGGATTTGAGGTCTCCTGTGCTCAAGAGAAACCCAATGTGGCACCTTGTTTCCTTCTGCTTTCTGTGGGTCAAGGCATAGAACTCTTGGTTCCTTCATTATGCCTGCCTGCACTCTGCCATACTTCCCACCATGATGATAATGGACTAAACGTCTGAAACTAATGTTTCAAATGTTTTTCTTTATATGAATTGAATGTTTTCCTTTATAAGAGTTGCTGTGAAGATGATGTCTCTTTGCAGCAGTGAAACTATAGCTAAGAGAGTGATGGACTAGACAAAAATGTGGCTAGGAGTTCTAGCAATACCTCATTTCCTATTGATGTTATGGTCCAGAGGTGGACCAAAAGCCCTTGTCTGTTGACATCACAGTTTTAGGATATGCAATTACTTCAGGAAAGTGGGTGTTAAAAGGCTGTGACATGATAGCCTTAACTTGCATTGTTCTTAAAGTTGCTGACTAAAAGTTCTATATAGAAAGTAGATTCTTTTCCAGATCATTCTAGATTACTCCAATTGCTAGTCTGTGTGAGACGGAGCCAGAATTCTCCAGGTATTCCAAAAGCCAGTGGTGTATTCATAATATTTCAAACTTGGCATGGCATAGAAGATCAGTTAGCTGACATAGAGTAGTCTCATGAGTTTAGAGAGGAAGGGAATAGGATGTAAAGAAATAGACATACATATTTATATGTTCTCTATATTTATATATGCATGTCTTATATATATATATAATTTAAAGGCCTATTTTTAGAGCCATTTAAGATGCACAGGGATTTAAGACAAAAGAAAATTTCAACATTTGTCCTGCTCCACCTCATTTTTAGCCTCTGTCATTGTCAAAATCTTCCACCTGGTTAGTATTCATGAAACTACAATGACCTATTATAATCACTCAGTGTCTGCAGTTACATTTGGGTTTACCCTTGATGAACATTCTATCTGGTGAACAAGATGATGATTATTGTGATGATGATAATGGTGGTGGTGTGGTGGTAGTGTGTGTGTTATTACAGTATTATACGGGAAAGTTCACTGTCATGAGTATTTTCTGGCTTTCCTTCATTTTATCCCCTATAGGTCTCTTTCAGTATCCTTGGCACATGGACAAAGCCTGTCATCACATTCTGGCAAAACATAACAAATGGAAGTGGTTTTACAGGCAATGTATAAGCTGAAGGAATGGATTCATAAAGCCATTTTTAAACCCTTTATTCAAGGGAAAAGAAAAGGTCTAAATGGACCTCATATAAACTCAAGTTTTCTGTGGCTTGAATAGAAAAATAAAGTCAAGCTTTATTTAGATTGCATTTGCAATCTGGATGAAATAGTTTATATTAAACTTATCCTATATTAATCTTCTATCTCCTCATAATATACTTCCCCTGTTTGCTCTGAGTTGCAAAGAAGGACTCTTTTCTTTTCCAGGAAGTAAATGTCAGAGATAAATCCTGACCATATTCTACTCTTGACCTATTTGTGTAGTATATGTATTCATAATAGAGGTAGAGGAGATTTTCTTCAGTTTTTTTGTTCACATAAGATATATCCAACATTAGAACAAAGATAAGATTCTAAATGAATGGGGGAATAATTTCTTTTCAGTTTATTTTTTATTTTTTATTATTTCTACACTTTATATTCTGATTGTAGACCCCACCCATATATCCTCCTAGTCACAGCCCCCCTCCCTTTTCCTCCAGGCCCCTCCTCTAGTCCACGGAAAGGGGGCATCCTCCTCCCCTACCATCTGACCCTAGTCAGTCAGGTCTCATTGGGACTGCCTAGATCCTTTTCCTCTGTGCTCTGGCAGCCCCACCCCTCCAGTGAGAAGTGGTCAAAGAGCAGGGAGCTGAGATCATGTCAGAGGTAGTTTCTGTCCCCCTTAGAAGGGCACCCATAATTGAAAATTATGTAATGAATAAATGGCCTGGAAAATCCAAACTTAAAATCTTAAAAGAATCCTAAACAAGCTGCGACAAAACACCCAGTTCCTCTCCTCTGTCTGCCTGGGATTTGGGAAACTCAGAAAAGACAGGGTGCCACAGCGCATCAATTTGATAATAAGGCTGGAGAAATGTGATTTTCAAAGCTTGAACCTATCAGACTGATTCCAGTGTTTGCCAGCTCCTGTTTCACATATAATTTTTCAACCAGGACAGGATGACAAAAAAAACCTGCAGAAATGTGTCTGAGGTGTTAATATGGAATGCAGGTTCAGATTGCAGATGGGTTTTGTTTTAGAAGCAATGAGATTGCCACACACAGAAAGGCATTTAAAACATTACCCTAAGCTAAACAAACACCACTATCCAAGGTGCCTCATCATTAACCTTGGAATGTTGATATGCCCTAGGACAGAAAAACAGAAAACAAGATGACAGGCAAGAGAGAAAAGGCACAGAATTATCTAGTGGTGTGTGTGTGTGTGTGTGTGTGCGTGTGCATGTGTGTGTGAAAAGGCACAGAATTATCTAGTGGTGTGCGTGTGTCTGTGTGTGCGCGCACACGCGTTTGCACGTACATTTCAGTGTTAGGGGCTAAGAGGACATTTTCAATATGTGTAAAAGTCTTAGCACATGCAATTGAATTTGAATACATAGAAGCCTAAAGTTGTATTTTCATCTCACGTTATTCTAATTATCCAAAGGAACGGTGAAGACTGCACGTGTGAAAACTACAGCTCACTCACTCTGGCTCTGCTCAGGCACCAGTGCAGGTGTCGGGCTCACGAGTTCTATTTTTAGAGGCTTTCCTTTTTTTGTCCTAAAACAATCCAAATCGTCCATATTACTAACATCAAGAGGTAGCTCCTGCTTTGTCCTGCAGTTGTCAACATCTGGGTTTGATTCATGCACAGACCATTCCTGCATTCATAACAGCATGCTCACCAGAGTGTCTTCCCAGGTGAGAGACTGAAGTGTTTGGTTTGAGCCAGTGATCCGACATTGTTGCAGCTTCTGTCCCATCATACCTTACACTGACAATTTGTATATAACAAAAGCAGACTTCCTAGCCTCTGCCAATAACTCATTTACTCCCGGTACTAGTTGATAAAACACACCGGCCAGCCAGCAGGAGAATCTGGACCGTCCCTCGGTGGTTGCGCAAATGGATTTGGCCTGTGGCTGTTTTCCTGATAGCAAGCTTTCTTTCTACTCCCACATCTTCCTCTTCCTGAACATTATTTATAGCTTTGAAAGGTTTTTTTTTTTTTTAAAGAATAAAGTGATTGCATGCACAAGACCTTTTCCATCCTACAGTGATGATGGACGCACTTAAAGAAATCACTGTTTTCTTGTAAGATCACCACATTTTCATCCTCATGGAAGCCCACTGTGAAGAAGTGAGACCCTGCTTCTCCTAGACAGTCCACACTGCTGACAATGCTTTTTTCCTGCTGTTCTCTTAAGGAGGACCTCAAATTAAACCTATTACACCTTAGATCCCAATTACATGGAAATCCACAACCTTTGCAAAATGAATCTAAGCACCAACATAAAGACCCACTCCATTCAGGATTCCTACTAACTGGTTTAGGGTCTTGACATTGCCTAGTAAGAAGATTATAGAAGTGCCTGAAGGACAATCCTGGGTATAAAACCAAATGTCCCCATGAGCATTACAATTGCCAAAAAAAAAAAAACCTTTCATCGTTTTATTAATTGTATAATTAATGCGTTCTGTGTACTGATAAGAATAATGCCATGTAATTAATTTTTAAGAATTAAAAACTTGCCTTTATCCAGCCTCATGGTCTACTTTCATGTTTATTGCTGTGAATATAAATCCTCTTATCTAATTATAACATGACTGGTTTCATTGTTGAAACAAAGCAGTCCTTTGTCATTTTTTATTTGATTATGTAATATTTATTTTATTATATTAATTATAATTGGTTCAGGTAGAAAAAAAAGAGCCAAGGACTTAAAAATTTTAGGCTTCAGAAGCTTATCAGAAAAATGCCATGCTGTTTTGGATAAGGTGTGATATTTCATTTGTTTTCTGTGTCTGTTTTTGTCTTTCATGATTACCCATTCTGTTTACCAAAAGGCTCAATTAGCATTTGAATAGTGAGCCTGAGAGCAGACAGGTTGAGAATTCTCCTAGAACTAATTTGGCAGTCCTTCTCCTTTCCCCCTTCTCCCTTCATAGTCTTTTCTTCGCCTCTAATCAAGCTGCAGTTATTAAAGCTAGAATAAAAGACCTGATTTTCCATTACATTGATGCATGCTGAACAGAGCCTTGATTTGCTCTTTCTTTCAGCAATGCTAATTGGACTCAAAGGAAATATTTAGTTTATAATAGCGAATGAAGAATTCATTTAATTTTAAGGAAAGGGAAAATCAGCAGTGCAACTCACCAGTTTATACATACATATATTTCTTCTTGCAACTGTTCATTTCTTTTAAGTGTGTTTGTCTTATCGTTTCTCACAAATATCACAGTTATTTAATTATCAATGCTAATGGCCTTAGGTACACCTAACAAGCACAAATGCCTGATCTCTGCTTGGGAAAAGAACGTAATAGGCTAGGAAATCTGGTTTCAGCTATATTGATCAAAACAAGAAAGAACTTAATTTCCACAAGGTGATTTTCAAATGATATTGATAACTACATTCTTCTTGGACTAAGCCCTCATCTTCCATCATGAGCCTCATCAAAACAGCAGTCTGGTATTGAGCATGGAGAATACTGACGAATGGGAACAAATCACCTGGATTATCTGTATCCTTAATTGCTCATATCCAGAGAAGTACAAGTTAGTATCATACTAAAATGTCCCATTCTGAGCTGGTCCTCATCATGGGAAAGACTTCAAAACCTCAGTTTGAGAACAAATCACACTATTGAAATGGGTGAATGAACAAAGAAACAGAGTTGCTGCCTTAAAGAGTGAAATAATCCTCACAGTGGAAGCAGTAGTGTTTTGATTCGGCAACATGCAAATACAACACCATTTAGACTTGATGCCAATGTTTAGAACAAATTCTTCATTCAGAGAAATACATTTTCTTCTCTATGCCAAAGAGTAAACCATCCAAGAACGCTGAGTCATTTTAAAGTTGTTTTTGTTTTGTTTCATATGTGCCACTCAATTGCAGACTTTCCAGAAATTCTCTTGTCCCACAGGGGTGAAGCAAGAGAGCCTTTAGGCACATATCATTTAGCACCTGCACAGTTCTTAAAGTGGGATTTTCTTTATACTCTGGACCTTTCTGTGTATATTCCCAGAGGGCACCATGACCTGGACTCTGGGTCTTTTCTGTGCTCTCAGTGTCCCTCTGGCCTTCATATGTATGCACTCTTACCATTTGGTTTTTAGGACTCAGTGTTACCTGCTCTCTACATCTGCCTCATTCCCTTATGAAGGATTTCATTCTCATAGCCTCCTCCATGCTGTGGAGAACAGTGGCTCATTTATACGGGCCCTGGGGCACTTCTCTCACTTTGGCTAGGCTTCTGCTGGTAGAATTTAACTAAAGTTGCTAGAAAGTGGTGGACGCTGTCTCATTCACCATTGCTCAGTTGTTACTCATGATTGGGCCTGGCAGGACTAGATACAAGTTTGTAGTATATATTGACTGGGAGTAAGTTAAGTTATTATTTGTTCACGTTGGAAAAGTCAAACATATAAGGTTTTGTCCATTCTAGAATTTACTTAAAAAATAATTCCAAGTTTTGATTTCATTAAGGTTTACTAGTTCAGAGTTAAATTTGCTTATATATTTGTGGAAATGACATTGAAATACGTATTTGTACAGTCATTATTTAAAATGTCTCCCATATTGGTAGCTTTATTTTAATGGCTGAATCTCCTTTCTCCCTCTACATAGATGACAAAATTGTAATAATATTAATAACTTCAACCTAGACTTCTCTGGACCTCAAGTACCATTTTTCAACTGCTTGTGTGATATATCCCCCTAGGAGGTCTCACAGCACCTCATAATCAGCATGTTGTAATTTATCTCTCAAACTTCTGACTTTCTCCCAGGCAAATGCCAGTTTCATCCATCCATTTGTATTAAGCACAGGTCTTAGAGCCTCTTGGATCAGCTCTCTACTGCTTTGCCCATGTCCAATCCTGGACCTTACTCTCTACACACACATCTTTTGCTCCAAGGTGCTCACTTCGCCCATTACAGCCAATAACCTCCTGAACTGGTTCTCTTCCATTTATTACTGTCCTGCTTCAAGTCAGTCACAAAAATAAGATAAACTTTCCATTGTAGAACTGGACCATCTTATTGCTTAAAAGTTTTTATGCCAGCCCATCACCTCATTCGCCTCATCTGCACGAATCCAAATCATCCATCTGCATCTCTCTCTCCAGGCTTATGTCACACTCTCACTATCTGTCCTGCTTCAGCCATACATGTAAAAGTTTCTGTGTACTACTTTTAGGTTGCAGTGACCAAAATGCATGAGAGATAATTTTAAGAGAAAGGATTTGCTTTTACTCACAGGTTTCAGAGGCTTCAGCTCTTAGTCCTTGGTTCCAGCTATTCTGGGTCTGTGGTGGGTGACAGAAATGTGTGACAAAGGCTATTCACAGAAAGGAGAGGGAGACAGAGATAGGGAGTAGACACAGTTTCCCAACAGGAGGAGCCCAGTCACCCATTTCTGCTTTAGTCCCAAGTTATTGAAGTTTCCCAAAGTATTGTCATAACCCATGGATCAGAAGTTTAACATACTAGATTGGAGAACCATTTCACATTTTAACCAGAACATTCTCCAACCTGCCATACTGCTTTCATAATTCTGTTCATTCCATATGTTTATGTGATTATCTGTGTACCCTATGCAGGGGTATGTTTATCTTTGTTTGCATGTGTATGGCTATATCTGTATGCAGAAGCATGTGTGTGTATGAACGTGTATGTATATAGGTTTGTGTGTTTATGTATATAGTTGTGTGTTTGTATACACATATATATGTGTGCGTGTGTGTGTCTTTCTCTATTTGTGTCTCTATATGTGTAACAGTAGAGGCAGAGGTCAGAGATTGACATCAAGTATCTTCTTTGTTACTCTCCATTTCTTTATTGAGTCAAAGTCTCTCTGTGTCCCCAGGGCTTGCCCATTTAGTTATGTGTGCCTAGGGTCTGTACAATGTGAACACCGGAATTAGAAGTGAGTTACTGCATAAGGCTGGTTTTATGTGTGTGCTGGAGATTTGTATTTGGATCCTGAAGCTTCTGCAGCAAATGCTTTATCTCCCAAGCCATCTCCTTAAACCCTGTTTCTTCGAACAGGATTGTTTTACCCTGTGTTTTCCTACTAGTCTCCCAGTTTTCAGTTTTTTTTTCAAAGAAAACATATGTTGTCTCTAGGTAGAATGAAAGTTTAGCTCTTAGACTACATTTAATTATCTGGTAGCATTCCCCACAATGGCTGAAATTCTATTCTTTTAAGATAGTTTTGCACATGTTCATGTTGTGTGCATGCAGATTCTTGTTTACATGTGTATGTGTGTGTAGGTTCTCTAGTATGTGCTTATGGAACCCCAAGAATGACATTGGACAGTTTTCTTGATAGCTCACTTTGAACCAAAAGAACTTGCCAGTTTCTGCTAATTCAACTAGCCAGCTTGTCCCAGGGATTCCTCTTTGTCTGACTTCAAAGTTCATAGATGTCCACTGCCATACCTGCATAAATTTTGCATGTTTTCTGGGGAGTTGGGCTTCAGTCCTCATACTTATGTCACAAATACTTTATCATCTTTAAGCCATCTCTCTGGACTCTGCCTCCAACAGAATCTGGTTACATGAACACACTGGGCCAATATTCTACAGAGTGTTGACACTTAGTGACCAATCCAGACCAGTCTGTGTTTGCTGAAGAAAATTAAAGAGTCAAAATGTTATGTAGCCTGCCAAAGTTGACTACTCCGACAGAAGTCATAGCCAATTAAAAGTCTTTATTACAGTTGTTTGGAACTATACTCAGGTATTTGTCCAGAGCATAGAATTTGCGAAAGCCACATCCCTGTCCTGGCAATGTTCTTGGCATCTGCAGGTGTTAGGGATGGTCTTCACAGAAACAAGCAGTTTAACAGAAGCTAAGATAAGCAGTTAGCTTGAGGGTGTTCCTCACAGGGTGGCAATTTAACAGAAGCTGTGATAAGTTAGCTGGAGTATCTTGACTTTGGGTGTTCGATGATTTTTCTGTGGAATACCCAGTTAAGGAGATCAGGTTCTAGTTAAGCTGGAAATGGCTTTACCAAGAATACAAAATGGAGCTGGGCATGGTGGTGCACTTTTGTAATCCCAGCAGAGGCAGGTGGATCTCTATAAGTTGGAGGCAAGTCTGGTAAACAAAGTGAGTCCAGGACTGCCAAGACTACACTGAGAAACCCTATCTCCAAAAAACAAAAACAAAAACAAAATAAAAAACAAAACAAAAACCCCATACCACCACAAACAACAACAAAGAAAGGAAAAAAACAATAACAACAACAATAAAATCAAACAAAAAAGGAAAAACAAAAGGACTACAACAAAACAAGATGGAAGAATCTCTGCCTTCTGGTGTCTTACCACAATATATGCTGACTACTACACTGAGAGTTATAGCTCAATAAATGTTTGTATGATAAAGTACTTGGGAGCTCAATGTTCCATAATATGCAAAGTAAACATAAAACTTTTCCTTCTTAAGAAAATCTGTGACCATGAGTTGTATTAAGATAAACTAGAATTAAGACAGCACCCTCTAGGATTGTTACATAAAATAGCAAGTCAGTAGATGTTGTATTCTCTCCAAGTAAGTGTTAGTTTCTGTTACAAGAGGCTGTGTTGTTAAAATGAGGTAACAAATTAACATTTGCAGTATACATGTTCTGCTCTTACCCCCCCCCACACACACAGCCGATAATTTCAAGTATTCTCAGGCTGTTTTTATTGAAAGTAATGAAACAGAGTCCAAGAGACTAAATGGTCGTGATGTATTTCATACAAGTTTTCAAAAATTCCCTCTTTAGGTAAAATTTGAATTTTAGGGTTAAGAATGTACTTACTCAGAATCTGATCATTGGCTGTGTAGCCTATCAGTTTATGGAGCAGCAAACTATTTTCAGTTCTGTTTTAACTGCATCAGTCAAGAATAAGTAAGCCTGTTTGTTTTTCCAAGCACTCATTTTTCTCTTCAAGATAATTACAATTCCACTAACTTACCACTCTCTTAAAAAAATAAAACTAATCTTATTTATCATTGGTAGGTGCTTATCAAGAGCTAAATAATGCCCTCTCTAAATTCATGTTTACCTATAACTTCTAATTGTGACCTTAATTGAAAATGGGACTTTTGCAGATGAGACAGTTAAGTGTTGAGAGGATCTGTTAAACAAGATTAGGGGGTACCTAACTCCAGTGACTTGTTATAAAAGTGAATGATCACAGCAACAGAGAATCAGCATCATTTTAAGGGTGAGTGGGAGGAGAGAGAAGCAAGCATTGCTGAATGGGTTCCTCCGCAAAGCTGTGGTTATAACTTGACTCTGGAAGTCTAGCCTCCAGACCCGGGAGAAGGTTATTCCCTGTTGTTTTAAGCCCCTTGCCTTAGCACAATCACACCAACATGCCAATTCAGTTTCCTTAATTAAAACATTCATTTTAGCTCAGAGGGAATTCACTGGAGACACGATTTGAGTATGTGATGACCCACAGGCACCCAGCTCTAGCATCTTTTCAAAAGCTGCGTCAGGGGCAACATCTTAAGAACTTTAAGAGAAGATGGGCAGCTTTCTTGGTGTCCAGGGGCTTTTAAGTGATGATGATGGATGTAGGAGGGAATAGTTTGGTTTACTGTGCCTAAACCTGAGCATGTGTTTTAAGTACGAGCATGGGAAAAGGCAAGAAGCCAAAGTGAAAGAAACTAGCTCTTTGCAAAGGTAGAAGGCAGCACTTTTGGGTGCATATTTACATATTCTGCCACTTGTCATTCATCCCTTTTCCCAGGTAAACTGTGAGGAAAAACTCTACTTTTTGAATAGGGCTGAAACCATCTATTTCATTGTTTAGAAATTCCCCTCTGCTTCTTAATTGACATTTTACTCATAAAACTCCTATCTGCATCTCAAAGTTTTACTGGCAAGTAAGGACAAGATGCTTTCTTCCAAAACCCAAACCAATAAATTTATGAGGAAAAACAGTATTTAGCCAGAGGGTAAATTCATTCTACATGCTATGTGATGCAGACCAAGTCCGGTCAAAGCAAAGATGTACTGATCGCGGGCCTGGCTTCAGTGGAAGATACAGATCATTAAATCTCGTCGCAGCGTCTGTGGCTAGGTTGTTTATTACAAAAGTAAGAACCACTAACATGTCCTCTTTTCTAGAACCATAAATCTGAAAGTCTGTCTTGTCTGCAGACACTGAGACTTGACAACCGCAGTACCTTAGCGCCCCCTGCTGTTCTCATTCAGTGTCGGCCGCCTCTGGCAAAATCGTTTTCTGCTTTTCGCTTCCATTCAGCGGTACTCTGACTTCGTTCTGATAACACCTTTCCCTTTGCTTAAGTCTCCATCTTGCCTCTCTTTGCTATTTAACAACCCAGTGGCAATTTGAAAATTGAATTTTTATGATTCTCCTGTTAATCACATCTTTCACACTCAGGCGGTTCTAGAATGATTCTTCCTTTCTTTAAGATTATTTCAACCTCTCTGCGAGAGTTGCAAAAAAAACATCTTCACCTTTCTTTGAAAATGCAGCTTCGACCCTTACAAGCCCCTCATACTAACCTCTCACACGCACAATGTTTGAGGTAAACTGTAAACAAAAGGGAAGTACGTGGAAGAAAATGTGTTGCCAAGAACTTCTACAAAACATGACACAGTGTGTGTGTGTGTGTGTGTGTGTGTGTGTGTGTGTGTGTGTGTGTGTGGTGGTGGGGGCAGTACCAAGTTCTTTGCTTCTGCCAAATGAGCACTCCACGAACATGACCATCCCATGTTACCAGCTGGTCATTTTCACGGTTTTATCAAGTATCTAAAAATTCTAACCACACTAATTTCTTTAGTGTGCGTTTAGGTGGGCATGAGCACACCGTGGCAAGCTTAAGAGAATTTAGAGGGCAACACCTGAATGCTCTCAGAGTCAAACTCAGGTTATCATGTGTGCAGGCGGATGCCGTTACCAACTAAGCCATCCCACTAACCCATGGAATATTCTCTTATGGAACATTAGGGAAAGCCTGCACAGAGCCGTCCCCCACATAACTTTTTGTTTGTTTTCTTCTCTGTTTCCTGAAGCTGTGCCAAACTTCTAAAAGTTTTGAACAGGAGAATTTACATACCTAACTGTAATGCTTGGCTTAACATACACAATGGAAGGTAGCCGGAACTAGTAACGAATGACTTGAAAATCCAGATGATGCGACGTCTAGGTCCCATAGCATTTTTTTTAAGGTGTAACGTACAGGAGCTATGTCACGTGTTTGCACCTTGGCAAGGGATAGCTAGAGGCAGGCCAACCAGTTTTAAGAGGCCTTAAGGAATCTAATCGGTGGTGTTCGCAATCTTCTGCTTCCATGTGCACCTCGCCACTGGACAGAAGCTCTGTGAAAACAACGGAACAAATGTTCTTTTCCTGCTTGAGTGTCTACACAGGCAGCGTGCCATTAATTTGATACAGTTTTAAAATGCGTGTGTAAGCGAATGCTGTACAACCTTGCGCCTGAGCAAAGCTCGTCTTCTTGAGTAATCTCCTAAGATCCGCCACGAAACAAACTCACAGGAAAATATTACTTCAGCTGTCAGCCTTCCACTTTATATTCACTTTGTTTCCTTTACATTTCCCAACAATAGTCCGCATGTGAATATTCAAGGGAGTTCTCGAGACATGGAACCTAAAAATATAACTATATTCAACAGAAGCGTATATGATATAATCTGATATCACAATGGAGCTACAGAGGAAATTATGGGTATACTACTTAATTTTCAAAGCGGGGCTTTGGTGGTGCTTACCTGTTAATCTCCATACAAGTGAAGTGGAGATAAGAGGTCAAGGTCGTCCCCAGCTACCTAGCTTTTCTCAACAAAATGAAGCAATAGTACCAAGGGTTTACAATGGGTGAGTAAATATTTATCAGCCTGTCTTTTTGGCTTGTCTCCTTTAAGTGAAGTATTGCACTGACATCAATTTTAGAAACTATGGACCTAAAGGAATAAAACACTAACCCCCAGGGTTACATGTATCAATGTGCTTGTAAAACAACATTTCTGGGATATCTCAGCATCCACGACAGCATAACGTCTGACATTCACTTTCAGTTGTAGCTAAATGTGAAAATTACCATTCTTATAAAGATAACAAGTATGCTAAACCTCTCTGCTACCTTAGAGCTAGGGAAAACACAACCAGGAGGTGGAAAGCAAAGTTAATGAAGCATAGTGCCTAGTGATGGTTAGAAGAGACTGCAAACTACACTGACAAACAACGATACTTGGGTGCCGTCTCAAGGAGACAAACACTCAGCAGCAGGCCTTACGCAATATGTAAAAGTTATTAGACTCAGTGGTTTAGCTTAGCACTATGAGGGTTCTCTGCCCACAAAAAAAATACCCAGATTTTGTATGTTCTTTCAGTCATTCCACAGGGAGAATGTGAACCCTGCTACCCTTGTTCTCTGTGAACTGTAGAAAAGCATAAGCCAGTTCAAAACCATAATTATATATGTACGTCTGTATGAAAATATCTATCTATCTTTCTTTCTATCTATCTATCTATCTATCTATCTATCTATCTATCTATCTATCTATCTATCTATAATTTTATATTGTGTGTACCCCTGTGCTCATCCATTATCCCAGGATGGAGCTATTGTGCCCATCTCAGGCAAATGTAAAATTAATTTAATAAGCTAACACACCTGCTTTTATCTAGTTTTCTACTCCTCTTGTGCATGTACATACGTCCCTAAGTAAACCTTTTTCTTCATCGAAGATTGATTTTATTTTTATCATCATGGAGCATCAGTTGACATGGGATTTGATGCCTTCACGGTGAGGCCACTGGCCATTCATGTTACTGGTTGCAGAGGCCTTTGCTGGAGGAAGTGAGTGTTTTCTGGTTCATTTGATCTGCCCATGGCTCTTCTTGACAGAGCTTCCTTTTCAGCTGCTGTGTTGGTTACTTTTCTAATGCCGTGATAAAACACCACGACGCAAAGCAACTCATGAAAGAAGGAATTGATTTGGGAATGAGTAAATTGAGTGGGAAAAGGTGGCACCCGAATGGTGATACACCTACATACTATCTCAAAGGGCTGCAGAGGTAAAAAGATTGGACGTTTCTGTCATCTTCAACTATCTAGTGAGTTCTACACTCAGCCTGGGTTACATGACAATTAGAAAGAGAGAGAGAGAGAGAGAGAGAGAGAGAGAGAGAGAGAGAGAGAGAGAGAGAGAGAGAAGAAAATAGTATCCACTTTATTACACTTTGCTATTTTAACAAAGCTCTCAACTATATTTTGTATTAAACAATGTGAGGCATTAAGTGAGGTTTCTCATACAAGAATTTTATTTTCATGTTTTATCCTTTTCATGGTTTAATAAAAATAAGCCTTCACAACTTTAAATGCAGAATCTTGAAACATAATTGCAATAAATAACTTTTTGTGTGACTTTTGTGTAGATCTTTTTAAAAGATCTAAAATACTGTCACCTATATAAGGAGGAGCAGACTCTATTTCCCTAGTTTTCTCAGTCAGCCCTAAGATCCACATTGATTACCCATGGACTTACCTTATATCAGTATGTGGCAACATCTTACCCTCTGCCAAAAGGATTAAAGGTAGATATGGGTTGGGAGGATTGGGACGCCACAGATTGTTACTGACTAGGAAAATCAGGGCTTTACAACTTCCGAACTTACCCCAGGATAACGTCCTGTCCTTGCTGGTGAGTACTAAGATGCTCACCTGATCCCCAAACTTTTGTATTGTTCGCTTGATTTCTTGAGATGGGGTTGCTCTATGTAGATTAAGCTGGCCTCAAATGCAAAGTAAACCTGCTTCTGCTTCGGAAATACTGAAATTGAGGTTATCTGGAGCCACTGTGTGCTGTCAGGTATCATAACTGAAGATCTTTTAAATGAGAGTGGCTAGAGACACTGCTTACATCTCTGTTGTTTGGTTTGGTTTGCTTCAGTCTTTTGCACAGATGGAATTTTTATAGATTATTTGCTGTTAGTTTTCTAAGTTTCTTAGCTTCTTTTGCTTCACCATTTTGCTAACTTCTTTTGTAAGTGTTAGCATTACTATGTTGCAGGTATTAGGTAGCACTGGTGTTCTGGTCCCATTGTATTCAGCATTTTCCCCCATAACCATTCTGGAGCAGACTGTCATTGATAGCAAAAGAAGACTACAACAACTTTCAAAATACCAGTGGTAAATAATCTCTCTCATCCTGCCTGAATGACCAAGGCTCTATCTGCTGCAAAATAGGAAATAATAATTTTTAATAATTTTTTATTTATTACAATGTATTCACTTTGTATCCTAGCAGTGGTTTTACCCTTATCCCCTCCCAAACTCAACCTCCCTTCCTGCCTGTTCTCCTCCCATGCCCCTTCCCCAGTCCACTGATAGGGGAAGACCTCCTCCCCTTCCATCTGACCCTATCTGGTCTCATCAGGACTGTCTTTCATAGTCTTCCTCTGTGGCCTGGGAAGGCTGCTCCCCATTCAGAGGGAAGTGATCAAAGGGCCAGACTCTGAGTTCATGTCAGAGACAGCCCCTGAGGAAAGAATAATTTTAAACATTGAGTGTGAAATATTTTAGAACAGCTTGGACCATTAGGAAGGATTCAATCTCAACTACATTTATAGATTTAAAAGTTAATTTTTTAACCAAGAGATTTTCTGATCCAGATATGGATTGATGAGCTCATTTGCAAATATAACCTTGTAAGAGAAAGCAAAGCAATGTGGGAAAATGGAGTATGAACCTAAGTTTTGTAAAGATCCTTATTTATATGACTGAGTAGGATTAGGTTCAATTTCAGTTATTTTCCGTTGATACAAGAACTCATATATCATATTTATCATGGAATTCAATGGAAATAAATTGCAAATAAGAAGAAAAAATTAAAGATTTATTTTAGA
Source organism: Pachyuromys duprasi (assembly GCA_028658305.1). Classification (NCBI taxonomy): domain Eukaryota; kingdom Metazoa; phylum Chordata; class Mammalia; order Rodentia; family Muridae; genus Pachyuromys; species Pachyuromys duprasi. The sequence goes on along the minus strand of CM053757.1, from coordinate 28,422,291 downwards.
AATCTTTTCCTTTTAATACTGCCAAGCTACTCTGAAATCATGTATTATTTTGCTAAGCCACTGAAAATTGAGAAATTTTGAGGAAAGGACATGTTCCTATAAAATTATGTCATGTAGGTAAATTCTTTAGGCAGATCACATTTTTAAATGGTAGGCAATTTTTATGCTGAAGCAAAACAATCCTACTGGAATATTAAAGTCTGAGATCCATAAGTTGTAGGAAATGCTTTAAAAAAATACTTCAATCATGTTGGTAACTGTTGTAGAAGTGAAAAAAGAAAACTAGTTGGAGGCTGGAGAGATGGGCCCCGTGGTTAAAATTACAATTGTTACTCTTCCAGAAGACCAGAGGTCAGTTTCCATCACTCACAGCAGGTAACTCATAACAGCAAAATCCTGGCGATTTTATGCCCTCTTTTGACTTCCTTGGGCACCTGCATGCATTTTACATGTATAGACACTCTCTCTGTGTCTGTCTCAGTATCTCTTTTAAATTAAAAACATAAGAAATATTCCATAAACATTCTTTGATTATAGAATATCAAATATTAACATGATTGGCCATCTCCAGAAAAATATGGCAGCTAAGTGTCCTTGCCATAACCCTAGAATATGAAAACAGTAGAAGCTTCATCTTTTCAGACTTATCATTTAAACGCTGGCAACAATGAAAAGGAAGATGCAATATGAGCTCCTGTTGAAACCCGAGAATGACAAGTTTTAGGATGGTGTTTTTGATGACAGTGACGGGTTTTATTTATTTATTTTTAAATATTAATCATTTGCTGTTGCTTATTTTCTGTTTCTATTATTCAACTGCTTCCATCTCTTTTTGATCTAAGTACAGAAATTACTAAATGGCTAAACACTTCCAGTCAGCATTCCAATTATGTGAGATATGATGTTAAAAACTTAAGATTGTTAACACATTCTACCAAGAATTCCTTCACTGGCCCTTCAATGGGATCTCATTTAAACATGTACATTGTATTCAATGTACTGGAACAGATGACACACTTTGCATCGTGGACGTAAGTGTAGCCAGAAGTTGATGCATAATGTGCTCAATTTTATAAAAGCTGGACAAGCGGGAATTTCACTCTAGTCTTAGCCATCAAAGTCCTGTGTCATGCTTTAAAGCAAAAACAGACTGAAACATATGAAAGCATTATGTATTAGCTACACAGTAGAGCTGACAAATCAAGTCTCACCTTTATCCAAAGCCTTTAGAATTAACATGATTTATGTAAGACATTTACTGTCGATTGAGCCATAATTTATTATTTGTGTAATATTGGATCTGTGCATGGTTCATCATTCATCTGAACAGGAGACAAAAACACATTCTCCTTGTGTGTGGGATTATCTGAGAACTGGCATTATGCTGCCCAAGCTATTTGTAGGATATTCTTTATTTAATATTTTATACATGCTATGATTTTAAGTACATATTTAACTATGTTCCTTTTACATCTCTTAGTATACATAAAAAATCACATAAAATGAAAGGAAAACACCATAAAGCTGTAATGCAATGGATAAGCCAGTCACAGTTAAGGGAAAATAGTGATGTCAGAAAAACGAATAGGAGTGGTATAGAAAACAGAAAATCTGGATTGGTTCTGATTTTACCTCTAAACATTTGAAAGATTTTTTAGATTGCTGTTTTGCTGTTTTGAGGAGAAATAGTATCTACTTAATACTGCAGAAGTGACTGCCCTCAGACAACATAACTACTTTTAGATTTTTTTTATTGACTATATATTTTCTACTGACCATGTCTAGGATTGTACCAACAAGAATTTGTGGGTAAAAGAGGACATGGTGGGAAATTCATGTAATAAAGGGTAGGAATGATGTTAGTTATATTTTTGACATTTGAGCATCCAAATGAATAACTTCTCTCTTGTGGACTAAAGTATGTACATGTTTTATTGGTTTTTATTTCAATAAGAGCTAATTCATTGTTATAAGATTTAAGTATTATTACCATCATTATTATTTTAGACATGGTCTCAGAGTGTAGCCATGGTTTGTCTGGAACTCACTATCTGGGCTGGCTGTAAATTCAGAGTTCCTTGTGCTTCTGCCCTCTGAGTGCCGGGATTAAAGGTATGCAATACCACACCTCCTTCTAAGGCTCCTTTCTAATTTTCTTATTTACCTCTGATATTTGATTTAGCCATCAGCAGTGTAACACAGCAGATATTCATAGTTAAATACTTTAAATAAATCACACTGAATGAAGTTCCTGAGGTTATACCCTACACTACTCATCTACTGTTTTAACTTGAACATGGGACTCCCTCCCTACAAGAATCCCTCCTTCTCTCCCCTTCATTGGAAGCTTCACTTGCAAACAATCTTAATCCAGATTCAATCCTACAATGTATTGAGAAGATATAAATATTTTATTGAAGTATAAAAGTAGATAGAATCATCTGTTAGGCAAACCTCCTAAATTCCTTTTTAAACTCCTTTATTCTCTATCTACCACCCAGAATATCTTTGCTCCAAAATCATCTTATCTCTTGCTTCCTTCTTGCTATTGTAGAGTGTGGGGGCAGGGCAGGGGGGTTAGACTTATCTTCACACACAGACTAGTGAAATGCTGGAGGTGGGGGGTGTTTTCTTTCTTTTCTTTTCTTTTTTTCTCATTTATTTATTTTATTCACTTTACACCCTCCTAGCCCCTTCTCTCCCCTACTCCCAGTCTCACTCTTCTTCCCCACCCCTCCCTCTTTTCCTCAGAAAAAGAGAGCTCTATTTCCCATCTATCCCAGTTTGTCAAGTTACATCAGGACTAATCCTGTCCTCTTCCCCTGTGGCCTGGCAAGGCAGTCCCTCCAATAATCTAAAAGCTGACAAGTGAGTCCCCACTTCCCTTACTTAAAAGACCCAAATGAGTCTTAGCTGCCCATCTGCTACATCTTTGTAGGGGACCTAGGTCCAGTTCATGTATGGTTCCTGTTTGATGCTCTAGTCTCAGCAAACCACTCTGGACTCTGGTTAGTTGGCTCTGTTGGTCTTCTTGTGGAGCTCCTGCCACCTCCAGGTCCTTTTCTCTCCTTCCCCCCAATATTCTCCCTGCACAGCTACCAATGTTCAGCATCTGTTTTGAAGTACTGCTGTGTGGAGTACAACTTTGAGAGCACAACTTTGGCAGGCTCCTGTCTGCAAGTTTAGCAGACTATCCTTCACAGTGTCAGGGGTTGGCACTCTCTGGCAGGGTGGATGTTTGTTTGGGCCAGGCATTAGTTGGGCATTCCCTCACTCTCTACTCTATCATCCCTATCTTTATCCCTGCACATCTTGTAGACAGCATAGGTCAAAGTTTTTGTGGGTGGGTTGGTGTTCCCAGCCCTTTACTAGGAGACTAGTCTAGTTAGAAGATGTCCTCTTCAGTCTCTACAATATTGCTACTAGGAGTCTCTGCTTGAATCCCCCTCCTGTCCTCCCAGGAGCCTACCCCAACTTAGGACTCCAGGTTGGAGCATTTTCTTTAAATTATATCTTACAGAGACATGGACAAGGGTTCAGATCCTAGTCTCAGCCCTATTAAAAGGAAGACCTTTGAAAGCTTTTAACAGCTCTCAGTCTCCCGCGACCCTCTTAGTTCTAAAAAGAGAAATTGAATTCCTTACTTCATGGGATCACTGTGCAGATAAAATGAAATAAGGTAGGCAATCTACCCATTTTTCACTAGTAGTCACTTTCCCATTTCCAGTGCAGTAAGCAGACATTTTTATATCCTAAATGCACTTGCTTTCCCATTTTTCTCCAGTTGTTTATTGAGCCCTTACATTGCTGGTGCCTGAGTAAACCTCTAATCCTGCAGTGGGGATTGAGGACCTCCCTGCACACTGATGGCATATAAGTCAAAGACAAATGAAAAAGTTTCTTCTATGCCCTGCAAAGTCATTAAAATGACCGAGTCATAGCGTGATGGCGATGTACTTATGAGCATGGGCGAAGTGAATGTGATTCATTCATAATTCAACATAGGGATTTCCGGGCTACAGCAATAGCAAAGGTGTCGATTTTTACTTTTAACTAATTCCATCAGTCATAAAATCTGAGATAAAGTCCAATATAAAAAAATTGCCCCTTCCTTTTTAATTTTGGCACTTGTTCTTGTAGACATTGACTCTACAAACAAGAGATGTGACTCTCGTATCAAAGGGAATAAGAAATTATTGATTTAGAACCAAATATGAGAGAGCCTGAGCTGGGAACAGATCCTAACCATCCTGAATGCTATGAATGAACATGGTAATACTTTCATGAATTTTGTAGAGTTACTGAAGGAGAGAAGGCCATTTTTCAAATCTCATGGAAACATCAGGTGCACATGTCATATCCAAATATAGAATCTTAGCTGTAGTATCAGGTGCTCTCTTTGAGCATTCCCATTCTCTCAGTTAGTGGAAGCTAATTGTCTGCAAGTGCATTATGAAGGATTTTCATAAGACCTTTAGGTCAAATACTGAAGCGGCTGCTGGATGTGGCCTTGGAACCATGATGGTTGTTCTTGGCCCTCAACTTGAACCACACCTTTAATCTGGACCACACTTTTTCATGGCAGCCTCTGTAAAGGGTATGGAAGAGGGGAGCTTGCTCCCTGTGACTTTCTGCCCTCACTCTAGCTGGCAAGTCTATCCCTTCTCTGGAATTAGAGCCCACTCCTTCAAGATTTTGGCATACACTGAAGATTATCTGAGACATCCTTCTTCATGGAATGAATAACTAATTGGATTCTTGAACTCTGATTGGTAGACAGCCATTATTAGACCACAGCCTGTAAGCCACTCTAATAAGTCCCTTTTATAGCTCTCTGTCTATCTGTCTGCCTGTCAGTTTGTCTGCCTGCCTGCCTATCTATTATCTATCTAGCCATCTATCTGCCTGCCTTCGTATGTATGTATGTATGTATGTATGTATGTATGTATGTATGTATGTATGTATGTATGTGTGTGTATCTATCTATCTATCTATCTATCTATCTGTCTGTCTGTCTGTCTGTCTGTCTATCTATCATCTGTTTGCCTTACTAATTTATTCCATAAGTTTTATTCCTTTAGAAAACAGATTGATACAAAGGGTGTTAATGATAACCCAAGGTAATTTGGCTCAGGATCTGAAACATACTATCTCCATAATCCCAGATTAATGTAAGTCTGGCTTTCCACCCTCAGAAACTTCAGTTTACACCTCTTTCTATTTCTCTATTATTATGCTATTTTTGTTGTAGTTTGTTGTTAAATGGCAAAAGTACATAATTATGAGGAACAAAGTGAATATTTAGTGGTCTAATAATGCTCCAGGAATACATATACCTTTAAGCTTTTTTTCATTTTTTTCTTTCTGACATTATTCATGATTCTTCTTCCTAGCTATTATGAAAGATGGAATACAATATTGTTTGCTATTGGCACCCTACAGTATAAAATATAGACCAGAGCTACTATTTGGAGTTTCATTTCCTTATAAATGTTCATTTCTCTTGTTTACACACACACACACACACACACACACATACACACAGAATTTTCATTGTAGGGAACCAATGTTTTATGACCCCTAATTGATATAGTTTGGATGCTGCAAATTCTACCATTGCTTAAAGTCCCAGATCAAGCTGTAGATGAGACTGTTAACTGCCATAGTCATGTCAGCCGCTTAGCACCTCTCTAGTTTTCCTTATGCTCATTTTAGTTGTATTGTTGTAACTTTATTACATAAATGGTCTTAACTGACATTTCTCTACCACTATATATATATTTGTGTGTGTGTGGGGGTAGTGATTCCCAGATTATCTTTTCCAGGTTTTTTTTTCTTTTGCATTTTACCTCCCCTTTTTAGCTCTTGTACTGTTGTTTCTTTTCTTTCTTTTTCCTTTCTACCCTCTACAATGTAACTGTGAAAAACCAACTCATATGAACCAAAGTCTTTAAAATTGTTTATTATTTATTTACTCTTTAATTTCTTCCTTGAGTAGTTACTTTCCCTTTATAGCTAACATCCCTTTAAGGACTTTAATTAATTTCTACCATGCTTCTTAAGGGACTCGGCATGCCACTGCTCACCCTATTTGCCCTTAAAGTATTAATTGGAAATAACGATAATGATCCACCTTATAAAACGTTTTTAACTCTGTCCTTGTTCACCTGGCAAGCTGTGAGCATGAAAGATGGGCAGAGAGCTAACCACTAGGAAGCAGAATTAATGAGCAGGGACAATGTGTAATTCTATATATTTTTAATCACAACTGTTAGCATGCAAGTTAAATTAATAACATTAGCAGCAGAATTGGCAGTCTCCATGTAAGAAAAGTCAGTGGGTTCCATCCTAATAGGCAATGAGGTCATGACAGCCTTGTTTTTATTTGGTAATTTTCTCTTCTTAGGCATGTCCATAGATATTGTGTGGAACTGTTTTTTTTTAACATTTTAAGATAACTTTCAGATATGAGTTTCACATTTTTATTTTTTCAGCACATTTCATTTGGATTTATGAAGGCATTTTTATACAACCTCCACCTGCGATCTTCATTTCTATTCTGTTGAGTCCCTTGCCTTTCAGAGACATATCTCTACATGTAGAAATGTGAGCTGGAAAGCACCCTTCCAGGGTGCAAAGAATGGTGCAGGGTCTGGATGAAGAGCCCAAACTTTTCTAGGAGTAGCCCAAGAGCTCAGAGTGGGGATCTACTAAATCTTGTTTCCCAACCCCCCGCCCCCATCTCTCTTCCAGCCTTTGACAAGTGTGTAAGTGTGCATGAAGGCTGAGGGGGCGGGGTTCAGAGCTGGCCTTCTGTTAGATTGAGTGTCGCAAGAAGAATTCAGAAGGTAGCATGCAGGCTTTTAATTTTCTTGTTTTAATTTGGAACTCAAAATTTTCACATTCCCCTTCCTTAGGTCAGTTCCAAAGAAACTTTTCAATATTTTGTAGGATCAATATGATGCCCAGCCAAGTAAAAAGAAAAAAGTGACAAAATTTGATAGTTAGGAGAATTACATGAATGAAATACATCTTGATAAAATATTAATATCTCAGCATATTAAACTAGGTGGCATTTATTTACTTTATTTACTTTCTAATGTTGAGAACATATATGTAATAAGCATAAGCTAATTTGTCATCACACACACACACACACAAATGAAGCAAGAACAAAACTTCAGTTTTCTACCTCCCCCTGTGTGTGTGGGGGCAGGGCAATTCATCCTTACCAGGCTGCAGAGGAAGATGATGCAGCTAGTCCAGATGAGACCTGATAAGTTAGGGTCAGATGGAAAAAGAGGCGGTCCTTCCCTATCAGTAGACTAGGGGAGGGGCACAGGGGGAGAAGAGGTAGGGTTGGTGGAATTAGGAGGAGATGAAGGAGCTGAAATACAAAGTAAGTAAATTGTAATAAATAAAAAATAAAAACAACTTCAGTTTTTTTAATTCTGTTACTTTTCATTTGTGTTCTGTTTTCTAATGATTATATATTATGCTATTAGTTTGTAAAAATAATAGTTTCCTGAAAGGGTAATGGAGACAAAGATGTTTTTGAATTGTGATAGTTACTGTTATTTGTTAAAGCAAGATAGCTGGATATAGCTTTTATTTTTACTAATTGCACATGACAAAACCCTTTTCTCTTATTACATACATAAAGTCAATGGCATATTGTCTATTTACTTATATTTATTTATTCGTGTTTGTTTGTTTGTTTATTACTTTAAGAAAGACTGTGGGCCTGGGAGGAATTGAAGAAGTTTAGAAATTCAATAAAAATTCTTTAATGTCTAATGTATGAGAAAGTTAAAAATACATGCCTAATTTCCTAAGAAAAGAAGTGAAGGATGGGCACTAAGAAAATTAAAATTTCCCTGAAAACCAAGAAATAGAGACTCTTCACACTCTTTTAACTGAGATCCACGAAAGAAAGTAGGTATAGCCCTTGTCTGTTGAGCCGAAAAGCAAGCAAATAAGAAAGAGCTACAGAACTGATTTCCTTGCTCAATTAAAAAAAAAAAAACGAATAAAGTAGTGGACCATAAAATATAGTCACCCGTAATTCTGATAAGAAAGAAAAAAAGCACACAATAACCATCCTCTTCTCTATATGTATTTATTACACCATGTCTTTAAAGTCCTTTGCCAAAGTGAGTCCTCTAGTGAACGAGACCTTGCTGATGAACGTACCACCTCAGTGTTGCCTAAAGATATGTTAGAATAGCAACATTCAATAAGCCTCAACAATATGAAGTGACAGATTATTATTTTTCTTAATTGGATAATGACTCCTCTGTTGTTGTGGAGTAGTTAATGATACCACCCTGAATTATTAACCTGCAAGAAAATTTATCGGGTTATACAAAAGCCAAGAAATCAATTTATTCTCTAGGAAGCAAACATGAACACCTTACTAGATGGTTTTTTTAACCTTTGGTATGTATAAAATCTTTGATGTATTCTTTTTTTAATCTACAAGAAATAAAAATGACTCCCAGCTTCAAGGTTTCAGAAAATGAAACCCAAACCAATGAAAGTAAGAAAGATCTGTTAATAGTAGAGATTTATAACCCTGAGGCTACCTGATTGAAGGTGATCCCTTTTCATTTATCATAAGGTGTATTGGCACTCTACTTTAATCCTGGGAATGCACATACAAAGTCACTGTAAGAATCTTTAGACATATGTGAGCCTAACTCTTATGTGTTTTAGTTTTTATTACCTGAGTAATGAACTTCAAATACATCAAACAGAAAAGATCAGTCATGAGCTTACATACTGAGAAGTGTCTCTGCTAGGAGCAGAGAATGGACTTGTAGGGATACTTTATTACTGGTCTGTGGGGGAAATCTCTTCTGAAACAGGAGGAAATATTAGACTCTTTTTTCTTCCATCTGTTAAAGTAAAGGAACAATTTTAGTGAACCATGTAGTTAGCAACTCTTCCCCATAGGTCTCTGAAATGGAAGCATTACCATGCCCATGGTCCGAGCCATGAGAAAGTCAGTCTACTTTCTTAAAAGTCAAATGCACTCATTGTCTGTACCTTAGGATCAACAAAACAAAGAAAAGGGAAAGAGAAGCTGTCTTTCTATCATTCCAAAGAACTACAAAAATTTAAATGTACCAGCCCTGACTGAAGAGAATAACACCTTAATCAGATGTAATGTTTTTTTGTTTTTTTGTTTTTTTTTCCTGAAAACCACATCAATGACCAACTGAGCCATTACTTTTTAGGATACAAAGAATATACTCAGGGCATTGAAAGTACTCATTAGATACTGCTCTGATTCTGTGGTTGGAAAGTTAAAAGAAATTAAAATGCCTTCTTTTGTGATACACTCATTTGCACCTTATGCATATTCATTGTCGGCAGAGAATGAGAAATGGTAGAGAGAGAATGAAACTTTTTCATTTGAGTTTTAAAATGAGTTTCTGAACCCCACTCTTCTCCTCCCCCCCCACATCAATCAGGGAATATGATTATAATTCAGCAAGAATTATTCTCTTAACTATATGCTTAAGTAAGAGGCTTGACGGGGCCACCAGCTCTGAGGTTCAAGTGGCATTTAGAAAATCAAAATCAGGAGACAAAAAGAACAGGGTTACCATTACAGCAGGCACTGAGAGACTCAGACAAGTGCCAGAGGGGACTTAAAACAGTGAAGGTGACCCCTGTTAAGCAGCGTTACACAGAACATTCCGTCTTGAGTATTACTTCTATTTACAAGAATGGGCTAATTCATTTAAGTCAAATGTGGCTTTTGGATATTCAATTTTTTTTAATGTCACCAAAATTATCTCAGAGGAACAGCTCTGACAGGTCAATCATTGCAGATGGTAAGTGCTTTGTTAATTATACAGAAATTTAGAAGCCATTGTAGAATGTCTTGCCTCGGGAGAAATTTCTCTCTTCCTGTCTGAGAGCCAGTTTCCCTCTCCTGAATTAATTTTGTGTTTGTGAACAGATAACAATCCCTCCCACATGGTAGAAATAACTCCTTGTTTCTTGCTCAAATATGCAAGTGTAAATAAGCAGAGAATATCACAAATAAACAATGCCATTCTTTTTTAAATAATGCAGCGTGTGTAATTAGGAGTATGCAATTACAACAGTGTACAGCTCTCAGTGTAACAATTAGGTTTTCAGTAAAATGTAATTTGTTCCAATGTAAATGTTTTTCCTCAATTCAGAAGATTCCCTTGAGTTGTTTCAATAAGCATAGGTCTGTACATACATGCAATTTTGCACCATGTTCTGATGTATAAATCAAAGAAGACAGCTATATTATGCTAGACTATGCTACTGAAAGTTTTTGAGTATGAAAGTTTTAATGCTACCTTGAACTAGAAAGGCAGTGATCTTTGACACCAAAGGTGCCTAAGTTCTAGGTTATAAAATGGAGCTCATCCCCATGCAAATGTCCCTTTGCCAATTGCCTTCCCTTTGTGATGAGGTAAAGTCAGTAACCCCCAGTATGCCACCCTCTTCTTCCTTATGGCAAGAAGGGTTGTGAACTCCTGTCTTCTGGAGATGTCATGTCTGCTTTCATGAGCCCAGATCAACAGTGGTTACAAGCATACCTGTAGAAGATCAAGCCAGCCAATGTTCCTTTATACATAGAGGACATAATCTCCAGGTATCTCCCCTGTCTAAGGAGCTATTAGCAATTGATGACTGTTGTGGGATAGAGAATCACTTATTTGAATGTGTGTCTATTAGTAGGCTTTTTTTTGGGGGGGGGTCACTCATGTATATTATCATATCATCTGCAAATAGTGATACTGTGACTTCTTCCTTTCCAATTTGTATCCCCTTGATCTCCTTTAGTTGTCTTATTGCTCTAGCTAGGACTTCAAGTATTATGTTGAAGAGATATAGAGATAATGGGCAGCCTTGCCTAGTCCCTGATTTCAGTGGGATTGATTTTACTTTCTCTCCATTGAGTTTGATGTTGGCTATAGGCTTGCTGTATATTGCCTTTACTATGTTTAGGTATGTGCCTTGTATCCCTAGTCTCTCCAAGTATTAGTAGGCTTTTAATTCTCCACTTGGTGCTCAATAGTCATCCGCATATGACCAGCACTAACTGCACTTAATGAGTTATCAAAAACATAAGGCAGTAGGGTGTGGTGGCACAGGCCTTTAATCCCAGCACTCAGAGAGGCAGAGACAGGCAGATCTTTTGTGAGTTTGAGGCCAGCCTGGTCTACAAAGTGAGTCTAGGACAGCCAAGGCTATGAAGATAAACTCTTGTCTTGAAAAAACAAAAAATGAAAATATAAAAATAAGGGAGCTGTACTTATGTATTTATGAATATGTATATAGACATATATAGAAAAACAATTATAAATTATTATTTATAATTATAAATTATATAATCAATGAGAAAAGATGGCCTAAATTTAAAAGAAAGCAATGAGTATATGAGAGGGTTGGAGAGAAAAAAGGCTAGGAGCTAATGAGTAATTATAAACTCAAAAAAGAAAAGAAATTATAAAAATATAATATGAAATTGGGAGGAGGGTACTAGTTGGAGAAGTGTGGAAGGAGTTGGAGGAGAGAAACAGGGGTTAGAAGTGATCACCTTTCATTATTTCATTGTCTGCATGTGTATAGATCCCCAAAATAAATAAATGTAAAAAGAAAGAAAAGGGTATATAGTTTTCTTCCCCAGTTATTGGATCCAGCCCAGCCTTGTGATTTTTCCCCCTGACTGTTGTGATGTTATTTGGTATTCATAGTTAATCATGATGTGATCTTCCTGGAAGGCGGCCTTGAAACTGCCAAGTAAAGAATCAAGACTAAACTATGATTGAGGGGCAGTAAGGAGGACTGTATCTAAGGCCCGAATGATGACAGATATGAGTGAGGCTTCATGGATCAGTCAGCCTCACTGAGTGCCAGCCTGATTTCAGCCAAGCTTTTACTCCCACGGGAAATCATGGATTATGTGGGGCAGAAGTGTGGATATCTATAGCAAAAGTGACATCTTTCAACTGGGATTGAGCTCAGCAGGTAGGTCCATCTATTTGGAGGCTGTAATTACTTGAAGGTGTTCGGATCACCTGTAGAAGTCCTTGTGGCTAGAGACTGGAGGTCTGGGCTCAGAGGGGACCTTGACTATTTTTGTGTGGCCCTTCGTGTGCCTCGGACAGCCCTAAGGTTATTAACAACATCAGAAAATGCTCTCACCAAGTAGATGCTAATGGACTCTGCTCATCTGCCCTTGGAATGCAGGATGTGTCACTGTCACCCTATCATATTGAAAGCAGACAGAAGCCCACCTATGCAGAGGAATGAAAAATGTACCTCGTATGCAATGGAGGAATGGACATTTATTTTAATATTTTAATTACATTTGATTTATTTACTTATTTACTTATATATGTGTATGTGCATGTGCTTGCTCAAATTAGGGCATAAATTGCAAGTGGAACAAATTTTCTTTTTCCACTTTGTGGGTTCAACAGATTTTACTTGGGGTTTGAGGCTTGGTTGTGAGTACATTTACCCATTGAATCACCTTACCAGCTGGCTCGACATTTATTTTATTTAATAACTCAGAATTCGTTTCACTATGATGATTCAAGGCTTTTTTAGTGTAATATATGGTAATCAAACCACAGATTGTTCATGTGAAAATTATGAAAACTACCTAAGGATTTCCTTTGAAAGTTTCTTTTTTTATTTCCTTATGATAACTTTTTAATGTTCTCCAGTAAAACTGAAGCAGGGAGAAAGATAAAACCATCTGCAAGATCAAGTATTCACAATCTTTTAAAAATCATGTAATTTCATTTTAGAGTAGCAATGCATAATATTAATAAGGTATACACAGCAGGCATTTTATGTCAAGATTTGATCAAAGTAGTCAATCAGTCAATTTATATACATTACAGATTATTGAATGTTCACAAATTTAAAATGTATGTATTCACACTACTTCTACTTTAAAAGCAAGTAAATTGATGAATTTATTAGATATATATCTTTGAACTAAAGTTAAGAGTCCTACACTCAGGACAGTTCTTGGGAGAGACTTCCAACTCAATCTGAAGAAATGTGTTTTCCAGAGGAAACGTCATCTGAACTTAATCTTCAAGAGGAAGTAGTATTCATGGAGGCAGCAGAGAAGGATAATTCTTTCCTGAGAGTAGATTGAAAGGCACTGAGCTATGCTGCTGGAGAGGCAGGAGTCAAACAATGGAGAGCTTATCTACACATCACAGCTAATGGTTTTATCTTTGAATTGATGCGTGTACTATCCTGGTAAAGGATTTTTGTCTCAAAAGCCCTAACTTACACCTGTTTCAGAATAATCACCATGTCCCTTTCACTTACAAAATGCTCTGGACCAGTGTGGTGGTAGAACAGAATGGTGTCATAATTCTCCCAAGAGTACCCTAACGTCCAGAACACTTAGAAATGCTTATTAAATGTGCACATTGACAATTTCATAAACATTATGCATTCTGATTAAACTCACTCATCACTGACTCTAGGCCCTTCCCTCCCTGAGTCTCTTCCTCCATAAAAATGTCTTTCTTTTGTTTATGCCACTTTTGTTTCATTTTGTGACTTAATAAATTTAACCAGGGCTGTGTGACCACACTTGGAGATTTCCGTTAGAGCTTGGTGACCTGTTCAGTTGGTATACAGCAGAGGACAATGGCAGCCCCGCCTAGAGTGTTCACCAGTAGTATCCCACACAACTCTGCGCTCCCCATTCTTGCCTGATTGTTAGCAGCCCCGGGCTTTTGCGGTCCTCGTATAGTGAACCTAGTTTTTTGGGGAGGGCATGATTACAATGGCTGGGACTTGTGTAAAAGGCAGCGTTTCATAACCCTTCTCTGTTTCATTTTTTCTTTTTTTTAAATTTTATTTTCAATTTATCTACTTACATCCCGATCATAGCCCTCTCCCATCCATTCCCTCACTCCCAGCCTCTTTCATAGCCCTTCTCTTTGTCTTCTACTCTTCCATTCTTTCTACCCCTGTTCCACAATGCTCCTTCATCCTTGGATCCCCCAAGCCTTCTCATATACCACTGTTTGTTCTCTTTCACGTACATGTCCCCCTTATCATTAGTTTTTTTATTACATACATATGTGGATATATATGTACATATATTCCTAAGTATAACCTGCTCAGTCTGTATAATGTTGTTAATATGTATGGTTTTCAGAGCTGACCATTAGGTATTGGAAAACAAATTGGTGTACTCTTCTCTGGAAAAGACTGTTTTTTGTTTTTTGTTTTTTTCTGCACTCAGCGTTCCTTAGTTGCCTGTAGTTCTCTGTGTAAGGTTAGCGGTATGGGCTTCTTCCAATCCACTTTGGCACATCGGTGCCATCTTTGCTCAACTCCTGTTTGGGCAGTCATATGGATGACACTTTATGGGTGTAGTTATGGCATTTTTAGGAGGAAAAGTCTCAAAACAAACTCCCTGATCATTTGTCTCTTAAATTTATTCTACTTCCTTTTCTGTAATATTCTTTTTTCTTTGAGCTATTACTGCTATAGGTAGACCAGACTGCCCATTAATTTGTGTTTTACCTGCCTCCGCTTCTTCAATTCTAGGAACACAGGTATAGTCCATGTTCTCCTAGCTGATGCCACCAGCAAAAATATCTTAAATAATTAGGTAAATGAATTTGATGATATATTCATTCAAATATGTGTCTATGCAGAATTTTTACCCTAGTCCAAACTTTTCTGGGTTCCATGTGAATATTATCGATACAAAATAAAATATAACAAGCCTAAAAATATTTGGTAGTTTAAAAAGGCTCTCCACAGAACTCAACTCAGTTTTTTCCTTGTTACTTGTTCTGACCAGAAATTTCAGGCTGTTCTTCAAACTTTCACAGCAATTTCCACGGTTTTCACCAATACTCTCATTTAATATGTACAATCTAGAGCTCTTATTTTCTAGTGTTGGTATCTCATCAATTTAAAAGGTTATTCATATGCTATTGAACTCAGCTTAGTTTCAGTGGTCCAGAATGGATTGGGATGAGCTTACTAGGATTTTTGGGAAGGCGTTGAGGAGAATACAAGGGCAACTTCTCTGTTCTTTCCCAAATCTTTTCCTCCTTCTACTTGTTACTTCACAGTGTCCTGGAGTAACAAGAAAAAGAAGGGAAAAGGGAGGCATGAAGTTCCTTCCTTCCTTCCTTCTTTCCTTCCTTCCTTCCTTCCTTCCTTCCTTCCTTCCTTCCTTCCTTCCTTCCTTCCTTCCTTCCTTTATTTCCTCTCCCCATTTTCCTCCTTCCCTTGCTTCCTGTCCTTCCTCTATTCTCTTCATCCTTCTTCCTCACATGTTGTTTGAGATGGGGTCTCATGATGGAGATCAGCTTGACCTTTAAAATTCCAATTATCCTTATCCCTCTTCCTCAGCCTTCCAATATCTGGGTGTGTGCTACCATCTGGACTTTTTCTTTTTTTAAACTCAGGCTTCTATGGATGACATGTTATATGAGCTGCCAATCCACTTCTCTGTATGGTTCTTGGAAATCTCACTGACAAGGTTCTAAAGGAAAACAATGAAGACATCAGTCTCTCAATATTTATACCCTTAACCAAATCCTTGCTACAATGTCTTCAATAGAATTCCTAGGTTCTCTTTCCAGATTCTTAACCTATGATGGTTACTGGACTGAAGTATTTTCTTTTCACATGTCATTCATAGTTATGTGATCTCAGAGCTACTTATTCAGCATTTAAGCTAAAAATCCTTTGGCTACATTTAATGGTCTGATATATTAGTAACATATATATCTAAGTATCCGTGATAGGCTTTGACTAAAATAGTAACCAAGAACTTAACATGTTTACTAATTAGAAAAATAAATTCATTTTAAGTGCATTTAATTATATTCACGGGTAACACAATATTGCACCACACTTAAATATCATTACTGGCTATATATGGGGTGAATGCTTTAATTCTCTTGAAAACTTTATAGATAACTTATGCTAAAGTATCTCAAAATTGGATTTTTGTTTGTATGAGGTAGTTTTCTGGTTGCTAAGGCAAAATCCCAACAACAACAACTTAATAAATGGGAACTCCTGTGTGGCTAATTATTACAGGGTGCAGTTGTTCACAGTAGTTAAAAAAAAAAGATCATGTCTAGCTCATCATATTGTTACTTACAGTAAGAAATGTAGAGTGAGATGAAATCTTGCCTCTCCACTCAATTTTTTCCTTTTATCTGGTCTGATTCCACAGGCCATGGGAAGATGCTACCCCAAAACTCCATTCATAACTTACAACAGCTACCAGCACACAGCCACTGGCAGTAGATTTCTATAGAAAGTCCCCTATGACTGATGATCTCAGTCTGTGCTTGGCATGCTGAAAAGATCCCAGGTTCTAAAAAGTTACATTGTCGGTATTAACATTTGTTCCTGTATATGTATATATGTGTATGTATGTAAATGTATGTATGGTTTCAGGGCTGACCACTTTTATCAGATAATATTTAAGGAGCATACCCCCTGGAGAGGCTAACTCTTTCTCTGTCCAGTCATCTTAGGGTGATGGCAGGGAAGACATTTCTTCCCATCTATGTTATTCTGTCTTTCGACATTACCACTGTTGGGGTCATCTGTAGGAAGACATTTCTATGAGAGACTGTTTCACAACGGACTTCTTGGTATTCTGACTCTTATATATTTTTAGATTTATGGCTTATTCTGGTGACAGTTTTTACTTTAAGATTGAGGAGGCTACATCTTTCTCAGGTCATTCTATATTCATTATATAGCATACGGCTGCTCATGTGTGTGTTTAACATCATTGTTCACTGTTTTGTTTGGTTTGATTTGGTTTCTTATTAACATGTCAAAATTCCATGTAATGCTTTTCTTGGACAACATGGAATCAGAGTGTAATTTTAAATGCCGGTGCATACAAAGAACTGGCTTTCTGTTCCTGGAGGCAATGACCAGACAAGTGCAGCCCATCACTGTTGCTGTATTAGTCTATTAAACTATTTGAGGATCATACACACAAAGCCTATGAGGGCTAGTTCTGGTCTGAGAGTTTTCTGCTGATACCTTAAGAAAAAAATAAGGCAACAGAATCATCAACCTTTGTCCAGTGAGCATCAACACATTTTGAAAAACTTGGTCAGGCTCCATATTACTACCTTTTTCCCCCCTGAAATATTTAACTTCAGTAAAAACTATAATACAGGCTTTTCTGTAGAAATACCCAGGTATCAGTGACTCTGAGTTGAATGTACAGGATAATTAGACAAAGGATAAAGATCTTTAAGAGTTCCTTAGCATAATTATTTAAATTCGCTGTCTCTCTTTTTCTCCTACACACACACACCTACACACGTTAAAACTGATGTTGGTTTCAATCTTAAATAAGGTTTAGTGTAATAAACGAATGACTTTTTGTCGGAAATTTGTGTTTCTTTGTGGTATATAAAATGCTGTTTTATCACTAATAATGGGATGTGATGACAAGTGTGACACACACGAGTTTCACTGAAAAACACATATGCTAAATTCTTTGGCAGGTTTGCTTTCTAGTCAAATCCAGGGGCATGTGCCTCCAAGGGAGGGAATAACATGACATGTTAATATCAGAAAATAGTCTTTTCTCCTTTGCTCTTCTAATGTGAGCATTTTACTGGTGAATGCCTGAGTTCAGTGCTGAGTTTTCCAAACAAGTTCATTTAAAATAAGATAGCTGGTCAATGTAAGGCTCAGTTTGCAGAAAATAACAACAGCAAAACACAAAAATAGCTTCATGAGTAGATAAATTTTCAGGGGCATTTTTGAGTCTGGACAACGACTGTAACAAGTCAATGCCTATTTATGAATGCTTCCAATGTGCACCCACAGACACATAAAGAAATAGCAGCGCTTCCTGAGAGACCTAATGGGATGCTTGCAGACTTGCAAACCACCAGAAGCAGCCAGAGAGAAGAGAGTCTAGCTTGCAAAATGATTTTGGTCCCTGCGTCCCAATCTTCTACAAACTTTCTCCCCAGTTCTGTTTCTTTGCAGCTTATCCAAGGAAGCCCAGCTGCCAGCAGACAACAGGCTGAATGGTAGCCAGCTGCTTTATAACTGTGTTAGCCAGAAGCCCTCATGAGAAATATTTTTCCTGGAAAATAAATTATAACATGTCTAAGTGGTGCCTGACAAAGCTAAACAGGAGGCATGCTGCTCTATTGCAAATTCATCTGCAGTCTCTGGGTAGAGAGACAAATAAAAGCACTTCATCAAAATCAGTCACAGAAACCCAGAATACCCATAGGAGACCACTAAACTCTAAATACCAATCAATTTCTCCAACTTTTTTTGTCAAACTTGCAAGTCCTTTTAAGCACTGGCTTCGTGAGCTGCCAGGCAGCAGCTGGCTGGTCGGAAAGAAAGATCAGAAAGAGTACAGTTTGGGGGCCTTCTGTGACACAGTGGTTTATCTAGCTAAGGACCCTTATTGCTGAAGGGCTTCTTTGGCCTTAGAGCATCAATTAAGGTTAAAACTAAAAGCAGTCTTTGCTTCTTCATAGCCACATCTTCTGTGTGCCTGGAGCCTCGCCTAAACATATCAGGAAATAATAGGAACAGAATGTGTACTAAGATGCTGCTCTTCCAGGGCCATAAGTTGAAAACTGCAGCCCTGATAATGTTATATGGCTCGTGCTTAATGTAAGATGTTTTTAAAATGTTGAATGTGTGCAATTCCAACTTAATTCAACATGTATGCTGTACTTCGTGCTAGCTAGTTTAATGTCTGGTGGGCTCAATTTAGCTTGGGGCAAGGTATTGATGATTTAAATTAAGATGGTCATCTCTGTGTTAACCTCAACTTAGTATTTCAGATGCAACTATTATGTGTAATACACTTGGCTGTACACGGTGGGTGGCACATGGCAATTTCTCTCCACAGGGAGCTTGCATTCAGTCAGGAATCTAATAGGCAAATGTGCAGGTTATACACTTGGTTACCTGTGCTATGACAGGAACACTTCTTAACTCTTATTAAATTATTTTCTAAAATATTGATGTATATAAAACCTCGTTTTGGAAATAGAGGGATGGGAGGAGGGATAGTAAGTTCAGACCTGACACAATATAAAGAACATAAACCAGTTTGATGATACGGATTTAGAAATGATGCACCTTTGATATACATTGGAGAGTGATGCCAGTGTTGCTTGGCAGGGGAGGGATGGTTTGGCTGAACCTTGGTATATTTGAAAGAGTGACCATTGTGTTCTCCCTAATGTTTTCTGTCAGGTGAAGGATGCTCTCTTCAATTTACACTGACTTCATAGAACTGATAAGGCTATCATTTGGAGGACAGTGCTATTATACTGCTTTCTTGCTGCATCTTGTGTGACCCCCAAATTCCAGTTAACCTTACTGAAGATTGGTATTCTCAGTAATGGAATAGGGATAATAGCTCTCTGACTTCATTTCTCTCCCCAATATATATAAACAAGAAGCAGATAGAAAGTAGAAAAGTTGTTGAAAAGGATAATTCTTTTTGAATGTGGGAGGGAACATTAGTATTTGAAGAACGGGTTTAAGTGCAGAACATTCAGTAAGTAGCCACTCAGGTTTAAATGGTTACCCCTAATGACTGAAGCCATGGGCAATTTACATAATATAAAATTAAGGACATTTGAATTAGGATAGTTAGGAAAATATGACTATTTTCTTAAATGCATCACATTCAAATTAGAGAAATCTGAAGGTTCTATTTCACTAGAGCAAACTAATCTTACTTGTCTGTTTTTAAATGACCTTCATTTGCAAAATGGATCTTCCCATGAGGACATTTCCAAATGTGGTAATGATAACCTAACATCTATGAAATTAGATACTATTTATATATTGATGAACTTTATTTATGTCTAGATTTGCTGAATTCATTGATTTTTCTTCAATGGCTAGCAATAAAACAAAATTATATTTCATAAATATTTAGTTGACAAAAACTGATGAGGCACATTCAACGCTAGGGAACAGTGAGAACCAGTTACATAGTTTGGTGCAGACAAGGATCTTAGGCCTCTGAATAAAGCTGATTAACTACAAATGAAAACAACCTTCCTTTCAGAAGTCAGGAAAAAAAAAACCTTCCTTTCATCTCAAAAATTAAAATGTGATGACATGAGATAGCTCTTCATATATACACATATATGTATGTATGTCATATATGTATGTATGTATATATAACTCAAAGGTGCAACTGCTTCATGGTATATAGAAGAATTGCTCAATAATAGAGTTTTCATTTGCCTAATAGTTGGCCTTCCCTAATTTAAATTATACCTGTGATTCCCTAGCAGATAAAATGTCAGGAACTCCTTAATTTTTGGTAATAGTACTAGTCGATGTCTCTAGTAGCTGTAATTTAGGCTGGAGTCAGATAGAAGGGGAGGAGGGCCTCCCCCATCAGTAGACTTGGGGAGGGGCATGGGAGGAGAAGAGGAAGGGTGGGTAGGACTGGGAGAAGACAAGGGAGGGGTCTACAACCGGGATACAAAGTATATCATTTATAATAAATAAATTAATTAATTAAAAATAATCTAACTAAAAATTATCCGAAAGAGAAACACGGTCAGCGTAGCAGGGCTAGATATTCACCACAGTGCCTCACTTCTGCCAGACACATAGGCTCACAAGTTCAGCCCTGGAGAGGGGACTGGAAAGTAGTAACGGGCTGTGGTGGAACCTCTGGATGCTTTATAATATTCTTATGTCACCTGAATGTATGGATGTGAATATTGAAAGGTTGATGGCCCAATGCCATCTTTTGTTTATGTGATAAGGGTATTATTCATAGAAACCTGTATAGTAAAGAATAAATGCCATATTTTATTCCTTACAGTTGAAATGTGACCACTAACATAGAACATCTTACAATGACTAAAATTAGTTCTGGGTATATTCATAGACTACAGCATCACAATTAATAGAAAAATGGCACAAAATTGAAGGACGCAGTTGAAACAGATCTGTAGAGAAAATTTTTATGAAGGAGCATTGTCTGTAGAAGGGATCTACGCTTACTATAAACTTCAAATATCTGCTGAACTTCTCAAATGAGAATCAAATGCTTTTACTCAGCCTTTTTTTCTACCTGGGAGATCCTTATGGGCTACTGGAATTGTATCTATCTAAGAAGCAAGGTGCTGCCTCTGCAAATATATTTCATAAAATTCTCTAAGTAGCTATAATTTATGTTCATAATCAATCAAAAATTTAAAAATTCCTTGAAAAGACATGAATCTAAAAAACAGAAGACTCAGAATTCTAAACACATATACACACACACATAAAAACACACACATATGCATATTTTATTTAAAAATTATTTAAAAATAATTATTTAAAAAATTTAAAAAATTATTTTTTAAATTAAGTACAGTTTGCTACTTTGTATTCCAGCTGTAGCCCCTGCCTTGTCTCCCTCCAATTCCACCCTCCCTCCCTAATCTTGTCCCATGCCTCTCTCCAAGTCCACTGATAGGGGAGGTCCTCCTCCCTTTCCCTTTTACCCTAACCTGTTATGTCTCATCAGGACTCTCTGCTTTATCTTCTTCTGTGGCCTGGTAAGGCTGCTCCCCACTCAGGGGAGGTGATCAAAGAGGAGGCCAATCAGTTCATGTCAGAGACAGTCTCCATTCCCATTACTAGGGAACTCAGTTGGACACTGAGCTGCCATGGGCTACATCTGTGCAGGGGTTCTAGGTTATCTCCATGAATGGTCTTTGGTTGGAATATCAGTCTCAGAAAAGACTCCTGGGCCCAGATTTGTTGATTCTGTTTCTCTCCTCGTGGAGCTCCTGTCCCCTCCAGATCTTTCTATCTCCCCCTTCTTTCATAAGATTCCCTGCACTGTACCCAAAGTTTGGCTTTTAGTCTCAGCATTTGCTTTGATATCCTGCTGGGTAGAGTCTTTCAGAGGTCTTCTGTGGTAGCCTGGCCTGTTTCCCGTTTTCTCCCTCTTCCAATGTCCATCCCATTTGCCTTTCTGAATGAGGATTGATCATTTCACCAGGGTCCCCCTCCTTACTTAGCTTCTTTAAGTGTACAGATTTTAGTATGTTTATCCTATATTATATATCTAGTATCCACTTATAAGTGAGTATATACCATGTGTGTCTTTCTGTTTCTGGGATACCTCACTCAGGATGATCTTTTCTAGTTCCCACCATTTACCTGCAAATTTCATGATTTCCTTGTTTTTGATTGCTAAGTAGTATTTCATTATGTAAATGTACCACAATTTCTGTATTTATTCTTCAGTTAAACAGAGAATTCTCAATAGAGGAATATAGAATGGCAGAGAAGTACTGAAAAAATGCTCAACATCCCTAGTTAACAGAGAAATGCAAATCAAAATGACCCTGAGATTTTACCTTACACCAATAAGAATGGCTAAGACCAAAAGCTCAAGTGACAATACATGCTGGAGAGGATGTAGAGAAAGAAGAACTCTCCTCCATTGCTGGTGGGAATGCAAACTTGTACAACCACTGTGGAAATTAATCTGATGCTTGCTCAGACAATTAGGAACCGTGCTACCTCAAGATCCATCTATACCACTCCTAGGCATATATCCAAATTATGATCAAATACACAAGGACATTTGCTCAACCATGTTCATAGCAGCTTTCTTTATAATAGCCAGAATCTGGAAACATCCCATATGTCCCTCAACTGAGGAATGGACATATGTATGCTTTTACTTATTGGTGATAAAACCAAACCTTTGAAACTTGAGAGAAGACTCAGTGGCTTAAGAATACATGCTGCTCTTGAAAATGATATGGGTTTGCTTCTCAGAATCCATGTTGGGTAGCTCAGAGTCTCCTGTAATTCCAGTTCCATAAGATAAAATACCTTTTAGACTCCAAGGGAACATGCACTCACTTGCACATAGTGAAACACAGACACATAATATACATATAATTAAAAATAAGAGAATATTCCAAAACCTCCCTTAGACTTAAATATATGGATTAAAGATCATCTTCCATCACTCACACACATATAATTCTATTAATCACTGTAAACTATAGCATTATATTTAACACTTTTCATAGAATAAGAGTTATTTAGAGCTGAGGAGATGGCTCAATGGGTAAAAGTGTTATATAAACCTGAAAAACTGTGTTCAATACCCAGACCTTATATAGAAAGCTGTATATAAAAACTAACGTACATAATCCCAATTCCGCTATAGTGAGATGGGATGAATAGCTGGAAAAACTGGGAAGAAGTAGCATTGGTCATGCTGTTTTGTCACCACTGGCCTGGAATATGCACAAAAGACAGGAACTGCAAGTGAGGCAATGCCTCACACAAGGCAGAAGGAGAAAATCAGTTACCAAATGTTGTCTTTTGACATCCTCACCTGTGCTGTCATACACACGCACACACACACACACACACACACACACATTAATGTAAGCAAAAAGTATTTACAAAAATTATTTAAAGTAGGTTGTCCTTTTTACATTTAGGTATGCTTCTCTGGTGAATGCAAATTGCATAATTTCATAACAAAGGTTTATATAAACCAAGTCTCAGGAATGATAAATTTGTAATCATGAAAGGGAGCTAGTGAAATTACCCATATGATATAGATACATGAAAATATTAAATCTTGTTTTAACATTAGAGGCATCAAAGTACTATAACTATACTATAACTTTTCTTACCAGTTTTTCTTTCATCACTATTTATAAGCTTAGGTGTCTTTCCCATACCTTAGAAGTAGTAGATGACACAGTATAAAAAATTCAGTGACTTCATCAATTTCCTTTTTCATAGAGTTTGAGATTTGTTTCTCTCCCTATTGTGACTCTTACAGCACAGCAGTCACCTAAATTAATTCAGTATCACTTCTTTAAATCAATTCACTCCCTATTTAAAGAGACCTCCACGTTTATAGTCCCTTCACTGCATTGTCATTTGATAACAGAAAATAATGCCTATGCAGAGGACAGTTGTTCCGAGCCACAGACATGAACTATTACAAGCAGTTCTACCATAGTTTGAAGATAGTGCGTGGCTTATTTCAGAAATAGGCAGTTTTAAGTGTTAAGCTGCATACCCTCTGAATACCCTCTGCATACCCACAGTCCGTCACAGTGGAGTCATTCTTTTGTCCACCACATTCACACGGTCTATACTACTTGTCTGTTAGTCATTTAGTCATCATCTGGGTTGTTACATGGACTATCACACTAGGGCACTGGTTGAGCTCAAGTGATCTTTTCTTTACTTAATGATCCCTAAGCACAGGACAAGTAGTGATACCAACGAGAAGCCTGAACTACTTTATTTAATCCTTGCATGATTAAACTTCTCTACAAGAAAGAAAAGAAATCCAAAGGTTGCTATGTTTTCCAGTTAGAACAGGTTGTCTATACATTTAATTGTATATGTATATGTACATGAATATGTACATGTATGTGTACGTGATAGAGCATATATGGTTTTTCCCTACATTCCATGGCTTGTTGTAGCCTGTAGATCTTGATATATATACTCCATAAATAAGACGTGAATATCATAGTCCAAGATGAATCTTTTTTTTTTCTCCTCCTTAGAGGCAATTTTGTTTTTTTTAAATTTATTTATTTTTATATCAATCACAGGTTAGGTACTTTGAATCCCAGGCGTAGCCCCCTCCCTCATTCCCTCCTACCCTTCCACTCCCTCCCTCATCTCCCTCCTCCCCGCCCCCTCCAAGTCCACCAACAGGGGAGGACCTCCTCCCCTTCTACCCAATCCCAGCTTATCCTGTCTCCTCAGGGCTGGCTGCAATGTCCTCCCTTGGGATCTAGCAGTCTGTTACTCCCCAGCTTGTATGGGGGAGGGTAAAAGAGTCAGCCATCAAGATCTTGACTGAAACAGTCCCTGTTTCCCTCACTAGGGTCTTCAGTCCTACACCGAGCTATCATGGGCCCCATCTGTGCGGGGTTCCAGGCCACATCCACACATGGTCCTTTATTGTAGAAACCGTCTCATACAAGACCCCTGTGCCCTGCTCAGTTTGGTCTTTGTGGAGCTCTTGTTCTCCCCAAGTCTCAACAACCTCCCCCAGATCTATCATTACTTCTCGTCCTCTGTCAGAGGCTTGATCGCGAGTCTTAATATCTGCTCTGATACATCGCTACATTGACCTCCCCAGAGGACCTCTTTGGCATGCTCCTGTCCTGTTGCTTGTTTTCTCCTCCACTCAATGTCCATCCCATTTGTTCATTCAAACAAGCATTGATCATACCAACCTGGGTCCTCCTTCCTGTATATCCTCTCTAGGCATGTAGATTTCCGCTTGCCCTTTCTATCCTATAGGTCTATATAAGTGAGTATATACCATATGTTTCTTTCTGCTTTTGGGATACCTCACTCAGTATGATCATTTCCAGGTCC
Source organism: Pachyuromys duprasi (assembly GCA_028658305.1). Lineage (NCBI taxonomy): Eukaryota > Metazoa > Chordata > Mammalia > Rodentia > Muridae > Pachyuromys > Pachyuromys duprasi. The sequence goes on along the minus strand of CM053757.1, from coordinate 28,396,857 downwards.
CACCATTTGCCTGCGAATTTCATGATTTCCTCCTTTTTAATTGCTGAGTAGTATTCCATTGTGTAAAAGTACCACAATTTCTGTATCCATTCCTCAACTGAGGGACACAAGATGAATCTTGAGGTATATTTTCTCATAAGAAGAATGTGCTGTACTAAAAAAAATAGCTTGGATATTATCTATGTGAGGTTTTTTTTTTTTGTAATTTATTTATTTTTATCTCAATCACAGGTTAGGTACTTTGAATCCCAGGCGTAGCCCCCTCCCCCATTCCCTCCTACCCTCCCACTCCCTCCCTCATCTCCTTCTTCCCCGCCCCCTCCAAGTCCACCAACAGGGGAGGACCTCCTTCCCTTCCATCCAACCCCAGCTTATCCTGTCTCCTCAGGGCTGGCTGCAAA
>CM053757.1:28385115-28396356 GCA_028658305.1 Pachyuromys duprasi | reverse complement strand
CGGAGGGTCAAAGAGTCAGCCATCAAGATCATGACTGAAACAGTCCCTGTTTCCCTGAATAGGGTCTTCAGCCGTATACCAAGTTATCATGGGCCCCATATGTGAGGTTCTTAATAGCTGAGAAAGCTGAATAACATGAGAAGCTAAGTTAGAGCCCTCCTACTAGCTGATGTAAAGAAAACTGGAAAGTTACCCAGCTGTAACCTACTATCAATGCTTCACAATGCTTCAGAGTAGTAGTATTTTTCCTCTGTGGTGTTTAGGAATAGCTGTTTTATAATGTCTTCCATTGGAAATTTTGCAGCTTAGGAGTTCCTGTGATTTTTCCATAACAAATTACAGATGCAACTAAAGAGTGAAATTATAATTAGTTCAGATTACATGTGTTAAGTGGTATAAACTGCTCATTTACTTACAAATGATTTTGAATGCAGATCTTTATTTTCAACTACTTATGTGGATTTTTGTTACAGAAGCAGAAAAAGGATATGTAAAACACTTATACTCAACAGTCAGAAGACAAAGGTAAAATAGATTAAATCGTTAAAAATAAAGAATCTAGCTCTGATCCCAGAAGAGGACATTGCAGCCAGCCTTGAAAAGACATGATAAGCTAGGGTCCAATGACCCTAGGGGAAGAGGTCCTCCCCCATCAGTGGACTTGGAGGGAGGCAGGGAGGAGGGAGGGACAGGGAGAGTGGGAGGAAATGAGGGAGGGGGCTACGACTGGGATACAAAGTACCTAATCTGTGATTAATATAAAAATAAATAAATTACATTAAAAAAAAAGAAAAAAAAGAATCTAGCTCTACAAGAAGGTTACTATCCCAAATTGAAAAGCAATAATATATAATATACATAAATTAATATATTTATAGTATTAAAATATATTTAATATAATAATGACATTGACAATAATATGTTACTCTCTCAAATTGGATAAGAAATACGTTAATTAATGGATATTTATAGGATAACAACCTCATTTCCTATATATATATATATATATATATATAATATGTTTGAACAAGTGAATAACATGATGCATGTATTTAATGTAGAATCATTTACATTTTCTCAATCCTCATGATCTGAATGCCTTCCTTAATAGTTGTAATTGGTAAGTTAGACTCTATAATAATCAGTCAAATGCACTTTTTCTGCTGTTTACTATACAATACTAGTTATCTAGATATTATCAGCTCATAAATTAAGAATGATGACTTTGGAAGAAGGGATGATGCCTGATCATAAGGAAGAAAGGATCATTTCACAAGTGTGTTTTCAAATAAGAGTCATGGGCTTCAGAGATTGCTTCAATCAATAATGTTTTCTATACGTTATATATGATATTTTCATTTATTGATATGTACAAATTATGAGCTCCTGTGATGAGTTGTTAAAAAAGCATTTACTATAACATGAACCTGTAATTTATAGCTTCATGATAAAATTTTTCTAAATAGGTGATGGAAATTGATAGGCATATCAAATAATAAGCTTTATAACATGTATAATTTTAAAACCTCTAGGAACTTACTTTACTTTAGGTTGTACTCATGTACAACTTTGGAAAGATTTATTTGAATGTCCACTTGAAAAATAAATAACAAAATAATAATACTGTTTTGCTCTGAATTTGATTTCAACATTTTAACAAATTTCTAGAGTTGTTAGATTTAATACTATAGAAAGTAGCTATAATACTTTTATGAGTATCCTGGCTGGGTGTTAAAAGAGATTCCCTGTTTCTCAAACACTAAATTATTTAATGTATTATTTCCACAAGTTACAAACATAAAACAAAGCAATAAAATTTAACAACCTTAATAATTTAAAATATCAATTAAAATATTTTTTAAAAATTGTAATTAACAATATTTAATTTGTAAATAACAAATTAAAAAACAATTCACAGCCGTAGCAAAATTACAGTTATAAAGTAGCAACAAAAATATTTTACTTATTTTCACTTTTTAGTAAATTTTTTATTAATTACACTTTATTCACCTTATATACCCCTGTAGTTCCCTCCCTCCTCCAGTCCCATTCCCTCCCTTCCTCCCCCCTCTGCACCACCAATAGGGGAGGTCTTCCTTTCCTTCCCTCTGATCCCAGCCCATCAGGTCTCATCAGGAGTGGCTGAATTGTCTTCCTCTGTGGCCTGGCAAGGCTGCTCCCCCCTCAGGGGGAGGTGATTAAAAAGCAGACCAAATTTTTTACGAGACAGTTTCTCCAACCAAGGACCATGTATGGATATGGCCTAGAACCCCCGCTCAGATGTGGCCCATGGTAGCCTGGTGTCCAACTGAAGACCCTAGTAAGGGGAACAGGGACTGTTTCTGTCATGAACTCAATGGCTGGCTCTTTGACCCTCCCCCATACAGGCCAGGGAGTACCAGCCTGGCTAGATCCCAGGGGAGGACATTGCAGCCAGCCCTGAGGAGACAAGATGAACTGGGGTCAGATGGAAGGGGAGGAGGTCCTCCCCCATTAGTGGACTTGGAGGGGGGCAGGGAGGAGATGAGGGAGGGATGGGGAGAGTGGGAGGGAATGAGGGAGAGGGCTATGCCTGGGATGCAAAGTACCTAACCTGTGATTAATATAAAAATAAATAAATTACATAAAAAGCAGACCAATCAGTTAATGTCAGAGGCAGTCCCTATTCCCATTACTACGGAACCTACTTGGACCCTGAACTGCCATGGGCCACACCTGTGCAGGGGTCCTAGGCAACCTCCATGCATGGTACCTGGTTGGACCATCAGTCTCAGGAAAGACCCCTGTGCTCAGACCACTTGGTTCTGTTGCTCTCCTTGTGTAATTCCTGTTCTCTCCAGATCCCACTATTCCCCAGTCCCCTCATAAGATTCCCTGCACTCTGCCCAAGGGTTGGCCATAAGTCTCAGCATCTGCTTCAATAGTTTGCAGGGCAGAGCCCTTCTGAGGCCCTCCGTGGCAGGCTCCTGACCCGTTCCTTGCCCTCTCCTTCTTCTGATGTCAATCCCCTTCACCCTTCTGGATAGGGATTGGGCATTTTAACAAGAGTCCTCCCACTTGATTAGTTTCTTTAGGTGTACATATTTTAGCAGGTTTATCCTATAGTGTATGATATGAGTGCGTATATACCGTGTGTCTTTCTGCTTCTGGGATAGCTCACTCAGGATGATCCTGTCCAGTTTTCACCATTTACCTGCAAATCTCATGATATCCTTGTTTTTTATAACTGAGTAATATTCCTTTGTGTAGATGTACCACAATTTAAAGGACATCAAGGGGATACAAATTGGAAAGGAAGAAGTCAATTAAAATCTTAACTAAATGCTTTTACCAGTAAATGATCATTTATCAGACTTAGAAAAAAAAACCACGTGTCATGTGAAACACAAAGAACATAATTTGTATGTTCAGATTTGAAGAATAAAAAATATTATTTTGACTTCTTTTATTTATTTATTTTCTTCTTTTTCTTTTTTATATTAATCAGAGGTTATGTACTTTGTATCCCAGCCGTAGCTCTCTCCCTCATTCCCTCCCAATTTCCCCATCCCTCCCTCATCTCCTCCCTGCCCCTTTCCAAGTCCAGCTAGGGGAGGACCTCCTCCCCTTCCATTTGACCCTAGCTTATCAGGTCTCTTCAGGACTGGCTGCAATGTCCTCTTCTGCAGCCTAGCAAGGCTGCTCCTCCCTCGGGTGGGGGAAGGGTTGAGAGCAAGCCACTGAGTTCATGTCAGAAATAGTCCCTGTTCCCCTTACTAGGGTACCCACATGGATACTGAGCTACCATGGGCTGTATCTGAGCAGGGGTTCTAGGTTATATCCATACATAATCTTTGGTTGGAGAAGCTGTCTCATAAAAGACCCCTGTTCCCTGATATATTTGGTCCTTGTTGAGCTCCTGTCCTCTCCAGGTCTTACTAACTCCCCCTTCTTTCATATTATTCCCTACACTCTGCCGAGGGTTTTGTTATGAGTCTTAATAGCAGCTTTGATACACTGCTAGGTAGATTTTTTCAGAGGCCCTCTGTGGTAAGCTCCTGTCCTATTATTTGTTTTCTCCTCCATCCAATGTCCATCCCATTTGTCTTTCTAAGTGAGGATTGATCATGTTACCCTGGGTCCACTTTCTTGGTTATCTTCTCAGCATATAGATTTCAGTGTATTTATCCTATCTTATAAGTCTATATAAGTGAGTATATACTATGTGTTTCTTTCTGCTTTTGGGATACCTCACTCAGGATGATCATTTCTAGGTCCCATCATTTGTCTACAAATTTCATGATTTCCTTGTTTTAAATTGCTGAATAGTATTCCATTCTGTAAAAGTACCACAGTTTCTGTATCCATTCCCCAACTAAGGGACATCTGGGTTGTTTCCAGGTTCTGGCTATTACTAATAAAGCTGCTATGAACATGATTGGGCAAATGTCCTTGTTGTGTACTTGAGCATCTTTTGGATATATGCCGAGGAGTGGTATTGCTGGATCTTGAAGAATCACTATTCCTAATTTTCTAAGAAAGCGCCAAATTGATTTCCAGAGTGGTTGTACAAGTTTGCATTCCCACCAGGAAATGAGGAGGGTTCCCCTTTCTCCACAACCTCTCCAGCATGTGTTGTCACTTGAGTTTTTGATCTTAGCCATTCTGATGGGTGTAAGGTGAAATCTCAGGGTCGTTTTGATTTGCATCACCCTGATGATTAAGGAAGTTGAGATTTTCTTAGCCATTCTACAATGCTCTACAGAGAGTGCTCTGTTTAACTCTGTACCCCATTTTTTAATTGGCTTACTTGATTTGTTGCTCTTTAACTTCTTGAGTTCTTTTTATATACTGGATATTAGCCCTTTTTCAAATGTAGGGTTGGTGAATATCCTTTCCCAGTCTGTAGGCTGTCATTTTGTTTTGATGGCAATTTCTTTTGCTTTACAGAAGCTTTTTCAGTTTCATGTGGTACCATTTATTTATTCTTGATCTTAGAGCCTGAGCTATTGGTGTTCTGTTCAGGAAGTAGTCTCTTGTGCAGATGAGTTCTAGGGTCTTCCCCACTTTTTCTTCTAACCAATTTAATGTGTCTGGTTTTATGTTGAGGTCTTTGATCCACTTGGACCTTAGTTTTGTGCAGGGTGATAAATATGGATCTATTTTTATTTTTCTTCCTATGGACATCCAGTTGGACCAGCACCATTTGTTGAAGATGCTGTCTTTTTGGCATTGAATGGTTTTGGCTTCTTTATCAAAATTCAAGTTTCCATAGGTGCATGGGTTTATTTCTTGGTCTTCTATTCGGTTCCATTGATCCACTATTCTGTTTCTATTCCAATATCATGAGGTTTTTATTTCTATTGCTCTGTAGTACAGCTTGAGATCAGTGATGGAGATGCCCCGAGATGATCTGTTGTTGTACAGGATCATTCAGAAATTATGGGTTTTTCATTTCTCCATATGAAATTGAGAATTTTCTTTCAAGGTCTGTAAAGAATTGTGTTGGTATTTTGATGGAAATTGCATTGAATCTATAGATTGCTTTTGGCAGAATGGCCATTTTCACCATGTTAATCCTACCAATCCATGAGCACAGGAGATCTTTCCATCCTCTGATATTTTCTTCAATTTCTTTCTTTAGAGATTTGACGTTTTTCTCAAACAGGTCTTTCACTTGGTTGGTTAGAGTCACCCCAAGGTACTTTATGTTGTTAGTGGCTATTGTGAAGGGTGTTGTTTCCCTAATTTCTTTCTCAGCCCTTTTTCTCTTTTGTATACAGGAGGGCTTCTGATTTTTTTAATTTAATTTAATTTTTAAATGTAATTTGTTTATTTTTATATTAATCACAGGTTAGGTACTTTGTATCCCAGTTGTAGTACCCTCCCTCATTCCCTCCCCCTCTCCCCATCCCTCCTTCACCTCCTTTCTGCCCCCCTCCAAGTCCACTGATGGGGGAGGACCTCCTCCCTTTCCATCTGACTGGAGCTTATCTTGTCTCTTCAGGGCTGGCTGCTATGTCCTCTTCTGGGATCTACCTAGGGTGTTCCTCCGGGTATGTGTGTGGGAGGGTCGAAGAGCCAGCCATTGAGTTAATGACAGAAACAGTCCCTGTTCCCCTCACTAGGGTACCCAGTTGGATACTGAGCTACCATGGGCCACATCTGAGCAGGGGTTCTAGGTTATATCCATACATGGTCCTTGGTTGGAGAAACAGTCCTGTAAAAGACCCCTGTGCACTGATCTATTTGGTGTTTATGGAGCTCTTGTTCTCGCCAGGTCTTAATAACTCCCCCTATTTTAATATTATTCCCTGCCCTCTCCTGAAGGCTTGGTTGTGAGTCTTAATATCTGCTTTGATTCATTGCTTTATAGAGACTTTCAGAGGCCCTCTTTGGTAGGCTCCTGTCCTGCTGCTTGTTTTCTCCTACATTCAATGTCCATCCCGTTTGTCCATCTAAGTGAGCAGTGATCATCCCAACCTGGGTCCTCCTTCTTGTTGTCCCTAGGTGTATAGAATTCAGCATGATCTTCCTATCCTATAGGTCTATAAAAGTGAGTATATACCATATGATTCTTTCTGCTTTTGGGATACCTCAATCAGGATGATTGTTTTCAGGTCCCACCATTTGCCTGCAAATTTCATGATTTCCACCCCACGGTACTTTATGTTATTAGTGGCTATTATGAATGGTGTTGTTTTCCTAATTTCCTTCTCGGCCCTTTTTTCTTTGGTGTACAGGAGGGCTTCTGATTTTTGTGAGTTGATTTTGTATCCAGCCACTTTGCTGAAGGTGTTTATCAGTTGAAGGAGTTCTCTGGTTGGAATTTTGGGATCACTCATGTATACTATCATATCATCTGCAAATAGTGATACTTTGACTTCTTCCTTTCCAATTCGTGTTCCCTTGATCTCCTTTAGTTGTCTTATTGCTCTAGATAGGACTTCAAGTACTATGTTGAAGAGATATGGAGACAATGGGCAGCCTTGCCTAGTCCCTGATTTCACTGGGATTGATTTTAGTTTCTCTCCATTGAGTTTGATGTTGGCTATAGGCTTACTGTATATTGCCTTCACTATGTTTAGGTATGTGCCTTGTATCCTTGATCTCTCCAAGACTTTAAACATGAATGAATGTTGGATTTTGTCGAATGTTTTTTCAGCTTCTAAGGAGATGATCATGTGGTTTTTCTCCTTCAGTTTGTTTATTTGGTGGATCACATTGATGGATTTGCATATACTGAACCACCCTTGCATGTTTGGGATGAAGCCTACTTGGTCATGTTGGATGATATCTTTTATGTGTTCTTGGATTCGGCTTGCAAGTATTTTATTGAGAATTTTTGCATCAATGTTCATAAGAAAGATAAGTCTGAATTTCTCTTTTTTTGTTGGGTCTTTGTGTAGTTTAGATATCAAGATGACTGTGGCTTGATTGAGTATGGTAATGTTCTTTATGTTTCTATTTTGTGGAGTAGCTTAGAAAGAATTGGAGATAGTACTTCTTTGAAGGTCTGGTAGAATTCTGCAATGAATTCATCTGGCACAGGGCTTTTTGTGGATGGGAAATTGTTGATGACTGCTTCTTTTTCCTTGGGCCATATAGGTGTATTCAATCTTTCTTCTTGATCTTTACTTAATTTAGGTAGATGGAATCTATCAAGAAAATTGTCCATTTCATTTAGATTTTCAAATTTTCTGTTATATAGGCTCTTGTAGTAAGACCTAATGATAATTTGAGTTTCCTCAGTGTCTGTAGTTATGACCCCTTTTCATTTCTGATTTTGCTGATTTGGATAGTTTCTCTCTGCCTTTTTGTTAGTTTGGCTAAGGGCATGTCTATCTTGTTGATTCCTAAACAACCAGCTCTTGGTTTCATTGATTTTTTGAATAGTTTTATTTGTTTCTAATTGATTGATTATAGCCATGAGTTTGATTATTTCCAGCTGTCTGCTCCTCTTGGGTGTATCTTCTTCTTTTTTTTTAGGGCTTTCAGATTTGCCACTAAGTTGCTTGTATGAGATGTTCCGAATTTCTTCTTGAAGGCACTTAGTGCTATGGACTTTCTTCTTAACACTGCCTTTGTTCTGTTCCATAAATTTGGATATGTTGTGCTTTCATTTTTATTGAATTCTAGGGAGTCTTTAATTTCTTTCTTTATTTCTTCCCTAACCAAGCTGTCATTGAGTACCAAGTTGTTCAGTTTCCATGTATATGCAGGCTTTTTGCTATTTCTGTTGTTGTTGAAGTCCAGCTTTAGACCACGATTATTTCAATCTTCTTGTATCTGCTGAGGCTTGCTTTGTGACCAATTATATGGTTATTTTGGAGAAGGTTCCATGAGGTGCTGAAAAGTAGGTATACACTTTTGATTTGGGGTGAAATTTTTGTAGACATCTATTAGTTCCATTGATTTAGGGTCTCCTTAAGTGCCCTTGTTTCTGTGTTTTGCTTCTGACCAGATGATATGTCTCTTGGTGAGAGTGGAGTGTTGAAGTCTCCCACTGTTAAGGTGTTGGGATCAACGTGTGATTTCAGCTTTAATAATGTTTCATTTATAAATGTAGGTGGTCTTGTATTTGGGGCATAGATGCTCAAAATTGTGATGTCCTCCTCTTGGAATTTTCCTTTGATGAGAAGGAAGTGCTCTTCTCATCGTTCTTGATTAATTTTGGTTGAAAGTCTATTTTATTAGATACTAGGATCAGTACCCCAGCTTTTTTTTTCTGGGTCCAATTGCTTGAAAAACAATTTTCCAGCCCTTTACTCTGAGGTAGTGTTTATCTTTGTTGCATAGATGTGTTTCTTGGATGTAGCTGAATGTTGGATCCTGTTTCTGCAACCATTCTGTTAGTCTGTGTCTTTTTATTGGAGAGTTGAGTCCATTGACGTTTATAGATAATAGTGACCAATGACCATTAGTTCCTTTTATTCTGGAGTTGGTGGCCTTACTATGATTAATTGCTTTTTTTCTTTTTTGGGGGGGGGGGTTCTCTGTATCCTATATTTTCTTTGGTGTAGTTGTTTTCATTGGATTGGAGTTTTCCTTCTAGTATCTTCTGTAGGGCTGGGTTTCTGTGTAGATATTGCTTAAATTTAGTTTTGTCGTGGAAAATTTTGTTTTTTCCATCTATGTTGATTGAAAGCTTTGCTGGGTATAGTAGTCTGGGTTGGCATCTGTGTTTTCCTAAAGACTGAGTGACTTCCTTCCAGGCCCTTCTGGCTTTCATAGTTTCTGCTGAGAAATCTGATGTAATTCTGATCGGTCTACCTTCATATGTTACTTGACCTTTTTCCCTTGCTGGCTTTAATATTTTTCTTTGTTTTGTAGGCTTAATGTTTTGACTATAATGTGATGAGAGGTTATTTCTTTTCTGGTCTAGTCTATTTGGTGTTCTGTAATCTTCTTGTGTGTTTATGGACATTTCTTTCTTTAAGTTGAAAACATTTTCTTCTATGATTTTCTTAAAAATATTTTCCGGTCCTTGGAGTCTGGAGTGTTCTTTTTCATCTATTCCTATTATTCTTAGGTTTTGTGTTTTCATGTTGTCTTTGATTTCTTGGATGTTTTGTGTTTGGAACTTTTCCAATTTTACTTTTTCTTTGAGTGAGGAATCAATTTCAGCAAGTATATCTTCAAGTCTGAGATTCTCTCTTCCATCTCTTGTATTCTATTAGTGATGCTTATCTTTGTGGTTCCTGATCTTATCTCTAAGTTCTCCAGTCCCAGTGGTTTCTTTATTTGTGTTTTCTTTATAGATTCTAATTCTGATTTTATGCTTTGCACCATTTCCTTCATCTGATTGAATGTGGCTCCTATTTTTTTGGTTTGTTTCTTCTCTATATGTCTCTAATTGTTCCTCTACATGGGCGATTATATTCTTTCGTATTTCTTTGAGAGCTCTGTTCATTTCCTCTTTGTATTCCTCTAATAACTGCATAAGCATAGCTTTAACGTCCTTTTTCTGTGTTTCCGCTGAATTAAAATAACCATTGATTTTCTGTGTTGCTTGTGGGACCATGGTGTCCTGATTTTTGTTGGGTGGGTTCTTATGTCCACCTTTGGCCATTTGCTTATATGTAATCTTCACTGTTTGTGTTCCTTGCGTCGAACTTCAGACTGGAACCATCTTTCTCTGGTGTCTCGAGAATTCTTCAGGAAGATCAGGGAGGTCCAGTGGTTTGAGAGTGTGTGTTGTTGCTTCAGTTGTACCTGAGGGAGAAAAAGCCATTAGCACAGAATCATTGTTGTGGAGGGAGTAAGCCGCGGAAGTGTGTCTTGAAGGGGAGTGCTAGAGAGTGTAGGTGCTTAGGATATAGGGGTTGGGAGCAAGCGAAGGAGGGGATGTTGATGCTAGTGTGGTTAGCAAGAGCTGATTGTGGGCGTGAAGCCCCTGCGCAGGTTTCCTGAATACCTAGTGGTCTACAATCTGTGACAGGCTCTGCAGGCTGGGCTCTGAGGTCTGTGGCTGATGCTGCAGGTGGGACAAGTACTCTGTTGTGGGCTCTGTGTGTCAGGCCCTGTGCTCTGTGCTAGAAGCTGTGAACACAGCAGGCTGGGCTCTGCTCTCTGAGTTAGGAAGCGCTATGTGCTTACTCTGCCACCTCCCCCTCAGGCAAGCCTGGAGATTGGAGTTTGTGGGGGGAATGCTGGGGGTTTGAGTGTTCTCAGTCTCAAATATCAAGAAGGGAGATCTGTGCTTGGAACAGGCAGCACCGTGCTCCTTGCAAGTTGCTGTGTGTACTTCAGGCTGCCTCCTCTGCTTCAACTGCTGGTTGGGGTACCTCTGCTGCTGCTACCTCACTAACTGTGGTATCTCCACTGCTTACTCTGCTGCAGGCTTGCTACCTCCACCGCTGCTTCTGCCCATTACGGGGAAGTGCCCGGGAATCGATTCCCCAGGAGAAGTCCACAAGATGTCCGTGGTTGACCTGTGTCCTATTGGACTCAGATCAGGGTTTGTCCCCCTTCTCCCCAGACTCCTTGTACCATTGTTTGAGTTCCACAGCCCTTTGACTCACCAATTCGGAATTTCAGCTCCTCTGAATACAGTGCGTGCTGGTCGCTGCCATCTTGGATTCCTCCCCCCCCCCTTTTGAGTATTTTTTTGCCTTCATGTATGTATGTATATGTATAGTATAGTATTCTGAACAGGTGTCATGTCCCCTGGAAATGGAGTTACATATGTTTGTGATCCTCCTTGAGGATGCTGGGAATGGAACACAAATCCTCTTCTTCAGCTCATCTTTAGACAGTGTG
>CM053757.1:28374994-28385015 GCA_028658305.1 Pachyuromys duprasi | reverse complement strand
ATATACGCAAGTATAAATTTATATACAAACACACAGGTATATATATATATATATATATATATATATATATATATATATATATAATCTTTTTGTAAAATCTAGTAAGAAAAAAAGGAGGACATGATTTTTTTTTTGTCATGGAATCCGAGGACCGGAAAGTAGGTTCTTATCACCACATTCTTTCTGTTGTGAGGTGTCTGAAGACTTGTTCATAGTGCGTGCGTTCCAGTTACTTCTTGCATGTATCATCTAATTTGCAATCACTCCAAGAGTTAAAGGCTGTAACTTTTATCTTCACCACACATGCAGAAGGAACAGACAGATTTTTGAATCAAAAAGCCTGATTCTGGAGTAAAAAAAATGTTAACCACAACATCACACACCATGTGTGCTCCTATGTATGTGCATGTGTGGGAGTGCATGCATGTGTGGATGTATGCGTGTTTTCATAACTTGTTCTGTTTAAGACAACAGTGCTGATCACACTAATATTCTCTCTAGATTTTTTGGTACTGATTATATTTTTAATGATTCTCATTTTATTAAAATATATTTTGAAAACCATATATGGTGGCACATACTTTAGTGCCAGCACTCAGAGGACAGGGACGGGAGGTTCTCTCTTACTTCAAGGCCATCCTGGTCTATACAGTGATTTCCAGCCAAGCCAGAACCATATAGTGGGTCTGTTTGTCAAACAAAACAATGAGAGACAAAGTATATGACAAAGCCAGAGTTAGATTCTCTACTCCATAAATTGCCACCCAGGCATCTGGGCCAAACTTCTCTGCTACAATTAGTTGGGGTTCAAAATGTAGTGTTTACTTTAGAATACCTCAATGTTCTTTCATAGTATACTTGGAATAATGTTTATCAAACATTTCAACACTCACATACCAGCACATAGGCATGTTCTAGTCTGCTGGAGATCATAGAGAATCTAACTACAAGCAAACTGAAACCTCATATGTTTGTTGTAACATCTAGTTGCCTTTAGAAATGATCATCTGAAAGCAGATTAGACTTTTATCAAAGCTTTTTCTCTTTTACAATTCCTTGTGAACCGTAATAGTAAGTGTTCCAAGGCCATTTCCATAATGTTAATTGCAACAGTTAATTTTTATTATACATAACAAGCAATTCTATCCTGTGATTATTTCAGTATTTAGTTTTTCTCAGAATGAATGTTTCAGAATATTACAGAATACTTGAAGAGGTACTTAATGAACGCAAATATCAGCTTTGAGTTTACAGTCTATTCTTTTAACCTTTGATTATTTTAAAGATTATGATGTTTTTAGTCCTTCAATATTTGTCCCAGATAAGTGATGGGCATCATTATAACATGGTGAGACCTTAATTTTCATTAAAGGAGATCTTATTAGAGATTTATATTAATTATTAGCTTTTTTATATGAGGAAAAATAAATAATCCAACTTTTAATAATCCATGCCTTATGATTACATGATAATCCCTTATCTGTAATGGCAGGAAATTTAAAAAGTGGTTTCTGTGAATAATTTCTCATTTTTGAACATATTATGTGAATTAAAAAACAGAATTTATGTATTACTTTTGGGTTGGATAGCCTCATATGCAAATATTTATGGTGAAGACTGCTTTCCTAAACGAAGCACCATCATTACAGTCGTAGAGATGCAAGGAGAACTTAACATACTCATCCATCTTAGTGTTCTTACATTTATTCTGTTTGGAAGATGGCTAAATCTCAGAGGGGAAAGCTTTAATTTCCTTTCAAATGTCATTGGCCTGGGATGCTTTGATCACACTGAGATTTGTCCAACCCCTGTCAAGGCTATTCTCTGATGATTTCAGGCTGATTTGCTTTGTACATCAAAGGCATGAAAGGACAATCCTTCAGTACATTATTTTGGCTCCACATTTGAAGCCCCTGGAATACTCATGAGCCACACTGTTAAAAGAAGATGAGTGTTTCAGACTTAGAAAATGTGGTGACTGGTTGTACCTAGGACTTTATCTTGCTGTTCTAAATAGCAAGGATTCATACAAGGTTGTAACTCACTTATTGAATTATTGTGTTCAAAATTAGTTGCTCCTTTTCAAATAGTATATATTTTTAAAAATTTTCTTCTACTAACCTAGCTTTTACATCAAAATATTGTCATCTCATAAAATACTTCTATGCAAAATAGAAAGATAAGGGTCAAAGATAAAAAGCAATGCATATTTGAGAGAATTTGTTAGTATAATATTTTCAAAAAGCACTATATTCTGATATATTTTATGTGTTATAAAATACATAGTCTAGAGAAGCAGAAATAGCTCACAGTGATTTTAATTCTATCAATTTATTAATGCTATAGTTGGTTGGCTATAGATATTTGTTCTTTTTGCTTTTTTAAGTAACAACAAATAATAGAAAGAAAAGATAATGAAATTAGCTTGACCAATGATTATAATTGCACATAACACACCAGAATGCTTCAACACATGATATATTGTTGTTGTTGTTGATTCAATGAAACTTTATTGGAGAAAACTGATTTTCCCTTCGCTTGTGGATTGTACTTTTTTAAACATCTTTTAAAAATTGATTATAATTATTTATTAAAATTCATTCACCCTGTACCCTGGCTGTGGCTCCCTCTGTCATCTCTTCCAATCCCATCCTCCCTCCCTCTTCTCCCCCTCTGCCCCTCCCCTAGTCCACTGATAGGGGATGACCTCCTCAGAAGCTCCAAAAGGAGACCAACAGAGCCAAAAAAACAAAACAAACAAACAAAAATAACTGGGCCCTGGTGGCCCTGGGGAGACTGATACCCCAACCAAGGACTATGCATTTTGGAGAGGACCCAAAGCGTATGGTATTTTTAATCATTAGGAATACGATCGTCAGAATCAATGGCAGTGCTGTAGAACAAGACAAGCAGTAATACCTTGGAGGGCCCGTGTCTAGTTGCAGTGGAATAAAGATGATGACTACATTGGTTAAGCAGTTGCCATGTATTCAGCCAAGTTCTAACATACAGTGTTCTGAGAAGTATCATCTAGGACAACGATTTGTCTTCATGTTTTTTGTGGACAGAGAAACTAGTAGGCAAGTGTAGCTCAACATCTGTGGAAAGGGGATCATCAAAGCCTGTGTTTCAAATATTTCTCCTTTATGCTTTTCTAAATAAATATGTTAACTCCTGGATCATCAAGATACCCTTCTGGTAATAATTTTAGATTTTAGAAATTTCCCGAGAAGAGTTTTCTCCAAACCCAAACAATTGTATCAGGTTTGAAACGATGTAGCAAGTAACAAAGTTTTCAGTGTGAGGTTATGAGGTGGAAGGTGTGAACAATTTTCTTGAGCAGATTTACAAAATGACAACTGAAGAACATATATCTTTGAAAGTATGTACATTTTACTTATTTGTTTTTACTTGGAAAGGGTTACTTATTTTTATAGGTTATACAGTTTTGAGAATTTCATAAAACATTCCTATTTCATACAACATAACCTACAGATGTGTGTACATGAGTGTAGCAATAATAATTTCAAAAGAAAAGATCATGAATTTGAGGCTGCCTAGTTTCCCGCTAGTAATGGTAGCAGGGGTTGTCTCTGACATGCACTCAGTTACAGGCTCTTTGATCACCTCTCCCTGCAAGGTGCAGTCTTGCCAGGCCACAGAGGAAAATGGTGCAGCCAGCCCTGATGAGACCTGAGAGACTAGGGTCAGATAGAAGGGAAGGAAGACCTCCTCTATTAGAGGTTTAGGGGAGGGGCATAGGAGGAGAAAAGGGAAGGAGGGTGGGACTGGGGGAGAGAAGGGGGGCCACAGCTAGGATACAAAGTGAACAAATTGTAATAAATAGTAATAAATAAAAAAGACAAAAAAGGAAACTACTCAGCAAGTAAATCTTATGTGTGATTGAATTAATTATTGCAACTCCTAAATATTTCATATAAAGAACATAGTTTTTAGTGAAATACCTCTTATTATCCTATCAGTTATTATTCAATACTGATATTTTCTTGTGCACTGAATTATCTCCAAACATTATCACTGTTCAGACAGCAGACTTAACTGTTGAATTATTTTTCTGTCTGTTTAATTGAAGCACACTGAAAAAATACTGAGACCAGATATATAGAAATACACTAAAGCTATAAAAACATAATGCAATTTATTCCTAAGTGTATTTAGAAATGAGTAGTGGCTTAATAAAAATAATTGAGCATGAAGAAGTAGTATTTTAATCCTAAAAATTCCATTCACAATAATTATTTTAATTCTTCTTAAGCCTTATGAAACATGAGTGGCTGAAGCTATGTTTTAAGCTTTTATTTTATAACTTGCTTTATTATTAATAATTTCATTTTACATTCATAGTGAGCTTTAGAAATATTTAATAAAATGACGATTCACCTATTAAAAGAAAGTATGTAATCATAATGACCTGAAAGCTAAATAATTAAATTCTGCATATATCACGGATGGGCTTTCCTTCTGTGAAAAATTGCAATAGCCGTGCTAATATATAAATGTGCGCAATGATAAAAAATATAAAATTACAGAATCATTGTCAACTCTTTAATTCAACTTGTATGATATCATATTAGTTGTATAGACCTTCAGTAATACTGAAAGCAGCATCACCCAATATTGTACACAACATGAATTCTACATATTGCATGTGTACTTTTACACTCATGTTTTATTTTATAATCTATGTTCCACTATTAGGTATGTTACAACATTGCTATTAATAACATATTATGTATCTTTAAACCATAATATACCTTATTCATTGTATTTTGCAATGCACTATTTTTTTTTTCATCAGCAAGGGGTATATTCCACGACTCTAGTACATGCCTGAAAAGGCAAATGAACAGTAAGCTTTATGTGTATCATGCTTTCCCCTCGGTGCCTGCAGTGCTGTCTTGGGTACCAGACCTAATCTGTCATTACTTCTTTTATAGTTTCTCCCAGTTGTCCCAGCTGCTGAGGTCTGCAATTATCCCCAAGAGATATGAGTGACTTCCATGCAAGTGCTGCCAGAGACACAGGTTTATCTGATATCTGAGGCAGCAGTTAACTGGCTGGCAGTCTGGTTGTGTGTCTGTATGGGCAAAGGATCATTCTTAATCCAGGCAGAAAAATGGTACAGTAGATCAAAATACTCATCAGGATTCTGTGCACTCTGAAAATTATTAATTGATTATTTTGGCAATTCTTATTTTATATTTTTGAAATTTATTTGTCAAAGAAAAATTAAATAACAAAGAAGAAAATTGTGGATGAGTGATTTACCATTCTTATATAGGTGATTTAAGAAAGGGATGATATACAGTGGTTTTGTATATCTTGACTTTACAATGATTTAAAATGGGAAACTATGAATGTAAAAAGTCAGATGATGAACTTCATTTCCATATTTCTTTCTGAGTCCATTTGCTACTTGTAAGATTGGAGAAACCATAAACTCATGCAAGAATTTCTTGTTCACCAATGTTCCTTCGTAATTAGTCAATTTAGTTTATCTACAAAAATGCCAGTGATCCCATGAGCTCAAGAATGGAGGCTGCCCAGTTTCCTCTTAGTATGTAAAAAGTACTAAATCTGGATGAATTTCACAATGAACTCACATGCCTAGGCCATGTGTGTTTCACCTCTGCTTTATTGTTAGCAGTAGTTTTGTAGCAATTGCTCTGTTTCTTTAACAATTTATCAGGAAACAGCCCCTCTTCAATTCACTCTTGGCTCTAGCAAAACAACCTTTGTGAACAATCTGGACCCTGTTCCCAGTATAAATGCAAGCTGACTGGCACCAAGTCTACGAAGTTGAATATTCACACAGCCAAAGCTACTCTCTTACAAGGGAAAACTATCATTTGGTTCTGCAAATTGGTTTTCCATGTTGATTATAGTGACACAAAATGGGAATGGCTTCAGTCACCATGCTTAATTGTTCTCCAGCCCTCTCCTGATAATAAGTAGAAATTATGATAACCACTATTCAAAGACCATGAAAATAAATGAGACTAGAGCCAATATAAAATTTCAATCATATGGAGATTATATCAAAGCCTTCTTAGAAATCATTAAATAAAAGGTCTGAAATGTACAAAACTATACCCACTCCCCACAGAAAAAGACACAAAATGCATGGATATGAACATAACTACCTGGTAAGGATCTTAAATGTCTCGACAACCTTGTGTTTAAGGCTTGATGGAATGGCCCTATCTGTAGATATTGGGCCTTAGAGAAATGAGACCTGGTGGGCGACACTTAGGACACTGTGGCCAGGTGCCAAAGGAAATTGTGAGACCACAGTTTTCCTTTCTCTTCTTCTCTGAGGTGGGTTGTTTTCATGGTGTGCTTCCTCACCACAGACTGAAAACAACGAAGTCAGACTGACATTGGCTGGACCCTTCTGAAACTGTAATATTAAGCAATTCTTTCCCTAAGGATAGCTATTACAAATATTTTGTGACATTGATGGAATGCTAACAGATCTTATATCTTTATCTAAATGGTAGTTGATGCAAAAATATAAGTTTGTATTTGAAGATTATATGGCCCATAGTTTACAGTGATAAAAAAAAAGAAACTTGGTTTAGATGTTTTATTATATTCTTTTTTCAGGCTTTGGTTAAGATTTAACAGGTTTTTAGTTACTGTTTAATAGATATTTATTTTTGTGCTCAGAAACTCTGTGACATAAATATATTTCTGTGATTTCTCATAATAACACACATGTTTTTGCTCACATTTAAGAGATGGTAAAATGAAAGATCCAAGAGTAATTGTTTAATTTATTCATAAAGTAGCTTACTATTGTATGAATGTATGTACCTACAGGTATTCTTAGGGGGAAAGAGCAAATAAATACTTTGTGATTTCTGATCTTTCCAAAGCTATTATCTTACAACATTTGGTCAAATAATATTCTGTTTTTTTCAGTTTATTTTTAAGTAATTTATTTATTTTTATATTAATCATAGGTTATATATAATATTAAGATTATATATATATATATATATATGTATATTAAGATTTTATTTATGATGTATACAGTGTTCTGCCTGCAGGCCAGAAGAGGGCATCACATCTCATTATAGATGGTTGTGAGCCACCCATGTGGTTGTTGGGAATTGAACTCAGGACCTCTGAACGAGTAGCCAGTGCTCTTATTCTCTGAGCCATCTGTCCAGCCCCAAATATTATTCTTAATAATAGAGCTAGAGAGGACTTGAACATAGTTTCTAAGTGGAAACGGGAACTGCACAATGTTGTTTCGGTCAGCGATGGATGAAATACGTGATGGTTGTATGAAGCTGTAGGAGAACTGAAGAGTTCCTGGCCCCTAGTGAATAATGCTTAATATCACACAGCCTGTTTCCTGTTTGTGGTTAGTCTGTGACTCTCCATCTACTGATCCAGCACAGTCATGTAGCAGAGTTGTGGACATGCACAAAATACACCAGTTGCTATTAATACATTTATACATTTAATTGTACTATACTCTCAGTAATTATTTTAGAGTACCTTTATCCTCCTGTTTATAAACATGTTCACACCATAGCTTCCATGTACATCTCATATTTGTTTGGGTATACTCTGTGATACTCATACAGTGATGCAACCTCGCAGTGTCACATATTTTTCAGTGTATCCCAGTCATCAGGTTGATAAGTACATAAGTTCTGTACTTTGATTCTATAGTTTATAGCTGAACAGGATATATTCCTTTTAAAATGAAACATATAGAACACTCTACGGATTTTCATGCCTTTTGTCTTTTTGTCATTTCCAGCCTTGAAACTTTTAGATAAACATTAATTTCTTTAGTTTTACAGCATAAGTTATTTTGTTTCATGCCTGTGATTGAGATGATCACATAAGCAACATACTCTTAGTTGGATATAGCCTGAAAACGATTCTCATTTATAAAGGGGGGCAGTATGTTGTTTTAACTCATAATCGAGGTTTTATTAATATTCTAGATGCTGTGTACAATGTGCAAATTGAAATCCCTCACTGTAACATTCTTTCATGGTTGTAAATGGTGCCACGACTGAGGTCATGCCACAATGTTTAGCATGGTTTGTGAGACTGTAATAGCTTAGCTTTTTTGACAGATTTTTCATTTAAATATTTGGCTCCACTTACATAGAAGGTTGCCATCATTTGCAAGCCCCCCCCCCCTTTTAGGTCTTGTAATCTCCACAGGATGAAAAATGTTCTGATGCTATGGAAATTATTCCAGCACAGATGCATTTAGATTGTGGAAATCGCTCTGGGTTGTTTAAAGCAAGACATTTTCTGATTGTTTCCATGATGATTGGATGCTTCATTAACCCCTTTATTGTTGACATCCTATGGAGACTCGATATGTAGTCTTAATTATTTTAAAAGACAATTCTTTGTTATTTAGCTGGTGATTAAAAACACATTAAAAGATGGCACAGAAAGACTATTTTTGCTCATTACTAGATCTAAAAATCTAATCATGTAGTAAGAGACTAATTTTCACATAATTCTTAAAACAATAAGTACACTACTGTAGAAATTACTTGTGCTGCCTGAATCAGTTAATTAACCAAGCCACATGAGAAAGAACAAGAAAGTGATTATTTTCCATTAATCAAATGGAAAAGTCAAGGGTAGACACCTCTATCAGTGCTTTTAAGAAAGAATCTCAGGGTGAATTCATAGGATGAAGCCAAACTATTAAAACACAAGTGAAAAAAAAAAACAAGGAAGAGAAATAACACACTAAAAGCATATGACATCAATTTAAAAGAAAGAAGCCTAAATTCTCAAAGATAGTATTATAGTTTTTAGGAAATAAACATTAGAATACAGATGTCTGTACAAAGTAAAAGATATCAAATACAATCATTTCGTGAATACAGTTCAGTCTATTTTTATGGCATGAAGAGAAGACATTTTTCTCCTAGTGTTAACATACTGGAATCTTCCACTTGAAATAGTCTTTGCAAGCTTTCACATAATATAATTTGATGACTGTGTATATACCTCAGAAGAAATTTGAATACTGTACCTTCAATAATATATTACCTTTATTATATATTAGCTACAAATTTCTAAAAGAAAAGTATTAACTTTCTATATTTGTCTCTAAAAATATCCATATTTCTATGTAAATATATATGTTTGTTTGTATAAATATCCATTCCACTTCATTTCTATCATAAAGTTTTTATTTAGAAATTAGAAATATCTTCTGAAACAATTAATTACATACAATCCCACTTCTAAATTTATGGCAATAGCAGTGTGTAAATAGCCGTACAGGTGATGTCATCTTAACCTTTACATAAACACTAGATAAGTACTATTTTATATTCACAATAACATAACATATGGGCAGAGACAGCAAGATTGTTCCCAATGGTTTCTACTCACTTTCTACTGAATTCTAAGTCAATGAACTGAGTACCGTTCAAGACTCTGCCAATGTACAAGTCAAAGTCATCTTTTGTTTAACAGAACACATAAGCAATAAAAATAAGTGTCTTAAAATTAAAAGATTAATCATATCTGGAGAGATTTCTTAGAAGTTAAAAGAACTTGCTGTTTTTGCAGAGGACTGGAATCCTATTTCAAGCACCGATGTTGTTACTCTAGATGAAGGGTTTTCAATACCTTCTTCTGGCCTCCAAGGGCAATGTTACACAGGCGTACCACTCCCACACAGACACTCATTCAATCAATCATAAACACACACTTAAAAAATAGAACAAATATTAAAAAATACAATACAAATCATTCAAAAATATAAAGTTTTATCTTATAAAGTTTTTATAATATTTTGTATTCTTTTTTTTAAAGGGTAACTTTATTTTTTTTCATTTTTTATTTTTTATTATTTATTTATTTTTTTAAAATTTATTTATTTTTATCTCAATCACAGGTTAGGTACTTTGAATCCCAGGCATAGCCCCCTCCCTCAGTCCCTCCTACCCTTCCACTCCCTCCCTCATCTCCTTCTTCCCCGCCCCCTCCAAGTCCA
>CM053757.1:28324485-28374494 GCA_028658305.1 Pachyuromys duprasi | reverse complement strand
GTGTGCCCAGCTTCGTGCTCTGTGCTAGAAGCTGTGAGCACTGCAGGCTGGTCACCCCTCTGGTCTGGAGTCTTTGCTCCTCACTCTGTGCTAGAGTCTGAGTGTCCAGTTTTGAGATGTCAGCTGGGGGTTGTGCACTCTGCCTTGGGCTTGCTGCTAAGGGCTTTCACCTGGAATGGAGATTTGGCACCTCCTTCTGTGCCAGGGGCTGTGTACCACGGTCTGAGATGATATTTGGTGCACACACAGTGGGTTTGGGTTTGTGTGCATCCGCTGTATGCAGGGTTGTCTGAAATGGTGCCAGAGGCCTTCTCTGTCTGGCCCGTGGACAGACACCTGAACTGGGGTTTTTGCTGGCGGATGCGTGCAGTTTTCGCCCTCAGTGTGCGGTCTGGTCAAGATGGTCCCAGGATCCTCTCAGCTGTGGGTTGAGACAGAACTCAGGTTCCTCCTAGATCCGCCTGCGGACTCACACACTGACTGAGTTTTTGCTGGCGGAAGCATTGGGCGAGCGTCCCCGCAGTGTGTGGACTGGTGAAAACAGTCCCCCAATCCACTCAGTCTGTGGTGGTTCCGGAGATAGGTTCGCGCCCACTGCACACCCGTGGGTTGAGGCAGAACTCGGGTTCCTCCCAGACAGGCTGGTGGACTGACACACTGACTGAGTTTTTGCTGGTGGAAGCGTTCGGGGAGCGCCCCCGAAGTGTGTGGACTGGTCAAAACGGTTCCCCAATCCACTCAGTCTGTGGTGGTTCCAGTGTATGGTTCGAGCCCGCAGCACACCCGTGGGTTCGGGCAGAACTGGGGTTCTTCCCAGACCCACCGGTGGACTCACACACTGATTGAGTTTTTGCTGGTGGAAGCATTCTGCTCGTGCCCCCTGTAGTGTGCTAGTGTGCGGACTGGTCAAAACGGTCCCCCAATCCACTCAGTCTGGGGTGGTTCCGATGATTGGTTCGTGCCCGCCGCACACCCGTGGGTGGAAGCAGAACCCGGGTGCAGTGTGCGCTGGCAGGGTGCAGTTCAGTGAAAATGGCACCTGGATCCTCCCGAGACTGCCCGGGAGACTGTGTGATTCAGTCTATAATGGCGGGTGCGGGCACCCAGCGAGGCTGCTCTTTCAGATCAGAGCTGTGCGCCGCTGGTCACCGGGAAATTTTTCCAGGTAATAACTGGGTGTCTCTAGGGTTTTCCCACTTGATTTTCTCACCGTAGGAGTAGGAGTTCAGCTCACCTGGCACTCACAATGCTGGCGTTTTAGGTCCCTGAGTTCAGTCTCCTGGTCGCTGCGTTGTTTCTGCTCTCCTACTCCTCAGACACAGTGTTCTCTCGTGGCAGCCATCTTGGATCCTCCCAATATTTTGTATTCTTGATAAAGTATCATTTTGTAGAATCTCGTGCCTCTGATTTATATGATCTATTTATTGCCAAATTTCAAAATGGTGCCTCTGTGGTAAGGTCTGGCATTGGCTTCTGTGGGCACTTATGTAATTCTTAGTTGTATTAATTTATTACCTTCCATCACGCTATAAACTAATGGTTGTTGTTAAAATTTTATCAGGGAACAGGTTAAGTCCACAAAGGCTGCTCACTGCTCTGTCAACTATATTTTATTTATTCATGTCAAGACCATCTTATTTCTTCCTCCATTAAGATTTTTTCTTTAATTATTTATAAACTTAAATACTGCAATTCTAGTTTTTATCTCTCACATGTTAATGATATCTAATTTAATTTTAACTGAAGCCATGTGAAACAACTGTCTGTTAAGGGTCAGTTGAATTTCATATAAATATAATAATCTCCATCAAGAAGCTGACAAAATGGCTAGTTTGCTATGGAAAGGAGAAACATGGGCCTTTAAAGGAGTAATGAATCACTCTGTAAAGTCACCTAAGAGATATGTATGTGATCTGCTCTAATGGATAATAAATTCATACAAGTTGCCTGATAATCATGATGCATGAGTTTTCACTGTAATTCCTAGAGGATCAGGGTTACATAAGAGACGATAACTGCCCTTTCAGAATGAATACCTTAATCTATCATGTTGAAAGACAGGAACAGGCAGAGATTAAAGTGAAGTAAAGTTTGCCTTTTGGAGATTTTTAAAAAATTTTTTAAACTTTAAAATTTTTAATTTTTACAATTTATTCAATTTATATCCTGAATGTAGCCCCTTTCCTCCTCTCCTCCTGGGTCCTCCATCCCCTCTGACTCCCTTTCCCCCCAATCTCCCTCCCCTAGACCACACTGAATGGGGGAGTCCTTCCTTGCCTTCTATCAGGTTTATCAGGTCTCATCAGGACCCTAGTCTATCAGGGCTCATAAGGACTGCCTGGATCCTCTTCCTCTGTGGCCTGTCAAGGACACATGGTCAGAGGGAAGTGATCAAAGAGTATACAACTGGTTCAAATTAGAGGCAACCCCTGCTCCCCTTACTTGGGAACTGAGCTGCCTATGGGCTACTTCTGAGCAGGGGGTCTAGGTCCTTTCCATGCATGGTCCTTGGTTGATGCATCAGTATCTGCAGGCCTTGCTGAATCCAGATATTTTGGTTTTGTTGGTATCCTTGTAGGGCTCATGACCCCTCTGAACTTTTCTATCCCCTCCCCCATCTTTCATAAGACTCCCTACCCTCTGCCAAAAGTTTGCCTGTGAGTCTCTGCATCTGCCTTGATCCCCTGTTGGTTGGAGCCTTTCAGAGGACATCTATGGTAGGCTCTTGTGTGGTTCCTGGTCTTCTACAACTTCCAGTGTCTATCCTGTTTGCCATTCTGAATGAAAATTAAGTACCCTCTCTAGGGTTCTCCTGGTTGCCTAGCTGCTTTAGGTATGTAGATTGTAGTATGGTTATCCAATATTTTATGGCTAATATCTACTTGAAAGTTAGAATACACCATTAGTATCTTTCTGGTTCTGCGTTACTTCACTAAGGATGATGATCTTTTCATTTTTTATTTATTATATATTATAATAAACTATATAAATTTATTATTTATTTATATAAAAATATATAAATTATATATTACAATTTATTCTTTGTACCCTGGCTGTGTCCCTCTCACTCATCTCCTCTCAGTCTCACCTTCCATCTCTATTCTCCCCCTATGTCCCTCCCCTAGTCCACTGATAGGGGAGGTCCTCCTCCCCTTCTAAATGACCCTAGTTTACCAGGTCTCATCAGGACTGGCCTGGCAAGGCTGTGCCCACCAGGGGAAGGTGAAAAAAACAGAGACAGAGACAGCCCTTTCTCCCTTTACTAGGGAACCCACATGGATACTGAGTTACCCATGGACTACACATCTGAGAAGGGTGTCTAGGTCTTCTCCATTCATGGTCCTTGCTTGATTCATCAGTCTCTGCAGGGCTGTTTGGACCAGATTTTTTTTTCTCTGTTGGCCTCCTTGTGGGACTCCTGTCCCCTCCAGGTCTTTCTACTTCCCACTTCTTCCATAAGATTTCCTGCACTCTGCCTTTTAACTTTTAATACACAAGAAAGGCCTTAAGAAGCAATTTGAACCACTTATAAACCTAGAACTACTCCAATTTCAGATGATCGGACATCTGTCCTCAGTGGGCAACTACACTTATGTGTCCCTAAATGGAAAGTTTCCATCAAATCTCTCCCCCCGTGGGGCTCAGGGAACCCTGAGAAAAAGGAGGCAGAAGGCATGTAAAAGCCAAAGGGCCAAAGAGGATAGAAGACACACACACACACACACACACACACACACACACACACCCCACACACATATACAAGGGCCATTTAAATCGATATGAACTCACAGAGACTGAGGCGGCATGCCCATGGCCTCGTTTTTTTTTCCTAGCTGGAATTCTCTATGTAGCCTTGGCTGTCCTAGATTTGCTTTGTACAGCAGTCTGGCCCTGAATTTACAGAGATCCACTTGCCTCTGACTCCCTGAGTGTTGGGATTACAGGCATTCTCCACCACACCTGACTGCTTTTAAATTATTTAAATATATATATCATATATATATATATATAGTGTATAGTTTTATTGTCTATATAGTGTATATAGTATATATAATAAAATGGAAAACATTTTTGAAAACTCAGTTCGAAGAGTTCAGTAACAGAAAATAAATGGATAATTTGAAATCATCCAGCCAAGAACAAAACATAAATGAAATGCTGAGATCACCGTGGTTCAAAAGAAATCTACCACAAAACAACACTTCATTAGTTTCTAAAGAAGCATTCATTAATCTTTTTAAACAATTATCATTGTAGTTAAAAATAGAGAAACACAGACATATACATATATATGGATACCTATGTGTGCAATACATGTATAAGTATATATATACAAATATAAATTTCTATTTATAGTGTATTCTTGTATATGTATGTTTGTATGTGTGTGAGTGTTTGCCTGAATGTCTGTTTCCTTGGAACTCGAGTTACACATGATTGCAAGCCACCATGTGGATGCTAGGAACCAATCTGGGCCTTTTGTAAGATTATCAGCTCATCAGAACTGTTCTTGTTGTTATTATTTAAATTTCCTTCAAAAAGTTATTATTATTAGTTTTTTACATCCTGATCAGAATTTCCCCTCCTCCTTTCCTCCATGTCTCTACCCCAATTCCCTTCTACCCCTCTCCTCTCTATTCCTTGAATGTTTTCAGAAAAGGGCAGGTCTCCTATAAATATCATCCAAATATGGCATATCAAGTTGCAGTAAGATTAGGCACCTCCTCTTGTATTAAAGCGGAAAGACTATTAAAGCTGAAAGACATAACCCAGTCGGAGGAAAATGGTGCCAAGGCCAGCAAAGGAGTCAGAGACAGTCCCTTCACCCACTGTTAAGAATTCCACAAGAAGACCAAACTACGCAACTGTAACATATGAGGAGGGCTTAAGTCGGCCCAATGCAGGCTCCCTGGTTGTAGGTTCAGCCTCTGTGGGCCCCATGAGCCCAGATGAGTTGACTGCGTGGGTTTTCTTGTGGTGTCCTTGACTCCTCTGGCTCCCGCAATCCTTCTTCCTTCCCCACCTTCCTAGGATTCCTTGATCTCTGTCTAATGTTAGGCTGTGTGTCTCTACTTCCTTCTCATGACTAAAGTCTCAAGATGGGCCATTTCCACAATTTCTGTGCTGAATTTATCCAGCACATCTTGTAAGTGGGGCAAATTGCAGGTCAAAGGTTTTATGGCTAGACTGGAGCCCTTATTCCTCCCTCGAAAATCTTGCTTGGTTATAAGAGATGGCCAGTTTAGATTCAAATTCCCATTGCCAGGAGTCTTAGCTAAGGTTATCTTTGTAGATTCCTGGGAATTTCAATTTAACTACGTATTTAGCTCATCACCAAGATGGCCTCTAATTCCATTTGCCTCTCTCAGTACTTGCTCCCTGCATTCTCCTGGGAACTGGTCATCCTGCTCCACCCCCATCCTTCTATTCTATTTCTCCTTCCCAGGGACACTCATGTGACCCTTTTTGAGCCTTCCTTGTTACTTAGCTTCTCTGGGTGTGTGGACTGTAGTGTGTTCATTTTTTTATTTTACAGCTAATAATCAGGTATAAGTGAGTATATATGTGTTTGTCTTCCTGGGTCCGGGTTATCACAACCAGGATGATTTTTTTTTTTGTAGTTCAATCAATTTGCCTTCAAATTTCATGACGTCATTGTTTTTAATATCTGAGTAATGCTCTGTTGTGGACATGTACCACCGCATTTTCTTTATCCATTATTCTGTTGACAGACATCTAGTTGCTTACAGTTTCTGGCTATTATCAATAAATCTACTGTGAACATAGTTGAGTAAGTGTACTTGTGGTAAGATGAACTTCTTTGGATGCCCACGAGTGGTAAAGCTGGGTCCTGAGGTAGACCAATTCCTAATTTTCTCAAAAAATACCATATTAATTTACAAAGTGATTGTACAAGTTTACACTCCCACCAGCAATGTGGGAGTGTTTCTCTTGCTCCACATCCTTGGCAGCATGAGCTGTCACTTTTGTTTTTGATCTTAGTCTTTCTGACAGCTGTAAAATGTAATCTCAGAGTCATTTTGTTTTGCAGTCCCTAATAGCTAAGGATACTGAATATTTCTTTAAGAGTTTCTCTGCCATTTGAGTTTTCTGTGTTGAGAATTTTCTGTTTAGACCTGTACCTCATGTTTAATTGGATTATTTGTTTTGCTGAGGTCTAATTTCTTGAGTTCTTCATATATTTTTGAAAATTATCCCTCTGTCAAATAGGAAGTTAATGAATGTCTTCCCCACTCCAACTCTGCCAACTGCTATTTTGTCCCATTGAAAGGAGGTATCCATTGATTTACAGAAGCTTTTCAGTTTCATGAGGTCTCATTTGTTAATTGTTAATTTTAGTACTTGTGTTATTGGTGTTCTGTTCAGGAAGGGTTTTTTTTTTTTCTGTACCAATGTGTTCAAGACTGTTTCCTACTCTCTCTCCTATTAGATTTAGTGTATCTGGCTGTTTGGTAAGGATGCACTTGCACTTGATTTTGGGCAGAGTGATAGATACGGATCTATGTTCCCTCTTTTGTATGTAGAGATCCAGTTAGATGTCTACAATTTGTTGAAAATGTTTTCTTTCTCCATTGTATAATTTTAGATTCTTTGTCAAAAATCAAGTGTCCATTGTTGTGTGGGTTTATTTCTGGGTCTTTGATTCAATCAGGTATGGTGATACTTCTAGGAGTTTGTGTGTTTGTTTGTTTGTTTGTTTTATAGAATTGGATTAGTTATCCTACTTTTTTCATGCAAAACTCATTATTACAATTATCTGTAAATAATTGTGTTGGAATTTTGGAATTTTGATTGAGATTGTGTCAAATCTGTAGATTGCTCTTGGTAAGATGGCCATTTTAACAATTCATTAGCATAGGAGATCTTTACATCTTCTGATATATTCTTCAATTTATTTCCTCAGGGACTCGAGTTATTATAAATGCCTTTCACTTGGTTAGTTGGTGTTACACCAACATATTTTATATTATTTGTGACTATTGTGAAGAATGTTGTTTCCCTGATTTCTTTCTCAGTCTGTTTATCATGTGTATATAGAGGATGTTACTGCTTTTTAAAAAATTTAATCGGTATCCAGTCACTTTGCAGAAGATGTTTATTAGATGTAGGAACTCCCCTGTAGAATTTTTTGGTAACTTATGTATACTAACATATCATCTGCAAATAGAGATACTTTGACTTCTCCATTTTCAATTTGTATCCCCTTGATATGCTTTAGTTGTTTTATTGCTCCAGGTAGAAATTCAAGTACTATATTGAATGGATACAGAGAACCTCTTGTTCCTAATATTAGTGGAATTGCTTTGAATTTCTTTCCATTTAATTTGATGCTTTCTGTGGGCTTGTTATATATTGCCTTTATCATGTTTAGGTATGGGCCTGTATCCCTGATCTCTCCAAGATTTTTATCATGAAGGAGTGTTTAATTTTTATCAAAGGCTTTTCCCCCCAGTATCTAATGATATAATCATGTGGGTTTTTTCTTTCAATTTATTTATATGGAGGATTACATTGATAGATTTTGTAGAAAAATCCCAGCATATCAAGAATGAAGTCTATTTGATCATTGTGGATGATCATTTTAAAAATTAATTCATTTATTTAAATTTAATTTTATTTACATATTTATTTATTACAATTTATTCACTTTGTATCCCAGCTGCAGTCCCCTCCATTTTCTCCTCCCTGTTCCACCTAGCCTCCCTCTTCTTCCCCTATGCCCTTTCCCTAGTTCCCTGATAGGAGAGGACCTCCTCCCTTTCTACCTGACCCTAGCTTATCATGTCTCATCAAAGCTGGATGCATCATCTTCCTCTTTGGCCTGGCAAGGCTGCACCTGCCTCAGTGGGAGGGGATCAAAGAACCAGCTACTGAGTTCATGTCAGAGACAGCCCCTGTACTACTTATTAGGGACTCACTTGGAAACTGAGCTGTTAATGAGCTTTCTTTAGACAGCAGGTCTAGGTCCTCTCCATGCATGGTCCTTGGTTGGAGTATCAGTCTCTGCAGGCTCCCTAGACCCAGGTCTTTTGGCTCTGTTGTTCTTGTGGAGTTCCTGACGCCTCCAGGTCTTTCTATGTCCTCCTTCTTCCATAAGGATTCTAGCACTCTGGTCTGTAATTCTCTTTCTTTGTTGAGTCTTTGTATGATTTGGTATCAAGGTGACTGTGGCCTCATAAAATGGAATGGACAAATGCTCCTTCTGTTTTTAATTTTAGTGGAATAATTTGAGGTGTACTGGAGTAAACTCTCCCCTGAAAGTTCTGAGCAAAAACCATCTGACCCTGGGCTCCCCACTCCTGCCCTCACCATCCCTTGGTTGTAAGACATTTATTGACTACATCTATTTTCTTAGGGGTTGTAGGTCTATTTAACATGTTTATCTGAACTTGATTTAACTTTGGTAGGTGGTATCTATCAAGAAGTTTTCCAATTTATTTCAAATTTTCTAATTTTGTGGAGTATAGATTTTTGAGGTTTGATTTACTCAGTTTCTATTGTTATGTCCCCCTTTTCATTTCTGTTTTTGTTAATTTGGATATTTTTTGACTGCCTTTTAGTTAGTTTGGATAAGGGTTTGTCTATCTTGTTGATTTTCTTAAAGAACCAAGTATTTGTTTCATTGATTCATTTTATTGTTCTCTTTGTTTCTTTAAAATGGGTTTCAGCCTGAGTTTGATTATTTCCTGTGGTCTATTCCTCTTGAGTGTGTTTACTTAATTTTGTTCTAGAGCATTTAGGTGAGCTGTTAAGTCGCTCTCTAATTTCGTTATGAAGGCACTTAGTGCTATGAACTTTCCTCTTAGCACAGCTTTCATTTTATCCTGAAAATTTAGGTATGTTGTGCTTCCATTTTCATGAGTTTGTAGGATTTCTGTTATTTAAATACAGCTTTAACTTGTGCTAATCTGATAAAATTCAGGGGGCTGTTTTTCTTCTACCTGTTGAAACTTGCTTTGTGACAGACCATACGGTCAATTTTGGAGAAGGTTCCGTGAAGTCCTGAAAAGACAGTGCATTCTTTTGTATTTGGGTGACATGTTCTGTATATTACTGGTAGGTACATTTGAGTAATTGTATCTGTTAGTTCCATTATTTCTCTGTTTAGTTTCTGTCAGGATGACCTGTCCATTGATGAAAGTTGGGTGTTGGATTCTTCTGTTATTAACATGTGTGGTTCAATTTATGATTTAAGCTTTAGTAATGTTTCTTTTACGAATTAGAGTGTCCATGCATTCAGAGCATAGATGTTTAGAATTGAAAGGTCACCTTGATGGATTTTTCTTTTGATGAGTATGAATTTTTCTTCCACACCCCTTTTGATTAATTTTGGTTGAAATTCTGTTTTATTAGATAATAGAATTGCAACACCAGTTTGCTTCTTAGATCCATTTGCTTGCAAAATTTTTCAGACCCTTTAATCTAAAGTCATGTCTATTTTTGATATTGAGTTATGTTTTCTGTATGCAACAGAATGTTTATTCCTGTATTTACATCCATTCTGCTAGCTTGTGTCTTTTTTATTGGGAAAGTGAGTCCATTGATATTTATAGATATTAATAACGGATGATTGTAAATTCCTGTTTTTTGGTGGTACTGGTTGTGTGTGTGTGTGTGCATGTGTGTGTTTATACTATTTCCTGCTTTTAGCTTTGATGTTGTGAAATTACGTATTTCCTGTGTTATCTTGGGCGTAATTAACCTCCTCTCTTTTCGTTGGAGTTTGCTTTCTAATACATACTGTAAGGCTGTTTCAATTTGACTTTGTTCGTGAATATCTTGTTTTCTCTATTTATGGTGATAGAAAGTTTTGCTGTGTATAGTAGTCTGGGCTGGCATCTGTGGTCTCTTAGGCCTTACAAGACATATGTGTTCATTCTCTTCTGGTGTCTAGAGTCTTGTTGAGAAGTCAGGTGGTGATTCTAATGTTTGCCTTTTTATATTACTTGGCATATTTCCCTTGCAAGTTTTAATTCTTTTCTCTGTTCTGTACATTTAGTGTTTTGATTATTATGTGGTGGGGGGACTTTCTCTTCTGGTCCAATCCATTTGGTGTTCTGTAATCTTCTTATAGACATCTCCTTCTTCAGATTAGGAAATTTTCTATGATTTTGTTGAAAATATAATCGGGACCATTGACCTGGGAATTTTCCTCTTCTATTTATATTATTCACAAATTTGGTCTTTTCATAGTTTCCCAGACTCTCTGGATGTTTTGTGTCAGGAAATTTTTAGAGTTAACATTTTCTTTGACTGCTTTATCAGTTTCTTCTATTGTATTTTTTACTCTACATCTGAGATTCTCTCTTCCATATTTTGTATTCTGTTGGTGATGTTTGGTCTGTAGTTCACACTCACTTACCTAGATTTTACATCTACAGGATTTCCTCAGTTTTTGTTTTCTTAATTACTTTTATTTCCCTTTTCAGGTCTTGAACATTTGTATCCATTTTTCTTCACTTGTTTGTTTGTGCTTTTTCTGGATTTTTTTTAAAAAGGGATTTGTTCATTTCCTCTTTAAGGGCCTGTATCATCTTTGTAAGATTGGATTTAAGGTCATTTTTCTAGTGCTTCAGCTGTGTTGGAATATTCAGGATAGCTGTGTCTTGGGGATGCCGCATTGTCTTGGGTGTTGTTGATTGTGTTGTTGTTTGCTATAATGCTGGCCTCTAGTCATCTGGGTTTGGAGTTACAGGTTTAGATGCTGATTTTTGAGTTTATCTTTGTTCGAGGGATGTTTTGGGATATTTCCCCCCTTGCTTTCATTTTTTCTGTTTTCTGGGCTGAGTGGTTTGTGGTTCTGGTGACCAGCGAGTCTTCACCTCCAGTAGTATGTCTCTCCTGGGGTTTGGTGGCCTGAATGTCCTTTGGGATTTTGGGTGCTGGAGTTGCCTCTGGGATTCTAGTTACCTGTGTGGCCTCTGAGGTTCCAGGAACTAGGGTTCCCACTACCTGTGTTACCTCCTATAAAGCAGGAATATTTTGCAGGGGTTGGGTACTGTTATATGGAGTGCAAGGCAAGAGATGCTATTGTTGAATGCTGGCTTGGTTCTCAACAGTGTTAGAAGATGCTGCACAATGTCTTACCTGGGGTTTCTAGGATTGATGTAGCCCCCGTTAGAACTGGAGTATGCTGCCAGAGTTGTAAGTGGGGATATGGAGCATAGGGAAGGAGGTGTCCTCATCAGATTTTAATATTTGGCCCTGGAAGGTAATTGTAATCATAAAAGTAGGAGGTTTTGAAGTTTTGAGGAGGCACAATTTCATATCTCCTTAAATGCCTAAACTTAAAATGGACAGTGACAACAACAACAGACAAGTTAGCATGGACTAGGGAAGAACATGAGACCTCACCCCTGCAGACTCAACTACAGGTCACTGGAAATACTGATGAGGGAGAAATAGTCTTCCCCAAGAAAAAGCTCGCAATTGGTTATCTAGTGCCAAATGTCAGCTCTTAACACATGTCCATACACATTACATGCAGACTAAGAATACACTCATGTATATATGCACATATCCATATATATATATATACATTTACATATATATTTAAGAATAGACGGTCATATATGCATGTAAGAATAATTAATGTATCTGGATTCCTCCTCTTTCTGTCTCTCATTAGAAAACATTAGATTTCTAAAGGATAATATTAAAATATGATGAAATGTAGTAAGATAAATCAAAACTAACACTGAAATAGGGTAAAACCAATGCATAGAAAAGAGACCAAGAAAAGTAACAAGAAACAGGTGTAGGCTCAGAATCCCACTTGTTCACAAATTCAGGAATCCCACTAAAATTATAAAACAACACACACACACACACACACACACACACACACACACACACACACACACTAAACTGAAAGCTATAACACACAAAAAGACCAGTAGACTAATATGAGAGAAAAAAATATAGAAATAAATCAATAAAAATAAAAAGTTCTCTTTACAGATCTCTAACCCTATTTGGTACAGAGCTGCTATTTCCTATAAGTACATGGACAGCACATGTAAGCATGAACTCTAGCATGTTCTTCCTCACTTTGTTACTGTTAATGTTTTCAGTGCTCATGGACATTGCTTTCCTGTCAGGATGGCTGTCTCAGTCTCTCTTTTCACAGCTTCCTAAAGACATAGTCCTGATTCCAAAACTTCCTGAGTTTTTGGACATGGTTATCTCTGTCCTTATGCTTAACAGAGTTGTTTTCTTGGTATGAAATAATTCATTTACTCCCTCCCCCCACTCATCTCTGTTAATACACCACTGCTTTCTTTTTATTTCTGTCACTAATTTTTGTTTTCGGACAACAAATGGCAGCTTCCTTAGGGGTTTATTTCTCTAAAGCTACTATGACCACTGCAACTCCAAAAAGGAAAATTGTGGCTGGTTTATAAGTCTGTTTGGTCCCTTGTTGTCTTGGTGGGGAGCATGGTGTCACGCAAGCAGACATGATGCTGAATAGGTAGTTGAGAGCTCTACATGGTATGTGCAGGCAGTAGTAAGAGACAGTGATGCTGGGCATGGCTTGAGCATCTGAAACCTCAAAGAATGCCCCCAGTGACCACTTCCTCCAACAAGACCACCCTATCTCAAAAGGCCACATATTCTAATAGGCAACAACTTATGTACATATGGTAGACATTTTCAGTCCCACATTTTCATTCATGACAGCATCAGAATGTCATTTGTTCTTTTTGCTGGAATACAGTTTATTTCTATGGTGGATCACATTTACTGATTTTCATACGCTGAACCATCCCTGAATCTCTGGGATGAAGCCTACTTGATCATGGTCAATGATGGTTTTGATATGTTCTTGGATCCAATTTGCAAGTGTTTTATTAAGTGTCTTTGCACCTGTGTTCATAAGAGAAATTGGTCTACAATTCTCTTCTTTGTTGAGTTTTCATGTGGCTTAGGTAATCAGGATAACTGGGTCCTCATAAAATGAATTTGCAGTGTTTTTTTCTGTTTTCTATTTTGTAGACTTCTTTGGGGAGTATTGGCACTCTTCTTTGAAAGTCTGGTAGAATTCTGCAATAAAACTAAGGGTCATGCATGGATATAACCTAGAACCCCTGCACAAATGTAGCCCATGGCAACTGAGTCTCCAAGTGGGAATCCTAGTAAGGGGAACAGGGGCTGTCTCTGACATAAACTCAGTGACTGGCTCTTTGATTACCTCCCCCTGAGGGGTGAGCAGCCTTAACAGGCAACAGAGGAAGACAATGCAGCCAGTCTTGATGAGACCTGATAGGCTAGGGTCAGAGGGAAGGGGAGGAGAACCTCCCCTATCAGTGGGCTTGGGGAGGGGCATGGGAGGAGAAGAGAGAAGGAAGGTAGAATTGGGAGGGGATGAAGGAGGGGCTACAGCTGGGATACAAAGTGAATAAACTGTAATTAATAATAAATAAATAAAATTTAAAAAGTATCCTGAGATTAAAAAGGGGAAGATGTAAGAAAAAAAAAGAACTACGGAAGGAAAATGCTATTACATTTATTAAATGTCTTCCAAAAATCTCTGGAATCAGTCAGGTTCAGTTTGAGAAATATTGGACTCGTGATGTAATTATAAAAATTAAACAAAATAAGGAGCTGGTAAGATATTCACAGAGATGATAATTAAAGACACAGGTGAGATTGAAACCCTAGAGAGAGGTATAGAGTGAAATGAAGCAATTGATTAGGATACAGCCATGAGCAATGATGATGTTATTCTTGTCAGAAGAACATGGTCTTGTGAGGAAAAATGGCAGAGAAAATGGCTTTGAGAAACTGGAGAGAGCTCCTTACATTTTCCCCACACCACAACATATTAATTCAGCTCTTTCTCAGTATTATTCCACAAACTATATTGAAAAAAATGAGGTTTATTTTTTGTTAACTTAATTATCCAATCAAGAGTTTATTTTTTACACAGTTCTTCTTGATGCTTGGGATCTAACACAGGGTGTGTCACATCCTAGAGAAATGTTTTATCACTGAAATGATTAGTTTGAAATGTCAACTTGTCACAACTTAGAAATTCTTGGGAAGAGAGCCTCAACTGAGAAATTTCTTTATATGTTTGGTCTGTGGAGGGTTGTCCTGATTGTTAACTGATATTGGAAGGTTGAGCTCTTTGTGTCAATGGTTCCTAGACTCTATAGGATAGAAGAAGCTGTAAGAGAGTGAGCAAGCTAGCAAGTTTTCTTTTTCTTTTTATTCTCTTGTGTGACTGTGAATGTGATGCTGTGAGATCCTGCCACAGCATACTTGTTGTTGGACTGTAGTCGGGAATTGTAAACCAAATAAACCCGTCCTCCCCCATGCTGTTTTGATTCAGTGATGTTTTATCATAGCAATGGAAATGAAGCTAGAGCCACCACTGACCTGTATCCACAGTCTTGAAATAATCTGGAGAGTAATTACGTGAAGGATTGCCGAAAATATTCCCAAGCTTTCAGAATCCAACAGATGCAATAGAGTGGAAGTGTAGCTGGAATTAGGAAATTTCACCCTGCTGATTTCAGTATGCCAGTGTATCTTGAATTATAATTTAGTATGTGCCACCTGTTACCACATGAATACCTTTGAGATTCTTCTCCTTCTTGTACCTCTCTTGAGGGTGGGCTTGCACGCTGATACAACTTATGATTACATGCCATCTAATATGGATTGTTCAGATGTTGCAAGAGATGACAGGCTGCTGAATAACTGATAACACGTGAAACTTGAATATTTCCAGGCTTTCTTTTTGCTATGTATTCAGACACAGTGATACTGACATATAGTGTGAGCCTTTTTTAGTAAGATAGCAGGACAGGTTTCAGGATAGGCAGAGTCTGGAACAGTCTGTAAACAAGACTCTATTGATGAGAGGAGCACTTTGCCATGAGATGATTACACATACAGTGAGGCAAAACAACTCAGGATTAGCAAGTTGTTAAAATGTTTTGAATATTAAAATATTGTAATACTTCCTGAATGATCAGTGACAGAGTACCTGCAATTTATGATAGATAAACATAAAGTAATTCTTAGTTTTCTACTTAGAGAATGCTAAAGACTAAGTTCAAATAACTGTTTTTTTAAATGCTACTATATTTTTTTTCTTTTTATTAAAAATATATTGTTTTCTCACAAAAACATATCCTGATCATGGTTTTTCCTCCATCTACTCCTCCCAGTTCCTTTCTACCTCCCATGTTCTCTGAATTCATCACCTTCCTGTCTCTAATTAGAAAAGAAAAGGCTTCTGATAAATAATAATGATGGACCTTGAGCTTGTTTGGAGGCTCACCCAGGGGAGTGCAGTGACTCCTACACCCTCGACCTAAGGCCTGTCTTCCTCTATTCAGGGAATGTCCTCTTCTTCCATCCACTGAGCAGCTTCTGGAAGGGTGAGATGGAGGAGTGAGGGAGGAACTCAGTGGCTGACTCCTTGATCACCTCCCCCTGAGGGGGAGCAGCCTTACCAGGCTACAGAGGAAGACAATTCAGCCACTCCTGATGAGACCTGATAGGCTGGGGTCAGAGAGAAGGGGAGGAAGACCTCCCCTATCAGTGGACTGGGGGAGGGGCATGGGAGGAGATGAAGGTGGTTAGGTAGGATTGTGAGGGGATGAAGGAGGGGGCTACAGCTGGTTTGCAAAGTGAATAAACTGTAATTAATAAAAAATAAATTAATTAAAAATAATAAGTGACAAAAGAAATTATAATAAACTAAAACAAAAACGATCACAGCAAAGTTGGACAAGACAAACCAATAGAAGGGAAGAGCCCAAGAGAAGTCACAAATAAATAGAGACTCATTCATTCACACATTCAGAAATTCCATAAAGACACTAAACTGGGATTCAAAATATAGACACAGAAGACCTTGTGCAGACCTATGGAGGCCATAGGCATGCTGCCTCAGTATCTGTGAATTCTTGTGGGCCTGATCATATCGATTTAAAGGACCTTGTGTGTGTGTGTGTGTGTGTGTGTGTGTGTCTTCTATTCCCTTTGGCTCTTACACTCTTTTTGCTTCCTTCATCTCAGGGTTCCCTTAGCCCCACGGGGAGGGATTTGATAGAAACTTTCCATTTCGGGCTGAGTGTTCTAAGGTCACTTGTTCTCTTCATAATGTTTGGCTGTGAATCTCTATTTGTTTCCCATCTGTTGCAAAAGAAAGCAATTCTGATGATTGCTGCATAAAGCACTGATCTATGAGTATAGCAGAATTTCACTAGGAGTCGCTTTGTCACTATTTTTTTTAAAATGCCAGTTGTATTTGGTTTTATTCTTGGTCACCCAACAAGTGGTTAGTATAGGTCACATCTCATGGAATGGGATTTAACTCAAATCAGGTATTGCTTGGTTACTCTCATGTAAGTAGGACACCACTGCTGATTAAAGGGTCTGTGACTGACTTGGTGTTTACATTTTCTAGTATTAGGTAACCCAACATTGAACAATTTTAATTGATGGCATTGGTGACAATAGGTTTGTTCTCTATCAACAAATGCAGAAACACTGTAAAAACAGTTTGGGATTAAGCCAAATGAAAATATCCAAAAATTTCAGCTGGGGAAGAAGGTTTAGTTTGTATAGTACCTGCTGCAAAATCATAAGGAACTGAGTTCAGATCCCCCACATCACATAAACCCTGGGTGCAGTAGGGCACACCTGTAATGTCAGGACTCAGTGCACAGAAACACTTATCTCCCTGGCTGGATGGCCAGCCACTCCCATTCTGTTTACACTGTGACAGTCGTGTTCAGTGAGAGAAGCTGCCTCAGAGAATAAGGCGCTAAGTGATAAAAATAGCCACACTTGACCTGTGGACTTCACATATCTGTGCACCCACATACCTACATGTGCATGCACCTTCAATCGTACATGTACACATTCCTGAACATTCACACACACACTAACATGCACATGAACATTCTGTTGCTCTCTCTACTTATTGACTTAAAAACTTCATCATGAGGATTTTTCTTCAAGTTATTAACTTTTCTGCATGGTCTCAAATTTTTAAGTTTTATCAATTTATATGACAGGCACAATGACTTTTCACCAAGCTAAATAAGAATAGAAAGGGTAATAATAATAATCTTAAACTTTGAGTTATAATTCAGCTTTACAACATTTCCATAGGAAAGTAGTTTTTCATTAGAGTATGGACACAATTCTGTAGTCAGAATTCCCATGTCTAAACATTAATCTGAATGAATTAGACAGACTTCAGAAGATAGAAAAGGCAGTCTTAATTATGTTGAATAATAAGTATATTTTTCTTTGTAACATATGGGCCAATTAATTGTACATCATTCTCTCAAATAGTCTCCTCAAATATTTAATAAATATGAAAAAATAGTTTAAAGAGGAATAAGAAAGTTGTCACGAACAGGAAGCATTTTGACCAAGTCATAGCATGTGGCCTCTATTCAGTTAAGATATAAATGGCATCTTTATTTTTTTATATAGTTTTGACACCCAATACTGTTCTTTGTAGATTGTTAGGGTTAATACATGCTTGGAGAATAAATGGAAATAAATGCACCGTGCATTAATAATTTGTACTTATCCAGAAATTATGCAGATTTAAGAAAACTGAATATTTATGATAAACCACAGTAGTCCTCTGGGTTTAGCCGATCAGCGTGACAAAAAGAAACTACATTGTCCTTGTCTTTTTACCTTTACACAGATAAGACATAGAGTCAGCTCTTGACTGGAACAGGGCAGTGGAGTATCGGGTACTACAGTTGCCCAAGGGTCTGTTTGAAGGTCATTACTATTGGGATAGGGAACAGTCACATTGCCGTGTGCAAAAGTGACAGGATAAAAGAAGTTTCTGTTCCCAAACAAGATCAGAAAGTAAATAGAAAAAAAAAAAAAAGAACATCACAAAAATGATCGGTTTCTATTTAAAGGAAAGGCATAGGGAACAGTTTCAGAGTGCAAAGTTATTCTCCCCAAGGACAGTCATGATTGAACTTGATTGTTGAGATTTTCACATGCACCTGCCAAATAATCCTATACACACACTACCCATACGTACAAATGAATGACAAATACAAAGGCGAGTCAACATTACATGATGTGCGTAAGATTTGAGCTACACTGATAAAACTGATGACAGCCATACTTTAACCAATTCACTTTCTGGGCATCTTGCTTCCCTCATAAAATATGGGCACTGCATCTCTATCCAACTACACAGAGGTCTCATGTAACTTTCATGTGTTGCTAGTCAGGTTAGGGACAGAAATCAAAGTGAGAGGAAGCGATGTGAGGGCTGGAAAACAAACGTGAAGATCAATCTTGACTTTCTTTTTAAGTTTAGAAAGAAAAAAGAGTCTTGATCAATCAACATGTATTTATTGAGCGAAAAATCTCATTAAAAATCTTAAATGTTAATTTTGACCTGAGAATTTTGACATTCTTTCAATTAGAAATTTAAGCAGCGATTTTTTTTCTTTTTGTGAGAACTTAAGAGCTTATATAATATCAATCACAAAATGTTTCGCTATATGATCTTATGGAATATCACTTATATTGCTTTCTATTCTGAATAGAAGAGGATGTTTTTAAATTGTGTATTATAAACAAATAGATGATTAGCTCTTCTAAAATATTTTTCAGTACTATTCATAAGGATAATGAGTCCAATAAATCCCGGAAGGTGATAAAGATTAAGGTTTTCTTGATCCCTTTCTTTTTGAAATTGATTTATAAGCTTGATCTTTTGAAGAAAACTTTTATCTTGTAAACATGAGTCCTGCAAAGGAAGAGGCATTTAGAAAAATAAATAGATATTATTTTGGCTATAGACAGCCAATGATGTTTCTGAGGATAATTAATTATTAATAAATTAAAACTAATAGAGTATGGCTTATTCTGTTTGAAGTATTTTCTTCTCAAGATTTTGGATTTATTTGCCTTTTAAGTCTGATTATGAGGTGACACAATTCTGACCTCAAATTTTTTGTAGTTGATTAGAAACATTTACAAGCTATATGGAAAAAATATAGTGAAAAGAACCATCTATCAAGAAATGACCATCAAACCCAAGCCAAATATTTTCTGTTATGGGGCGGGGGCTACTAAGAGCATCCAAAAACAGTGGAAGACTCATGTTCCAGCCAGTGAGTTAAAACCCTTCAAAATGTCAGAAGAGACAGTCTAACGAGGCCTCTCTACTTCTAATTCCGCACACTAACAAGGTTAATCTATCCACGAAGTAACAGTGAGGGCTTTCACAATTAACGCTGCAAAAATACATAAACCAACAGCTAATTAGTCAGCCCTAAGGTCACCATCTAGCTGGCAGAAAATTAGTAATAGCAAAGATGCCTGACAGAGAGTGGGAGAGAGTAGGTCATGCTCTGGAAACTACAATTTAGCTAGTAAACTGTTGTCAGCATTACATTGAAGGTATGAGTGGCTTTTCTAACCCCCTCCCCATTTAGAACAGGTATAAATTTCACTAGTATTAGAAATAATTATGTTTAAAACATGTTGAGAAAACTCAGTGACTATGTCCTTTTAAGGTTTTAAGTATGAGAGGAGATAGGAAAGAAAATCACTATGTTTGTATTTTGGATTTTTCTGCCAAAAAATGTCTCATCAACTTATTCATGAAAAAAAAAAAAGCTGGTTAAATCATGAAATGAGTATGCCAGATGATAAATTTAACCTTTAAAGTGTGGTAGCATAAAAATGTCTTACTTAGCATCTTTTTACGCATGCCAACTTCCAATTAACATACAGTCCTAGAAAGAAATGTGAGAAGAGAGATTAGAATAGGAAATTTACTGTATAGACATGTTTTTGTAAATCTTTTGTTTAAGATATATAAAATCTGAAATAGTAAGAAACACACACTTTTTTTGTGAACATAGTTTATATGCTAAGGAAAAGTAATATTCTTTCAATAATACCTGAAGAGTGAGATAAATGAACAGAAAAGAAACTTGGTATTTTAAATGAAGTAAAAAAGGATTCAATGTCATTGCACAGGAAAGATGATGATGAAAGAACTTGGTCTCTATAAAACTGCTGGACAAAAGAGTGGAAGGTAGATTTTGATACTGTGAGTGTGCTGTGCGATAGCCCACCGGTAGAATGTCCTTAAAATGTCAAGAGCCTAGTATCTAAAAATTGAGAACAAATTCTGAGAGTCATATATTCATGATTGTGCAAATAATTTTATAATCAATTCTTATAATACTACTTAACTATTGGAGAGAATAACTTGTGAGCCAAACTATAAAAAACATGGATCATATTGTATTAAATAAAACTATACTGTTAAATGTTAAAATACAGTATATGGTATATACAAAGAGAAGTTACTTTGATATTTCGTGGAAGAATTCACACCAAACAGAAGATTGGTAGTATGTAGGAAAAACAATAAATTAAGGTACACATCCAGTCCAGGATTTTCATTTAGTTGTATCACAGATTTTTTTTCCTCTTTGTAAGCAGTGAGTATATAATTCTGATCACTTCACGTGATTAGTTCTAGGAGATATTCCCTTTAAAAGGAATATGTATGAATAATAGTTATTGAATAAATTCCAGGAAGGAAGCAAGGGGCTGCATATCAGGAAAACCTGAGAGAGAAGCTAAGTCAAGTCATTCTAAATGATGAAGGCAATGTTGATCAATGCAAACTTGCTCCTGTTGTAGGTGAGAGATAGGGTTTGAAATTATTGATTCATTTCATAAAGATAAGTGTTTATCATAACACAGCCAGGGAAAGACTCTACAGACCAAAGAAATGCTAACATCTATTTGTATACAATAACATAAAAGTTAGCTTTGTTCATGATACTGCCAAACAGGAAACAACAAAATATATATTAATAGCATAACAGATAGATAAATTGTGTTATATTCACAGATACTGATAAAAATTATGCATGAAAAATATTTATGAAAAAAGCTATCTTACAATTCCAATTATGAATTTAAAAAGTACATTGATATATATTCCATATGTTACTGCTGAATGATGGAGTCAGTGAATGGATGGGCAGTGTATTGAGGAAAGGACTTTATCTGTAAGCTTATGTTGAAAGAACAAGCCTATGGCCTTCCTGCAACTATCTTACCTTTTATCCTAAGGGGACTCTTACACAATTTTGTTACGGGAAAGTTCACGAGTCCTAGACAAATCATGTCTCAGTTGTACCTTCTGCTGTAGCCTCCTCTATATGTGGAAGGGCGATGTCTTACCTTGTTCACACGTTTCCTGGTGAATCTAAGGAAGATATACAGAGCCATGGTGTTCTATGTTGATGAAAGCATCTTGTTTGAGGCTGTGGTCATTGTTTCTGTTCATCATTCTCCAGTGCTTACCCCTGTGTACTGGACACAAGGGATAATGCTTTTTCAGATAAATTTATTACAGGATTAACCTTTCAGAGAGTGACTTCAATGGACAAATAAGACATAAGAAAAAGCAGTCATGAGCAAGGAGGAAGGGATGAGAATGAGTTCTTGGGGTCAGGCAGAGAGGCCTGATGTGTGTTTTCCACGGAAGCCACACTTAGAAACAAAACACATTAGAATTATCAGAGAAGCTAAAGTATGAGTGACTTCCATCAAGAAAAGCAAGGGTTTGAATTAAGGAAGATCAGATCTTTAGGTTTCTGGTGGTATGCTACAGTCATTTGCTATGGTTGATGAGCATATGCACATTTACTTTAATGATTATTATTTTTAAGTTTATGTAGATTTCCCGTATATCCCTTATAGTTCAGAAGAAGTGAAGTGCAAATAAAATGTCATTTATGGAGTTTCCTAGTTTATGTCATACTTTATTGTTTGTGTGTGTGTTTGTGTGTGTGTGTAATACAAAGGGTGGAGAGAGACATAGAGTCACTCTACAGGCTTGGGTAGCCTGAATTTGCAATAGGTCCTTTGTAGTGTATCAACTGTTGAAATTATAGGAATGTACTTCACACAAAAGTGAATTGTAAAGGTCTTTGAAATTACTTTAACATTTCTTTATTTCTGTTTTCATCATCATTGTAATCATTATTATTATTATTTTCAATTTATTCACTATTTTTTCTTGCTGTAGGCCCTTCCTTCATCTCCTTCGGGTCCCAGGGGGAGGTGATTAAAGAGCAAGTAACTGAGTTCATGCCAGTGACTGCCCTGATCCCGATACCAGGTACCCACATGGAGACTGAGCTTCCCATGAGCTACATCTGAGCAGGAGGTCTAGGTCCTCTCAATGCATGGTCTTTGGTTGATTTATCAGTCTCTGCCAGCCCCCCAAGACCAGATTTTCTGTCTTTGTCGGTCTCCTTGTGGAGATCCTGCCACCTCTGGTTTTTATATCTCACCCTTTCTTCAGTAAGATTCCCTGCACTCTGCCCAAAGTTTGACTATGAGTCTCACCTTCTGCTTCCATACCCTGCTGATAGAGTCTATCAGAGGTCCTCTGTGGAAGGCTCCTGTCCTGTTCCCTATCTTCTCCTACTTCTAACGTCTATCCATTTTGTCCTTCTGAATGAGGATTAAGATTCTTCTCTAGGGTCCTCCTTGTCATTTAGCTTCCTTAGGGCTATAGATTTTTATATACCTTATATTATATGGCTAATATCCACATATAAGTATATACCATTTGTGTTTTTCTGCTTCTGGGTTACCTCACTCACGATGATCTTTTCTTTTTTATATTAATTACTGTTTATTCACCTTGTATACCAGCTGTAGCCCCTTCCATCATTCCCTCCCAATCTCACCTTCCCATGCCCCTCCCTCAGTTCACTGATAGGGGAGTTCTTCCTCCCCTTCCATCTGAACTTAGCCTATGTTATCAGGTCTCATCAGGACTGGCTGTATTGCCTTCCTCTGTGGCCTAGGAAGGCTGCTTTCCCCTCTCAGGGGGATGTGATCAAAGAGCCAGCCACTGAGTTCATGTAGAGACAGCCCCTGTTCCCCATACTAGGAAACCCACTTTGAGACTGAGCTGTCATGGGCTACATCTGTGAAGAGGTTCTAGGTTATCTCCATGCATGGTCCTTGGTTGGAGAATCAGTCTCAGACAATACTCCTGTGCCCAGAATTTTTGGTTCTGTTGATCGTCTTGTGGTGCTCCTGTCCCCTCCAGGTCTATCTCTGGCTTCTTTCATAAGATTTTCTGTACTACGCCCAAAATTTGGTTATGAACCTC
Source organism: Pachyuromys duprasi (assembly GCA_028658305.1). Taxonomy (NCBI): domain Eukaryota; kingdom Metazoa; phylum Chordata; class Mammalia; order Rodentia; family Muridae; genus Pachyuromys; species Pachyuromys duprasi. The sequence goes on along the minus strand of CM053757.1, from coordinate 28,351,294 downwards.
AGCATCTGTTTTGATACATTGCTGGGTGGAGTCTTTTAGAGGCCTTCTGTGGTAGGCTCCCTTCCTGTTTCCTGTTTTCTTCCTCTTCTGATTTCTGTCCTGTTTGCCTTTCTGAGTGAGGACTGTTGATCTTACCCAGAGTCCTCCTTCTTGCTTAGCTTTTTTAGGTGTACAGATTTTAGTATGTTTTTCCTATATTTATCATATGTCTAATATCCACTTATAAGTGAGTATAAACCATGTGTGTCTTTCTGCTCTGGGATACCTCACTCAGGATGATTTTTGCTAGATCCCACCATTTGCCTGCGAATTTCATGATTTCCTTTTTTTGAATAGCTGAGTAGTATTCCAATGTGTAAATGTACAACAATTTCTTTATCCATTACTCAGTTGAGGGACATCCTGGTTGTTTCGAGGTTCTTGCTATTAAGAATAAAGCTGCTACAAACATGGTTGAGCAAATTTCCTTGTTGTGTACTTGAGCCTTTTTTGGATATATGCCTAGGAGTCATATAGCTGGGTCTTGAGGAATCACTATTCCTAATTGTCTGAGAAAATGCCAGATTCATTTCCAAAGTGGTTGTACAAGTTTGCATTCACCAGCAATGGAGGAGGGTTCCCCTTTCTCCACATTCTCTCCAGCATGTTTTATCACTTGAGTTCTTGATCTTAGCCATTCTGATAGCTGTAAGGTAAAATCTGACGGTTGTTTTGATTTGCATTTCCCTGATGACTAAGGACACTGAGCATTTCTTTAAGTGTTTCTGTGCCATTCAATATTCCTCTACAGAGAATTCTCTGTTTAGCTCTGCACCCCATTTTTAAATTGGATTATCAGATTTGTTGCTTTTTAACTTCTTGAGTTCTTTATATATTCTGGATATTTGCCCTCTGTCAGATACAGGGTTGTTGAAGATCCTTCCCCAATCTGTAGACTATTGTTTTGAGAGTGATCTTTTCTAGTTCTATCTATTTGCCTACAAATTTAATGATTTCCTTGTTTTTAACTGCTTTTTATTCTATTGTGTAAATGTACCACAATTTATATATTTTTTCCTTGGTTGAGGGACATCTGGATTGTTGCAAGATTCAGGATATTATGGATGAGGCTGCTAAGACCATAATTGAGCAGATGTCCTTGTTGTATGATGGGACATCTTTTGGGTATATACCCAGGAGTGGTATAGCTGAGTCTTGAGGTAGCAGTCTTCCCAGTTTTCTGAGAAAGCACCAGATTGATTTACAAAGAAGTTTGCACAAGTTTACATTACTACCAGCAACGAAGGAAGTTTATCTTTGTCTAAAACTTCTCCAGAATATGTTGTACCTTGGGTATTTTTTATCTTAGCCACTCTGATGGTGTAAGGTGGAATCTCAGGGTTGCATCTTCAACAAATAGTGCTGGTCTAACTGGATGTCTACATGTAGAAAAATGCAAGTAGATACATATTTATCACCCTGCACAAAACTAAAGCAAAAGCAGATCAAAGACCTCAACGTAAAACCAGACACACTACATTTTTTAGAAGAAAAAGTGGAGAAAAGCCTTGACCTCATTGGCATAGGAGATATCTTCCTGAACAGAACATCAACAGCACAGGCTCTAAGATCAACGATTAACAAATGGGACCTCGTGAAGCTGAAAAGCTTTTGTAAAGCAAAGGGCACTGTCAACAGAACAGTTGACAATAGCAACTTACAGACTGGAAAAATATCTTCAGCAGCCTTATGGCTGACACAGGTCTAATATCCAGAATGCAAAAAGAACTCAAGAAGATAAACACTAACAACAAATCAAGTAATACAATTAAAAATGGGGTACAGAGCTGAATAGAGAATTCTCAACATGGTAATATTGAATGGAGGAGATACACTTAAAGATATGCTCAACATCCTTAGTCATACAGAAAATGCAAATCAAAATGACACTGAGCTTTAACATTTATGAATATCAAACACTTAATGTCTTCAAAATAACCTATACATTCACACCTCAATCAGGGAATGATACCACTGCCTTGCTGAGCCATCATCTGAGAACCTTCCTCTGCAGCACATGTGAACAAATGTAGAGACCTGAAGCCAGATATGAAAAGAGTGAGAGAACTTGGAACATAAGAGCCAGAGGGGATGGAGGAAAGCAAACAATCAAGGCTTTCTAGACACAATGGGACTGACCCACAAATGGACTAACACATACTGTGACATAATACCCATGGTTTTTCCATGGCTTGCACCAGACATGTTCCCAGTACTGAAAGGAGAGCTGGACATAGTCTTCTCCTAGCACAGAAGCTATCTCCAATTGAATACTACCTACAATTGAATACTTCCTTTTCTTCAAGGTAATCTTTTTGTGGAAATCACTTTTAAGGGGGTGGGGGGGGCTAGGCTGCATACCAGGCAGTAGATGCATGGCCAACAGAAAAGGAAGTCAGGGGCTTCTCACAGTGTCACTTCAGGGCTCTTCCTTCACCTTTTGTTTTTCTTCCCTCCCCCCATATTATCGTTTATATTTGATATATATGTGTGTATGTATATATATATGTATATGTAAGTATATATACACAGTAAGTATATGTAAGTATATATACATACACACATATATACATATATATACACATACATACACACATATACATATATACACATACATACTCTTCTTTATTTTTACCCTATAGTTCCTCTGTGCAAATATCATGGCTTCTAATTTACTGTTTTTATGGAATTCCTAAGTATGTTAACTATTGAGTCTCTATTTCTTGCGCTTCTCTTGGATTCTTCCTTCTGCTTGTTTTATCCTATTCAAATGTATTTAGTTTTGTTTCATCTTGTTTCATTTATTTTGTTATATATACTTTTATTTTGATACACACACACATATATATCTTGGAAGCCAGTTTTTTAAAAATTTTTTTCCAATGATAGACAAAAAGCAGGTGGATCTGGATGGGAGGGTAGGAGAGAAATAACTGGGAGGAGAAGAGTGTGGGAAAGCAATAATTAGAATATATTCTAGAGAAAAAAATCAGTAAAGGAAAAAAAATGTTATCAATATCTGATCTCCAGGAAAACAACCCTAAAATCCATCACAGAATGCATTCTTGGAAAACAGTGATGTACCAAATATCAAAGAACAAAACATCAAAATAAACCAAGAAGACAACAGAATTCCTACAATTACCAACTACAGAATTTTATAGTTAGGTGAGCTGTCAACAGACTGCCTCAAAGCATGCATAGCTAAAAATGTCAGCCTCAGAAGTCTAGAGGTGAGTGGCCAGAGCAGCCTTATTCTCAGTGTCTAAATTCAGTTGACTTCACTTGAACATAAAGGCAGGTATAAATCCTGAGTAGAAATCAGATGAACCATTAGTGCGAATGGGTGTGTTTTCTCTCATGTAACATTATTTCCACAAAGTTCAGTCTTTTATTAGAAATATTATATGACAATAAGAGAATTAAGTTATGTTTTAGTGTTTTCTGGGCAAGATTTATGGTTCTTGTAGATGAACTGAGAGTCATCAGCTTTGTCTTCTTTCCCATGTACGCTGCATCTGTAGAACATTTTTAGTATTATAATAAGAGACAAACCTAAAGTGCGTTTTAAAAAAGATTTATTTATTTTATCATATAAACAATGTTCTGCCTTCTTGTACACCTGAACACCAGAAGAAGGCACCAGATCTCATTATAGATGTTTCTGAGCCACCATTTGGTTGCTGGGAATTGAACTCAGGACCTCTGGAAGGGTCTGAGTTCTTAACCTCTGAGCCATCTCTCCAGCCCCAAAGCCCCTTTTCTTCTTTGAGTTGTGATAAAATTTCTGAGAAGGATTTTATTAACTTTAAATTAGTATTTGAAACTATCCCATATATACCACTAATATTGTGACCATTGAATCTTCTGTAAAGCCATATTTATAACCTTCATGCAATTCCTGTATGTTATACAAAACAGTACTTTAGAATTCAGGACTGTGAATAAGTCTTTCAAGTAATGAAATGCAAGAGGAAAGTCATAAAAACTATGGAAGAACGCGTTTTATCAGTGCACCTGTAAATTTCTCAATTGTGAATGAAAATTGCAGAAACGGTGACAAAGTTCTCAAAACGTTTTGGTAGATGGTTAAGCACATTCCTGCAACAGAAATCTTTGAGGAAAACATACCACTAGTGATTTTGAACTCACCACCACTGTACTGACTTTTCTATCCTGTTATTCTGTCATAAGTCGATAGTCAGTATGAACGTGCTTGCATGTATGTTTCCTTTGTGTGATGTTTTATTTTCATTTGAAAAGAGCTACAATTTTAAATACTTTGTAATTCTATCCAGCCTTCAACTTTGATGTGTTCTCTCTTCATACAGTGATCAAAGTAACCAAAATGAGCTAAACGAAAACTATAGAGAAAAACCTTGATCAAATATAGTTATCCCAAAGGCTGAAGAACTTTCTTATGTGTATGTGTTGTCTCACCTAAGAGCTGACTGTAGTTACTCTCACCTATCACCTTAGAATAATATGTTCAGAAAAGCTAACAAATTGAAACTGAATCACTAATAAACATGACATGCTCTTTTTCATAGATACATGCTAATATTGTACGAAAATACTTCTTCATAAGGGAAACCAATGCTCTTTATCCCTTTGCATTTCTTAGGTCTTGAACATTGGAACAGTCATGTTCCATCTCTATGTACAACTATGCCAGAGAAAAATAAATGAATCTATATTATTAGTAAGAGTAAAGCCAGTTTCCTTAGCTCCTACTCACCTGTATAATGTGATTTCTTGAAAACTGAAATCTTAATTATTATGATTTAGTCAGCATAGGAGTTCAAAGTTGTGCATTTTACATTTTGATTTGGAGATTCAAAGAGCCATTTGCTGGAAAAAGCCATTTCTATGATTACTTTATGAAATACAGTTCACATGAAAATTGGGTATATATAGAAAGTAAATTTTTTGACTTTAAAAAGTGAGTTTTCTTTGTTTTCTAACCTTGTTCTTTTTTATATTTGATCCCATCTTTCCTTCCTTTCCACAGATTTACAAAAATGGGAGGTGAGTGAAAAATATTGTGGACTGATTATAAAACACCCAGCATTTCCTGTACAGGCTTCTGCTTATATGAATCACCGCATAAATGGATCTTTGATTACACCTATAGCTCTATGCAAGTTATGATTTGTGATATCAGGGAGGACCAGAAATCATTTTCAATACTTTTATTGCAATGCAGATCAAGCCTACTATGGAAAAAAAAAACTAGCCAACTGTCGTGCTAACTAGATGCTCTCATTCTCATTGTGGACTGCGTCAGGAGGTCCCCTTTACTCATGTCAGCTGTATGGTTTAATTTAAAAGTAATTCCAAGCATTTTACATGCTTCCTTCTTTTTAAAGAGTACTTCTTAAAAATAAAAAGGATTCGATCACTTTTTTTTTTTTGAGGCAGACAGAGGGTACAGTATATAAATGTAAGCCACATCAGTCCAGGTCTGATGGTTTCTGATTTAAATAGTTTTTATTAAATATGAAATGTCCAAATTACCCAATCATTGTCTCCTGCAAGATAAACACAGCTTTCCCAGGCCTTTCTTCAGAGCCTTATCTCAGCGCTGCAGGATGTCAGTTGATAATGTTGCCTTCATGTTAGACAAGCAGACAAAATAATTTGATTGTACTGCTTGCCATGTTGTTCTAAGCTGTGCTTTAAGAACTAAAACCACTTTGTTTCTGGTGGCATGACAAAGCCCATTACTTTCATTTTTTTTTGAACTCCTTAAAAAGCTTCAACATCAATAAGATTGCTCTCAGAGCTCACCAGTATAATGTGTCTAGTTTTGTCGTCTATCCAGGCGGTGGTAGACATGAAATAAAAGTTAAGATGGTAGAAAAGTGTTTATCATGCTGCAAAAGCATGGACAAATTACAGGTAATTACTTTTTTAGACTGACAATTACTGACGTGAATGTTTAAAGTCAAGTTTTAAATAAATTATTCACAGGCTTATAAATCTATATTTAAATGTGAGGCAGTAACTTCTGTGCTGCCTGAATATATGTTTGCAGCGATCACATACTGAGAGGCAAGTAAAATGTACAAGTTTTATTATCATTTTCTGTAATAGTAAAATACTTTCATTTTAAGGCAATGAATGATGTAACATTTGTGAGAGAGGAACACATAACATATAACTTGAAGTTAATATAGAAAAATCTTTTTAGGAAGAAAATAAATTGAGTGAGTGGGCATAAACAGATTTGAAATCAAAACTCAAAAGCAATGGTCTCTGCTGTGAGACCAGATGTAGTTAATACTTTCTAATTTTCACTTCTGGTTGTTAAAATGAAAATAAAAAATAAAGACCAGAAGCAGGAAGATTAGAAAACACAATGACAGCAAAATTACACTGATATTTGAGCAGCCTTGGCCTTAGAGGCATTTCAGTCTAAGTGAGTGAGAAGAAAATAAAATCAAATTGTTGTCCTCAAAAATGTTCAATTATGAGTGTGTGAAACTCTACATTGAACCCCTGCCTGACTCCAACAAAGCTCACACTGAGGACACAGTGATGATTTTTGAGAAATTTAGGAAAGGTTTAGGCTGCTGGGGTTTGCTGGACTGGAGAAGGTACCTGGAAAAAGGAGAACAATCCCAGCTCAGGAGCCTGGTTCATGACTATTCGTGTTTTAGGGATCCTGAAGGACTCACAGATAGAAGGGAGATAGAACATGCTGATAGGAGAGACTGAGATGGAGAAGAAGGTCAGAACCTGCACAACTCTGAAGAGAATTATGATGATTTTTGCCTACCTGCTTTGATCAGTGTTTAGAAGACACTACTCTGATGAACAATGAAGTGGCATGGGTTGACACTAAAACTTCAAATACCATTGGTTCTAGATTTGATCCTCATTCTTATCAATGCTGCACTGAAATTTTACCTGCCCTTTTTCCTCCCTCTCGCCCTAATTATTTTCCCTGCCCACATTAATGTTCAGGTGGTAGTAATGCATAACAATAAGTAACAAAACATTCCATTAATGCAATGGTATTGCAGGATAGTTTTTAACCACAATCCCATTAGGTCATTTGTATATTTTTAAATAGGGATGCTCTTTTAGAGGAAAAACACATCTCACACCTCAGCATGGTAGCAGTGGTGTTTTAATCAACTTTAGAAATGTGCTATAATAAGATAAAAGTCAAAGCAATATGCTCGCATTAACCAGGTAGTTAAAGATATGAAAACATATACATATATGGACAAGATTAGTTTATTTTGCTTAGGCTATATATTATGTTTGGATGAACATGGGTTCATGATCCCCTTGAGTAACCCTAAACACACATGTACACACACACATACACACACACACACACACCATTCTTCAGGATTCTATATGATGAATCAATGAGAGATTTAGTGTGATAAAAATATCAAGAATCTCCTCTAAGAAATAATCATATTTTAGCCACTTAAAAAATGTAGAGCTGGTCATGTTACCCAAACCCTCTGAGACACAAAATCTTCATCAGAAAAAAAAAATGAAGCCACTTATTGAAAATGGCCCTTATGATGGTTCCAGAATAGTGCTATTAGAGATCCTTTAACTTGTGATTATAAAAGAGACTCTCAATGAGCTGCTGCTGCGAGACAGCCATCAAAACTATCTCCTTCTGCTCATCTGAACACAAGTATAATAAACAGCAACTTGAAAAGTTTCCCATAGATTGTGTCTATATGAACATACCTTATCACCAATCAGGATCTAATATGGATCATGTTAAAATTTTTCTAAAGATTATCTTAGAAACTTGCTTGTTTTACTCAGTTACAGGCACTAAGAATAGACTCCATATCCTATTGTTCACTTACTGTGATTATACACATCAAAGCAGCTCTTATGCAGACAGTCCTGATGAGACCTGATAGGCTAGGGTCAGATGGAAGTGGAGGAGGACCTCCCCTATCAGTGGACTGGGAGAGGGGCATAGGGGGAGAAGAATGAGGGAGGGTGGGATTAAGAGAGGATGAGAGAGGGGATGAGGGAGGGGGTTACAACTGGGATACAAAGTGAATAAATTGTAATACATTTTTAAATATCTCAAAAAACAGTTTTAAGTACTAAAAAAATATGAATTGATGTGCACATCTGGTTAAAAGGTGTTTCCTTTGTTTCATCTCTAAGAACTTGGCTAACTTCTTGAGTCTGAAGGATCAAAAGTGATTTCCAGTGTTCACCAGCAATTGTAGATGACTAGCAGTTAAAAAGCCATCAGGCCTGTCACATTTTTCAAAGAACAGAATCCCTTTCCAGATGGCCCTTCATTTGGCTAATGGACAGCCTAAGGGGATAAAAATGGCACCTGTTGTAGGAAGTCAACAGTATTAATAACAACACAAAAATCAACCATTCACTTGATGGCAAAAATCCAAAAATAGATTCATCAATTTCTTTCAAGAATTAGTTTGCAATGATTATCATCGCATCATTTCAAAGTTTTGATCTCTCTCAAGTTGTCAAAGAGGCAATGATGCATAACAGAGACGTACTCCCCAATCATATAATCAGTAATGTATATTTTTTAAAAAATCAAATATTTTGAAGAGCAAAATATTTTTAATCATTTGTACCTCATAGAGTGAATAGTCTTAAAAGCTTCTTGTCATGTGAAATTATATCGAATATAGTACTCTTGTACCTTTGAAACCCAGGTAGTTGCTGCAGGAGTGAAATCTGCCTTTTAGGAGGATGTTGTCACTGGTAGGTTTCCCATGTTCTAGTGGATGGCCTGAGAGCCCGGCAAATACCTGCGGCAGTACCTTGACTTAGTGGGTTATCAATAGAAAGGAAATAAATTAAGCTGAGTAGGGAATGGTATAGATGTATTATGGAGGGGAGGGGGTGGGCAGCAAGGATACAGATATATGATTACATTTCTCTGAATACATTTACATTTTTCTCATTTATTTATTTTATTTACTTTACATCCTTGTAACCCCTTCCCTCCTGCCCTCCCAGTCCCAACTTCCATCCCTCCCTTTTCTCCTCTCCCTCCACCTCCCCTCAGAAAAAGAGATCTCCTTTTTCCATCTACCCCAGCTCAACAAGTTGCATCAGGACTCATCATATCTTCTTCCCCTGTGGTCTGTCAAGGCAGTCCCAACAGGGGAAAATGACTAAAAAGCTCGCGTTGAGTTCATGGCCCATGCAGTCCCCACTTCCTTTACTAGAGGACCCACATGAAGCCTAAGCTGCCCATCTGCTACATTTTGTAGATGGCCTCGGTCAATTCATGTATGGTCCTTGGTTGATGCTTCTGTCTTAGCAAACCCCTCTAGGACCTCATTGGTTGGCTCTGTTGTTTTTCTTGCAGAGCTCCTGTGACTTTTGGTTACTTTTCTCTTTCTTTCCACTACTCCCCAAGACTTCTCAGGCATCGACCAATGTTTGGCTATGAGTCTCAGCATTGGTTTTTTGGCACTGTCTCTCAAAGAACAGGCTCCTCTATGCAGGTTTAGCAAACGACACTGTCAAAAATTGAAAACACACTCTACAGCCTGGGAAAAGATCTTCACCAATCCTACAAACAATAAAAGGCTAATATCCTAAACATATAATGAACTCAAGAAACCAAACACCGATAAACAAAATAACCCAATTAAAAGATGGGGCACAGAACTACACAGATAATTCCTAACAGAGGAATCTTGAATGGCCAAGAAGCACCTAAAAGAAATGCTCAGCTTCCTTAGTCACCAGGGAAAGTCAAACCTAAACAACTCTGAGATTCCATCTCACATCAGTCAAAATGGCTAATATCAAAAGCTCAAGCAACAGCACATGTTGGAGAGGGTGTGGAGAAAAGAAAACACTCAGCTTTTGCTGGTGGGAATGTAAACTTGTACAACCACTTTGGAAATCAATCTCGTGCTTTCTCAGAAAATTGGGAATAACTTTACCTCAAGATCTAGCTATACATCTCCTGGGTATGTACCCAAAAGATGCTCTGCCATACAAGGACACTTGGTCGACTATGTTCATAGCAGCTTTATTAATAATAGCCAGAATCCTAAAACAACCTAGATGTCTCTTAGTAAAAGAATGAATAAAGAAACTGTGACACATTTACACAATGGAATACTACTCAGCTATTAAAAATAAACAAGAAAAATCATAAAATTTGCAGACAAAAAGATAGAACTAGAAAAGATCACCCTGAGTGAAGTAGTCAAGATCCAGAAAGATACACATGGTGTGTCCTCACTTATAAGCAGATATTAGACCTATAGTACAGGATAAGCATAGTGTGAGAAAAAGACCCGAAGAAGATTAAGTAATAAAGTGGCCCCAAGAGAGGATGCATAGATCTCACTCATAAGGGGAGATCAAGTAGAGAGACATAATGGCTGAAGAGAGGGAACAAGGTAAGAGAGGAGATAGTTAGGATGGAGAAAATAAGACCTGAGGAGAGCAAGAGTGAGAGGACACAAGGCCCATAGAGAAAAGAGAAACTGAGGGTGGGGACGCCTCTGTGACAAGCTGGAGACCTAAATCAGGGTAGGTTCCTGGGAGGATATGAGCGGGACTCAAGCAGAGACTCCTAGTAGAAGAGGCCAGAGAGAATGGAGGACACCCTCTAACTAGTCATCTTATAAAGGGAGGGAAACACCAATCCCCCCCCCCCAGAAAACTTCAACCCAAAATTTACCCTGCCTCAGAGATATACAGGGATAAGGACAGAGCAGATAGAGCAGATTGAGGGAATTCCCAACCAATGCCTGGCCCAACCAAAGACCTACCCTAGAGAGGAGTGCCATCCCTTATCGCTATGACTAACACTCTATGTTTACATTTTTTTAAAATAATTGGAAGAATACTAAACTGATATGGTAACTGTAACTCAGCTCATCTTATATTCAGTTATATCTCATTTTTATTTTTTGGGGGGAGAGGAAAGGGTTTATTTGGCTGACACTTTCAGAGCACTATTCATCATTAAATGAAGTGAGGACAGGAACTCAAATAGGGTAAGAACCTCGGGCAGGAGCTGCTGCAGAGGCCATGGAAGGGTGCTGCTTACTGGCTTGCTCAGAATGCTTTCTGTTTTTCTGTGGCAGCAGGACAAGAGCTTACCATGCAGTTTTTATTACTATTGCTCTGTAATACAGCTTGAGGTCAGGGATGGAGATACCTCCAAATGATCTGTTGTTGTACAGGATTGTTTTGAAAATTCTGGGGTTTTTGTTTCTCCATATAAAGTTGAGAATCTTTCTTTCAAGGTCTGTAAAGAATTGTGTTGATATTTTGATGGGAATTGCATTGAATCTGTAGATTGCTTTTGGCAGAATAGCCATTTTCACTATGTTAATCCTACTAATCCATGAGCACAGGTGATCTTTCCATCTTCTGATATCTTCTTCAATTTCTTTTTTCAGAGACTTGAAGTTTTTCTCAAACAGATCTTTCACTTCCTTGGTTAGAATCACCTCAATGTACTTTATGTTATTAGTGACTATTGTGAAGGGTGTTGTTTCCATAATTTCTTTCTCGGCCCTTTTGTCTTTGGTATACAGGAGGGCTTCTGATTTTTTTGAGTTGATTTTGTATCCAGCCACTTTGCTGAAGATGTTTATCAGTTGAAGGAGTTCTGTGGTTGAATTTTTGGAGTTACTCATGTATACTATCATATCATCTGCAAATAGGGATACTTTGACATCTTCCTTTCCGATTTGTATCCCCTTGATCTCCTTTAGATGGTGGAGAAAACAAGTAGCAGGACAAGAACCTACCACAGAGGGCCTCGGAAAGACTCTACCTAGCAGTGTATCAAAGCAAATATTAACACACATAACCAAACCTTTGGGAGAGTGCAGGGAATCATATGAAAGAAGGGGGAGTTAGTATGACCTGGAGAGGATAGGAGCTCCGCAAGGACCAAATAGATCAGGGCACAGGGGTCTTTTATGAGACTATTTCTCCAACCAAGGACCATGCATGGATATAACCTAGAACCCCTGCTTGAACATAGCAAAAGATAGCTCAGTATCCAAGTGGAGACCTTAGTAAGGGGAACAGGGACTATTTCTGACATGAACTCAATGGCTGGCTCTTCGACCCCTCCCAATCCCCTGAGGGAGGAGCAGCCTTGCTAGGCCCCACAGAAGAGGACCTTCCAGCCATTCCTGAAAAGACCTGATAAGTTAGAGTTAGATGGAAGGGAAGGAAGTCCTCACCTATCAGTGGACTTGGAAAGGGGCAGGGAGGAGATGAGGGAGGGGTGGAGAGGGATAGGGAAGGAATGCAGGATGGGGCTATGGCTGGGATACAAAGTACATAACCTGTGATTAATATAAAATAAAATAAAAATGTTAAAAAAGAGAAAAACTGTATGGTATTGGCATAAAAACAGAATAGTGGATCAATGGAACCAAATAGAAGACCCAGAGATAAACCCACACACTTATGGAAACTTGATTTTTGATAAAGAAGCCAAATCCATTCAATGGAAAAAAGACAGCATCCTCAACAAATGGTGCTGGTCCAACTGGATGTCTATATGCAGAAAAATGAAAATAAATCCATATTTACTACCCTGCATAAACTAAAGTCCAAGTGGATCAGAGACCTCAACATAACACGAGACACACTAAATCGGTTATATCTTACTTTTAACGAGTCAATACAAGCCATTTGTTTTTCTTCCAAGAAGGCCTTTTTTCCCCCTTTAGGTCTAGAAAAAAAGCATTTTTATCATTTCTTCTATTCGCATTTAATCTCTGCTTTCTCAATCTCCCTGATCATCCTGATGATGCGTAAGGTCATAAATTCCCATAATTAGATGTTTATTATCTCTCTCCATAGTTTCGGTGATTGGAAAGGCTGCAGGTAAAATGTAGAGTAGTCTACCCCAAGAGGATTTTACTCAAATCATTTTGTCAAACCATCTACAGAGATCACTATTTATGAGAGTTGGAGTCTAACCTGTAGATGACAGTCTGTAATCTTTATTGTATGTATGTGCATTACACCTCTGCTAATATATATTTTAATTTTGGGGGTCATGTGTATTTAAACCATTACAGTATAGAAAATTAACAACTCAGACTTATTAACCTATTCGATGTTTTCAGGTGTTTACTTTAGCAAACCAATAAAGCCAAGACACATTCCAGAATTTCTGTATAAAATGACAAAGGCATATTTCAAAAGTGACATTGTACACATTTCAAAGAAGGAAATTTTGATCTTCTAGTTTGCTACTTTTTGCGTTGTACTGTTTCTTCATATAATTCTACAGTAACCAAGAATCAAATGTCAACAGAATGCCTGCATATCATTATCTGAGTTGGAGCCCTAAGGGGCATGGTGAAACTTCAGCATTCTTCATAGCTCACTGAGCAGTTCGCTAACATGAAGAGAAGTCACATTTCTGGTCCAGACTTCATTATGATGCTGACATCCACTCCAGCACCTTTGGTGACAAAGAAGGGGAATAATTAGCAGTGGGAGATCTCACCAAGTTTCACACATTAGGCAAACCCACAAGATCAAAAACGATTTCACATAGTCACACAATTAAATTTACTGTGAAAGAAAATGAGCTTTATGAAACTAATCTTCTCTTTTTGGTGTTTGCTTGAAATATGTAAGAAAAGCTACAGGGTCAGTTTTAAAATATAATTTTAACAAGATTTTTCAGAAAATAAAAAATTATCTTAATGAAGTAAAAATCCAAAATCTACTATTACACAGGCAAGGATGTGCACAGCTGTTCAATCAGGAGGAAAAAAAAATACCTCGTGTTGGTATTTTATTTTGTTAAACTTAAAAATAGTAAATTCCAAACTAATTGATCAAGGGACATTGCCAAATCCTATAATGCATTCTTAGCAAATTCAGTAAAAACTTTAAATAATGATATATAGGCCATTTTCCAAAAAATAATCATTTAAATTATATAAAAATGTTGAAATATTTAAGAAGAAACATTTTTCTATGTTTGCCTAAAATACAAAGCAAAAACTAAAATCATACACACCCATGCACAAACAAGATAAATCCATCAGGTAGAATTTCATTTGAATAAGTCACCACATAGACTTGATGATTTTGCTACATGTGTTTGTTATGAAACGATATTTTATCTTAAATGGACATGGAAATCTATGCACCTCACCTTGAATACTATGTTTGCATGTTGTTTTGAACAGCTCAGTAACCTACACACAAGCTTCCTATGGATGAGTGGCTAGAATATCCATGTTTTGGGATCATAACAGAGATGACAGTTGATGATAGGCTCTTAGATGTATTACAGTAAGGAAACAGTCTATAAAAAAGACTCATTAAGGGTGTGCTTACTTGATATTTCTAAATATAAAAGATTAAAAAGATCTTTCAGATACAATCATATTAATATTGACACATAAAATTGCAAAAGTTGGTCAAAGAGTAATTCTGTAATTCTATCTTTTTAGCTCAAAAATATAAAAATCAAATAGCACACGATACTAAACATTCTAGCTACATTATAAAATATACACAATTTTTATAAATTTTATTTTTATATTAATTACAGGTTATTTACTTTGTATCCCAGCTGTAGCCCCTTCCCTCATTCCCTCCCAATGCCACCATCCCTCCCTCATCTCCTCCCTGCCCATCTCTAAGTCCACTGATAGAGGAGGTCCTCCTCCACTTCCATCTGACCCTAGTTTATCAGGTCTCATCAGGACTTGCTGCAATGTCCTCCTCAGTGACCAACAAGGGTGCTCCTCTCTCGGGGTTGTGGTGGGGTGGGGAGGAGGTCAAAGAGCCCTCCACTGAGTTCATGTCAGAGACAGTCCCTGTTCCCCTTACTAGAGTACCCACTTGAATGCTGAGCTGCCATGGGCTACATCTGATCAGGGGTTCTAGGTTATATCCATGAATAGTCCTTGGTTGAAGATACAGTCTCACAGAAGACCCCTGTGCCCAGATATATTTGGTCCTTGTGGCTCTCCTGTCCTCTCCAGGTCTTACTAACTCTCCCTTCTTTCATATGATTCCGTGTACTCTGCCCAAGGTTTGGTTATGAGTCTCAGCATCTGCTTTGGTACACTGGTTTGTAATTCACAGGCTGGCCCCGGGGTCATGAGAGCAAGTGAAATGCTTTGTCCCTCTAAGGCTGGCTGCGAGAGAGTTGGTCCTGTACCTCATCTGGGCAACACTTTAGAGCTGACCCTAATGGAAAACACACAGGTGGGCCAGCCCAAAGGGTGGGAAAGCATGAAAGCTGCTCTACCCCTTCCCAGGCTGCAGCACCTGGATGCCACGGGCCCTTAGTCTTGACTGGGCAGCATAGTGAAGCTAAGTCTGGAGGCTTTCATGCAGGTGAGTCAGCCTGAGGACGTGAGAGCAGGAGGGCTGCCTCCTGCGGGTGGTGGTATTGGGTGGCCAAACTGGCGTAGTGCTAGAGCTAGTGCAAGAAAGAGCTATTGTGTTGACCAGTTCAGCTTCCACCCAGGCTCAGATCCAGGGCTATGAGTTGGCCCACACCAAAATCTGCAAAGAGTTGGTGCTGGTGAAAAGTCCAGTCTCGTTATACAAAGCTTCAGCATCTCTGTGACACAGGGCAACATCAGGACCACAACAGGATCCAGTGAGGGGCAGCACAGATGGTGTCACAGAAGCCTGAGATCTCTATCCAGACCTTAGACTCATTGCAACGAACATTTAAAGATGTATGGACAGAGGGATATACTGTGGGACCCACTGTGACTCACTACAGCTTCCACAATGAGGTGTTTTCTATGCTTTGGGATTTTAGTTGTCTGTTTGTATGTGTGTGTTTTTATTTTGGAAGGGGGGGTGGTTTGCAAGGGCAAAGGGCAGATGAGAAGGATGAGGATACCTGATGTGGAACTTACAAAAAAATCAATAAAAAGTTAAAAAGATAAAGAATTGAATGAGATAATCCATTTCAATGTTTTGTACATCATTTTTTAAGCAACGAATTCTCAATAAGTCTTGGATAATAATTTACGTAACACACAGACATAATCAACCATAGAAAGTTGTCTCCTCATACTAATCTGGGACCAAATAAGCATTTATAGTTTTATTTATTTGTATGCCTGTTTATTAACCATACATGGCACAAAACTTTCTTTTTATCTGATATTCATACTAAGTGAATGAAAATATAGAATGATTTTCTTTGCAAATTGTTTTTATAAAGGCTGTGATGCCCTGCTACACCCCTACCTTGTTATTACTCAAACTAAATCAGCTTACCTACTTTTTCAAACTTAACCTTTTTTGTACTTCAAACACAAGGACCCCTTTCCTACAGCTTCTCTGCAATATACAGGACATCAGCACATGTGGTCATCAATATGCAAAAGAACAGATTATTTATTTACTCTTGTCTAACTGCAACCCAGTGCTAATTATTTCCTAAATTTTCCATTTTTTAAAATTCCAGTCCTTTTCTCAGTCTCTGGGTACCATTTTTTACACTGTCAACCTATATGAGATAAACTTGCTTAGATCTCTCATATGAATGGAATGATTTTTTCCTATTCATGTCTTATTATGCTTAGCACACTGACCCTCAGTTCCACTCATGATGTAGAGAATGACAGGAAAACATGTTGATTTTTCTAATAATAGAGCATGATTTAATTGTGTCTATGTATAATTTTTTTATGGGTTTTATGGGTTTATTGGCCCTGGACCATCCCGTTGGATGCTGCAAGGAGTGACCCAATAAATAAGTTCTTTGGAAATAGATTCAGAAATGGGATCTGTCATTTAGTCACTCTGGTTTTAGTATTTTGAGAAGTACTCACATTTTTTTTTCACATAGTGGCTGTACTAGTTCATATTCCTGAGCTGGTGAGATGGGATTGCAGGGAAAGGTGCTATGACTGCTGTCTGATCACTCAGGTGTGACCTTTGCAAACAATATGATTGAAGTAGAGAGTTGACTCCTACACATTGTGTACCAACATCCACATGTTCACCATGGCGTGCTTATGTGCCCATGCAAGAATACAACACAGAGAAATCAATACATTTAGAAACTCCCATTCCCAGAAACAGTATATTCAGCACATTTTCCCTTTCTCTATATCTTCACATCACTAAACAATAAATATGCAGTAGGTGCTCAATAAATAACATACTTTCTTTTTCATTTTTATAGTGACTATTCTAGCTGGAGTGATGGTTTTGATCCACATTTTGATGGGTGATTTGATATGCTCATATTAAACTTGAATCATCATTTTTTGAAGACAAAAGCAAACAAGGCATATGGTTAGTACATACTTGACAAAAGAAAAAAATGTTATTCTTATAAAGTCATTTAAAATATAAATAAAATAAGATAAACAAAATAAGACAAGGTAAAAATAACCTCTTCTTCATGGCTTTATAAATATGCTGCAACTTGAGAGGTTATACCAAATTTTCTTTCTGTGTATGTATATATGTGTGTGATCAGGTGAATATATATATATATATATATATATATATATATATATGTTTACATATGTGTGCACATGATACATGATTGGTCATGTGTATGGATGCTTCATGTGGACATTGGGTATCTTCTTCAATTGCTTTCCACTTCTATTGATTAGGCAGGGTGTGTTGCTGATCGCAGAGCTTCATGATTCCTAATAGGTTAGGAATAGCTTACCCATGGGATTCCCTGTTTCTGCCACCATGCGAGCTAGACATTAATGTTTGCTCAGTAAATAAATTCTGGTCCTCACACTTGTGCTGCAAAGGTGTTATCTACTGAGTTATCTCTTCAGCCCCCAATTATATTTCTTTAAATAATTAGGAGCTAATGAGAGAACATCTGTGTAACAATGAAATATAAATTCTTCTAAATGAGTTAAACAACACATTAAGTTCCATCAGTATCACAGGATAATCTGTTATGAAGACAATTATGTTCATTCAGCAAGGTCAAATAGAGATTTCCCAAGGATATCTTCCATCGTCACTATGAATTGCAAGTATAATTTATTGTTTGCATCATGTATCATGATTGATTCCTCAAAGACTCAGTTGATGAACTGAAACATTGATGAATTTAAATCAACAAGGAAATGGCAATACTTAATATATTTGAATTTTCTAAATATTTAATAAAAATTGAACATATCTTTGCAAACATCTAAAATTTTAGTCTTTTGTCTAATATTGTGCTAACCAGAGTTCTAAAGCCATACTGTTCTTTGCTCTGCTTTGTCTTCATTACCAAAGACTGTTCAGTTGATAATAATGAAATACCTGCTTAAAACAAAACAAAACCACATAAAATTAATCATTCCATATCACTGAACATTTAAGGCTTGAATGTATATAAAAATACCAAAAATTATCTGTTGTACACGTGCAGAGGAAAATGCTTGCTATTATGGGGAATATAAACTGTGAACTGAAGATTATGTTTTATGCTCAGTAGTTTACAATTTGATAGGTAAAGTAAACAATGAATGAGAGGAGGTCAGGCATAGATTATAAGAAGTAAAACTAGGTTATAAAAGCCACTGGGTGAGGAAACTGGATGATCAAGTATTATTAAATGGATTTATCAGTGACTGTATGATTATAGATGGTTGTACAAACAGATATGATCCAAACAATATTCACACAGTAATTGACAGGACAGAAGGATGTCAAAGGAGAGAGATGAGATACAAAGAATGGGAGAAAATTAATATATGTATGTGAGAGAGCTCACAATTGTATTTTTTAGAATAATTGGAGAAGAGTGCAGAAGGAGAAGCTGATCTATGTAGTTTGTAGGCATCTTTCTAGGATGTGAGTTCAGCTCAATGCCTCAGTGAAAACTTTGATACTGTAAAAGGTAATGATGGAATGAGAGTTGAGGATTACAGAGATGAGAGGCTAGGTAGTTTGAATCTCTTTTAATGGGAAATGGATTTTCATATTATCACCATATCGGATGGGCTGCTGTTGTGAGGCTCATAACAATGTTGCCAATGAGCTGATAATTTGCTGGCAACTGTGATAATTTGACCTACACTTAATTGTGGGTGATAAATCTTAAGTAGGTGATAATTTTACTCTCTGATATCAATATTTGAATTTAACACGAGCTACAATCATGTATATCTTCATCTGTATGATTCAGTTTAAAAACATTGGAAAGTAGCAGGATGTTTCCTACTATGGGCTAGGTACAAGGTAGCAGCTGTGAAAGAGAGATACACAGACATTGACCCTGATGACAAGGTATAGGTGTGGAAGCAGAATATAGACAGAAGTGAAATCATGCGTAGCCTGTCAGAGGACTCACTAGACATCATTTATTTGATGAATGGAAAGAATAAATACTTAGAAATGATATGATTTGTTCTGCGGGTTATTTATGGTAGATTTAATACAGTCAGGTGACCTATAAAACTGTGTTGCTGAAGGCACTGTTCATTACTCACAGATTGCAGAAAAAGGCCCTCAAGCATGGAATAGTCAACTAGCTGGTGGAAGTCTACTTGGCTTGTGCAAGTCAGTGTAAGAGGGCATGTTCAATGGCCAGTCCACTGCTGAGGGGTTCCCCACGGCGTGGTTTCATGGGTTAATGTGAAGAAGAGTGTCTGGCTTAATATGGAAACTCAGTAGTTAAATTTTTGTCACTAAGCCTTAGAGTTGAATTGAGATGGAGTAGTATTTCAGGGTAACAGTCCTTAGGCAGTGAGGTTGGAAAAACAGGATGAATGCCAAAATATGGCATACAAAGGTGTCAAATGAGACAGAACGCCAAAATGGATTCTAAGGCAGGGCTGACAACGAAAAACAGGTGTCAATCAAGCTAACAATTAAGATCGCATTGCACTGGTACAGATGTCTCACAGGTAAAAGTAAACTGTTTTCAAATAAAAACTGATGAAGAGTAAGAGCTTCATTTGGGTCCCTAGAAGTTGCTAGAGCAGTGTTAACTGTTATTCTAACTCTGTGGGTTGTTTATGTCATGTTAGGAACTAAGACAACCTTCGACTGACAATAATTTTAAAGAAATTAAGTGTCACTGATCATATTGTGTACTCTCACCATGATATCTTAGTTCGCTTAGGTATGATAAAAAAGAAAAAGAAAAGAAGAAAAAAGGCACACTAACAAAATAAAATAAAATGAACAAGCAAAAACACAAGTTTAAGACTAGTGATCAACATTAGACTGAAAGCACATAACAGTGGGGAACATATACGTGTGTTAAACATATACATATACACGTATGTATTTTGTATGCATGTGTATGTACATATGAAAAGTAGGAGTAAAATAGGGGACTGTGAGGCAGTCTTGGCTTAAAATGGTTAGGTCAAGAAATAGAGTTGAAGGCTGTCTCTCAGGAGGGTGAGATACAGAAATCCTGAAAACCTGAACACACAGTGACCTTTGAGAGAACATAGAAAAATAAAGGACATGAAAAAGAAAAAAAGGAAAAAAAATCTGTGTCTGCGTGTCTGTTGTACGTGTTTGTGCACGCGCAATGGAAGGGGTGTGTAGAATGGTAATACGCCGTATGAATGCAGAAACCTTGTTGGCTTGGAGTCTGGGTTCCATTTCAAATCACTTGCTCAGAGTTTTCTGCAGAGTGTAGCTCAGAGTTATTCATAGAGGCATATTTTATTCCCGCGGCCTTCAGTGTAACCCACTTCCAGTTGCCCACTCTCTGATCCCCTGCTCTCTTGTACTCCCCCTAGCTTTGTTTGACATGGTCTGGCCCACCCAGTTCTCCCAACCTTTTACGTTCTTTTTAATGTATTTATTATTTATTACAATTTATTCACTTTGTATCCTAGCTGTAGCCCCCTCCCTGGTCTCCGCCCAGTCCCACCCACCCTCCCTCTTCTTCACCCTATGCCCCTCCCCTAGTCCACTGATAGGGGAGGACCTCCTTCCCTTCTATGTGACCTAGCCTATCAGGTCTCATCAGGACTGGCTGCATTTTCTTCCTCTGTGGCCAGGCAAGGCTGCAACCCCAGGGGGAGGTGATCAGAGAGCCTGTAACTGAGTTCATGTCAGAGATAGCTCCTGCTTCCCTTACTAGGAAAACTACTTGGAGACTGAGCTGCCTATGGGGTATATCTAAGCAGGGAGTCTAGGTCATTTCCATGCGCCGTCTTTGGTTGGAGTATTGGTCTCTGAAGGAGCCCCTACATCCAGAATATTTTATTAAATTCTTTATTAATTACACTTTATTCCCCTTATATACTCCTGTAGTTCCCTCCCTCCTCCCTTCCCAACCCCTTCCTTCCTCCCCCATCTGTGCCCATGTCTCTCCCCAAGACCACTGATAGGGGAGGTCCTCCTTTCCTTCCCTCTGATCCCAGTCTATTAGGTCTCATCAGGAGTGGCTGCATTGTCTTGCTCTGTGGCCTGGTAAGGCTGCTTTCCCCTCAGGGGGAGGTGATCAAGAAGCAGGCCAATCGGTTCATGTCAGAAACAGTCCCTGTTCTCATTACTATGGAACCCACTTGGACACTGAACTGCCATGGGCTACATCTATGCAGGGGTCCTAAGTTATCTCCATACATGGTACTTGGTTCGACTATCAGTCTCAGGAAAGACCTCTGTGCTCAAATTATTTGGTCCTGTTGATCTCCTTGTGGAGTTCCTGCCCTCTCCAGATCTTACTCTTTCCCACTCCTTTCATAAGATTCCCTGCATTCTGCCCAAGTGTTGGCCTTAAGTCTCAGTATCTGCTTTGATGGTCTGCAGGGCAGAGGCCCTCTATGGCAGGCTCCTGACTTGTTCCTTGTTTTCTCTTTCTTCTGATGTCCATCCTCTTTGCCCTTATGGATAGGGATTGGGCATTTTAGCAAGAGTCCTCCCTCTTGATTACTTTCTTTAGGTGTCTAGAATTTGGTAGGTTTATCCTGTACTATATGTCTATATGAGTGAGTATATACCATGTGTGTCTTTCTGCTTCTGGGATAGCTCACTCAAGATGATCCTTTCCAGTTCCCACCATTTACTTGCAAATTTCATGATATCCTTGTTTTTATTGCTGAGTAATATTCCATTGTATATGTACCACAATTTCTACATCCATTCCTCAGTTGAGGGGCATCTGGGTTGTTTCCAGCTTCTGGCTATTACAAATAAAGCTGCTACAAACATGGTTGAGCAAATGTCCTTATTACGTGCTTGAGCCTCTTTTGGATATATGCCTAGGAGTGGTATAGCTGGATCTTGATGAAGTGCTAGTCCTAGTTGTCTGAGGAAGCACCAGATTGATTTCTGGAGTGGTTGTACAAGTTTACATTCCCACCGGCAGTGGAGGAGGGTTCCCCTTTCTCCACATCCTCTCCAGCATTTGTTGTCACTTGAGTTTTTGATCTTGGCCTTTCTGATGGGTGTAAGGTGAAATCTCAGGGTTGTTTTGATTTGTATTTCCCTGATGAGTAAGGATGTTGAGCATTTCTTTAAGTGTTTCTCTGCCATTAGACATTGAGAATTCTCTCTTTAGGTCTGTACCCCATTTTTTAATTGGATTATTTGATTTGTTGCTGTTTAATTTTTTGATTTCTTTATATATACTGGATATTAGTCCTCTGTCAGATATAAGGTTGGTGAAGACCCTTCCCCGATTTTTAGGCAGTCGTTTTGCTCTGATGACAGTGTCCTTTGCTTTAGAGAAGCTTTTCAGTTTCATGAAGGACCCAGAATTTCTGGCTGTTGTTTTCCTTTTGGAGTTCCTGTCTTCTCCAGGTCTTTCTCTTAACCTTTTCTTCCATAAGATTCTCTGCACTCTTCCTTTTAAGTTTTAATATACAAGAAAGGTCTTAAAAAAGAATATTGAACCACCTATGTTGTTGAATATTAATATTTGCTCTTGATTCATCTTTTAGTTAAGCAGTGGTTATTCTTAAACCAGGTGTATACCAAAATCACCGCACAGAAACTAGGATTTACCGATTTAACTTAGAGCACAATGCTGGGCAATAATTACTCCATTATAAACCTCCAAGCCATAGCTTCCTCCCATTCAGAATTTCAAACATTATATTTGCTTTTTAATCATATTAGGTTAGGTTTGTTTCATCTCTCCCCATGGTTCCAAGTTCTGTCCTCCTATCTCTGCTCCTCTACTCCTCTCACTCACTTCCTTCTCCTACCCTCTGGACCAGGATGTCCCTCCCTGTTCTCACCATTGTTCAGCATGGCTGGTTGTTTTATCAACAATACAGAGAACAAATGGTGGCACGTTTATACAAACTTGAGACAGGTGATGCTTAAGAATAAACATTACCATGCAATGTCCAGATTGAAACCAGATAGTGGGGTAGAGAAATCGGCATTTGAATGAACAATGGTAAATTGTGTACAGTCCAGGCGAACATTTACCAACACACCTATAACTCCAATTCCACATGATCTGACATCTGTCCTCAGAGGGCCACTACATGTATGTGTCTGTATTTGAAAACAAGCCTGTTATTTAAAATTAATATGTTCAATAATGAATGTAGAAAATAGAAAATACTTTTATATTTTCAGTTATTTAAAAGAAATTCTAAGTCTAATTATTATATACTTGTGTTTTATGTCTGATACATAATGTTCAATGCTTTAAAAAGAATTTAATAAATAGACATCGTCAAATTTAAATTTATGAACTTAAAGATTCAAGAATGGTGGCTGAAGAAAGAGTGCAGCATTTAAGAGCTCATATTGTTCTTGCACAAGACTCAACTTCACTTTCCGGCACCCAATTTGGGAAGGTCACAAGCACCAAAAACCCAACTACAGGATTTGACATCATCTTCTGGCCTCAGTGGGAACTTTACGTGTGTCCATATTTGCACACAGATATATACGTGTAATTTAGGATAAGCCTTTTTAAAAGATTCAAGAATGGCTAAGGAATATTAACAAGAGCTCTGTGTATGTTTAATTCGGTGATGAAAAGGAGTTTTTTCTTCCTTTAATGTCTTAACAGAGTAAATGAATTCAGTTACTTAAGAGGCAAGTGCTGTATCATCCTTTAATTCCTGGTTCAAATTATAATGCATATTTGCACTTTATTAATTTAATATTTTGAAAGACAAACATCTACCAATGTGCATATCTAATTTATATTTCCATGTTAGTGATTGTGTACTCATATGCATTACAGTTATAATGAAGATAAAATTTTTATATTGTTTGATGTGCCAGTACAGGAATTAAATATTTTAGCTATTACATAGACTATTTTTATATTATATTTGGGCAGGGAACAAACTTTGCAGTTCTCTTAGGTTAATTTTGGTATATATGTGTGCATATATGTTCATATGTATGCATATTCATAAATACTTTATACTTCATGTCATTTATTTAATTTAATCTAAGTTGAAAATTTTATTCATATAAATTCACAAATTTATATCAATGACTCATTCATAAAGTCACATTTAGGGCTTCATTATAGAAAATTATATAACAAACTCAAATAATTCAGGCCCATGAACATATAAAACTCTATATAACTTCCATTAATTACTTAGATTGCATATTTGTAATTTGTTTATCGGAATTCATTCAGTTGTCTAAGAAAAGTAAATGCAACTCCTCAAACAAAAAAAATCACAGTTTCCAGTTCAGAGTCTATTTTGTATATTTAAAAGATAAAGGCATAAGTTTTAAACAAACTTCTCTGTGAAATTGTGGAGTCATTCGCCTACTACCTCATGGAAGAGTCACAGTAATAGTTCAAATTCTGAGGCATAAAAATCCTGCATTTTGGCTGGGCAGCAATTAGAATGAATAAAAACTCACCAACTATGTATTAAATTCATTATCACTAGTTCTGCCTTCATGGTATGGGAAATAGAATTCCTGGATATTTTTGATATTTCTTCTGATCACTATTAGCAGAAGCAACAGAAGTTTGTTTGTTGTTGTTGATTTTTATTAAAAAGCCAAGCAGGTACTTTTCATTATTCTACCTAGTAGTGACTATTACTTACACCTTGTAAAACACAGTCACAGTTCTATCACTTTTAAAATGAGATTGGTGAGATTCCTTATTAGCATTTGGTGGGCTTCATGTGACTGTAGAAGGTTAACATAATACAACAGATGTGAACATTGCCAGACATAGCCATATTGTCTAAAATTTCCACAGTCTCAATGAAGAACATATTTTTGAAGAACATATTTCTTTTTCGTAACTTAAAATTATTTATTTATTTATTACAATTTATTCACTTTGTATCCCTGCTGCAGCCCCCCCTCCCCAGTCTCTCCCAGAATCTTCCCACACTCCCTCCTCTCCCCTATGCCCATTCCCTAGTCCCATGATAGAAGAGGTCCTCCTTCCCTCTATCTGACCCTAGCTTATCAGATCTCATCAAGGCTGGCTGCATTATCTTCCTCTGTGGGCTAGTAAGTCTGCACCCACAAGGAGGAGGTGATCAAAGAGTTTGCCACTGAGTTCATGTCAGAGACAGCCCATGTACCCCTTACTAGGGTACCCATTTTTGCATTGCTAAAAGCATTTTTTAAATTTCAACAAGTGTTTTTATTTAACACAAAAAAATCAGAAAGCTACTTTGAAACATTTATAAGGGAGAAAGAGTTTAAGAAGATCTGAGGTCTTCTCTAAAATCAAATTCCAAGTCAAAGAATGTTGATAAAACAAAAGAAGTAATCAGTAGGATTAAATCACATGGGCAAATCTATGACATTACTCTATCTGGAAATGTTATATCAAATACCTTCTCCTTCATCTTGTTTCTTTTTCCCTGTAGCCTTGAGAGAGATCATTATAGGTTCTCTATGACAGTCATATCTAGAAATATACAGACATTATTATGTTTACATGACATTTTATATAAGTTCCCTTATGATTTTCTTATCCTGTACAATTTTCCTAAAACCTTTGCTTAAACTGAACGCTTTTCTTAAAACAAATATAATATTTAGGTAAGGATAGCATGTATACTCTATAGACCTTAACCTTTACTATTATTACTAATAAAATTCCAGACAAAATAAACTCACTAAAATAATGGAGATTTAAAATTGTATTCTTCATTTTGTTAATTTATCATATGGAATAAAAATAAGCCAAAGGTAGGAAGTGGTAATTTTAGAAAATACCTCTGTGTTATAGTAAACTTAATTATATAGCATGCCATAAAATTGACAGTAATATTGGAGAGGAAAAGTAGTAATTTTGAATATGCAATAACTTTTTATAAGGACAGAAATTATATCAAGTAATATACCTATTCAATATAATACTGTTTTCCAGTAAGAGTCAGTGGGATTCACAGTCAAGGGGAGGGACAAATTTAACTAAGCTTAAATCAACTCAGTGCATAAAAGGCTGCTTAGGAAAATGACTTCATATAAGTGTGTTCGTTTGCTAATGCTTAATGAGTGCCTAATGCACAAACTCACATAGAGCCTTTAATATGTATATACACATGTGATATATACCTTCAATCAAAACCATGACTGATGGATAGGTTCTTGATTTGTAAATGGGCTTGGAAATGTTCTTACCATCCCTGAGTTGTATGTTGATCACATTGAATGGCTTTATAAAGTTGGTAACACACTGTGAATTTAGTAGAATGAAATGTGTTCATTCTCTAACAGCTTGTAACATTTCCTTTAAAAGTATAGTTGGTCACAAAGCAAGCCTCAGCAGATACAGGAAGATTGAAATAATCCCTTGTATCCTCTCTGACCATCATGGTCTAAAGCTGGACCTCAACAACAATAGAAATAGCAAAAGGCCTGCACATACATGGAAGCTGAACAACTT
>CM053757.1:28284398-28323985 GCA_028658305.1 Pachyuromys duprasi | reverse complement strand
TTCTCCCCAAGTCTCAACAACCTCCCCCAGATCTATCATTACTTCTCGCCCTCTGTCATTAAGGCTTGATCTCAAGTCTTAATATCTGCTCTGACACATAGCTACATTGACCCCCCCCCCCCAGAGGTCCTCCTTGGCATACTCTTGTCCTGTTGCTTGTTTTCTCCTCCACTCAATGTCCATTCCATTTGTTCATCCAAACGAGCATTGATCATACCAATCTGGGTCCTCTTTCTTGTATATCCTCTCTAGGTGTGTAGATTTCAGCTTGAACTTCCTATCCTATAGGTTTAGATAAGTGAGTATATACCATATGTTTCTTTCTGCTTTTGGGATACCTCACTCAGTATGATCGTTTCCAGGTCCCACCATTTGCCTGCGAATTTCATGATTTCCTCCTTTTTAATTGCTGAATAGTATTCCATTGTGTAAAAGTACCACAATTTCTGTATCCACTCCTCAACTGAGGGACATCTGGGTTGTTTCCAGGTTCTGGCTATTACAAATAAAGCAGCCACGAACATGGTTGAGCAAATGTCCTTGTTGTGTACTTGAGCATCTTTTGGATATATGCCTAAGAGTGGTATAGCTGGGTCTTGAGGAATCACTATTCCTAATTGTCAGTATATGACTGAATTTGTTTATTTCACCCTTTTTGTTCTATTGTTTGAGGCAGAGGCTTAAACAGAACAATCACAAAAAAGTTCTTATTTTTTCAATAGATAATTTTCTTTTTATTCTTATTTATTACAATTTATTCAGTTTGTTCCCCAGCTATTGCCCCCCCCATCTCCTCCCAGTTTTACCCACCCTTCTTCTCCCCCTATGACCCTTCCATAGTAGTCCACTGATAGGGGAGGTCCTTCTTTCCTTCTATCTGAACCTAGCCTATCAGGTCTCATCAGGGCTGGCTGCATCATCTTCTTCTGTGGCCTGGTAAGGTTATTGCCACTCAGGGGGAGGTGATCAAAGAGCCAGCCACTGAATTCATGTCAGAGACAGCCCCTGTTCCCCTTCCTAGGGTACCAGGAAACAAAGCAGCCCATGGCCTAGATCTGAGCAGAGGTCCTAGGTCTTCTCCATGCATGGTCCTTGGTTGGAGCACCCCCTAAGTCCAGCTTTTTTTTTCTCTGTTGGTCCATCCTAAAATCTAATAAAATAGAGTGTCAAACAAAATTATTCAAAAGAGATGGAGAGGGACACTTTATTCTCATCAAAGGAATATTAAGATTTCTTATGAGATATTTTTGCCATGACTGTTTGTTTTCCCTTTTCGAATAACTTTGATTTATCAGAAGGAAAGGCATTCTGAAGTGTTTTAGTGTATCCTGTTTTTACAAGTGTTTCCTTAAAACTGTATCCAATTAAGAACTGACTTATATTTAAATGTACTAGGGAATTTAAAAATGGAATGAATGTCTAACACTCCTGAAAAGTCAAAGCTATCCTACCTTCATTTTCATATATACACACACACATATATATTCTTATAAACACACCAATTATGTAAAGAAGAATTATGAAGTGAATTGTATGTTTTTCACACACTTTTATATACAGATAGATACATTCCTATTTGTCATAAAATACATATGTGTGTTTAAATATTCATTTGTGGAATGTATAAATTACAAAGTTTATTTTAGCAGATAATATGCTCAAAAACAACAATAGGAAAAATATTCCATTAAATCTGAAAAATTATTATCAGGAAATATCTGATGTACCATAAGCAGGCAGAAATAAGACTAATATCAGATTTTCTCCATTTCTTCTTTCGCAATTCAAGATCTTATACAAGTTTTTTCTGCCTTCATCTTCATGAAGATGTCCCTTCTACAGGCATAGAAAAAAGAACTATGAGTAATCTCCAAGGAACAAAATTAATTATTGAAATTTAGAATATAGATTTGAACATAAAACATATTTAATCTAACATACTGTCCAGAGAGTATTGATTGCTGTATTTTGCATTAAAAAACTAAATGACTTTTCACTTTTGGATGTATAAAATATAACTTAATGAAAAGTGAATTTTTTGTGACTTTGTCTTTCACTATGTGAAATTTCTAGAAGATATTTTAGGGCCTTTGTTGATGTGATTTCTATAGTTTGTAATAGGAAGGTTACATTTTATTTTAATTCCCCTTTCAATACCCCATTCGTAGAAAAAGCTGCATG
The DNA here is from genome assembly GCA_028658305.1 of Pachyuromys duprasi. Lineage (NCBI taxonomy): Eukaryota > Metazoa > Chordata > Mammalia > Rodentia > Muridae > Pachyuromys > Pachyuromys duprasi. The sequence goes on along the minus strand of CM053757.1, from coordinate 28,321,804 downwards.
CCTCACTGAGTCAGGTGTTGGGCATCTTAATCATATTCTGCAGCATTGTACACAGTAATACATGCTATATCAATAAATGTGCTACAACTTTAGGCATACTTACATCATGTGCTTGTAGAGGGGTGCACATTCTATTATCTAAATCAAATGCTTCACTCATTTATATACCCTGCACTACTTTTATGATTATATCATTTCTGAATTCTTTGGGTTTGTTCTGGAATTGATATTTATCTTTATATGGACAGCTTCATTTATTTAGATAAGCGCCTCTTTTGCACAACTATAAATGTGATCATTTATATCACTTAACATAATATATTACATGTATGTGCCCCAGAAAGGGCGCTATTAGAACTTCACTAAACATTATGTTTCAGGATCTTTTCTTTCACTATGTTAAAGAGGAGACTTGCCAACAATCAGAAATGTATTAAAGACAGATTACCATCAAACTGGTAGTTTGTCTTGATTTAATCAGTGTTAAAATAACAGTGAAAAGGACTCACTTTCTTCTTGATTCTACTTATGGCATAAGGCCATTGATATGTGCACCCTTAAATTATCTTTGAAACAATACTGGATGGACTTTTAAAATCCAAAGCCAGTACCTGTCTTATCCCATGCATTTAAGAAATGGCATGTTAGGTTTTGGATGCTCTACATGTTGTGAACAGTCATTTTTAAATAACATACTATGATCAAGTGAGACTGTAGTCCCAAGAGTTGCAGTTCAGTTAGAATGCCAAATCCTTAAAAGTGTTTCTTGCCTACCACTGAGCATGTTAATATTTATAAGACTTCTGCCAAAGAAAATCACTGGAGAATTTCAAAGACTTAAAATGAAAAAAAAAAAGGGTGGGGGGAGGTGTGCTGGCCACACCAAGTTTTATTCTCTAAGAAGGCAGAGATTCTGGATCAATGACCAGCTTCAGCAGAGCCAGAGCTAAGCTCATCTCAAGATGTCACACCATTAAACAAAGATCAGCAATGTGTAACAATTTCTAGAGACCTAAAGCAGAGAGAGGAAATTGAATTTTGGCAACTGGCTCACAGTAATTCAAGAAGTGGACATTCTTAAGACTTTAAGGGGAATGGTGATTAGAAATATACTGCTTAATGCAACAGATGGTGCAGAGATATTTAATGTGATCATATTTAATATTCATGAAGAATATATTCCTTAAAGTAAAATGCTTTCCTCACTACCATAATTACACATGCGTATACACATCTGTGCTTCAAAAATATACATTTTATGAAATATCCTACCTCCAAAACCAAATGGCAAGAAATATCACAATTCTCCTAAGCACTCTAACTTATATGAGCCTAATGACAATACCTGGAGATAATCAATCATACATTTTGGTCAATTCATAAAACATACTTTTTCATTGTAACAAAAATATGACTTTGTCATTTTAGTTTAGCTAGTTGTAACCATCACTGTAAAAAGATACTACCATAACATTATAGTACATGCTGTTTAAGATGACATTTGCAAAAGAAATAGGGTAATTATATTTTCTTAATTAAAAATGAAGCAAATTGTGAGCTTTTAACTCACAATTTTAAAGAGCACACACCATTTATAAACCTGTGTGAGAATAGCAACTTTCCTCCAAAATACAGTCCAATGTTTTCTCCATGATGAAATTATTATTGCATTGTCTCAGGGGCATTTGCATTCTCCATATTTGTATTAAAGTAAGACGACAGCGTTGTCAGTTCCAAAGGAGGACATCTGTATGTGTGTGTGTGTGTGATGTGTGCTTGCTTTTTAAATACGTGCACCTATTGATGAAAACCTGGTTTGTTCACACTAGTTTGTTATTGTGAATAAAGCAGCTGAGGTCATTGATGGAGAAATTTCCACTCAACACTTTCCTATTAAGTATGCATATATGTTTATGTGTCTGTATATAACCTGCATATTTATAGCAGAAGGATAATTGTTGAATAATAAATAATTGTTTGGTCACAGTGACATTCTGTTTAGATTTTTAAAAAACCCACTGTACTCAGATGGTTTATTGTTATCCAGGGTTATCCATATTCTTTTTCAGTCTCTCCCTTTAATGCTCCCTCTCTCTCTTTCTCTGTGTGTATTTATACACACACACAGACACACACATACACACACACACACACTTCCACTCCTCTTTATTCAGATTGCCTTTAGCAGGGGAGAGTCATTATGAAGCCCATTAATCTTCATTTTTCACAGCAAGATTCATTTTCTAGGACTGGAAGATGCAGAAATGGAACCACACAGCACTTCGTCAGCAGCAAGGATTTCTGAGTGTGATGCCGGGTGAAAATTAAACACCAGAGACCAGACAGCAGCTCTAATAACTCAGTAATTTCTAAATAAATAGACGGAGATTGATGGGACTGAAAACAGTTTTCTCTAACAAGGCAAAGTGTGCAGGGTAGTAATATTTGCCTCAGATAAGCTTCGCATAAGGGGTTAGAATTCCTACAAGCTTCGCATTTCCCCATCAGGGAATTTGCTTCTTCTATCAGTCAAATGGTGGTTAATTATCACGTTTCAGGAGTAGCTCATTAATTCATTAACTAAAAATAACCAGATATTTATGGAGGAAGATAACACATAGCATAAAGGGTGACTAGAACAGCTCCCCCAATGTAAGTTGTCCTCCAGTTGCATGAAAGTTTTAGGAGATGCTTTCATTTTAGGAGTTCATACCGGTTGTTACTTTCTACTTTAAAAATTAACGAAAAGGAGGATTTTTCCAGGGAACAATGTCAAACTACAGCCCCAGGAAAAAAGCCTTCTCTCTGTGTGTGATAAATTTTGTTGGACAGCTACGTTGACAAACAAAGGTATAATCATGGGGATGAGAGGCTGGTGAATAAGGGAAGAAATCATTAAAAGGCAACACAGGATGGGAGGGTTTGTAGAAAGCAAGTAGTAAGACAAAAAAGGAAAAGCTCTGAAGGAAGTGGGGGATTTATCTTTCCTATTATCAGAGCCAATTACATATGTAAAAGTATATAAATACTCATTAAAATGTTGCCACATACAGTTAAATCTTGTAAATACTTTGATATTTACTAAAATATAAATCTTTTAGATTTACAATGGTTTAAAAATAATCTTTACATAAATAACAACCCAAATTCAATTTTGATTTACAGAAAACATGGTTTATATTCCAAGCTCTTAGTGCTGTGTTTATTTCTCTAAGTCATGCTATCTCATACAGATACAGTTTCAAGTAATTATACTTATAAAATAAAGCTGTATATGTTTATAAGGGAAGATTATTTCTAAAGATGGGACTAAAACGTCTTGCATAGTGATTAATAAAATTCCAAAAGATTCCTACCTCATCAGTGCATGGTGAAGATTGAGATGTCATGAATTGTACTTGTCTGATAATATAGCAATTTGAACTAGACATTAAATACTCTGAGTAAACTTCCACGTACATGAAAAAATGCAGTAAATTATGATGTGTTTTATATATATAAATGAAAGTTAAAGTAGGAAACATCTGATCAATAAGTAGGAAGAGCCACAAGAATATATTAAACTTAAATATTCCAGGGTGAAAAGTATCCTATTCAGTTTTTCTCTGCACTCTCACCAAGATAAAAAGAAATATTCTTTTCATACTGCCCCAGATTTCCTTGATGCCTTGTGTCAGGAATTTTGTTTGTTAGTTTGTTTTGTTGTTTGTTTATTTGTTTTTGATTTAACATTTTTTGTCTGATTCATTAATTTCATCCATCCCAACTTCAGTGCCTGAAAGTCGCTCTTTTATCTCTTGTATTCTCTTCATGAAGCTTACCTCTATTTTTATTACTAAATTACTAAATTTTTCATTTCCAACTTTCTATCAGTTGGTGTTTTCTTTATTAGTTCTATTTCCATTTTCAGGTCTTGAACAAATTTATTGATTTTCCTCAACTGTTTTTGTTTTTTGGTTTTCTTTAAGGGATTTGTTAATTTTCTCCAACTGTTTGTTGTATTTACCTAGATTTTCTTAAAGGATTCATTCATTTCTTTTTTAAGGACTTCTGTCATCATCATAAAGTTGATATTAAAGTCTTTCTCTCGTGCTTCTGCTATGTTGGAACATTCACGGCTTGTTACAATAAGGTAGGTCGCTCTAACAGACAGTTATTACTCTGAATATTGTTGATTGTGACAATTCAGCAACTAGTATGAGATAGTTAAAGGTCCAGGTGCTGATTCTGGATTTGTCTTTGGTTGGAGGATGTTTATTTTTAATATTTACTTTTTATATTAATCATAGGTTATGTACTTTGTATCCCAGCCATAGCCCCCTGCCTCATTCCCTCCCAATCCCACTCTTCCCTCCCTCATCTCCTCCCCTGCCCCTTTCCAAATCTACTGATAGGGAGGACCTCCTCCCCTTTCATCTGTCCCTAGCTTATCAGGTCTTTTCTGGACTGGCTGCAATGTCCTCTTCTGTGACCTAGCAAGGCTGCTCTTCCCTGGAGGTGGGGGTGGGGGATCGAAGAGCCAGCCATTGAGTTCATGTCATAAACAGACCCTGTTCCCCTTTGGAGGATGTTTTGTCACTATTTTCTATTTTCTCTCTGGATTTCCAGAGCATGTGATAGCTGTTTCCTGTTTTCCTAGCTTGCCACAGGAAATGCCTGCTGGTAGTGGAGTGCGGGTAACTGGGTTGAGTTAGGAAGGGAATGTTGAAGAAAGTCTTTGTGATCAGTTGGAGATAGAATCACAGAGAAAAGGGATGCAGCAACAGGTTTCTACCTGCACAGCTGGGATAAGGCTGTGGGGACTGAATCTCAGGAGCAGCCTAGAGGCATGGGTCTGCCTTGAGCCTACTTGTTGCCCTGGGAGGAATTGCCATTGTTTTAGCAGGAGGTACAGGCTGAAGTTGGGGGCTCATTACAGCAAAGACTGAGGGATGGCTGTTAAGAGGAAATGATCTGTGGGATCCACAGGAGATGGGAGGAGGTCTGACAGAAACTGACATTGGTGTTCTGATACACTGCCAGGGACCAGGCTCCTGTATTGGGTGTAGAGGAAGAGAGAAAGTGGAAAAGACCTACAAGCAGCCTACCTGGTTTTCTGGAAGGCCTTTTAGGTAGCCTAATGTATTGTTATGATTTTAGAAGGTAATAAGGATTGAATAACATCTATGTTTGGTTTCAGATTTTCTGTTTATTAATAGAACTGAGTAGGCACACAGAAAATTGAACACATTAACTATTTTGTGTGTTTTCGACTAAAAGCAATAATAGCATAGGAAGAAAAACACATCAATGAAGCACAATAGTTTCACTACTCGTGCTTATATCCTGCTTCTACTTACCTGTCAATCATTATTTCCCAACATATGCTAACTCATGACACAGAAAAAGTAAATGCTGGCTTTGCTATTGACTTTCAAATAGTATCACTATCAAGTTAAACTCAATGAAAAAAAAACACAACAGATGGAGGTTTTTTCCATTGACTTTCACTAGACAGAAAGTCTGATGTATGATTGAAGACTGCACTTCAAGATTTGGCCTTAACATTATACTGTATGAAAAGGCCAGCTGAGCACTTTCACAGTATTTTATTGTATATATAAATGGGTAATGTTAATTTTTCTCTGCATTGTTATTTATGGGCAACAGAAAAGTCAACTGCATCAACTTCCCCATTCTAAAAACTCTCTTTCTAAAACTTACTGGCATGTACACATATAGAAAGTTATGTGTGTGTCTCTGTGTGTGTGTCTTTGTGTGTGTGTGCGTGTGAGTGTGTATAGCTACAATTTTATTTCTAAGTATAAGTATTATATACATTTTAATCATGGCATTTTATAAGGAGATGTTCATCTGGAATGTTTTAAGAACTTAAATCTTAAATAAAATCCTGAAGCTGTTGATGGTATAGACTGTTGCATTTACTTCACAATAAATTTATGATTTCTGGTAACATTCTCAATGCACTTCACACTTGGAAATGTTGTGGTTTATGAAACACTTCAAAATCACTTTAGACTTTTAAGTAAAATTCATAAAAAATTTACTGTGTGTGATTTTACTTTATTAGTATCTAAATAATTTGGATAATTATATGTACACTCTTTTAAAGCACAGATGTTGCTTTAAAAACTTTATTTCCAAAACTTTGCCTAATATAATGTGTTTTACATGCTATTTATTGGTTTTATCAGTTTTAAACATTTATTTATTTTTGTTAATTACAGTATATTCACTTTGTATCCCAGCTGTAGCATCCTTCCTTGTTCCCTCTTAATCCTACCTTCCCTCCATCATCTCCTCCCATGTCCCTCCCTTGGTCCACTGATAGTCCTCCTTCCCTTCCATCTGACCCTAGCTTATCAGGTCTCATCAGGATTGGTTGCATTGTCTTCCTCTGTGGCCTGGCAAGGCTGTATTTCTCAAAGGGATGTGATCAGAAAGCCTGTCACTGTGTTCATAGAAAGCCCCTGTTCCCCTTACTAGGGATCCCACTTGGAGACTGAGTTTATATGCTACATCTGGGCTAGGGTTTTAAGTTCTCTCCAAACATTGTCCTTGGTTGTATTATTAGTCTCTGCAGGTCCCCCAGGGTTCAGTTTTTATGGCTCTGTTGGTCTCCTTTTGGAGCTACTGTCCCCTCCAGATCTTTCTATCTCCCCCTTCTTTTATAAGATTACATGCCTTTAATTTTTAATAAGATTAATTATAATAATGACTTAAAAGTTTCATGTTATTAGCTGAATAATCACAAATGGTTTTTGTAATAGTTCATATTGACATATTATTTTACTTTTGTTTGTGGCAGCATTTATTTTTACAGATATTTTTACATTTATCAGCTTATGCATTACTATTTGTGTATATGTATGTGTATACTCGTATGACACTGTGATCACATGACTGTCACAGGATTGTTTGCAGAAGTTAGGTCTCTCCTTCAACAATGTGGGTCCCAGGGATAAAACACGCCTTACTGGGATTGGTAGCAAGCACTTTTGACCCCTGAAGGATCTCCCTTGCCCTATGATGTACTTATAGTAATAGCAGATGGCTACTCAGTAACATGTCTTACAGAATAGGCATACTTAGCACACTTATTAAGATTATTTTAAGCTGCTGAAAGCATATGTTCCCAAGGAGAGAAATATCTATGTAATCCATTTTCATTTTTATTGAAAAAAATGCCACATGTGTCTCCTAAAACCTCTGAATTTTTGTATTGTAGTCAAAACTACACCATATCAATTTATAAAAATGATAGATATGTGCTATCAAATGGTAAACTATCAAATTATACTGACAGGAGAAGTGATGTTTTTATAGGTGCTTTTTGAAGCATTTTCTTGTGATAGTCTGCTTCTAACGTTTTTATTCCTATGATAAGAAAAGCCTACACTTAATATACAAACAATGTGTTTTCTATATAACTGGTGCATTGTTTCCATTGTTTTGTTATAAATGGGATCTTTTATTAGGTAGGGCAACTTAGACATCACTATTAAGTAAGCTTTTTATAGTTCAAGGCAGTGACTATCATGTTCTTTGCATTATCCCATCACTAAGAACATCAGTGGTATTATGAATTTGTATAATGAAATCTTTAAAATAGATGACTACAGTCCCCATTTATTTCTTCTGAGAAATTCAAGTTGTGATTACCAACATTAAATCCAATCATATTATGTCCTAACACTTCTGTTTGAGTTCATTGATGTGAGGGCAAATGATCATACATTGTCCTTTTACGTAAATTGCAGAGAAAACAAACACTCTCACTATTATTTCTGACAGAAAGCAGAATATTAAAATGAGACTCGGTGATAGCCCAGCCTGGGTTTACAAAATTAATGAAGAACAAATGTTTGAGGTGATGTGTAAGCATGGCATTCTCTCTGTGGGATGACCTTCGCTCCCCCTCAGTTAGCTAATGAGGATTTCTTTGCTCTCTTTCTTGCAGAAGGACCTCAGGGCCTTGTATCGTTATTGAGTGAACACAATGTCACTTCAGCTGGCAGAAATGTTTCGTATCTTGTCAGAAAGAGAAGTTTCCTTATGCCATCTAGAACAAGCACAACAGAGGGGGCTGGCAATTGAGACCAGACATTTCAATCAGCAACTTAGCCCAGTGGAGACTCTTAACGTGCTGGAGTGGCTTAGATTACAATATTTAAACTCTGTTTTGCCTGTCTTGGAGTCTAGGATGCTTATTATAGCAAAAGAAGACACATTAATATGTGCTCAGAATGCTTCTCATTTGCTAAACAGTGTTATTTACTCAGGAGGGGATTGATTTTCCATAATAGGATGTACAGACAGCATAGGTATATGCCTGATCCCTTAAAACATATAGACATTATTTCTGTAAGTCAATTTTTTGTACAGATTCTTTTGATCAGTACCAAAACGAAGAAAAAATAAGGTATGTGCATGACCTTATCAAATGAGATACCTCAGTCGTATCTCATTTTTGTTTCTGTCTCAACATTTAATTTGCAACAAAACATTGCCATATGACTGTATGTTAATAGTGAATGCAAGGTCACCAACAGCTGCTGTGACATAGAGCAGGACAACCTGAATATACTTTGGAAGTCAGAATTTCCAAAAGTCACAGGTCTGGCCCCTTACACTGAGATGCATTTTTATATGAATATAACTCTTCCCTTGGAAATTCCTCTAACAATTAAACCTTCTCCAGAAGTAGAGATGCTATGCAGTACCTTTTCAATGTGAAGTGGTACACAAATAATTAATGATACTTATTGTTAATTTACTAGCTCACAAAAGTTTACAGGCAAAAAATATTGTTTGAAGATTCATTTAAATGTAACTATCTATGATTAGGATTTACAACGGGTTCAGAGGCAAGGGGTTCCATAAAGCTCACAAACACTTGGCTTCAGCTTCCTAGAGTAGTAGAAAGAAAACACTTGAGACACCTTGCTTAGTTCACTTCTTGATGATGATGAAGCTTAAATGATATGTCCCTGATACTGAAAGGTGATTGAATGATGTACAGATTAATAAACTGCTTTGAAACTTTATTTTGGGGCATTCATTGTTTGTGAATGTGTTATGCTCAATACTTATAGTTTTTAATTTCCTCAGTGATTTCAAGAACTATAATACGTTTGGTTTGGACCAAACAGTGAAGACTTTATGACTCATACATATTGCTCATCTTACTCTTTTGTACAGTGCTGAGGATCAAATTCATACATATTTTTAGTTTTGGTAAACATGATAGTTTAACAGCTCCCCTACATGCATACGTTCAGGCAGCTCAACAATATATCTACTCAACTTCTAACTGCTACTCTTCCAGACACTGGAACTTTCCTTCTAGGTGTATACTTATAAATACAACCCAAGTAACCTACAGTTCACATTTCTAACTACCTCCAATTTCAGTTCTCAATTTTTCATCATCATTAGCCACTGCATGGGGTAGGTAACAGAAAATATAGTCTATATCTTGTTCCAGAACTTACTGAAGCCTTCCACGCCAGCCTGTTCACCTCAAAAATTCCATGCTTTCTCACAGAAGTCACAGTTCTTGCCCTGAGTTCTACCCTTCCCATCATCTCAGTGGTGAACTTCATACTGATATTTTAATCTTTTCTGCCATGTCCTACATGGTTTTCTCTTGAGAACTGAGAGAGAAGCTTTCACCTGAGCAACAATTGTCTGCTGATCTATTGGCTTTAGTATACTTCAGAATTTACTGCTTGCTATATTTTCAGACACTGCCTACTTTTATATATAAAGAGAGACAATGAAAATTAGTTGGACATACCAAAACAAAGAAAACTATTTCTGTAGCCAGCCTTCACCATAGCCATGGAGTCTAATGAAAGACACCAAAGGAATACTTTCATAAAGATGCTTGCAAAGACTTTTAATTTTGATTGTATTATTGAAATTATTATGTTCTGCTTGAGCAAAGCAGTAAATGTATTTTATGTAGATAGCAAGAAATTGCTACTGTCTTTTCATTCACCATACTTTTATCCAACAAATACTGGTATTATACATTGTTCTCAGCATTGAGTTATAATTGTAAGTAAAACTTATATTCTAGTGTAGAGAAAGGCAATGGGAAAACAAAAATTATGTATTTTGCTATGAAACAGACAGTTTTGCTGAAAGAAATTCAACATAAAGTAGATACAACTTGTGGGAAATTAGGGGTAAGATAGAGCAAATAGTTAGGATGAGAGAATGCTACTTCTGGATGAAAACTTGAAGTCAGAGGACAATTTTTTAGGGTATTTTGGGCAAGGCACTTTATCCAAATGAATAACAAGTATAGAAAACCTGAACGTGAAGTAGTGAGCTCAGGGAGCAAAGGATCTGTGAGAAAACAGATACGGTTAAGTGAAAAAACAAACGAACAAACAAACAAACAAAAACCTCCAAGGGAAAGTGAGAGATAAGAAGTAAAAGGTAAATGGGCAGGAAAAAGAGGATGCACGGACAGGAAGGAAGTACCTGGACATGGGAAGCTTTTGGAGAAATAGAGGGATTAATTTTCTGGATCACTCAATATTTTCTTGACCATACAATGCAGATGCTTACAGGTGACAGCAGAAAAGCCCACTAGACAACTTAAGTATCTCTGCAATCAGAGAGACTTGGTGTCTTGGAGAGCTGGGTACAAAAGGGGATAATAAGTGCTCAGATGGTTTAGAAGGAAAATGAAAGGAATTATATACATTTGTATTTATCAAATGCCACAATAAAAATTATACACATTTACGAAATACCACATGATGTTTTCCTAAGTACTGCTACTAGGTAATTGTTATTCAGAGAAGAGAAAATATTGGTCATTATGTAAATCAAACATTTAAAAATCCCATAAGGTGTTCATCTTCCTATGCCTGACTCATTTACTTTAAAAAAAATGCCCTCAGATTATTTTTGTTGTTATAAATGTAAGGCTGTTTTCTCTTATTTTTTTCATTGTTTAACAATATTATGTGTTTACTGTATACTGTCTTTATTCCTTGATTGACAGACAAATATTGAGTCAGTTTTAATTGCTCTCTCCGTATGTATGTATGTATGTATGTATGTATGTATGTATGTATGTATGTATATTGATGTTCATGTGTTTTAGGGAGTGCATCCTGTGTTCAGGTAAACACCATGTGTGTTTGAGCTCAGGGGACAGAGTTCAACCTTGGCTGCTTATCAGTCCTCAAGACTCATGTGCCTTTTTTTTTTTTTTTCGGCAAGCATCCTTATATTTGGGACTTGATACTCACTAATTAGATTAGTATGGCATATCAGTAAGCTCCATTGATCTGACCTGTTTCTTCCTCCCCAGCACTGGGATTGCAAGCATGTGCTGCAATACCCGAATCTATACGTGGCTGTTGAAGATTGAACCCAAGTCCTGTAGTTGTAGTGCAAGTTTTTTGTTTTGTTTTTAATAATTAAGCCATTATCCTGCATCCCATTTTGGCTATTCTTATAGTACAAATGTATATCTATTTCTATTTTCTTTGGGTTGGATAGTTAGAATGAATTGCATTCAAAGTATGAAAAAAAACACTGAAAAATTTAAACCCGCATTAATAGCTTTACTCTTCATTAGAATAATAACATTTTGGAGAGGAGGTGGCTATTTGAAGCCTAGTTTTGGTTGTGTCCAGTTTGCAATACCAATCTGGGGATGGTTGAATAGACAGCATCATGGTGTCATACCTCTAATAAAAATGATGGAACCCATCATATAAAAAACAAAACAAAACAAAACAAAACAAAACAAAACAAAACAAAACAATACACCCACCAGGCAGAAACCTAACAAATTTTACTTGTATTATACCACGATTTTCTTTACTCTGGGTAACAAGATAACTGATAGTTAGTTTTGTGGTTTCTTTTTTTTAATTCCTTCACAAGTGTATTGTAACTAATTTATTTTTTAAAAGAGACAACCAGATTGATCAGACCAACTCAGATCACCCCAGGCCAAGGAGTGAAGATTGTTACTCACACTGTTGACAATAAAGCTTGGCACAGGGCCGCAAAGTGACTTCTCACTCTTTTAAAATGAGCAAATTCAGACTTACATTTCTGTGTCACATATACTGACTATTTCTATACTAAATTGTTAGATTTCATGGCGTTCCAGCAACAAAATATAAGAAATCAGAGGAGGCATGAATACAAGTATTTCAGCTAAGTCAGCAACATCTTTTAACAAAGTATGGACAGGTTATTCAAAAGCCAAAACAGAGAATAAAATCAAATAAGATAAAGGAAAAAAAAGAAAGATTCAAAATAGAGTATGTTCCTGTGCAACAAAACTGGTTATTAAAAGATTCCATTTTGGTTTAATATGCTACATGCGATACATGCTACATATGCTTTATGTTAAGTACCTAACTAAAAACACGTGATGCTGGCCTTGCAAACATATGTAAATGTTGTTTTCATTTCCTCAGAAGAGGGGAAGAACTGAGGCTGTACCCAAACTTTACTAATACATGGCTTGGTCTAACCCCGAACCTACCTATCTAACTATCTCTAGGCCTAGACCCAGAAGCTTCTAGCTTCAGTACAATCTAATCTCTCTGACCTCCCCTGAGCCCTCACCCCTGAGGGAGGAGCAGCCTTGCCAGGCCATAGAGGAGGACATTGTTGCCAGTCCTAAGGAGATTTGATAAACTAGGGTCAGATGGAAGTGGAGGAGGACTCAATGGACTTAGAGAGGGGCAGGGAGGAGATGAGGGAGGGAGGGGGAGATAGGGAGGAAATGAGGGAAGGGGCTACAGCTGGGATACAAAGTAAATAAATTGTAATTAATATAAAAAATAAAAATTTAATTAAAAAGAGCAGTAGAGAGAGAGAGAGAGAATAAGGGAGTCCGTGGGGACAGTACATTTTGGTGTAGTGACATTTGAGTTCATTGCTTCAGTTCCTGGAGTTCAGAGGCAGGTTTCAAGAAGAGCAATTCAATGAGGATAGGGGAGAAGCCAGTTTGAATCAATCAGTAAAGGAGTTTTGAGCCAGAACAGCTGAGTTGAACCAGCCAGCAAGATTTCAGATAGAACTGGAGGGGGAGCGCTTATTCAGCAGTAGGTCTTAGATGCTAAAACCACTCTAGGCCTGAAAACATTCTAGGCTGAAAATATTCTAGGAGGCTGGGAGCTGAAGTCTTCAAGGTCTGGGCTTACAGAAGTTTTGTCCTTTCTTAGTAATATGATTTACTTGTCTTAAGGAACAATTTACCTTCATTTGCATTTGAGTGAATTCTTAATGTGTATATGAAATCTGCTGATAATGTTTCCATAATATAGTCTTATAGTATACATAGTTCATTCTTTCTACATTTAAAAACATTCTACGTGCATGGATGCCTGGACTGAATTATATTTGTGTGTAAGGTACATGCCTACTATCTCTGGTAGCAAGAATTGCATAAAAGACACCCTAAGACTGGAGTTACAGATGGCTGTGAGCTGCCATGGGGGTGCTGGAAATCGAAGTACTTTGGAAGATTAGGAAGTGCTCTTAACCCTGATTCATCTTTTCTATGTACAGTGTGGTTATTTTACATCGGTTAAATTTATTCTCTATGTGTACACCTTGTAATATGGACGTGCATGCTAAAGAAAATAGCAATATATGATGAAATATTATTAACATAATAAAATCATCTTTTAAAATTGAAGTTACTTGAAACTTGTGTATAGGCATATGTATTTGTAGATTTGCGCATGTGTGCTTGGATATGCATATATACATTTTGGTGCATATCTATGTTTCAGAGATTGATATCAACTGTTTTCCCAACTACTCTCTACCTTACATTTGAGACAGGTTGTCACTGAACTTGGAGCACTGTATTTCATGTTAGGCTAGGTGGCCAAAATCCCCAAGCTTCCATGTACCACTTCCCCCAGCTCTAGAATTGTAGATGTGCTCTGTTGAGCCTGATTTTTTTTAACATCAGTGCTCATGATCCAAACTCAGTTTATAAGCGTTCAGAGCATTTTACCAATTGAGCTGACTTTCCAGATCCTATTTGTATTTATTACTGAATTAATTTAAAAAAACAACAGTAATGTTCAGAAATTAAACAGACATAATTTCTAAATCACAAAGTGATATAGTCCATCCCACGTTGTGTAAGTATTGTGCTATTGAGAATGCAAAACCTGTCCATTTCTTCTGCTAACCAAATACTATGGTATATATGTAAATAACTTGTTACTAAAGAATAGAAGGGAATACAAATATTCTAAATTTTTAAAAATCTTACAATTTTATTACTTTGGAATCAAAGTACCTATGAAAGCCATTTGGATTAATGCATTAATGAGTAAATAACTGGCAGATTTCTTAGTTAAAAATCATTTCAATGGTTAGGTGAAATTTTGCATGCTTTATTTTGGTTTTCAGAATTAGCTTTCATTGAAGTCCATTGTGTTATTTCCTTGTGTCCCTTAAATAAGATGTAAGAAGTAAAGATTTCAGTTGAAGCAAGAACCTTTGGAGGAAAATGATGGTGGTTTTAAGTTCAACAGAAAATCTGGAGCATGAACGAATAAGGAGAAGAATATGTAAAAGTTAAACATAAAATGCATTGAGGCCATCTGGTACATAAGTGGCGTAATAATGGTAAATTAAGTGCTAATTAGTCTCCAGAACTGTTCATTGAGTCTAGAGTCATTCTTCAGTCGTCTGAAAGTCAAATTTGAAAGTCTAAATTAATGTTGGCTCTCTGAACAGTCCTATGAAACTTGTGGCTTTCATTTTTCTGCTTTACAAATTGGTAGATTACAGTCAACTCAGAAGCCTATGCAAGAGCAAACACAGCAGCATAGAGGCTGAAGAGCAAGTGTTTCTAAATCTTTATTCTTCTGATCTTTTTGTGTTTAAAAAAAAGATCAGAATTAGACAGTTGAACAGAAAATATAGTCATTTGTGATTTACCTTTACAATAAAGGTTTTATAAACATAATAAAATTACTGGAATACGCTTTTACTATGCCATGTTTTTAAAGTTATATTTGATTCTTCTGTGCATAATAATTTTGCATTAATTAGAATATATTATAACTTAAATTATTTATTATTACTTCATTCTTTTACCTCAAAAGTGAGTCAAGAATGTATGTTATCTATATGATATTAAGATATACATATCTGCTCTAGGTTAATTTTTTGAGTTCTTTAAGGAACACATTAATACAATAAGTAACAGATGAATGAACATATGGTTTGTTAAATTGTGTTTATATCAATTGCATTCATATCACACTTAAATAAAGGGTCAGTGGCACATGAATTGGAAATTCCAAATTAATGCATTGTAGTAGTTAAAGGTATTATTACCAATGTGAACAGCCTTATGATATGGCATGAAACAAGCACAGATAATTATCAAAATGTAAAATCACAGCACTACAGAAAAATGTAGCATTTTTGAAAGCGTAGTTTAAGCTCCTATGAAGCCTTTAACACAATTGTGACCATGATAGAAGTGAAAGAATTTCTCAACTTATAATACACAAGAGCACTGAAAATATCTGGACTTCATCAAATACAGGCTCAATTAAAATATACAAACACATCCCTGTGTCTCATGCTATGTGAAAGCACTTGGCTTCCTAACTAATAAACCAATGAAAATGAATTTAATGTTTTACAGGCCATTTTAGCAAAAGTATCAACTTCAGGTGCATTCATTAAATTGATCAACCATACTTTTCTGAACATTGAAACCTTTTAGGCTTGAAGGTAGGCCTGTCAATTGGAGATGGTATGACTTTTATTGAATCTTTTTTTCTGTCATCCAAATAAACAGCTAAATAATTAGATAAGTTGCATCACTATCAATTTCTAATGTATAATACTTTCTAAAACCAGAATATACAGTGCAAAATCTTGTATGGCATGTTTCCAAACAAATATATAATTTATGGTGTTTACTGTGAATGCTACAACCTTTGCATAGTTCCTTATAGCAATAATAAACTATTTGGAAACATCCATATTAGCTTTTCAAATATCCTGTGTAGATGTTATGTTGAAGATAACAATATAAAGTACACAGATGATCATAAGTTGAACAGCTTTAAAACATGCTTGCACCATATTTTTTTAGCATATAATCCATACTCAGTTCTTTTCAGGGGCATTCATTTGAAAATAGCATATTAGCCTTAAACTTAAGTGCATTTGCCTACTGATATTTTTTCCATCTCATGCTGCTAACACATCTAATATTTTACTGTATTGTAAAGCATCATTTGAATAAAACCTTGCACTTAAGCCTATTCTTAGAAAAGTCAATCT
The DNA here is from genome assembly GCA_028658305.1 of Pachyuromys duprasi. Taxonomy (NCBI): domain Eukaryota; kingdom Metazoa; phylum Chordata; class Mammalia; order Rodentia; family Muridae; genus Pachyuromys; species Pachyuromys duprasi. The sequence goes on along the minus strand of CM053757.1, from coordinate 28,305,484 downwards.
CCTTGTCATAGTAACACCAGTGCTACAGAAAAGTTTTAGATTTTCTGAGGACTTTCAAGTGTGTGTTTCCATGCTCTAATTCAGTTCTAGCAGATTCCAGATGTGGAAGTAGGAGCTAACAAATCCATTTATCAAGTGGACATTTACTTTCAAATCACTATCAAAGATAATTGCAGTTGGTACATAGGATAGTATTACGTGTTTTACAGTATTTCACTAGGAAAAGTACTCAGTGTGGAAAACTGTGATCATTGGCTAAGTTCTGAGCAACAAAGAAAGCAATACACTGCTTTAGAAATGATGAACCTTGAGAAGGAAGAAGGAATTAGAAAATCTATTTTACTAAAGAGTTCATGATAATTAATCTTTATTGTGAAGTTGGCTGGGCTTAGGATTACCTAGAAAACATACCCCTCCTTGTACTTTTGAATTTATTTCCAGAGAGGGAAGACTCAACTTGTATATGAACAGCACTATTCCAAGGGCTGGAATGTCAAATCGACAAATAGGGGAAAAACAAAAAACAAACAAACAAACAAAACAAAAACAAGTGAGACCAAAATAAATACCAGCTTTTTCCTTTGACTGCTTCCTGACTGTTATGCTGTGTGACCAAAGTGCCTCATGCCCCTGCTGACATAGTTTGACACTTTTGCAGTCACACCTCACTTACCATGATTTCCAGTGGTAACACAACATAAGCCCTTCCTTTTAATAGTTTTCTTTAATCAGATATTTTGACAGCAATGAGGAAAGTAATATAGGCCCCATAAAATTAGAGAGTGTTGGATTTATATCAGTTGATCTGATGAAAGGTAGTAGAAATGAGAGAAAAGAAGCCTACTGGAGAGTAAGACCACCATGAAAAATGCTTGAGAAATGTATCCTCCAAAAGCAGGTTCTGAGACTCTCAGGCCATTCTGCTGTGTGCTTTCTCTTTCGGATGGACTGCTCTAAGCAACTAGGCCAGGGAAACTGGGAAATCAGTACAGGAAGTCCTGATTTCTTTCACTCTTAGGACTAGCATGGATTTCTAAAATCTTCTTGGCATGGGGAGATTTAACTCAGAGCTTCCCACAAAATAGGGAAGCATTCAATTACTGAGTCATGTCTCCAGCCCCGTGGAGTAGAATTCTAGAAAGAGATTATTGATTCAGTATTCTTGTACAAGGTATGCTTAATAATACTTCTTGAAAGAAATGATGCCTCAGATGCCATTCTCAGGTTTAATTACGGCAAATTTTGGATTCTGGTACAAATATTAGTTTACATATAATGACTCATAGGACAACAAAGCAGGCCATACAAGGGCTGAAGACTGAAGCCCCGAGATCAAGTTGCTGTATGGGTCTGTGCTAGGTCCTCTGCATCCATGTGGTGAATGTTTAGCTTTGTGTTTTTGTTGAAACCCTAACATTGAGACAGGTGATGTCTATGATTTTTTTTTGTCTGCTCTTGGAACTCTTATCATTTTACTAGATTGTCTCATCTTGATATAAGGATTTGTGGTTAGTCTTATGACTTGTTCTGCCATGTTCAGTTGATATCCCTGGGTGGCCTGCTCTTCCCTGAAGGGAAACAGAAGAGTAGCAGATCTCAGGGTGCTGGGAGAAGGGCCACTTGGTAGAGTGGAGGGAGGGGAATACAATGGAATATAATGTATGAGAGAAGAAAAAAAAATCTTTCTTGGCCTATATTATTAGACTTTCCAAAAGAAAGTCAAACAGAACTCATAATTTCTGCCTGTGTTTTTGGAGTACAAGGAATTGACGCTATCCTACTGAATAGCGTCCTACTGAATCCTACTGAAACACTTTGGAAAATAAGCATAGGTAACAGGTGTGTGTATTAATTGCTTGATAAATTAACCAGATGGAATATGGGGTTACCAGCTTTAATTTCTTTCTTTTTTTTTTCTGGTGGGTTCAAACTTTGAATAATGGTACATGATGTTGTCGTCTTCCAAAATTCACTTTGGTGAATTACAAAATTAACTTACTACTGCATAAAAAGTCACAAATGAAAATAATCTGATTAACAAAAAAAGAAAAAACCGATTCTATGTTGAGCAGCTTTCACCACCATCCTGGGCTCATGTGGCCCATGGAAAATGGGAGAATGACATGAATTGTTTGGCGTTATTACTGGGAATAAACCTCACTTCGTATAAATCAAATGCATAGTCGGTTAGTTGTAATTGGATGAACAAAATTTTAACTGTGTACCTTGCTCGCTGTCATTAGTATATTCTCTCCCTTATCAAAACTGACAGAAATTCCTTTAGACCTAGTTACAGCAAAGCATGTTAACTCCGCGTGCTCAGGTAGCACTACAATCGGATGGTACTTTGCTTTGTTTCAGTGTGGGTTTTTTTTTTTTTTGTGGAACAATTGTACATTTCTTTTTAAAAATGTATTTATTTATTCCCTTTGCATCCAGATCATAGCCCCTCCCTCTTCTCCAGGTACCACTGTCAACCCCCTCCTCCTCCCTCTCCCCTCTCCTCCTCAGCAAAGGGGAGGCGCCTCCCTACCAACCCACCCCAGCTTATCAAGTTGCTTCAGGACTGAGCACAACCTCTTCCTCTGTGGCCTGGCAAACCCCAACAAAAAGCAGAGTCCTTGTCAGAGACAGTCCCTGCTCCCTTTACTAGGGAACCCACTTGAAGCCTGAGCTGTCCATTAGCTTCAACTGTTTAGGAAGTCCAGTCTATGCATGGTTCTTGGTTCTTCAGTCTTCACAAGTCCCTCTGGGCCTTCTTTGAGAAGCCTACCCTACTGTAGGTCTCTAGCCTGTCTCAGAGATACCCCGCCCCACAGTTTCGCTTCTCTTTGCATGCCCTCTATCCTCCTTCCTCCTCCACAGTTCTCCCCACATCAGAAACCGACACATATTTCCCCCAGCCCTTGGTCTCCTATCCTGTTCCCTCTGTTTGAGCACTTCCTCTGTCTTTTTTATTTGACCTTCTTAGTGAGATTCATGCATCCTTTTTTGGGCTCTCCTTGTTATATAGCTTCTTTGAATCTGTGAATTGTAGTATGGTTATTCTATATATCATATGGCTAATACCTGCTTATAAGTGAGTACATACCATGCGTGTCTTTCTGAGTCTAGGTTACCTCATTCAAGACGATCGTTTCTAGTTCCATCCATTTACCTGCAAATTTTATGATTTCCTTGAACCCCACAAGAAGACCAACAAAACTAAAATAACTGAGCCCAGGCGGTTCTGCAGAGACTGATGCACCGGTGGAGGACCATGCATGGAGAGGATCTAGAGCCCCTGCTCAGATGTGGCCAATTGGCAGCTCAGTCTCCATGTGGATCTTTGAGTGAGGGGAGCAGGGGCTGCCTCTATCGTGAACTCAATTGCCTGCTCTTTGATCACTTGCTCCTGACGATACAGCCTTGGCAGGCCACTGAGGAAGAGGATTCAGCCAGTCCTGATAAGACTTAACAAGCTATGGGCAAATAGCTATAGTGGAGAACTCCCCCTTTCTGTGGACTAGGGGAAGGGGATAGAGAAAAGAGAGAGGGTAGGACTGGTGAGAGTTGAGGAAGGGGGCTTCAATCGGGATATACAACGAATAAATTGTGAAGAAAAATTAAAATTAAAATAGAAAAAGAAACCTGAGTAGTATTTCATTGAGTTTTTTTACTCATTCATCAGTTTAAGAACATCTGGGCTGTTTCCACTTCCTGGCTATTACAAATAAAGGTACTCTGAACATAGTTGAGTAAATGTCTTTGTTGTATGATTGAGCACCTTTGGGTATATGCTGAGGACTGCTATAGCTGGGTCTTGTGGTAGAACTATTCCCATTTCATGAGAAACCTCCAGATTGATTTCCAAAGTGGCTGTATAAGTTTGCACTCCCACCAGCAATGGAGGAGTGTTCCTATTTCTCCTCATCCTCACCAGCATGTGTTGAATTTTTTATTTTAGCCATTGTGACAGGTATAAGATGGAATCTGAGACTCGTTTTGATTTACATTTCTCTGATAACTAATGATGTTAAACATTTCTTTAAGTACTTGTTGGCCATTTGATTTTCCTCCATTGAGAATTCTGTTTAGCTCTGTGCCCCATTTTAAAATGTGGTTTGTTTAATCTCTTGAGTTCCTTATTTATTTTGGATATTAGCTCTTGTCAGATGTAGGGTTGGTTAAGATCTTTTCCCAATTGGTAGGCTGACATTTTATTTTGTTGACAGTGTCTTTTGCCTTATTGAAGCTTTTCACTTTCAAGAGGTTCCATTTATTAATTGTTGATATTAGAGCATGAGCTGTTGGTGTTCTCTTCAGAAAGTTGTCTCCTGTGCCAATGAGTTCCAGGCTCTTCCCTGTTTGCTCTTCTAATAGATTTAGTGTCCCTGGTTTTATGTGAAGATCCTGATTCACTTTGACTTGAGTTTTGTGCAGGGTGATAAAAGGATTGACTTGCATTTTTCTACATGTAGACATCCAGTTAGACTAGCACCATTTGTTGAAGATGCTATCTTCTTTTCTATTGTACGGCTTCTTTGTCAAAATCAAATAATTTTTTTTAAATCAAGTATCCATAGGTGTATGGGTTTATTTCTAGGTCTTCTATTCGATTCCATTGATCCACCAGTCTGTTTCTCTGCCAGTACCATGCAGTTTTATTACTGTTGCTCTATAGTACAGCTTGAGATCAGGGGTGGAGATACCTCCAGAAGATATTTTATTGTACAGGATTGTTTTAGTTATTCTTTTGTTGTTGTTGTTGTTTTGTTTTTCAAGATCTGTAAAGAATTGTGTAGGTATTTTGATGGGAATTGCATTGAATCTGTAGATTTATTTTTGTAAGGTGGCCATTTTTACTGTTAATCTTACTGATTCACGAGCATGGGAGATCTTTCCATCTTCTGATATCTTTTTTTTAAATTTCTTTCTTCAGAGACTTGAAACTCTTGTCATACAGGTCTTTTATTTGCTTGGATAAAATTACACCAAGGTACTTTATATGTGGACAGTGTTGTTTCTCTGGTTTCTTTCTATTTATAGCTTGTATACAGGAGGAATCCTATTTTTTTTTTTTAGTTAATTTTCTACCCAGCCACTTTGCTGAGGGTGTTTATCAACAGTAGGAATTCCCTAGAAGAATTTTTGAGGTCACTTTACTATCATATCATCTGTGAATAGTGATACTTTGATTTCTTTCTTTCTGATTTGGATTTCCTTGATCTCCTTTAGTTGTCTTACTGCTTTAACTAGGACTTCAAGCACTATATTGAAGAGATTCAGAGAGAGTGGGTAGCCTTCTCTTGTCCCTAATTTCAGTGGGATTGCTTTAAGTTTCTTTCCATTTAGATTGATGTTGGCTATAGGTTTTCTGTATATTGACTATATTGTGATTGGGTATGTGCTTTGTATATATGTGATTGATATTTTTGGATTTTGTCAAAAGGCTTTTCAGCCTCTAATGAGATAATCATGTTGTTTTTTTTGTCTTTCAGTTTGTTTATATGGTGGATTACATTAATGGATTTTTGTATATTGAAACATCCCTGCATCCCTGGGATAAAAATGTGCTCGTCAGGGTGGTTGAATATTTTTTTTATTTCTGAGTTTGATTTGAGATAATTTTATTGAGTATTTTTTCATCAATATCCATAAGGAAAATTGCTCTAAAATTCCATTTCTTTGTTGGGTATTTGTGTGGTTTAGGTATCAGAGTGACTGTGGCCTTATAGAGTTTCACAGTGTTCCTTCAATTTCTATTTTGTGGACTAGTTTTAGGAGTATTGGTTGGAGCCTTTTGAAAGTCTGGTAAAATTCTGCACTGGAACCATCTGGACCTGGGCTTTATCGGGTTGGGAGACTTTTAATAACTACTTCTATTTCCTTAGGGGATTTAGGTATATGTAAATTGTTTACATGATATTGATTTAATGTTGGTAAGTGGTATCTACCAAAAAAAATCATCCATTTCATTTAGGTTTTCAAATTCTGTGGCATACACAATTTTGAAGTAATCCCTAACAATTTTTTTTTATTTCATCAGTTTCTGCTGTTATGCCCCCCTTTTCCTTTTTAATTTTGTTAATTTGGATACTATTCCTCTGTCTTTTAGTTAGTTTGACTAAGGATTTGTCTTTCTTGTTGATTTTGTCAAAGAACTAGCTCTTGGTTTTGTTGATTTTTTTCTTTGTTTCTAAGTTATTGATGTCAACCCTGAGTTTGATTGTTTCCTGCCATCTACTCCTCTTGGGTGTGTATGCTTCTTTTTTTCTAGAACTTCCAGATGAGCTGTTAAGTTGCTAGTATGGGATTTCTCCAATTCCTTTTTGAAGGCATTTGATGTTATGTATTTTCCTCTTAGCATGCCTTTCGTTGTGTCCCATATGTTTTGGTATGTTGTACCTTCATTTTCATTGAATTATAGAAAATAATTAATTTCTGTCTTTATTTCATCCTTAACCCAGTGACCATTGAGTAAAGAGTTGTTCACATTCCACAGCTTTGTAGACTTTCTGTTGTTTCTGTAGTTGTTGGGTTCCAGCTTTAATCCATTATGGTCTGATAAGACATGAGGGTTATAAGTCTGGGTTAGTGGAAAGATATTGTTTAAACTTGGTTTCGTCATGAAATATCTTGTTTTCTCCATCTACGGTGCTTGAATGTTTTGCTGGGTATAGTATTCTGGGCTGACATCTGTCATATCTTAGCATTTGCAGGATGTCTGTCCAGACCATTCTGGCTTTTAAAGTCCCTGTTGGGAATTCTGGTGTAATTCTTACAGGGATGCCTTTATATTTTATTAGGCCCTTATCCCTTGCAGCTTTTAATATTTTTTTATTTGCTCTATTCATTTAGCATTTTTATTTTTATGGATTGGAAGTAATTTTCTTTTCTGATCTAATCTGTTTAGTGTTGTATAGGTTTCTTGTACGTTTAGAGGCATCTCCTTCATTAGGTTAAGAAAATTTTTTTTCTATGATTTTGTTAAAGATATTTTCTGAGTTTTAGAGCTGGGAATCTGCTCCTTCTTCTATCCCTATTAGGTTTTGTCTCTTTATGGTGTCCCAAATATTTTGGATATTTTGTTAGAAGCATTTTAGATTTATCATTTTCTTTGACCGATGTATTGATTTCTTCTAGTTTATCTTCTATGATTGAGTCTCTCTTCCATCTCTTGTAGTCTGTTGGTGGTGCTTTCGTCTATAGTTCCTGTTTTCTTTCTTAGGTTTTCTATTCACAGGATTGCCTCAGAGTGTGTTTTTGTTATCTTTCTTTATTTCTTTGTATGTCTTTTTCTTTCTTCCTCTAATTACTCCTCCTCATCCTTTTCTTATTGCTTCTTGTTTTCTTTTTAGGTCTTGAATAGTTTTATTCAGATCCTTCCCCCATATGCTTATATTTTTCTGTATTTCCTTAAAGGGATTTAATAATTTCCTTTACCTGTTTCATTGTATTTTCCTGTATTTCTTTGAGGGGTTTTATTTTCCTCATTTAAGGCCACTGTCACTTTCATGACCTCGGATTTAAGATCATTTTCTTGTGCTTCAGCTGTGATAGTTTCTCCAAGGTTTTCTGTGGTAGGGTATTTGATCTCCATTGGTGTCATATGAACCTGGGTTTTGTTGCTTGCTGTCCTCTAGCCATCTGGTTGTCTCTGGTGTTGGCAGGCTTGGAGGTCTCTACTAGCCCCTGATGGCTGTCACCTTTGGTAGCTACTAATATCTGTCTCCTCTCTTCTGGCAGTCTCCAGTGGCCACTGTCCCTAGGACTGCCAGTAGACCTAGCTACCCATAAGTTGGCAAGTGGAACAGACCTCTCTTCAGCTGGTGGTCTCTAATGGCTGTTGTCCCTGAGACCAAAGGCTGAGCTGGCACCTGGAAACTAGCTCTTGGTAGGTTTGGGGTCAGTTCTAACCTCTGCTGGCAGTCTATTACTGTGTCCCTAGAACTGCAGGGTGAGCTGGCACCACAGACCTAGCCCCAGTGGGCTGGGGCAGACCTCCCATCTGCTGACAGTTTCCAATGGCTAGTATCCCTGGGACCTTAGGCTGAGCTAGCACGTAGGGATTGGCTCACAGAGGTCACAGAACAGACCTCACATCTGCTGGTGGTCTCTAACGGTCCCTGTCCCTCATAATCATATATTTTAATAGTTCTTATCTTGCATTTACTCTTGCCTTTTGAGATCTTTGAGAATCTTTTCTTTTGGGACGGACTTAAAACGTTTCTGTACTTTAGATGATATCCAAAATTTGTTTTGTTTTTCTGTTTGTTTCTCTGGGTTTTTTGTTTGTTTGTTTGTTTGTTTTGAGTCAAGAGTTTCTCTGTATAGCCTTGGCTGTCCTGGACTCACTTTATAGAACAGGCTAGCATTGAACTCACAGACATCTGCCTGTCTGCTTCCCTGAGTGCTTGGATTAAAGGCTTGTGCCACCATACCCAGCTTACCCAGAATACCTTTATTTAAAAAAAATTATTGTGTGTGATTTTTTGTATTTGTCATGGTATGGATGCTTGCATAACTGCACAAGTGTGGAAGTCAAAGGACAGTTTATCGAAGTCAGTTCTCCTCCACTATGTAAGTCTCAAGGACTCACCGCAGTTTGTCAGGTTTAGCAGCCAGTGCCTTTACTAGCTGACTCAAGTCAGTGATACAATATAATAATTTTAGATGTGAATTTTATAGAAAATTCATACATACAGGACATTTTAAACAATTACTATTTCTATAACAAGAACCAGAACTATCATCTACATTTTCGGACGAAAACAGTAAATAATGATTCTAATTCCCAGAATTCATTTTTTTTAAATTAATTCACTTTATATCCCAATTGTAGCCCTCTTCTCCCTCTCCTCAAGGTTCTACCTTCACTCCCTCCTCCCCTCAGCAAAGTGGAACCCTTCCTACCAACCCACCTCAGCACAGGTTGCAACAAGTCTTAGGGCAGCCTTTTCCCTGTGGCCTGGTGATTCATCCCTGCCAGGGGAAAGTGATCAAAAAGCAGGCCACAGAGCTCATGTCAGAGACAGCCCTGACCACGCTCCCCTTACTAGGGCACTCATATAAAGACTGAGCTGCCCATAGGCTATATCTGTGTAGGAGGCCTGGTCCCATCCACCCATGGTTTTAGTTAGTGCTTTAGTCTCTGCAAGCTTCTATGGGCCCTTGTTCATTGGCTCTTTCATCCTCTTGTGGAAATCCTGTTCCTTCCAGGTCCTTCTATCCTTCTCCCCATTTTTCAACAAGATTCCTTATGCTTTGTCCAGTGTTTGGCAACATCTGTTCTGATCCAATGATGGGTGGAGCCTCTCAGAGGACAGCTATGCTATGTTCCTGTCTGAAAGCATAGCAGAGTATTATTAATAGTGTCAGAGGTTGGCTCTCTCCCATGGTCTCAGGTTGGGCCAGGCATTGGTTGGACGTTCACTCAATCTCTGCTTTATCTTTACCCCTGCATATCTTGTAGGCAGGATAAATTGTGCAGGGGAGATTTTGTAGGTGGGTTGGTGTTCCCCTCCCTCTGTGAGGACTCCTGTCTATTAAAAGGGTGTCTTCTTCAGTCTCTATGACCCTTGCTACTAGTAGTCTCACCTAGAGACATTCCCATATCCTCACAGAAGCCTACCCTGTTGTAGATCTCCAGCTTGACAGATAGATGCTCCCACCCATGGTTTCTCTTCTGTCTGCAGACCCTCTGTCCTCCTCTCTGGGGGCTCTCCCCAGGTCTGATCTCCCCATTTCTCTCCGTTCTCCCTCTACTAACTTGTTCCCCCACTCACCTTCTGCTGTCTATTATGTTTCCCCTTCTGAATGAGATTTAAGCTTCTTCCCTTGGGTCATCCTTGTTACCTCTATTCTTTGGGTCTTTGAACTGTACTATGTTTATCCTGTCCTCTGTGACTAAAATCTGCTTATAAATGAGTACATACTATGTGTGTCTTTCTGGGTCTAAGTTATCGCATTCAGGATGATCTTTTCTAGTTCCATCCCTTTTGCCTGAAAATTTAATGATTTCCTTGTTTTTAATAGCTGAGTAGTGTTCCATTGTGTATGAATCTAGAAATAGTTTTTTGATAATATGAATCACCAGAATATAGTGAAAACCTAGGAACCACTATACTTATGAATTGTTGTTGCTTACAGTGAAAATGAATTACCCAAAATGAATTGCCCAAAAACCTAAGTAGGATTTTCTCCAAATGTAGTTTATTACGTCTGTATTGTATTATTCTGACAAAACATACATTTCAAATGAAGGGAAATAAGCACAATTGTAATCATCACTAGTGTTGATTTTTATTTTTATCCAATATTACATAGGATAAAGAGACCATTTATTTGGAACTATTTTCTTTTTTAAATTAAAACTATTTCAAATTAAAAGAAAATGAAAATATAACAAAATAAAAGGATTTACAATTAATGAAATGTGGTAATATACTACATGAAATTTTTCATAAAGCTAAACTCTATCATGAACATTTACATACAAATACTTACATTTCATGTATATACATATATATGTATGTGAATGAAATGTAAGAATTTTTATATACATACACATATATATTTAAAGTCTTCAGATCTCTTAGCATCTTATAGATGAGGTATGTGCTATAATTTGAATTTTGAATCTCTCTCAAATCATATGTGAATACAGTTTGCTACTTGAGATGATACTACTGGGAATACTTGGAACCTTCACTTGTGAGAGCTTTGAGTTACCTGTGAAATTCCCAGAGTAGAAAATGATACTCATTAGCTGTTCTATGCTCTCTTTTTCTTGAATAATCGCTTTGCTCTGTCATATGCTCCCTCTTTAATGGGCCACCTTGACACAGAACCAAGGAAACGGGACTACTTAATTATGGACTGGAAACTTAAAATTTTTAAGCCAAAATTAAATTTTTAGCTTTATATATTGGGTTTACCAGATATTTTGTCATAGTTCACAGTGTAGTGGAGTCTAATTATCTGGTAAATCACTGCTGATTCTACCTTGTGTGAAAGCACTTGAGATTAGAAAATCATTGAAGTATAATCTGAGTAAAAATGTAATATATATTGAAAATAATAATCCCATGTAAGTTGAACAGAGGAGATACCTTAGTCAGTATCGTGTTTGCAGTGCAAACATGAGGTCTTGAATCTGATCCACAGAACACACATTAAAAAAAAAAAACCCATCTTTGAAGAATCAGAAACAGGAAGATCTCTGGAGTTTACTGGCCAGTTAATCTACTGTAATTGGTAAACCAAAAGTTCCAACGGGAGATTTCATCTGTCTAGTTTCCTCTCTACTTCTGTGATCAAAGCTTGGCTAAAAGCAACTTAGGGAATACGTTCAGCCTAAGTTTCATCATAGAGGAAAGTTACAACATAAATTTAAGACAGAAACATGGAACAGAAGTTATGGAGGAATGATGCTTGCTGGCCTTCTCAGGTTCATGCTCAGCTAGTTTTCTCATGTAGCTTAGAATCACATGCTTAAGGATGAGTACCACACTCACTGGGATGGGTCCCCTTCCATCCCTCAACAGTCAAGATAATCTCTCATAGACCTGACCACAGAGCAACCTGAGAAAGAATTTCTCAACTGACATGATGGTGATGGTGATAGTGATGATGATGATTTTAATATATTGATTTTAGTCCAGGTCAAGTTGACAGTTAATGCTACTTAGGACTTTGTCTAAAAAAAAAATAAAGGTAGACAGTACCAGATGAGGGACAGCTGATATTGTCCGTTGGCCCTTAAATGCAAACGTATAATGTACATGTGAACTCACACACAAAGTTGAACATATACATACTAATACATATCCACATATACCAAAAGTCAGATCATAGTAAAAGCAAAAGGGTATAAATTGTAAAATGCTATAATGTAAATGTTATATAACTTTTTAGGGATAGCAACTCTATGCAGAATAATTGTGGAAGACAATGTTTTCTGACTGTTTAAGGAGAGACTGCAAGCATTTTGAACATCTACATTTTTCTGTCATTATTGTTGTTAACCTGAACTCTAAAGGCAGGTGTCTAAAGGCAGGTGTCTATTAGCCCATAAAAATGTTATGACAATGATTGAATTTTTTCGTTTTATATAAGATATAATTACTTCACTTCTCAGTTCACTTTCTGGCCTCTAAATTGCCCAGTAAACTTTTTCTTAGTTCCTTTCTATATTCTTTCTTTTTAACATATTTGTTTTCCACTCACTCACTCTAAAATCAATGGCCCATTTCTTATTGTTGTCACACGTTCACACGCACACAAACACACACACACACGCACTTAATAATAAATCCAATATGGTAAATATCAAACATTCATTTTCTTTCGGTCTATTTACTACTTGTCTTCCTTTACTGTATGATTGTATATGGAAATAGGCAAGGTAATAGCTGAGTTTATATTGAAGAATGAATGTTCAGTATCTATTTCAATGATTATAAGACATAGGAGAGTTACGTTAATTGTATAGTATGCTTTTTATACAAAGTTTTATACAAACTTTTTATACAAACTATAAAAAGAGAAGGTAAAGTTAGATTTTTTAGTGAATAAAAGTCCTGGATATAGTCATTTACTCTGAAAGAGTGAAACCAGGAAAATACGTTGAGAGAATTATTATTCTTTGTTTTATAAAAATTCCTGGAGAAAACATTCAAAAATACAATAAAGAACTTCCATTAAGTCACAAAAATTGAAATTAAAAAGGTCAAAGCATATCAGAAATCAATTTAACAATCAGTAATATATATTATATATAATATATAGGTGCATACTAAATTTGCTTTATATGTTTGATGTTTTATATGTTTGATGCTTTTCATATTTGATATTCCTTATATCAAATACAAATTAAAGCAGAATGTTTGTTTCTTACACTTGATAATCCTTAGGAGCTCAAGATAAAAGAAATCAAATTTGTTTTTGTGGTTTGTTTTGGTTTTATAAGACAGGGTTTCTTGTTTAGCCTGGACTGTCTTGGAACTCTCTCTCTCTTTTCTTGCTGATTATTTCTGTTTAATCTTTAAATTTTTTTTTATTATTAGTTACATTTTATTAACTCTGTATCCCAGCTGTATCCTGCCCCCTTATTCCCTTCCAATCCCACCTTCCCTCCCTCATCTGCTCCCTACCCCTTTCCAAGTCCACTGATTGGGGAGGACCTCCTCCTCTTTCATCTGACCCTGTTTTATCAGGTATCTTCAGGACTGGCTGCCAAGTCTTCCTCTGTTGCCTAGCAGGGTTGTTCCTCCCTTGCAGGGTGGGGAGGTCAAAGAGCCAGTCATTGAATTCATGTCAGAAATAGTACCTGTTCCCCTTAGTAGGGTACCCACTTGGATATTGAGCTTCCATGGGCTACCTTTTAAACCAGCCTGACCTTGAATTCACAGAGATCCACATATTTCTGCCTCTCTTATGCTGGGAATAAAGGCCTGTACCACTGTGCTCATAGAAAGTCATGTTCTTTTAGTGACCATATAACTTGGGAGGGACATCTGTTAAGTGAATTTAGATATTTGGGGAAACAAAACAAAACAAAACCAATACCAGAAAATATACCATAGCATCATTTCAAGATATCTGCCCTCCTAATGAGTTGTTTCTCATTGGCTTCTTTTATGGGCCTCCAAAGATGCTGTAGGAGTGTGTGTAGGAAACAAAAGAAGTAGTTACATAAAAATAAAGATTTATTTAATTCAAAACTAAGCACACATGTTTTTAAGAGGAAGGTGAGGTGGCTCCTAGTGATGCTGGGGGAAAGATGTCCAGGTGATGAAACTTTCATCCAGGCAGGAGCAAGCCTATTTGCAATTGACAAAATTTCATATAAATTACAATGTCAAAATTTCATATATACCTATATGTGCAATTAAATACATATTAATTTTAAAATCCCTATAGGGGACAGCCTTGTTATTAATACGGTGAGGAGCAGATGCTGTAGCATATGGCATACTAACTCATATTTATGTTAATTTTATGTAAATAGGATTTTAATACAGTAACATTAATCTGGAGTTTCATTGGTTTTCTGATATATCACTTTACCATCTTTTAGATGAGATTAATGTAAGTAGTTTAAAGTACTCAAAAAGTCCTTTTTAGAAGAATAAAAAGCAATGACTCACTTACATTTTTATCACATATATTTAAATAGAATGTCAATTTTATTAAGAAACTAAGAGTTTATCTGGATGGGTTCTCTTTAACTTTAGGCAGATATTTAAATACACAAATGAGAAATAAGTATAGTAGTGCAGGAAAGAAACTTCAAGTTCTATTTCAGCTAAATAAATTTCCAATTAGATAAGCAAAAAAGGTATGCACTTCATTTTCCTTTTGTAGCTTTACAACTCAATGAAAACCAACTCAGATCTTTAAAAAAAAAAAAAAAAACAGAAGTCTAGACTACGATCAGGTGAGTGTGGGGGAAAAAAAGACCTTGCCAGTGTGTTCAGAAAATCTTTAGAGATCTCAATATGCAATGCATATTGGGCTATAGAACTAACACTGTAATGTAATGAAATGAAGTCCCCACTTACCTAAATTTAGGGTTATATTCCAACCTTCAGACTATGTAAAACATCTTTAGAATAAATTTTTATAAAATTATACTTAAAATTGATGTGTAATTCTAAATCTTTCATAGTTGATAGTAAAGGAAATTATGTGAGAAAATGTTCCTCCATTAATATAGAAGAAAATGTAAGTTTTCTACTTAGTATATCTGTGTTGAAATTTAATTGATGTGTCAAATTATCTGTTTATTTTTTATTGGAATGGAATTTTACTATTTTAGGGAGCTATCAGGGCTCAAGACATTTGTAAAGGAAAAGTATGTTTAACTAAATGATCTCATATTATCTTTTAGAAAGATATGTTTTGTCCTAATCAATTGATCACTGAAAGCATAACCATAAATAACATAAATGTAGACGTAAAGTGTGCTGTTATAGCACAAAAAATACTGCTGAATCATAGAAATCTACTACATCTAGATATAGGAGGAAGAATATTTGATGATCCAGCTGGAATCCTGAATTGTTCATAGACAAGATATTCTTTTCAATTATAGCATACACACATTTTATTTTATTTTTATATAATTTATTTTTATTTTATGTCCATTGGTGTTTTTCATGCATACATGACCATGTGAGGATGTAAGAATCCCTGGAACTGGAATTACAGACAGGTGGATATGCTATGTATTTGCTGGGAAATGAACCCAGGACCTCTGGATGAACAACCAGTGCTCATAAACACTAAACCATCTCTCCAGCCACACAATTTATTTTAAAGGACTATAATGCTCTTAATTTATGTGGAAAGGTGCAGGGTTCTATCATATCCTGTCTTAAGGCAGTCAGTGTTTCCTTAAGTGGATAAAGGGCATATTACACAAAGAACAGTGAGTGGGCTCGCTTCAAGTTTGAAAATCCTGCCATTCTTAGAAACAATCACTGCAGTTTGTCAATTACATGTGCATTTATTTCACACTAACGAAACCAGAAAAATACTAAAGAGAATCTAGAAGATTTTTTTGAATTCAAGTATCATGGACACCTTAAGTAGAAAATAATTTCATTTGTGGGACATCTTCAGGAATTTAGTTTGAAAAATAATTTAAAAAATAGCTGCTGAAACTCAAGAATGAAGCATGTACAGTCTTTTTAATTTTTTCTTCACAATTTATTCATTATATATACCAATTGAAGCCCCCTCCCCCGTCTCACCTCCCGCCATTCCCATCCCTTAGTCCACCGAAAGGGGGAGTTCTCCACTATTGCCATCTTCCCTTAGCTTGTTAAGTCGATGAGGCCTTGCTAGGCCACATAGGAAGAGGATCCAAGCATGCACAATCTTATGTCACCTTGTGTGGTGGTTTGAATAGCCTTGGCCCCATAGACCGATGTGTTTAAATGGTTGGTCCATAGGGAGTGGCACTGTTGAAGGTGTGGCCTTGTTGGAGTAGTGTGCCCTTGTTGAAGAAAATGTGTCACTGTGGGGGTGAGCTTAGCAGTCTCCAATGCTCAAGCCAGGCCGAGTGTGGTACACAGTCTGCTTCTGCTGCCTGCGGATCAAGATGTGGAATTCTCAGCTCTTTCACCCGCACCATGTCTGCCTACTTACCACTCTGCTTTTCGCCATAACGATAATGGACAAAAACCTCTGAAAATGTAAGCCAGCCCATTTAAATGGTTTCCTTTACAAGAGTTGCTGTGGTCATGGAGTCTCTTCAAAGAAGTAAAACTCTAAATAAGACACCTAGTAAGCATTATTGACACACAACTGATATATAAAACATCACAGAAGTGTATAAAGTATCATGGAAGTAATTATATTACTAGAGTGATTAGGTATTTCATTCAGGAGACAGACATCATGTTAAAGGTCAGTTTATTTTCTTTTTGTTACAAAATCTGTGGTTATTGGGATGCTTCAGGGATTTACAATCCAGCCATAGCGAGAGGACAGGCATGTCATCATCAGGGGAATAGGATCAGACCATGTATCGTAATTGGACAACAGCTGTCAATTTAATCTGACAAGATTCCTGCCAATGAGGACCACTCTAAAAGTTCAACTGCTAGGGTAAAGACTTGATATGTCACCGAGGGATGTTGGGCTGAAGTCTGACAATAAACCAGCAGTTGCTAATGCAGTTTAGAATTGCTGTAAAAATTTATTAGAAACCAGAGACTGTAAAATTACTATACTTCTTTAGAAGTGGTTTTTTCCCCCCCTTGCTGAATATTTATGTGGTGTTTAATGCACGGCACATGTTCTAAAACTTGTTTCCTGATGGTGTAAAAGAAGTCTATTATAATGCACATGAAATTGCACGGAATTCAATTAAATGCTTGAGAGGGTAAGTAGAATGTCCACCTGTAAGCCATTTTGACAAGTTTCCTTTTTTTTTTTTTCGTTGATGGTTTTGGTGTCCAAAAATTTAAGGGGTTTCAATAATTGTTCTTATGTGGTAAGAAACAAAGGATATTTACATTCAATTGAGGACTAATTTAACCAGAACCTAAAAGCCTGTAAAATGTGGAGGAGCAGCATTCTAACTGTGTTATTTAGAAGAGACGATCACGAATTTTAAATCTAAAATAGTTATTAGATGGAAATGCCATTGCGGCTGCAGAGAAAATCTATGCAACTCATGTGGGGTTAGCACAGGTAAGGAGAAAGGCAGCATATTATGATGCTCTAGTTTTTCTTTTTGTACCATGTCTTCTCTTCACATGGTATTGGCACATAAGGAAATAGATACACTAACTCCTCTATATAGAAGAGAAAATTAATATATATTTTGAAAGTTCCACATAGGCCCAAGCCATAGCTTAAGAGGAAACACTGATAGCCTATCAACTAATACTAAATTTGCTCAACCAACTTTTCCTTTCATATCTCTCAGAGACTTCACTTTGTCATGGTTGTGGATGTACTAGTGCAGAAGCAGTTAAAATTATGCAGCAGGGCAAATACATACTCATAAGTTAAAAGTGATACATTCTGAGTACAGACCTTTAAGTGGTCAGCATGCCTTTCAAAGTTATATATATCTATAGATAGATAGATAGATAGATAGATAGATAGATAGATTATAATATATACATATACACACACATATTGACCTAAATTGGTCAAGTCTACTTTTCTGTCATGCTTTAATTTCCCACTAGATAAACCCATCAGATGAATTTACTCAATTAGCTCTCACCATTTTGTTCCCTGGTTCTGTGTTTATTCCACATTTTCCTGTACACTTAAACGGAATATAAACCCTATGCTGGCTATCATCAAGAGGAGTCTTTAACTTGTGTCACTTCTTTCTTCATGGGGATCTGGGGAAAGGCACGTAACACTATTATGAAAGAAAGACATCAGGATCACTCTGAAATGGCTGGGAAAAATGACAGGATTATTAGGCATACCTATACAGAGGCTCTGGTTTGGCAGTCAATCTATCATTGCCCCCTTTCCTTTCAAGAATGAAGCAATTTCTGCCTTGAGGACTGTGACTGCTCACGGACCTGCACTTCAGACTTCCCTACAGCTCCTCCGCATTCGTTTCTGCAGACTTGGCACTCTTATTCCACTTCACACTAATTGTGATTGCTGACTCGTGCCTGGATGGGAGGCTGCCAAAAGGGCAGGTATCCCAGAGAGACATCATTACCCAGGTTGGCAAATACCTGAGAGCCCTGATTTAATGATACAATCTTATTTTTACAGCATGGGGCAGGCTGCCAGTCTCTCAGCATCAGTGCCTGGCTGTAATATTATTTGGCAACAGCCTTTCATATTCTTTTGCAGAATGGAAAGAAATAAGCCATGAAGATATAGATCAATGGTAGATGATCAGATACCTGGGAAGAGGAAGGAACAT
Source organism: Pachyuromys duprasi (assembly GCA_028658305.1). NCBI lineage: Eukaryota > Metazoa > Chordata > Mammalia > Rodentia > Muridae > Pachyuromys > Pachyuromys duprasi. The sequence continues at coordinate 28,287,084 of CM053757.1, read as the reverse complement.
GTGAATAGCTCTAGGCACAAATATTTATCTAATTACTGAAAAATAAAATAAAAATCACTTGCCTAGTATAACTTCAAAAATTATATCCAGGAGGAAGGTGTGCATTATAGAATCAGTGTGCTTTAACAAATAGACATTGCTGTGATATTCACTCTGAAATTCAGGTCACTGGTATGTCATTGAAATCTTGATGGAACTGGTATGACAGGGGACAGAAGCTCCTTGTAGTCTTCAGAAGGGTACACCAGGGCAGTCTTCAAATTCTCTGTTAAAGTCTAATGCTGCATCCTCAAAAACAGAGAAATAGTGTCCCTTCTAGCTTGCGTGGTGATTTCTAATGTAAAAAATAATATACAAGGTCTTTGAAATTCTAACAATTAAGTTTTGGGATTTCCATTGGCAGTGACAACCAGTGGGAGAAATTGCATTTAGATATTTCAAAATGATGTACTCAAGAAATATAGACATACATAAAGTGTGTCACATGTACACAAAACCACAGTAGAACACATAGATCTAAGCAGAACGCATGCCCTGCTTGTTTTCATTCACTCTAGTAGAGGCTGCTTATATCAGCACTTGTGGGTGCCTGGTTGTATTTTCCACATTGATAAATCAGAATTGCTGAAACTTCACAGATCCTTTAAGGGCACCTATTATTCACACCACAAAAATTAACCCTTTAAACACTCTGAACATTTAAAGGAAAAAAGTCTGTTGAATTAATATCTGAAAGTGAAACTACTATTCAACAACTCGATTAGTTTATTTTGTAAAATAACCACTTAAGTTTCTTCCATTGCCCCTCTTTGTACCTGCAACCGTGTATGTGAAAGTGCCTGATTTTTAAAATTAATTTATTTTTTATTAATTACAGTTTATTCACTTTTATCCCAGCCATAGCTGCCTCCCTCATACCCTCCCAGTCCCACACTTCCTCCTTCTTCTCTTATGCCCCTCCCCAAGTCACTGATAGGGGAGGTCCTCCTCCCCTTCTCTCTGACCCTAGTGTAATGGGTTTCATCAGAACTGGCTTTTTTGTCTTCCTCTGTGGCTTCTAAGGCTGCTCCCCACATCAGGGAGAGGTTTTCAAAGAGTCAACAACTGAGTTCATGTCAAAAACAGACCCTGTTCCTATTACTAGGGAACCCACTTAGAAACTGAGCTGCCATGGGCTACATCTGTGCAGGGCTTCTGGGTTATCTCCATTCATGGTCCTGATTTTTTTTTACACATTTGCTAACACTGAAATTTCAAACCTTTGGAAGTTCATCTTTTTCAATAGGTGAAAAGTAAATATCCTTTGTTTTGTTTTTTGTTTTTTGTTTGTTTGTTTTTTTCCAAAGTGCTAGTCTAATGTGTGAATACAAGAACTTTGCAACATTTTAATGTCTGTGATTCAGGAACATCACACAGCTGTAAAAGATAAGAGATACCATTTCAAATTCATGAAATTGCTCACCATGTTAGCAGCTAAGCATGTGAGTCTTTTCTAATCAGATTAAATTAACCAGCATATAGATTTCATTTTAATAGACACTAATTCAGGACCATCAACTAAACTTATTGTGAGTAATTATGGTTTTGAAAATGAATGGTTAAATAAGGGTAAAACTTTCTAGATTCTAGGCATATAATTATACTCAATTTAAATCAATCTTTAGTGTGATAACTTAAGTATCTAGCTTCAGGCAAATGTTGGAAACAGGATTTTTATAGTACCAACCCTCAACTGAGAAGAAGTTACTACCTAGTTAAAACAGTTGAAGTAAAACCAACAACACAAAATCCTCATTAAAAACTTCTCCCCCCCCTTGTAAAATTCTCCCTTGTAATAAAGTAAATTTTGTCAATAATGACATCATCATAGTTATATACAAGTCTTTAAAGACTCAATGTAGACAACAACACACATGGTAAGTACATATATTGGGCAGTTTTGTTGTTATTATCACCGTAAAACCATGCCAATTATGCGAAATTATTTAATTCTGCAGCACAACTCAAAGCTTGACTCTGTTCTTTTCTGCCACGGTTCCTGGTAGATCAACTAGGCTTCAGTTGATGGTCCCATCTCAAGAAGTATACGGCCAGCCAAAACTGAAGCCAATAGGCTTTTAAATAAAATAAAAAACAAAACAAAACAAAACAAAAAAAAACAAAAAAACAGGACACTGGGGCCAGCAAAGGGGTGGAGATGGACTCTGAAAGACTAATTGGAGGATCTGAGTATGAATGTGGTTAAAATATAATGTGCAAAATTCTCCTTAATTACCTCAACCTGAGGGGGGAGCAGCCTTACCAGGCCACAGAGGAAGACAATGCAGAAACCCCTGATGAGACCTAATAGAATAGGATCAGAAGGAAGGAAAAGAAGACCTTCCCTATCAGTGGACTTTGGGAGGGGGCATGGGTGGAGAGGTGGAAGGAATAGAGGGTTTGGGAGGGGAGGGGGAAGGCGCTACAGGGGGGATACAAAGTGAATAAAGTGTAATTAAGAAAGAAAAATTCTCAAACAATTACAACATACTTTTTTTTAATTTTATTAATTTATTTTTTTTTGTTATCAATCACAGGTTAGGTACGTTGCATCCCAAGCGTAGCCCCCTCCCTCATTCCCTCCCTCCCTCCCAAACCCTCCCTCATCTCCTCCCCACCCCCTCCAAGTCCACCAACAGGGGAGGAC
>CM053757.1:28209283-28282553 GCA_028658305.1 Pachyuromys duprasi | reverse complement strand
CTTATTGATTGTTGATCTTAGAGCCTGTGCTGTTGGTGTTCTATTCAGGAAGTAGTCTCCTGTGCCAATGAGTTCTAGGGTCTTTCCCACTTTTTCTTCTAACCGGTTTAGTGTGTCTGGTTTTATGTTGAGGTCTTTGATCCACTTGGACTTTAGCTTTGTGCAAGGTGATAAATATGGATCTATTTTCATTTTTCTGAATACAGATATCCAGTTGGACCAGCACCATTTGTTGAAGATGCTGTCTTTTTTCCATTGAATACAACACACTTTTAAAAATACCAAACAGTTAAAATGTAGTATAGAGTTTTCAGGTAAAGAGGAACTTACACATATTAAGGACAGACAAGGAAATGTCAAGGATGATTTTTGTATTACCTATTGCTTTTACAATATATACTGTTTAACAAAAGTCACTAACTGGGCCTGGGGAAATGTATTAGTTGGTGAATGATTTCTTACATAAGCAGGAAGGCCAGAGTTTGATAACGAAAACCTCAAGTGTGGTGGATACTCATTTAGAATCACAGCAATGGTGAGGCTGAGTCAAGTGGATCCCTGGGGATTGCTGGCCAACCAGCCTGTCTTACTCAGTGAGTTCTCAGCCAGTAATCCACATATCAAAAACAGGGTAGAGGCAGAAGAGATGACTCAGCAGTTAACAACACTGACTGCTGTTCCAGAGGACCTAGATCTATCCCCAATATCCACATCACAGCTCACAGCCATCTGGAACTCTAGTTCCAGATGATCAGATGCCTTCTTTCCCCTTCTGTTGGTACTGCGCATGTGTGTTGTGCAGATATAAGTGCAGGCAAAACAGTCATATACATAAATGATTAATTTTAAAATAATTAAAAAATATAAAAGTAAGACACAAGGTTGGTGGCTCCTGGTGGATGACATCTAGAGATGACCTCTGACCTCCATGTCCATATGTGAGCACAGATACGTACATATGTGCACATACATGTATACCCCTCCTCCATTCCATAGAATTAATGATAATGCTTATATTAATTTGTGACTAGAGGTGCTTAAAGAGGATTAAGATTCAAACTAACACATAGTTTTAAGAAAATATTGCCATAAGTAGAATAGGGGCTTGGGTACATTTCTGTTTCAAAAAATTGCTTTAAAAGCTCAGCCACACATGAACTATTCAGAACAGAGCAGTGTAGAAGGCTAAAGCAAAATTACAGGTTTTTTTTTTTCTGTAATCTAAGGGCTTTGCCTTCCTCTGGTCATACTAGCATGATCTTGATCAAATATTTAAGGATTTAAACATATGAGTTCAAACCTTGGCTTCAACTCCTACCTAAATATATCTTGAAAACTTTCTTAATTTCATTTCTTAATAATATTGAAATAGAAATGCTGAGGACCACGGCCTGTTACAGTATCTTGTTTGGAGTAAGTCAACTAGTATTCTTTAAAGATTTCAGAACAGTGTATTAATGGAAATCTTTACTATATAGATGTTACTATAACTCCTCAGGGAGAACAACAGAGCCAAAAATTTCTGGGCCCAGGGGGGCCTGCAAAGACTGATACTCCAACTAAGGAACATGCATGGAGAGGACCTAGACCCCTGTTCAAAGGAAGCCCATTGGCTGCTCAGTTTCCAAGTCTGTTCCCTAGTATGGGGTACAGGTGCTGGCTCTGACATGAACTCAGTGGCTGGCTCTCTGATTGCCCACTCTGGGGGAGGGGCAGCCTTGCCAGGCCACAGAGGAAGATGATGCATCCAGCTCTGATAAAACCTGATAGGCTAGGGGAAAACAGAAGGGAAAGACCTCCCCTATCAGGGGACTAAGGAAAGGGCATAGTGGGAGAAGAAGGAGGGTCGGTGGAACTGGGAAGAGACAAGGGAGGAGGCTGCAGTGGAGATACAAAGTGAATAAATTATAATAAATAAAAAAGAAACAGAAAAAGAATTCTTGAATATATTTTTCTCAGAGTAGCTTTCCAGATATGGGTAATATTCCACACGGCAGAATAAAAAGAAATGTGAAGATGGGCAGGATCAGTCTTTTCAGATTTATTAAAAATTATTTTTGTAAGATCATTGCAAAACAGACTTTTGAGATACTTGGGGAAGCTAAAGGAGACAAACTATGAAAGAATCTAGTTGGGAACTGAAAAGAATTTTTCAATAAAGTGCCTAAATGTATTGTCATTTACAATATGGAAAGCATATTTCATAGGTAAAGTATCATAATAGAAATTAACATCATCATCAGAGAGGCTTTCTCCAACAGCTGATGGTGGCAGATACAGAGATCCACAGGCATACACTGAGTGGAGCTCAAGGAACCCTGCAGAAGGGAAGGAGGAAGGATTGTAGGAGCCAGAGGAGTTGAGGACACCAGAAGAAGATGGTCTGCAGAATCAATTAAGCAGGGCTCACGGTCAGATTGAAGCAACAACCACAGAGTCTGCAATGGTCTACAATAGGCCCTCTGCATACATGCTGTGGTTGCTCAGCTTGGAGTTATTGTTGGACTCCTTACTATGGGAGTAGGGATATGTGTTACTCTTTTGCCTGGTTGTGGGACATTTTTTTTTTCTCTCACTGCGTTGCTCCTTCCAGCCTTGATATGAGAATTTATGCCCAGTCTTCTCACATGTTTGGTTGATACACTGGGAAGCCTGCTCTTTTCTGAAGGTAAACAGAAGAGCAGAGGATGTGGAGGAGTGGAAATGTGGCAGAAGGCCAGGAAAAGGGAGACTGTGGTTGGAATATATTTTATGAGAGAAGAATAAATTTAAAAAAAAAACCGGATTTTAACTCTAAAACAGGTAAGTTGCTCATAATACCTCTTTTAATTGAATCTGTAGCAAAAAGAGAACAAAGACGTGAATAATGACATAATATCTTTCTTTCAAATAAGACTTTGAATACCCAGTGTTTTATTTGTGTGTGTGCATGTGTGTATTTGATTGTCTGTATTATGCATGTATGTGCCAGAAGCACACACTCACACATGCATCTTTTGCTGGTCTTCATCTATTGGCTTCCAACTTTCTTTTTGAGACGGAGATCTCACTGAATGTATTGGCAATTGTTCTGGCTACTGGTTAGATAATTAGACAGCAGGGTCTGCCAGTTTTCATACCTTTCCACCTCACCCACACCACTGGGTTAAACAGTATGTAAGACGGGTGTTCATGTGCTTCCTGTGGATCCGAACTTGAGTTTTCATCTCTTCACAGCAAGCACTCTACTCCCTTCAGCACCTAGCCAACCCACATTCTTAGCACTTGCCTGCATCGTACCAGTTTCCTATGGATTTTACAAGATAAAAACCATAGACTTTGGGAATTATAAGCAAATATTTGTTTTCTTAAAATCCCCGAGGCAGGTAGAAGAAGAAAATTTCCCAAGATTAGAATCAAGGTCTCAGTCCTGGCACACCCCAGGAACCCCTTGTTGGAGTTAAAGACTTTCTTCTCATAGTTTCTGGTGACTGCACACATACCCTGGCTCTGACCTCTCCAGCTAGGTCACATTACATTCCCCTTCAGTGTGCTGAAAGCTACCACCGAATGTCTCATAGGAATACATACATGGAGGCTTTCGGGAAAGCTTTTGTTTCACGTGCAGTAGTTCTGTGTGTCAGTGTGGGATGCGGTGTTCAGGAGGAGGAAATGTAACCCATCACAGTTCAGGTGCCATTCCCTCCTCAGAGTTAATTCGATCGTAGCTATTTTAACGGATCCAGGCAACATTTTACAAAGCAATTCTATTTTTAGGTTTGTTAACATGCCCGTATAATTATGGCATATGCTTGAGAAAAGTTTTATGGGAAGTTCATGCTTCACATTTAAGTCAAAACACATAGTAATTAACATAATCAAGGTTACCTATATTTGACTCTAAAAGCTATAGTGTATTGCTTTACTTAATTAACATAAAGCTTTAAAGTCCTGATCTTTCTTTTTCTTGTAATTCATAACTTAGCCCAGACATGTACAAGAGAAAATTTACTCATTTTTTAAAAATAACTGTACTCATTTTCTTGGTTTGTTGTTGTTGTTGTTAACACTTGCAGTAGGTACATTTTTAACACCTTATCCTGATGCCTTAAAGTTAGTAAACCTTTCCAGAGTTATCTTGGATATCATGTGCATTTACACTACACTACACTAGCTAGGGATGAGTGGATCAATGACTGAGTCTTCTTCCTCTATAATCATTATAGCGTTGTACTTCATTCTACGCAGGCTTCACCATCAGAAGATGTCATTGCCCTGTGAGCTTCAGAGGAGGAGCCTAGGCTCTATGCATGATCCAGAATCCTTATTCTATACTTCCTGTGTCAGTCAATCATGCCTTTAAGCTGTCCTGAGTATTTTGTGGTGCTTTCCATCACTTCCACAATAATGAAGATATTGTCTCTGAAGACTGGGGGTTTTCATTGTGTATTCTGAAAATATATTATATATATATATTACATATATGAAATGATATAAAGTTATATAATACATTCTCCATTTTACAGAAAATTATTGAAGTTTCTACACTACCCTTATACCCAGAACAACATCCTTATACTTTGGCATTCTCCTAGAGTTGTGTCATTTTGATTTAGGACAAACCTCAATGCTAGCAGTGTTTGTATTATCCTCTCAATCTTACCATTTACAGCATAGGCTCAGCAAATACGTCATAGGACTGAATCCAGATCACTGAATCCAGACCATTGCTTGTTCATGTAGGGTCCTTGTTTTGAAGGAGCTAAAGAGATGTTTCAGTGATTAAGAGCACATTTTGATGTTGGCAAGGGCCGTGATTCGATTTCCAACGCTCACTTGATTGTTCAGAACTATTTATAATTCCATTGCCAGGTAAGAAAACACCCTCCTAGACTCCACAAGCAGCAGGCATAGAAGCCGTGCCTATACATCCATGCACTTATACCCCAAAAGTAACAAATAAATTGTTTTTCTTTTAAAAAAATAACATCTTAAGTAAAAGAAAATACATTTTAATGGCATGAGAAAAGCCTGTATATTTCAAATTTTAGGGTTTGGTGCTGAAGTTCTATTGGTGTCGCTAGTCCCTAGCCTATTACAAGCTGTAACAGGAATCCAATAGTTGTGGCAATATATAGGCCTTAGAGAAGATGGATTTTATGCTCTATTCCTTTACTGAGATAGTTGGGTGGCCCCTGTTGTAAATGGTTTAATCTGAGTAGTCGAAACATTTGCTCTTTTATGTAGGCGTGGATTTTCTGAACTTGTAAAATAGACATTCTCCATTAAATATCTGGCTACTACAATCAAAAGTCTTGTTTTTAAGACTATTATCTCTTAACTCAGCAGCAGCAGCAGCAACAGCAAACACTCAAGGCCTTAACTAGACAAAAGTGAATTCCTGAGGGAAGAAAATAAGCTTGTCCTCTTCAAAAAGAGAAAGTTTGTAAGTGAAGGAAATGAAAACATTTCTGTTGTATTTCAGAAATAGGGCATTGATAGTGTTAAGAATAAATTAATTATGTCTAAGCAAATATTAAATTTATTTTTTCTAATATACAATAACAATTTGTTTTTACAAAGTGCCTTATAAGGTCCTATTAGCAAAAAATATATAAAAATGATAAACAAAATTTAATGTTACATTGTATTCAGTATAAGGTTGAGTAGGTAATTTAATGGAAGCAGTATTTGTAGTATGATGAAAAATTAACCTTTATGAGTACAGTGGGAGAAACTTCATTGGGAGTTTGGATAGCCATATCTGAATGAAAAAATAAATTATACTACACATGCTAAATCTTCCCCTCTCCCTATTTCTCCTTCCCCCCCTCTTTTTCAGAGATGGGGAGGCCTCCAAGGGGAACCAATCCACCAGGGCACGTCAAGTCACAGCAGGATTAAGTACATCCTCTCCTACTGAGGCCAGACAAGGCAGCCCAGCTAGGGAAAAGGGATGGGAAAGCAGGCAACAGACTCAGAGGAGACAGCTCCTGATCCAGTTGTTAAGGGATCCACATGAGGACCAAGCTGCACATCTGCTACATGTGTGTAGGGGAGCTTGGTCCAGCCCATGCATGCTCTTCGGTTGGAGGTTCAGTTTCTGTGAGCCCCCAAGGGCCCAGATTAGTTTACTTTGTAGGTCTTTTCCTGTTATCCTTGACTGCCCTGGCTTCCTCCCTCCTTCCTGGGACTCTTCCACAAGACTCTCTGAGCTTTACCTATTGTTTGCCCGTGGGTCTCTGCATATGTTTTCATCAGTTACTAGGTGAAGCCTCTCAGATGACAGTTATACTAGGCACCTGTCTGCAAGCATAGCAGAGTAGCATTGATAGTGTCAGGAGTGGCTCTCTCCCATGGTGTGGGTCTGAAGCTGGTCCAGTCGTTGGTTGTCAATTCTCTTAAGCCTTGCTCCATCTTTATCACACCCCAAAAACTTTGACCTAAAATTCATTAAAATTTCTAACATAAGACTCTCTGAGCTCTCTCCAAAGTTTGGCTGTGATTCTCTGCATCTGCCTTGATTCCCTGATGGATGGAGTCTTTTGGAGCACATCTCAGAGCACAGGGAGTCTTATGGAAGAAGGGGGATATAAAAAGGACCAGTAAGTGACAGGATCTAAACAAGGAGAACAACAAAGCAGGGCCCACGGGTGACTGCAAAGACTAACACATCAACCAAAGACCATTCATAGAGAGGACCTAGACTGCCTGCTCAGATTTAGTCCATAAACACCTCAGTCTCCATTTGGGTTCCCTAGTAAGGGGAGAAGAAACAGTCTCTTACATGAACTCAGCTGCCTGCTCCTTGATCATTTCTTCCTCATTGGGCAACCTAGCCAGTCCACAGTGGCAGAGGATCCAGACAGTCCTGATGGGACCTGATGGGCTAGGGTCAGACAGTAGGTGAGGAGGACTAGGGAAGATGGATAAGAGAGGGAGAGGGAGAGAGGGTGAGACTGGGAGGAGATGAGGAGGGGGCCACATCTGGATTACAAAGTGAACAAATTGTAAATAATGATAATAATAATAATAATAATAATAAGACAAAAAGCCCCAAAATATTTTTAACACAATTCGAGTTGGCTGTCTATTTCTGTGTGAATACACACATATATACATACATGGGTGAATGTAAATCGCTATATGTACATGTGCGTACTGCATAATTTAAGGATGATAATAAGTTCTGAGGAATATGTTTTTAGATGATTTCACAAAAGTGTGACTAGCAGAGAATGTGCTTATACAGCTTTATATGTCATAGTGTATATAGATACATATAATACATATAAGCTGTGTTTTACAGTTGATTGTTTCTTGCCTGCAAAACTGTATAACATAATTCCTCACTGAATTCTCAGGAGTTAAAACATAATGGTAACTATTTATATGTATAGACATTACTAATCATAGAAAAGATATAGTAAAATCAATAACAGGAGATTATTCAGTTCTGATATAAATTTAAAGTACCATTGTACATACCTTTTTTAAGATATAATTTTTATTTATGTGTGCATGTGTGTCTCCGTGTGTGGATGTGCTCACATGAGTTCAGAGGAGGGCATCAGATTCCTGAGAACTGAAGCTTCAGGCTATTGACTACCTGATGTGGGTGATGAGAACTGAACTTGAGTACTCTGTAATAGCAACAGAAGCTGTTCACTACTCAGCCACCTCTACATATTCATGCAGTCAGATTTTGAGTGAAACATCAAGTAGTTCATAGACTACATGTTTGCTTAGATTTATGGAGTATTGACATTAACACAAAGCATGTTTACACTCACTACACATATAAACTTATAATGAAGTATTCATGTATATAGAAAATATGCATGTGGAGACATTTGTGTAGTCACACATTATACATATAGGTATGGTATGTATTTATTATTAATATGTACATCTAATATCTCAATATGAATATGCATAGTAGGGAAGCCTACTTATATATCACAATCCATAAAGACAAAGATACCCAACAATTAGGCAGTATTTTTTTCAAAATTAAGAATTTAATTTCTAAGTGCTTGATTATCAAGTCTAATTTCAGAGACAAACCTATTCGAGTTTCCTAGGCAAAACAATTCCATTAATACAGACATGCTTTCTGTTAATACTTAGTTTCTAAATCTTATTCCTCAGCTGAAATTAATTATTTGTAGAAATACCAAACTTTCTCCTAAATGCAGCACTTTCGATGTGACATTGGATGTAGATTTCCCTGGATGAATTAGTGCTATTTTTCAACTCCTAGATGACAATAAAATAACTATTTTTTATTGTAAAAGTAGTTTTTCTAACTGTAGCTGTCAGTCACAACCCTATTTAATAGATTTTTTTATTGAATCTATATCACACATTTTTTACCTTCAACAAATCCATTTCAGAGAAATTTCAAAAAATTGTTTGTTTTGGCAAGGAGAGAGTAAGAAAGGTAATAGAAAATAAAATTGAATTTATACACTTATGTATTTTCATCACATAAAATATCAATATTCTTAGAGTTAAAGAAAATGGTTTTATTTTGAAAACATTTCTTCCAACTCATCTTCTAAGATGTGGTTGCTTTCAGATGTAGCATTTTTTAAAAAAATAAATTTGACATAGCTATCAATATCTCTGGATTCCCTGTGTATAAAAGAAAACCAATTTTTTACAACATTAAATAAATCCTGAATAAGCATGTGCAAAATAATTATATGCCAATCAAAAATCAGTGTTTGGATGTTTGGATCAAATGTAGTTCTACTACTTTATTAGCATCTCTGAATTGTCATATATTAATTTATGGGAAGGTACTTTCTTATGTCAAATAGGCTCTATTTTATGTTTCATTGTAATGAATATATAGTAAATGATATGTTATTAAAATTACACATGAGTAATTTCAGTTTTCAAAAACTCATACTGCAATATTGCATGTTCCAAAATGTATGGTGTAAATTCATGTACATAGCGCATGACAGCAGAGTGAAGCACACACTTTGTGGAGGTCTGGGACGGCTTCCTCACTCTGTTTCCCTGAGATACATTCCATTAAATTAAATTTCATGTTTTAAAATGTTGATCACCAAGTATTTTAATGATCACCTAAGATAATGGTTGAACTATATCAAATATGCATCAGGGATTTAAGGCTCAAAATGAACTGTCTATCAACTTCTCCTTATTTTTCTTTAACATGGGTTTACCTTCTCTGCAAAATAAAAAGTAAGTCTTGTGCAAGATCAACATAAAATGAAAGTATGAATATATTTCCATTGTCCTATAAGTGATCCTCTTATGTAACATAGAATTTCTGTTCACTACGGTTTTTTTAAAGTTTTTCAGGTTCTTAATTTTTTTATTTAATACATTTTATTCATTTTGTATCTATTTTTTAAAAATATTAGTTACAGTTTTATTAACTTTGTATCCCTGCTGTATCCTGCTCCCTCATTCCCTCCCAATCCCATCCTCCCTCATCTACTCCCTGCCTCTTCCAAGTCCACTGATAAGGTAGGACCTCCTCCCCTTTCATTTGACCCTGGTTTATCAGGTATCTTCAGGACTGGCTGCAAAGTCCTCCTCTTTGGTCTGGCAGGGCTGCTCCTCTCTTGGGGGGAGGGCTGTAGGGGAGGGAGGTCAAAGAGCCCGCTATTGAGTTCATGTCAGTAATAGCCCCTGTTCCTCTTAATAGGGTACTCACTTGGATACTGAGTACCATGGTCTACATCCGAGCAGAGGTTCTAGTTTATATCCTTACATAGTCCTTGGTTGGAGAAACATTCTCAGAAAAGACCGCTGTGCCCAGATATATTTGGTCCTTGTGGAGCCCCTGTCCTCTCCAGATAATATTAACTCCCCCTTTTTTCTTATGATTTTTTTAAAAAGATTTTTGACATGGTCTGTTATCATGAAACATGTTTTAAATTATTTATTTATTATTCATTACATTTTAGTCACCTGGAATCCCGATTGTAGGCCCCTCCCTCATCTCCTCCCAATCCTCACCCTCCCTCCCTCCCTCCCTCTTCTCCTCCTATGCCTCTCCCCTCGTCCACTGATAGGGGAGGCCCTTCTTCCCTTCTATTTGACCCTAGCCTATCAGGTCCCATCAGGACTGGTTGCATTGTCTTTCTCTGTGGCCTGGCAAGGCTGAAGCCCCAGCGAGAGGTGATTAGTGAGCCAGCCACTGAGTTGATGCAAGAGAAAGCCTTTGCTCTCCTTTCTAGGAAATCCACTTGGAGACTCAGTCTATGGGCTGCATCTAAGCCAGGGTATTAAGGCCCTCTCCACCCATTCTTCTTGGGTTATCATTCTCTTCAGAGCCCCCAGAACTCAGTTTTCATGGCTCTGTTGGTCTCTTTGAATCCCCTGTCCCCTCCAGGTCTTTCTATCTTCCCCTTCTTTCATGCTGTCCAATATAAGTCTCAGCATCTGCTTAAATACCTCTACCAGTAGAGTCTTTTAGAGGCTTACTGTGGCATGCTCCTGTTCCGTTCCGTCTTCTCCCACTTCTGATATCTATCCTGTTTGCTCAAGTATCTTCCCTAGAGTCATCCTTGTTGTTTAGTTTCTTTAGGACTGTGGATTTTAGTATGTCTATTGTATATTATATGTCTAATATCAACTTATAAGTGAATATATACCAAGTGTATAAATGCTCAGTGTCCTTTGTCATCAGGGAAATGCAAATCAAAGCATCACTAAGATTTCACCTTTCACCCATCAGAATGTCTAAGATCAAAAGCTCAAGTGACAACACATGCTAGAGAGGATGGGGATAAATGGGAATTGTCCTCCATTGCTGGTGGAAATGTAAATTTGTACAACCACTTGGGAAATTAATCTGGTGCTTTCTCAGAAAATTAGAAATAGTGATTCCTCAAGATCCAGCTATACCACTCCTTTATTCTGTCTCTGTTTTCGCTGAGTTATCAGCAAGTAACTCCTCAGCTCAAGAGATGAGGTCTACAGTTTTAACAGCTCTAATTTTTATGTATTTTCAGCTCATTATTCCTATAAATATGAAACCATCCTTCTCTTATCATCTATTTTGTTTATGGAATATGTGTCCCTCATCTGCCTGTTAAAAATCAAAGTCTCCATTGTTGAGATTCTTATAACTATTACAGGATCAGAGGCTATATAAAGCATTTATTGTCTCTTAAGAATCATGTCAACCATTTAGGTTTGCTGACATTGTCACCTCTTGTTCACACTATCTCATAACAAAGATACAGAAACCAAATAAGAGGAGTTTTTCAGTGGTATTACGTGGCCAGTATGAGGTAAAAATTGGCAGAAAAACTCTTAGAAAATACAACAATGTGGGTAGCCACAAGGTTATAAATAAAATTGTTGAAGATAAATAAAACCTTTATGCTAGATATGATCTTACCAATAAAAACACCTACTGGATTTTCATGAAGGCCTTAACTGAATTTAAGAAATAGTAGAGTTTGTTGTTTTGTAAAATCAGAAAAAAAAAGACACATAGTTATAAAGACTGGCATGGTTTTCTAAGCCTCCTTCAAGTTTGACAGGTTTCTCATTGCTGAGTGAAATAGGTGAAAATAAGGAATAGGGAACAGAAATCTCTCCTTTTTTGAGGAGAAGGATGTTTAATGGCAAGATGATTATCTGTCTTCTCTCTTCAATGTGAGGTATATATCTACCCCAAGGCATGTTAATTATGGACAGTATGGAGAATGTGACGAGGATGTTAAATGTGGACTTAACAGTTTGCCAATTTGACCAGTTGAAAACAATCCTCTTGGAGATAAGCATTAAGAAGGGAGACTCAACTGAGTCTGGTTTCTGTCAGGAAAGATCCATGATCAGCCATCATTTCTCCCCTGTCTCCTACAATGAAAAGAGCCACAGTGCTGCCCTTGTGTCAGGTGGCTTAAAAGCAGACTCTTGAAGAGAGTACCATTTAGTTTTCTGTGAAATCCAAGATGCTTTTAGTTTAAAACCAATTGCAAGCTCATTACAAAAATCCTATGACTGTGCTTTGGATTGTGCTTGTTTGATGAGAAGACACCCCTGCTGTCTTTCATCAAAGATTTACCTATGCACATTGTGTGTTCACTACTCCACAACTCTTTGGAGGTACCCAACTTTTGCTTTTCTCTTTCTCCAGTCATTCCACACAAACATACTTTCTATTAGGTACTTAAGTAATTTTCCCTGTGAAAATAGTCTACCGATCTAGACACCAACTGTTTATTAAGTTTAATGATTCATAATTTGTTTCAGATTCTTGGTCTCCTTTATATACATACAAACACACACAGAGATAGAGAGAAGGAGAGAGAGAAAGAGAGGACTACAGACTAGGATTATCATGAGGGAGAACATTCAGATTTTGTCTGAGTTTGAGTCACTTTACTTGATATTATACTTTTCAGATCCATCTGTATTTTTGTTAAGTTTAATGATTTCATTTTATAACTGAAGAAACTCACATCATGTGTTAGTCTACATTTCATTACTTATTTATTGATTGATGAACTTAGTCTTGTTTTGTTTCTGAGCATTGATAAATAGATCAGCAATAAACATGGATGTATAAGTTCTTGTGTTAGAATATGAACTCCCTTGAGTATATTTCCAGAGGTAGTATTGCTGGGTCATATTGTAGTTCTATTTTTAATATTTTGAGAAGTCTTCATACTCATTTCCATAGTGACTGTACTAATTTGAAATTCCACCAGCAGTGAATGAAAGTTCTATTTCCCTGCACACTCTCTCTTTCTCTCTAACACTTATGTTAGAATTCTTTATGGTAGCTATTCTGACTTAGATGAGGATTTTAATTTGAGAGTAGTTTAAATTCATTTTCCTGATGACTAGGGATGTTAAACACGTACTGGCCATTTGCAATTCTTCCATTTGGGACTGTCTTTTCATTTCATTGGCTTTCTCTCTCTGTCTCTGTCTCTCTCTTTCTCTCTGTGTGTGTGTCTGTGTGTCTGTGTGTGTATGGGTGCGTGTATTGTTTGGTACTTGAAGTTCTTTGTAAATTCTGTGTAATAACCCCCTTTCTGAAATAGAGCTGGGAAAGATTTCTCTCACGTACTATGAACTATACAACTTTTTGCTGATAGTTTTACTGTGCAGAAATGTTTTAATTTCATGTGGTTTCATTTTCTCATTTTCAGGGCTAATTCTTGGACTACTAGAGATCTATTCAGTTTTTTTTTTAAACTATTTATTGAAATCATTCCATGTTTCCTTCTATCACTTTCAATATTTTCAACTTTTAAATAAATGTCTGTGATATACTTTGCATTGATTTTTGTACAGGATAAAAGATATGGTTCTCATTTCTTTCTTCTACCACTGATTAAACAGTTTTACCAACACTGTTTGCTGATTAGTTTATTTTTTTTTTCTGATTTCAAGTATTTGCCAGCTTGGTCAAACATAGGTGGACATAGCTTTGTTGGTTTATTTCTGGGTCTTCTATTCAGTTACATTGACTGGATTTTTCTGCCAGTTGAAGGTTATCTTTGCCACTGTAGCTATGTAGGTTAATGTGAAGTCTGGTATTAGAGTACCTCCAGGTTTTCTTTTTCTCCTTGCGATTGCTTTCAATATTCGTGGTCTTTTGTGATTTCATATGGATTCTTGGGTTGCTTTTCTTTAAGTCTGTAAGGAACACCATGGGAGTTTTAATGGACATTGTATATATGTATATTATTCTTGGTAATATAGGCAGTTTCGCAAGAGAATGGGGGATCCTGCCATGCATAGTCTGATATCTTTTTTGAAATTTTTAATCAATTTTTGAATTGTATTGATTTTTCATTGTCTTGGTTATGTTTATTCCTATGTATTTTATTTATTGATTTAGTAGGAAGCTATTTCAAGTGTAGTATTTTCCCTAATTTCTTTTTCCCTGAGTCCATTGTTGATATATTTTTAATTGGTCTGATATTTTGTTTTGACTATTGAGTATAGACTATAGTGCCACACAGTGACTTTCATTCTTATTCATTTAAAAAATTTCTACAGTCTCAAAATCCAGGGATCTGATGATAAATTCCACATTGATTTTATTCTGTTATTTTTTCCTTTTAATTATGTCAGTATACACAATTAACAATACCAGAATCTTTTCTACTCCTCTCTATGCTTTTGCTGTGTTCCTAGGTAGCTTAACCAAAAATATTCATATTTAAGAATATACATGATTAATATACTAAAATTACTTTTCATTTTATCATCTTAAAAAAAAAACTTGGGGAAGTTCAGATATTTATCTTGCCTCCAACTCATACCATTTAGATACCTTAGAGTGTCCCTTAGAGTGTCAGGCTTGCATGTTATACATATACAAATGAGGGCAGAAATATGACATTTTGGCAGTATCAGATTTATTCTCCTGTTTCTCAAGTGGTTAGAAATACTGTAAAGATGTCATATATTGTATATTCTCCTTGGCAGAATAAAACAGCTAGCATAAGTTTGTAGCCTGTGTCCAAGATTATATTTAAAACAATTCACTTTTTTTTTTTCAGTGATGTTGGTGATCACCTTTTCTCTTTTTCATGCCTCTCTTTCCTGGCTCCAGGCCCTCTACCTTGCCTCGTAAGGGGCTTTATATTGATAAGGTTGACTCTTTTTCTCACTGTTTTTCTGTGATCTTCCAGCATCTCCACTGTTGTTTCATACCGTATACATGCTCATTGTCTCACAGGGGAAAGCCTCAGCTACATTCCATGACTGCTTCACGCCATCTCCAGCTGGCCCACATTAATTTTCCCACTAACACAAAGGTTTTACTTCAATGGTGCCTCTCTTTTATTATGCATGGTTTACTCTTGGACCTCAGCAGACTAAACAACCACACGTTCTTCACACAATGGAAAAAAAAAAAACTACAGATGTCTCATTATTAAGTACTCAGGTACTCTCTGATGTATAAAATCTCCATCTAGTCCTTGTCCTTGATACCGTGATTATTGTAGCTTTGTTTGTCCTAAAATAAGCTAATATCAGTCATTGAACTCTGTTGCTAATTAAAAATATTTTGATTGTGCATCTTTTGTGTGTTGGTAGAGATGACTAAGACTCAATTTTGTGACATTTTGACTGAACTTTAAATGGATAGGTACTCTAACAGATGGCCACTAAATGGCATATGTTTTTCTTTTTATGTTATATTGTTATTTACTACTTTGTAATTTTAGCAAGTATTCAATTGTCATTTTATATTTGAGAGGCACACATTTTATTTAATATCATTATCTTCTTATTTTCAAAGAACATAGTTTTGTTTTGTGTTTTGTTTTTAGTTTGCCAACTGCTATGATTAAGATTAATTTTGCGGACTTTCCTGGCATGGGATTGTTGACAGCCAAAAATAAACAATCAAGAAATTTTCATTTCTTCTCAGGTTACCAGTTCTATATGTTTGCGGACTTTTGGAAACATCAAAAACTTTGCAGCTACAATATTTTCATTCATAGTCAATGCCTAAAACTTATATTATTTGCTAGTTGTACAATTCATTGAAAATATAGACCGGTCATTTCACAGAATAGAAAGCTTTTTACAAACTTCTGTGCCTGTCATTGCTTTTTATGGCTAAAATCTTTTCATTTCTTGCCTATAATTTAAATTTCTATAAGCTAAATGAAATAAAATAGAATGTATCTACCACAAATACAAACTTTTACACTGATTCCTTCATATTCCTTGTAGCTATAGAGACATTTCATCACTGAAAATTACATGGGTGTCATGAAATAAATAATTTACAAAATTTCATTAGGACATGATTTTGTGTTAAAAAGAGCATAGCTATATTACTATAACAATGTAACAGGATTTCTTATTCACTAAAAGACCTTTTTGATTGAGTATTAAGGTTGCATTTTATGCTATCATAGATGATAAACTTCAGCTTTAATACTTTTAAATACAAATACATGGTAATGATGATTCAAACAATTCAGTGTATAAAAGAATATTTTCATAAGATCTTTCAATATTTTAAGTAATATATACATATATATTAATATGTCCTGGTGCTTTTCATTAAAAAATTAACTTTCTCCATTGGATGATGATTGTCTTAAAGAACTAAAAGCAATCCTCGTGCCTTGTGACTAGATCAAACATTTCTTGTACTTACCCAGTAAATGGAGAATTACAGTTTACAATCTGTGTATATGATCACATGGACACAGTAATAGACTGTAGAAATTGTGTTTTACTTAAAATAAAAATGGCATCATGATAACTAACACAAAAGTAGATTTATTGATTAAGTATTTTTCCAATGTGAATAAGTAAACTTCAATAGTACCCTCTTTCTGCACTAACTTTCTCATAATATTTTGATTTATTGTTTTCCAATGAGCCTAACTAGGAGGTATTGGATGAATCTTGGTTTTGATAGAGAAAATAAATTATTACAAATGTAAAATTTTTACTAGTTTCAATTACATATAATAAACAAAATTTCTAAATATTTTCTTCATTCACACTTTCTTTTTTAAAAAAAATGGTAAATTCTTAGATCATCAGCAATTGGAATTTTGTATTTTTTTCTGTCTTTAATGCATAGATTTACAGGCTCCTCTCTCTCAGACTCAAATTACATAATTGCTTTAAACTGATCACCTGACCAGATGCTTGAAAATTACCTGATACGTTTAATATAACTTGTTTAGCGGAATCAATTTAATTTTGAGGCCATATGTTCCCACAATTATTTCACTTAATCCATTTCAAGGTGGCTTCCTCTTTTGCACCTTGCTGATTCCCCTTCCTCTGATTGATCCAACTCTAGAATAAGTAATGATCTACATGGAAATTTTCGAATAACACTGCTAGAAAATCAACGGACACATTACATTTGTTTCTCAGGCCATGCATTTCAGGAGCGTTAAGCCATATTTAACTTCTATATCTTGTCATTTTCTTTCACAGAAAATAAAAGACTTAAAGGTGTGTTCTGATCAAACCTATAAATTAAAGCTTGTATATTGGATTAGTGTTGAAGGCACAATAAATTCCAATTAAATAAAAAATATGTTCAACTGCATGTTGTCAAGTAATTTATCAAAACCTCCCCTTGACTAATATATGCATAAAGCCAAACTGAACACTCTTAACAACTACGAGTATTGCCAGACATGCAATTAACCATTTCCAAAGAGAAACATAAGCAATTCTGTTTTCTCACCTTTACCCATTACTTTGATTTTTAAGTAACCTTCTGTCGTTTGTTTTCGTGTGCTTGATTTTAGTAGTTATTACAAAATTGAAAACTGTGTTGTATTTTTTTCTGAAATAATAAAAAGGGTTTTAAAATCAAGACCAAGTTTCCTCCAGTTTGTCTCATTTTAAGGTGGGCATCAGGCATGAAAGGAATTAGAAAAACATGAAGTTATACCAGTTCTTTCCATTAATTTCCTTTTATCACTCTTACGTGAAGTTGTTGTAATTGTATATTATTCAACATGTTTGTCTCTCTCTGTTTTTATTATGGTTACGTGATTAATGAAGTGGTGACTACTTTTTTAATTAGTTTATGTTATTTCTACCAAGTAATGAGTTTCATTAGGTTATTTTCATCCATATTATATGCACTTTCATCATACTATTCTCTTGCCCTTTTGTGGCATCTTCCTTCCTACTGGCTCTTCCTCACGACAAATTGTACACGTTCTATTTTCATGTCAATTAAAGTATTTGTATTATTGCATAACAATTAAACAAACTTATTGGGCTCGCAATGTCAGTGTCACTCATGTATAGTATATTATGCATTATGTCCAGATTTATTTCCGATTATTGTGTCTTCTACTTGTCTTTTTTTTCTAACTAGCTCATGTCCTACTTTCATGGCACACACACATGCACACAAAAACAGCACAATATCCACACAGAAGGTAAAATATGGGGGTTTTGCTTTCACAAATTCATCTAACAACTTGATATATAATTCCATTCATATTCCTGAATATTAGAGAGTTGGTATACTTTAAAAACACAGTGAAACTTGGAGAGAACAAGAGCTCCACAATGACTAAACTGAGCAGGGCACAGGGGTCTTGTATGAGACGGTTTCTACAACCAAGGACCACGTGTGGATGTGGCCTGGAACCCCTGTTCAGATGGGACCCATGATAGCTCAGTGTAGGACTAAAGACCCTAGTGAGGGAAACAGGTACTGTTTCAGTCTTGAACTTGATGGCTGACTCTTTGACCCTCCCCCATACATGCCAGGGAGTGACAGACTGGCTAGATCCCAGTGGAGGACATTGCAGCCAGCCCTGAGGAGACAGGATGAGCTGGGGTTGGATGGAAGGGGAGGAGGTCCTCCCCTGTTGGTGGACTTGGAGGGGGCTGGGAGGAGATGAGGGAGGGTTGGGGAGGGTGGGAGGGAATGAGGGAGGGGGATACGCTTGGGATGCAAAGTACCTAACCTGTGATTGATAACAAAAAAAAATAAATTAAAAAAACCACAACTCTTTTATTTACATTTCTTTTATCTTTTCTACCTACTCTACTCCAGTCCCTTCCAACACCCCAATACCAGGTAGGAGAGGGAAAGGGTTGGTGGGAGAGAGGGCATAGTTCTTTCTTAGATGCTTCCTGCTGGTCAGGGTTGTCAGGTTCCTTGAAGCCAGTCCAATCCTCATTTCAGGTGATCTCCATCTTGTTTCACAACAGCAACTAGGAGCAGGGAGCAGCAAGGGAGAAACAGGAGCAGCCTGTACTTTCTCCTCTTCCACTCTCTGGGCTCTGGCATTTATTCTCTCTCCAGAGTCCACAGATTTAAACTATCTGAAGCTGGCAAGGAGCTCCTCTCAGAGCTCTCACAAAGTGAAATAGTCTGCTGTTGTGGACCATCTGAATCAGTCTCACATCCCACACCTGGCACCAAAACAAAAACATGTTTACATCCACAACATTAGATGTTAGGCCTTGCTTATAGTTAATAATAATAATTAGGTATAAACACCACATTCCCTTTATTCTCAAGTGTCTTTTGATAGACTGTCGGTATAATGTTCTCCTGGAATCTATGCACTTTACCCTTGTTCATTCAAATACTGATTTCTTTCCCCTGCTCTCTGGTTTCAATCCGGACATTGCATTGTGATACTTATTCTAAGCATCACCTGTCTCAACTTTGTGTAAACATGCCAAAATAAAACAACCAGCCACAATGTTGAGCAAAGGAAAGGAAGCAGGAAGAGAGGGAGGAGCCAGAGGACAGGAAAGTG
This sequence comes from Pachyuromys duprasi, assembly GCA_028658305.1. Lineage (NCBI taxonomy): Eukaryota > Metazoa > Chordata > Mammalia > Rodentia > Muridae > Pachyuromys > Pachyuromys duprasi. The sequence goes on along the minus strand of CM053757.1, from coordinate 28,263,330 downwards.
GGAGGCAGAGGAGGAGAGAGGGCAGAGGCTGGGAGAGCAGAGGCAGGAGCAGAGGTCTTGGAACGACATGGGGGAATGAATGGGACCCAAGATTTCACAAAAAGCAAGTATAATGGATGAATCTAAATGACAGGAAACTATGAGGGCTTGGAGGTTTAGGATGGAGTAACTATTGCTCAGCATTGTGTTCTAGGTTAATTAAATAAATCCCAGTCTCTGTGTGGTGATTTAGGTATACAACTGTGTAGGATTAGCAGCAGTGTTACCAGAAGATATGTCAATAGTAAATATTAATAGCCACATACAACAATATTCAGTCTAATTCCATTTCTTGGCTGTTATGAATGGTTCTACTATGATCATGGGCTTGCAGGTGTCTCTGATGTCAACTAACTTCAGTTTCTTTGTTTGTGTGTGTGTGGCAGTGATATACCTGCGCCCTACAGTACTCTTAGTTTTTGATTATTAAATCTTTTATGCTGATCTCTATTTTGTCTCCTCTGTTTACCTTCCATCCAACACTGTATAACTGTGTCTGCTTTGTGAAGCTTCACAGGCATTTGTTATTTATGTAGGATAGCCATTCTAAACAGGACAAATAGAGTTTCAATGTTGTTTACATTTGAATTTCCCTTATACGTAATGGTGTCTAGGCCATTTCCATATATTTATTCCACCATGGCAGTTCTTTTGAGAGCTACTTCATTTCCTTATTTACGTATTAGTTTCTTTTTTTTGCTTTGCAAATTTTGAATTCTTTATATAATCTTGATATTAATCATTTGTGAGAAGAATATCTATCAAAGCCATTTTTTATTCATTTTGCAGGCTTTGTTCAACCTGAAAATTATCTATTTTCAATCAAGAAGATTTATAATTTGATTAAAAATGGGATCAAATTTTGTTATTATGCCTTGAGCGAGTAAAATCTTTTTTTAAAAACACTGTGTGTGAATGTATATTGAAGTGCTTTCTTTGTGTTTTCCAATGGTAGTCTCAACGTTTCTGCTATGATCTTAAAGTTCTTCAATGAGGAAATGAGTTTTTGTGGAACTCTTTTTTTTTTTTCCAAGTGACACTCTGGCCTACTTTTGACCCAAGGTCTTTTATATTTATTTTATTTTTTGTAAGAAACTCAGATAGTATAACATAAAATTTGGGCTATTATTTTAGTGTTTAAAAATAAAATAGTGTATTTAGCTTTTCAAACAAGTACATATATTTTAAAATCTTTGTTTTTCAAATTCTATTCATAGTTAATGATATTTTATGTGTATAAGTTATCTCATAGGAACGAACTTGACTCATACAGAGTGGTCACATATGGAAAATATCTGCTTGAGAACATCTATTATTGCAGTGTCTCTTTCTCTAACCAAGTCCACCTCCTAATACATAAGGTAAAGTTCATACATTTTCACATATAGTAGTTTCTCATTTGACTCTGCAGATATGGGGGTGTGAGCATTGTAATGTACATTCCTTTACTTATTTCCTCATGAATACTCTAAATGCTTTTTGCTTGTAAAAAGTATAATTATCTACTTTTTTCTCTTTAATGTCAAGTAATTGGAAATTATTTGTTGATACACTGAAATTTACAGACAACAGTCATCCATTTTCTTTTTCTTATTTATTTTTCTATTAATCACAGGTTATATATTTTGTATCCCAGCTGTATCCCGCACCCTCATTCCCTCCCAATCTCACCTTCCCTCCCTCATCTCCTCCCTGCCCCTTTCCAAGTCCACTGATAGGGGAGGACCTCCTCCCCTTCCATCTGACCCTAGCTTATCACATCTCTTCAGGGATGGCTGCAATGTCCTCTTCTGGGGTCTAGCAAGGCTGCCCCTCCCTCAGGGAGGGGGGATGGCGGAAGAGCCAGCCATTGAGTTCATGACAGAAATAGTCCGCGTTACCCTAACTAGGGTACCCTGTTGGCAATCATCCATTTTCTGATGACATTCCAATCAGTGGCTTATACAGTAGTAGTTTCATAATATCCTAATGGAGGAAAAAATGTTGTATGATTTACTGGCATCATAGATACCATGAAAGATATAACATATCACTTCTGTGTTTGTGATGAAACAGGTGTGAAATCTGTCTTTATTACCAGGTGCATAAGTGTATATGAAATATACAATATTTGTCCCATCAATAATTTGCAATGATGAGTGACCATGTTAATGAACAGTACATTTAATATACAAGTATCTCAATTTATATTTTAGCAAATGCCTTCTAAACAAATCACAAAACAACCCAGAGATTTCACCCTATACCCATCAGAATGGCTAAGATCAAAACCTCAAGTGACAACACATGCTGGAGAGAGAAAGGGGAACCCTCATCCATGGTGGGAATGTAACCTTGTACAACCACTTTGGAAATCAATCTGGTGCTTTATCAGAAAGTTCCAGCTAGACCACTCCTAGGCATATATCCAAAATATGCTCAAGTATAAAACAAGGACATTTATTCAACCATGTTCCTAATAGATCTATTCATAGTAGCCAGAATCTGGAAACAACCTATATATCTCCCAACAGAAGAATGGATACAGAAATTGTGGCCTATTTACACAATGGAACACTACTCAGCAATTAAAAACAAGGAAATAATAATATTTGCAAGCAAATGGATGGAACTAGAAAAGATCATCCTGAGTGAGGTAACCCAGAAGCGAAAGACATACATGGTATATACCCATTTATAAGTGAATATTAGACATGTAATATAGGATAAACATACTAAAATCTATAGTCCTAAAGAAGCTGAAAAACAAGGAATACCCTAGGGAAGATGCTCAATCCTCATTCAGAAGAACAAGTCCGATAGACATTGGAATCAGGAGAAGACAGGGAACAGGGCAGGAGTCTACCAAAGACAGCTTCTGAACGACTCTATTAATTGATTATTAAAGCAGAGGCTCAGACTCATAGTCAAACTTTGGGCAGAGTCCAGGGAAACTCATGCAAGAAGAGGAAGATAGAAAGACCTAGGGGGACAGGAGCTCCAAAAGGAGACAGACACAACCATAAAAACTGAGCCTTGGGGGCCCAGAAAAGAATGATACCCCAACGAAGGACAATGCAAGGACAGGACCTAGAACCTCTGCTCAGATGTTGCCCATAGGCAGCTCAGTCTCCATGTGAGTTCCCTAATAAGGGGAGCAGGAGCTGTCTCTGACATGAACTTACTGGTAGGCTCTCTGATTACCTCTACCTGTGTGGTACAGCCTTGCCAGGCCACAGAGGAAGACAATGCAAACAATCCTGGTCAGAGCTGATAGGCTAGGGTCAGATGGAAGGGGAGGAGGACCTCCTGTATCAGTGCACTAGGGGAAGGACAAAGGGGAAGTAGAGAGAGGGAGGGCGCCATAACTGGATACAAATTGAATAAATGATAATTAAAAAAAATATGCCCTTACTAGTTCCGAACAATTGACAGACTAGGGTTGCTTAATGACATACGATAATGCTCACACTAGAAAACTGCTTTATCACTCAATTTTTATTCACAAAAGCACACAACTAGCTTAGAAAAATCTCATGTCATCTAAAAGTAAAGATGTGTTACCATGTGGGTGCTGGGAGTTGAACTCAGGACCTTTGGAAGAACAGTGAGTGCTTTCAACCACTGAGCCATCTCTCCATCACAAGTAGGAAAAGACAGGGAACAAGACAAGAACCTACCACAGAGGACCTCTGAAAAACTCTACCCAGCAAGGTATCAAAGCAGATGCTGAGATGAATAGTCAAACCTTAGGCAGAGTGCAGGGAATCTGTTTTCTTTTTTCTTTTATTTTAATTTATGAATCAAGGTTTTATTTTTATAACAATTGATTCACTTTGTATCCCAGCTGTAGGCCCCACCTTCTCCCCTCCCAATCCTGCCTTCCCTCCCTCATCTCCTCCCATACCCTTTCCCCAGTCCACTGATAAGGGAGGTCCTTCTACCCTTCCATCTGGCCCTCGCCTATCAGGTCTCATCAGGATTGGCTACTTTGTCTTCCTCTGTGGCCTGTTAAGACCGCCTCCCCTTCAGGGGGAGGTGATCAAAGAGCTAGCAACTGAGTTCATGTCAGAGACAGCCCCTGTTACTCTTACTTGGAAGCCCACTTGGAGCCTGAGCTGCCATGGGCTACATCTGTGCTAGGGTTCTAGGTTATCTTCATGAGTGGTCCTTGGTTGGAGTATCAGTCTCAGAAAAGACCCCTGGGCCCAGTTTTTGGTTCTGTTGTTCTCCAGGTGGAGCTCCAGACCCTTCCAGGTCTTTCTATCACCCCCTTCTTTCAAAAGATTCCCTGCACTATGCCCAAAGTTTGGCTATTAGTCTCAGTATCTGCTTTAATACCTTGCTAGGTAGAGTCTTTCAGAGGCCCTCTGTGGTAGGCTCCTCTCTTGTTCCTTATTTTCCTCTTCTTTCGATGTCTATCCCATTTGACTTTCTGAATGAGAATTGAGCATCTTACCCAGAGCCCTTCTTCTTGCTTAGCTTCTTTAGGTGTACAGATTTTATTATGATTATCCTATATTATGTGTCTAATATCCACTTATAAGTGAGTATATACCATGTGTGTCTTTCTGCTTTTGGGATACCTTACACAGGATGAATGCAGGGAATCTTATGGAAGAGGGGGAGATAGAAAGACCTGGGTGGGACAAGAGCTCCACAAGGAGACCAACAGAGCCAAAAATTCTGGGCCCAGAGGGGCCTGCAGAGACAGATGCTCCAACCAAGGACCATGCATAAAGAGGACATAGAACCCCTGCTCAGATGTAGCCCATGGGCAGCTCAGTCTCCATGGGTGTTCCCTAGCAAGGGGAGCAGAAGTTGTCTCTGACATGGACTCAGTGACTAGTGCTTTGACTCATTGATCACTTCCTTTTGGGGGTGGCAGCAGCTTTACCAGGCCATGGAGGAAGACAGTATAGCCTGTCCTGATGGTACCTGATAGGCTAGGATCAGATAGTGCTAGAGGAGGACCTCCCCTATCAGTGGACTAAGGAAGGGACATAGGGGCAGAAGAGGAAGGGAAGATGGGATTGGGAGGAGATGAGGAAGGGGGTTACAGCTGGGATACAAGGTGAGTAAATTGTAATAAATGAAAAGCAAAGAGAAAAAATGAAAGTAAAGATATGCTAAATTGCATTAAAACTATATTTTGACACAATTTATGATGGAAGTTTATTATTCGGGTCAATAGCTTAAGTAGCACATTTATTAACTAAATGATTATTAATTTTACAATATAAACAGTATCAGATATACTGAACATATGTTATTGGAGTCTACCAGAATCTTGTCACCATAATTACTTCAGTGGATATATGACAGCCATCAATGTTCAATACCTTATTTCTTTACCTTGGGCACATCGCTGGCCACTTGGCTACTTTTGTGGCCTACACCAAATTGTTTATAACCACAACCAAAAGAGACTAATATGTACAAGGTCCTAGATTTCTCTAGCAGGATCCAGTTCCTATTATTCACACAAGTAACTTCCTTGAGAATCAGCTCCCTCCTGGCTGCCTCTCTTGCCTTGCTTCTCCTTCTCTAGTGTATTTACAAAGATGACATTCCAAAATAATTATTTGCAATTAAATCTTTGCCTCAGGCTTTTTTTCTCAGGAAACCAAATTAAGGTTTGAAGATATATAGAGATAGGTGGATATCTGCACATTTTATTTTAATTGCCACTTTCACCATCTTAATAATCATTCTCATCGGAAATATTATTCACCATCCCCACCACCAAGACAATTTTCCTGCCACGAAAACTGGCAAATGCTTATGTATATCAAATTCTTTGATCTTCTTGAGGTTTTATGTTGCTTTATAGCTATAAAAATACATGACTTGGAGGGATAAAATAATCAGCCTAGATTTCTATCAGCTGATGAATGGATAAAGAAAATGTGCCACATATATTCAATTGGATTTCATTTAGCTACTTACCCATTAATAATTACATCCTCAGCCAAAACCTGGAAATCATTGCTGTAGCTATTCTATAACATTTTCAGGATTACAGTATTAGGTGAGTTGAAGAATCATGCATGAGAACTTTTGATACTGGACTTTTGTCATTCAGCCTTTGAGATCAGCTCATGTCTTTCAAACATCAGTCTTTTATTGTTTTAGGTGCTGAGGAGCGTCTTTTTGTACGAATGTGTCATAACTGTTTATTCATTTAATGTTGTGGGACATTTGTGCACAGAATTATCTTAGGGTATAAGTACTTCTTTCTCTAGATCTGTACTAGGTGCTGTACTAGGTCTGCTCAGTGTCAGTCTATGTTAACATTTAAATAGCTAACGTGTTTACAAGTTTTCTGGCCATATATAACTATTATAGACAATATGTATAATACATGACAGTTTCTTTGTAGCTTTAGTTGCCTAGAGAAACTGAGCCTAAATGCCTTTCTCACTAATATAAAAATCACATGCTCAAGCTGGACAGTGATCCTCAAACAAAATATATTAGATTAGTATTAGTATTTGTATTCTCTTGGAATCTAATATGAAGATGACCTGATTGTTATGAATGAGAATAGCTATAGTTTGTTATGTGTGTGATAGTCCAGGTTGGCTCTAGGCTATTTAGCTCCCACAGAACCTCTTTGAGTTAGGATATTATTATCATTTTAATGATAAAACAACATTTAAGTCTCAGAATTATTTAATAACTTTCTAATGACCCCATACATATTTAAGGCATGTCATGGCTTCAGATGTCATTTAAGTTCAAAACCAGAGTACTTTATTGAGCTACAGAAAAGATAAAAGCATGTAAATGCTTCTCTGTCATGATTATAAGTTGACAATTGTACATGCTGAGGAACCAAGGCTAAATGTAGAGGTATGATAGCAACTAATTTGCTCAGGTGAAATTTCTCTGCTAAGGTTCAAGTTTTAAACGGTGATAGATAATTTGTAAGGTCATTGAAAACCAAACTCTTTTAAACATCTTTGCAATGTAGGGGTTGGGATCTAATTTGTAAAGTATTATGTAGTTTTGGAGGAAAAAATCGTTCTTTTAAAGATGAGTCCTAACATAAAAAAGCTCTTGAGTTTGATATGAGAAACTTCCAAAATGATTTGAGTAATGATAATTAAAAGTTACTTAACAACATGGGGAGATGACTCAATGGGTAAAGGTGCTTGCTATGCAAGAATGAAAGCTGATTCTGAATCCCCATATAGCATATAAAAGCCAGACGTTCATTCAGAGTTAAGAAGAGGAAGCAGCAGCAGCAGCAGCAGCAGCAGCAGCAGCAGCAGCAGCAGCAGCAGCAGCAGCAGCAGAAGAAGAAGAAGAAGAAGAAGAAGAAGAAGAAGAAGAAGAAGAAGAAGAAGAAGAAGAAGAAGAAGAAGAAGAAACAGCATATTATCACCTGAAGCTGTTCTCTAACATTCACTTATGGGTCATGGTATTCAAATATGTATACACAGAGACCCAGACCCAGATATACACACAAACACACATTTACACATCACACATGTGCACTCACACATATACAAGAATAAGAAAATGGGTGACTTGTATATGGCTCTCTCTACTTTAAGCTTGAACATTTTATCTGACACCAAGTAACTCAACTTTCTAAGAAATATTCCTGTGAGCCTCAGGTAATGAAAAGGCCATTATCTTATTCGGCATGAATATTTCCACAGAAAATAATTGAGTTTTCCACTGAATCCCATAGACCAAGAAATGATGTTACATATTCACTCAATATAACGAGCTTGCCACTTAAATATCCATGTAAACATTTGATGTAGACAATGATGTTGAATTTGTACTCAGCATTTGCTGACAAGCGAGCATCTGTCTTCAATCTGCTTAGAAGGATGAGCTCCCAGGTTGTTGTTTATTTATAATATTGCAGCATTTTCCATGGCAACTGGAGAGTTATTTCAAAAAATATTGTCTTCTAAACTTAAGAACTACAGTCTCAAATACCATATAGGCTCAATATTTAATGAAGACACACACTTAAATGACCCTAGGCTATAACACCGGGGTCACAAATCACACAAATACAGAATATATTCTGTAAAATATTATTACTCAGAAGATATACCACAAGTGATAAATATTCCCATATTCCACCACACCTAGCTCAAACATTGGGAATGTATCTATTCTATCCTAAATGCTAAGAGCTCAATAGGGTTTTTAAGTAGTAGTTTACGATCTTTTATGTGGTATTTTAGAATTTAGATGTTCCCCTCTGTCAGATGCATGAAGGATACTGACACTAATTTAATCATCTAGGGAAGGGGCACAGACAATTAACCCAGCCCCAGCAAGTTTGGCCTTACCTGTGAGAAATTGGCTGATGACCCTAGAAAAAGGCTTGGTCATACCAAACCCGCGCCCATCTTACAGAGCATCTTTTTCTGTTGCATTTTCAATAGGTGCACAACTTCTTCTTCCTGTCTTAGTAAAAAAATCATCCAAGCTATTCCCTATGCTTAAAATGTTCTCTGCCAAACTTCAGTGGTCCATGGTCAATATGTGACTTGGGTTTCAGCTCCGATGCATTTCCTCAGACTGCAGTTCCATATAGACATTCTGTTGCACTTTCACATATACCTTTATGTTGTTCATAGATAGTTATAAAACCTGATGCACCCTGACATCAAGATTATGGAAGCCCTGTGAGGGAAGACTCTTTCCTACTGGAGTGTTCAATGGCTTCCCTCATACCAGTCAAAGAGGTCTTAATACATTTGTATTAGGTGACTAATCTGTTTTATTAATATCTGCTGCGCTGGTTCACTGAAATATTCTAGAAAGGTCAATGTTAAGCAACCTTTTTGGCTTAAGATAGAATTAAAGTCAGAGCCAGTCAGGTATAAAAATATGGTTGAATGAAATAAACTGGAATAAGATTGTTCTATAGACATGGGCATCATGGCACATGTGTTAATCACAGTACGGTATCATGCAGAAGCAGCTCACAGAGAAACCACCTCCAAAAGCTTTGGCTGGAGCATTTCACCTAAAAACCATTCCCTTCTCAAATGAACAACTGTGGGGTTTGTGGCTGGATGATCTACATAAAATATCTTGTGTTAAACTCACTAGTTATTTTGTGAAAGTGTCTAATTCTCTAGAAAGGACTGAGTGGACACAGTACCAACATCATTATGAACATTTCAGTGATGTCCAAGAAAAAGAAAAGGTCTACATTTTACTCTCCAATGAAAAGCAGCATCTCATGCCTCGGTCACCCAAGTCTCACCTAATGGACAGATTTTCTAAGTCTGGCTAGAGAGACTAATTTGTGTTAAACAGTGAGGGACTCAGCAGCTCACTGGATTTCTGTTGCTTTCGACTTGGTATGTTTCCATCTCTCAGAATGTATTGAAAATTACTTGAGCAAATATCCTTGTTGTATGGTTTAGCATCTTTCAGATATATGCTCAAGAGTGGTATACTTGGATCTTGAGGTAGCACTATTCCTAATATTCTGAGAAAGCACCAGATTGATTTCTAAAGTGCTTGTATAAGGTTACATTCCCAGCAGCAATGGAGTAGGGTTTCCCTTTCTCCACAACTTCTCCAGCATGCATCATTCTTTGAGTTTTTTTATCTTAGCCATTCTGAAGGGTGTGAGGTAGAATCTCAGGGTCATTTTGATTTAGCAGCTCTATTCATAATAGCCAAAATCTGAAAACAACCTAGATGTCCCTCAACTGAAGAATGGATACAGAAGTTGTGGTACATTTACACAATGGAATACTACTCAGCAATTAAAAACAAGGAAATCATGAAATGTGCAGGTAAATGGTGGGATCTAGAAAAGATCATCCTGAGTGAGGTTACCCAGAAGAAAGACACATATGCTACATACTCACTTTTAAGTGGATATTAGCCATATACTATACTATAAACATACTAAAATCTATAGTCCTAAAAAAGCTAAACATCAAGAAAGACCCTGGGGACAAGGCTGAAACCACATTCAGAAGGGCACACAGGGTAGACATTGGAAGCAGGGGAATTCAAGGAACATGACATGAGCCTTCCACAGGGGGCTTCTGAAAGACTACCCATCAAGGCATTAAAAGAGATACTAAGACTCATAGCCAAACTTTGGGCAGAGTGCCAGAATCCTTATGGAAGAAGAGGGAGAAAGGAAGGCTTGGAGGGGACAGTAACTCCACAAGGAAACAAAAAGAGCCAAAAAACCTGGACACAGGGGGTCCTGCCGAGACTTATACTCCAACCAAGGACCATACATGGAGAGGACCTAGATTCTCTGCTCAGAGGAAGCCCATAGGCTGCTCAGTTTCCAAGTGGGTGCCCTAGTAAGAGGACATGAAATCAGTGGCCAGCTCTTTGATCACTTCCCCCTGGGAGGTGCAGCCTTGCCAGGCCACAGTGGAAGATGATGCAACCAGCCCTGATGAAACCTGATAGGTTAGGGTCAGAAGGAAGGGAAGGAGGTCCTCTACAGTCAGTGGACTAGTGAAGGTTCATAGGGGAAAAAGAGGGAGGGAGGGGGGATACAGGCAGACTACAAAGTGAATAAATTGTAATAAAAATTAAAAAGAAAGTTACTTAATAAGGAGAGCCTTGCATTTTTACCTCTAGAAAGTAAGGGTGAGCAAAAAACTTTAGAAAATTCAACAGAGACTAGGTTTGAGGTTAAAAATATGCCTTAAGAGGTATAAGAAAAAGGGATTTAGACAATGAAGCCAAGTGGATGTTTCATGAAATTTAAGTCAACTGCCTACAATCAGAGTGCAACTAGCAGGAGCTTAGGAATTAGACTTTTAAGTTGACAATAGTGGGCCATGCTCATTTCAGCAACCATCTCCCAAGAATTGACTGGTTCTGTTTGTTTAGTGACTATTTCCTGTGTGTTATCCCAGTTAAGCTTGATAGCTTGTTAACACAGTCTTCCTGCCCAGGGGCACCTCTGAGACATTTCACACTGTACTGAACAGCAATGTTAAAGCTGTACGCGTAGACAGAAAACAGTCCTTTTATCAAACCTTCCAGGGTTATCCACTTTCAGTGTATATTTGCAAACCAAATTATTTACGATGTGTCACGTGTCTTGTTCACATCTTAGATATCAGGACAGTGCAGTCAGTGAGAATCAGACAATGGCAGGAATGGTGTTTACCTGTAAGAGTAATTTTGCTCTAATCAACATGAACTGTGGGAACATTCCTGTCACTATTTCAGTGGGATGTTAACTCACAGTTGGTATACGATCCAATAGATAAGATGTGCTGGAGAGGATTTCCAGACAATGATCTTTCTGAAAGAAAAATCTGGCACTTTCAAATTTATGTTAAATAACCTTTAGAGAACAAACTTTTGTCTCCAGGTTTTTAGAGTTGGTTTAACCTTTCAAACTTGTTAAAATCAGAACATACCTAGAAGCCATGGTTTATTATTTTGATTGATTTTAAGCCATATTTTTGATGTTTTTGTTGCATATGCCTAGTAGCACATAAGTCACTATTCAATGGACTACTACAGTATCCTTCAAATATAATTTCTCTAATGTTATTAGTCAAGAGGTTTGTATGAAGCTCTATGATACCAAAGAGAGTAGAGGACCTAGCAACAAAACTGCACATTCATTGAGGCAAAGGAAGAGTTTATAAATAACCAGACGTGAGATTGTTTTTGTAGACAAAATATTTTAAGGTCAACTACAAAACTAAAAAATCTTACGAACGACTCCAAAAACCACAAAGTATTTCTAAATTAAAGAAAAGCATGAAGTGGGTTTCTAAATGAAGGGATACACATAAAAACATATATGGACATGATAATATAACCTGATACTGCATCCTGGCCATACAAAGACAGTATTTTCATTTGTAAAATTGAATCCACATCACTCAACGGGACCACCATTGTGTTTATAGTCATCATAATCATCATGACCACCATGAGTCTAAGCTGTGTCTCTAATAAGTGAAGCATGTTATGCTCCAAATATCTCATAGGCTGTATCATTTTAAAGTGACTCAAGACCTTCTCATGATTCTTCCTCCCAAGGTCATGTCTTAACCTTTGAAAAATCATGCTGCCCCTACTGTAAAAATATTAAAAAGATTTACAAATACCAAAATACAGCACAAAAGTAGAAAAAAGTGCATTTTGAGTATTTTTATGTATTTTATGTACATAAGGGCGTTGTCTGCAAGTATAACCACACAATGGAAGAGGGCAGCAGATCATTATAGACAGTTGTGAGCCATCATGTGGTTACTGGGAACGGACCCCAGCACCTGTAAAGAACAGCGAGTGTTGTTAATTGCTGAGCCGTCTTTCCCACCTTCCATTTTGAGTCATAACTAAACATATTGAAACAATTTGTTTATTTACTTATCCATCTAGTCAATTATTTTTTATTTATTTACTTATTTTTTTTCTTTCAGAGCTGAAGTTGGAATATAGAGCTTGATCTGGGGGGAAAAACATTTTCATTGAACTTTTAATTTGGGGACAACTGTAGGGACATGCTTTTGTAAGAAATGTATCAGAGAGGTACTTCAAAATCTTCACCCTATTTCTCCCTGTCGATTGCAGTCACAGCCACTGAAAGGCTGTGGATGCGGAGGATGTGGCTTAGAATGCTATTCCAGCCTCCAGCATCTCTTTTAGACTTTCATGGATCCTGATATTGTCCAGGCAACTTCGCCTCAACACTAATCTCTGAAAGCCAATAGTCTGCTCTCCAATTCCTGTGTTCTTCATGTTCGTCCTTTTCTGGATGACTCATGTCCAAATATTTTCTCCCCTCTTGAAACATAAAGTCAAAAATTTTAAAGGGAGCCGCCTTTGTGTTGAGCTTGTTGTTATAGTATAGTATCTTGAATAATACAAGTAGTTTTATGTATCAATAGGTGAATCCTTATTGATCAGTTGTATCCATTTATACATATATATCACTGCTTACCCTTTTTATTTGAAATCCTGTAGTTTCTTTTCATGTGGCTCTATTAAGAATGAAATGTGAATAATACTCACACAAAGGGGGTTTTGGTGTAAAACAATAGTCATTTCTCTGAAAACCTCTAGCTTTAAAATGCTAGATCACACTGTTCTTAAAAAGATCAGCAACTCTATAGTAAGTAACTGCAAATTCTACAGTTTGTCCAAATAGCTTTAGAATTTTGTTATTATGATAAACATATGAACACCACCACTATTGGCATCTTTTCCCTAGCATGCAATGTCTCGCTGTGATTTTAATATATATTTCTCTAGTGGCTAGAGAGTCTGCCTATATTTTACATGTACATTTGATGTTATCCTGATATCTCTGTTACAGTCTTAATCAATTTTGGTTTACTGTTGTTTTGGAATTGATGATTGATTTTGAAAATATCTTACTATGGAGCCCTGTCTATCCTAAAACATCCTGTGGGGATCAAGCTGGCCTAAAATTCACAGAGCCTTTGACTCCAGAGCACTGGGATTATATTCTTGTGCCACCATACTGTATCCTAACTTTGAATTCTTGACAACAGTTCTTTGTTAGATGAATCAAGTTCAGGTATATTTTCTTTGTATGGTGATGCTTGTATTTTTAACCTTTTAATGGTATGCATTGCCGAGCAAAAGATTTGATTTTTAAGAAGTCTTTTTTTTTTTCCTTTGTCTTCTTCTAGATTTTACTTTTGAATTCAAATAAGTGTTGTACTACACCTGGACCCATAAATATGCTTAACAATCTTATACTTATTATCATAACTTAAATAAGAGATTCTTCTTGGGTTAAATTTTATTTAAGATTTGAGTGTGTTATCAAGTTTAAATGACTTGTCATTGCCTATATTTTTCCATTAGTTCTAGAACTAACCCGCAAAGGATTCTCCTTTCTTTGTTGAACTGCTTTATCCATAATTGGTTTAGGATATTTATTTCTATTCTGTTGCATCTAATCCCATGTCTGTGACTCCAATAATTTCATAAATCTTGATTCATGTAAGAATACAGTAGGACTACATATTGGGTATATTTATCCTCTCCTCATTTTTGTTATTTTTCAAAGTTTATTTGTCCATTTTACGTTCTGTGTTCTTCCAGTTAAATTTTAGATTTTGTTTTTAACCCATAGAACAAATAACAACATGAAAAATAAAACACAGGCATGTGTGAATATATCATCTTTTTATGTGAACTTTTTAAGTGAATGCCTAATTTGTATGTGAATCTATTTTTCTCCTGGAAATTTCCAGCACAACAAAGACACCATCAATAGAGTTAAGGATGAAAAGCAAGCTAATCTTCCAAAAATAGTGTGCCGAGGCTTCACTTTTTTAGAAACTATTAAATTACAGTGTTCTTCATCTAAGGTGCTAATTGACTATTGTGTGCTTGCTGCCAATTAAGGATTTAAACTTTTCATAGAACTCTTCTGAAGGCATATCAAATCATATAAACAGTAAGTTTGTGAAGCTGATCAGTTTTCTGGCTTGTATTTTTTATACTGACCATTCCTACTTGGTAAAGTAGAATGTTGTCAAGTTTACTCACTCTGGAGTCAGACATTATTTTGGGTGCCAACTTTATGCTGTCAATTAGGTGACTGACCTTGACCTGCCTATCTTCCTTGTTCAGTTCTTACTTCAGTTCTTTTTACCTTACTGTTCTTGTGGAAAGGATTGAAAAGAAATATCTTAATTGCATGAAATAAATATGGTGCTTTAGATAAAACAGTTAGTTGCTGATGTAATACTCATGAACATAGAAAAATTTAAGTGACTTCTATATTATAAGAGTTAGTTACAGTTATAAAACAATACGAAAGAGCCTGTGGCCATTATGGAGAGTCATCAGAAAGGAATGACTTGGGGGCATTCTTCCAGTTAAGGGGTCTTTTACAGCATCTGATGGCTGTAAAATCCACTGTTAAGTTGGTTGTCTATTTCTAGATCTTTTCTTGTGCTACATGCAAATGGCTCTGGGCAAAATAAATGTTACATTCTCAGTAGATGCTCACCCCTAGAGTTTATGAATGACGTCACCCCAAATTTTTCTTCATAAAAAACCTTCCTCTAAAAAGAAAAGACGTGGATGATATTGAAAAAATTCTCAAGAGACGTTTTGAGTAGAGACCCTTGAAGATGAAAAGACTAGCTAAATGCAGAAGAAAAGGGGAAAGAAGGCCATATTTATTTACTTAATTCTCATCATCCTCATCAACTGAGAACCACTTCTTTCCATCACCGTATTACTCAATTATTTTTATTTTTATTTTAAAAAATATTATTTTTAGTTTGATGGTTATGCATGCATATATGTGTATAAGCAAAGGTGCCTGTGGAGGCCAGAGGCACTGTAATCTTCTGGAACCAGACTTACAGGCAGTTGTAAGCTGTCTGACGTGGGTTGGACAATGAACTTTTGTTTTCTGTGAAACCTGTACATACTCTTAATTGCTAATTCATTTCTCCCATTCCTTATCTTATTTTTAAAATGACATCTAGTTATATCTTATCCTATGAATGTATTGTTATAACCTACAACCATACTCTGGAAAGACATTCAAAAGAACTGGGTTCTAATTTTAAACTGTGTGAAACCAACTTCACTTTTCTCTTTTAAATTTGAAAAATAAGCACGTTAGAATTAATACCCTTTTAGTTCTCAAATGGCATAGTTTTGAATTCAAAAGCCATTTTGAATTTCTCCTCCCTTAGGCTACTTGAATCAACATTTGCACATAGACTTAATATGACAGAATCCTCCCCTGAAGGAGGATTAGATTAACGGATGGTTAGAGATAGTTTATATATCCCATCCCCCCAAGTAAAGCTTTATCAGACATCCTGAAAGGGACCTGGGTACATGGGGGAAAATAACATTTCCATCCCAGATTCAATAGAGATCCATCAAATCTGTTCGCCTGCTGTCAGCACAAGTCAACACCAGATGTTTGAGGAGCAGGATGGAACATTCCTGAACGCCACCATGCTACCAGTTAACTATGCAAAGCTTGGCTATGGGGAACAATTCTCTTTTCTTACTCCAGACACTGATCAGACACTCAGCACTGTTAGCGTTAATGACAGTTTTAGTAGGCATGGCAAGGAAAGCAGGGATCAGCTGTTCCCAACTCTTCCCACAAATAAGCAGTGAAGACTGAGTGCACTTTTGTTTTGTCTGTTACAGAGCATGCTAGCAATTTTGGGTAGTTATCCTTGAAAACATTTCGTGCTGTTGTAACTGTACCGCTTTGGGAGATTTCAGCTTTTCCAAAGGAAAGACTGTAATGTAACTTTGGGGTTTAGAGGAATGAATAAGCACTGTTTTTTTTTTCTTAATTAGAAAATATTTTGCATTTTAACAATGGGAAAAGCAGGGCTTTCGCGGAAATGATGGCAAAAGAATCTGTGCCCCCTGCCAAGGGTGCCTTTTTGGGCTTCTCTGAGGTTGAAAGCCACTCAGAGGATGAACAGGAAACTTCATGGGAGATGGAGTGCCAAGTGCTGCAAGGCCTAAATCAAATGAAGATCTAGTTAAGTGCCTAATGAAGCTCTCAAGCAGATGCGAACAGTTTCAATATGCTAACCGCAGTATACGATTATTAGGTACAGAGTACAACATAAAATCATATTAAGAAATAATACCAGAAATGGAAAATGGCCACAAGTAAAATAAAGGTTGTTATAAATGATTTTGGCCTGGAATTCAGTTCAGGCATCGGCATATGCATATTGTGAATGGCTTCCTTCAAAAATTATATTCAAAGGTCATCTGCACTGAAATTGAATTAAAAAAAATCCCTCTTTGAAGACTTATTATTGTAACTCGGGGGAAATGAGAGATTTGAAGTCCTTACATTGTCCATTTGTTAGACAGTGTTGAATCTGATTCCGTAAAGAATCATCTTTTAAAGGTTTCCACCTAGTGGCAAAGTTATTATGAGCCAAAGTATCTCTGATGATAACACATCCAGACACTAATGCTGCTCAAATATCTCAATCTCAGTCTTCGTTCAGGTCAGTGGCTGCATTAAGTTCTTGAGGAGCCTGATAGGAGTAACCCTCTAAAGACTCAGGCTGAGGTACCTGACATCACTGCCTAAATGCCTGTTAGAGTTCACTTGGGTCTATGGAAATTGCAAGCTGTATGTGATTTTTAGGCTTTTGAGAGAAAAATGTACCATCTAAAGTAGAAGTCTTTTTAAGAATTGAAATAAAAATCTTCACATAAATCATTGGTTTTATTCATGGTGAAGGATATACTCTTGCAAATGTGTGATACGTTATGAATCGTTGCCACTGTGCATACAAATTTGGATAATAACTTCCTTTAGACCTACACTGCATCTTCTGTTTAATGGTAACATTAAACAAAATTATTTAAAGGTTGACATAATTCCAGGGCTGTCTACTAGCTGCCCACTGGACAATATGATTTATACACACACATACACACACACGTGAGTGTTTTACCTACCTGTATGTATGTATGTATGTTCCCCCATGTATACTTTATTACCATGGATAAGATAGCGTTAGATTTCCTGAACTTGGATTAACAAAAAAGTAGAAAGTGACCACGTAGATGCTGGGATTAAACCCAAGTCTTCTGGAAGAGCACCCAATGTTCCTAATCTCTCCAGCCTCTATCTAGGTGTCTTACATCACCAAAATGACCAACTGATATTTATCATATTCCATCTAAGTACCAAATAATTCCAAATATGTAATTCCATTCTCATAATCACACTAGAAGGTGTACATCTAATTTTGCTATTTTACCAATAATAAAGGTACATGGGTTTCTGGAATATAATTTTTTTTCTATGCTCAAATGGTCAGTATATAATAGATGGGAAATCTAAATCCATTAATCCTAAATGGAAGTGTTTAATGTGTCTACATCAATACTTTATACTCCAACGCAATATAATGGCACTTTTCATTCATAGTTCCTTAGACATCTCTACCTATTTCTCAATGGGTCTCACTTTATAGATGCATGACAGAAACAAGAGACAGGCCATTCCATTTGTTCAACAGTGTTTGCTTAATCCAATGTGTGTAATGTGATGCATGCAATTGAAACACATTTAGGTAGAGGAAAGGCTAGGGAAAAGGCTAGTTGACCTGAGTCCTTTTATCTGATTTTACTGATTGTCACAGCTTCAATATTGACATATGTGGCATATTCCAAAGCACTTCTGATAGAACATGACATGTTTCTGAAAGAAATAGTGCCTTTGAGGGATATGTGGTTATGAAACTGGTTCTGACTGTGAATGATATTACAATCTATCCCAGAGAAGAAAGTTACATTGCATTATGAGATGTAAGAAAAAGTGTGGGATGGACTAGACTTAAAACCCCTACGTAGGTAGCAGATGAGTCATCATGTGGACCCCTTAACAACGGGAGTAGGATCTGTCTCTGACTCTGTTGCCTGCCATTGGATTCCTTCCCAGTAGCTGAGCTGCCTTGTCAGACCCTAGTGGAAGAGGATGTGCTTAGTCATGCTGACTTGAGCTGCCAGGGTGAGTTGATACCCCTTGGTGGACTCCCATTCTATGAGGAAAAGGAGAAGAGGGAGGGGGCATGAGGGTGAGACTGGGGAGGGGAAAATATTAAATAAATGAAAATAAATAAAAACTTGTGGGATTTATATATGTGCATCATTCAACTGCAACCCATATACAGATTTTAACAGTGTTTGTTTGTTTGTTTGTTTGTTTGTTTGTTTGTTTGAGACAGGGTTTCTCTGTATGTAGCATTTGTTGTCCTGGATCTCTCACTCTGTAGATCAGGCTGGCCTCAAACTCACAGAGATAAGCCTGCCTCTGTCTCATGAGTACAGGGATTACAGGCATGTGCTACTGTGCATAGCTGATTATTAACAGTTTTTGAACAGTGTGAAGATGAAAAGAGACAGGTTAGTTCAATTTCTAGATCTTTGTGTTGTCACAGAAAACAAAACCCTCACATGACTGATGTCAAGATAAACAAAGGAACTTGTGTATTAACAGGCAAAGAGGATCTTTATTGCACCAGATTGGATGGCACCTTACCCAGTTCTAAAGCTATAGGAAGAATAATGGTTATAAACTGCACTTTGTTTTAGTAGTCACATATGGTTAGGTAGCTTCCATAAAAAGCTGCTAACATTTGTCATCAACTTTCAGAGAGATTCTGATGGTATTCCAATATTTAAAATAATCCTGTGTTCTGTTCTGAACAAACTGGCCACTGGAGTTAGTAGTAGCCAAGGCAGGTCTTTCTGACCTATAGGAAATTTAGATCCTAGCATGCTCTGTACTGCAAGCATTTTGTGCTGGCCCCCCAAGGGTGTGCCATAAGCTGACAAGAGCAATTACCAGATCTGGAAGAAAATGGGAGTCAAAGAGAACAGGGTTGGCATACTAAAACTTTTTTATTGCTTTTTAACATTAGCATTTCCTTCTACAATGAATGACTCCAAAATAATGGATCAGAGAAAATACTGTTGTGTGAGAAGTGGAAGGTGTCTCTCCCCTTGGATAGATGATAGCCTTGCCACATTATATAGAATGTTGACTTATATTTATTGCTTTTGAAATTAATTCCAAAGAATAAAAATAATTGTAAAAGAACCCCACCCCACATGTACCCCCCAAAACAAACCACAGTGTGATCACTATGCAGCTATCTGATGCTTACTCTTTACTCATGGTGGGGAGGATACTCTTCATCTCTAAAGGAATGTTAAGGAAAGAAGAAAGGATACTAACATGAAATGCAATAGCAGGGGCAGCTTTATGTAGGAATGAATTACAGCTTCCATCAGAAATTGAAGTCATCAAGGCCTTCTTCATGGAGTCCAAGAATGTGTTTACTGGAACCTGGTTCTAGCCTATATGCCAAATGACTTAAATGATGCTTTAACCAATTCTCATGTTGTACTAGTATGGAAAGAAGTGTGTGTGTGTGTGTGTGTGTGTGTGTGTGTGTGTGTGTGTGTGTGCGGTGGTGAGGGGAATCTTCTGGACACACAAAATAATTGCCTTTGTAGTTAGGATGAACTGGAGGTATCTTTTTCAAACAAATTCCCGCAGCAGATTTAGCCTTTCCTTACACAAAGCTTACACTGCTGCATTCACCCTATAAGGTGGACTTGGAATCCTACCTTCCCAATCTCACCCTTACTCCCTTATCTCCTCCTGTGCCCCTCCCCTACTCCACTGATAGGGGAGGCCCTCCTTTCCTTTTATGTGTCCCTAGCCTATCAGGTCTCATCAGGACTGGTTGCATGGTCTTCCTCTGTGGCCTAGTAAGGCTACAACCCACAGGGGGAGGTGATCAGAGAGCCTACCACTGCGTTGATGTCAGAGAATGTCCCTGCTCCCTCTACTGGGGACCCCACTTGGAGACTGAGTCTATGGGCTACATATGAGCCAGGTTCTAGATCTTCTCCATGCATTTTCCTTGGTTGGGGTATCATTCTTTGCAGGGCCCTGAGGGCTCAGCTTTTATGGCTCTATGGGTCTCCTTTTGGAGCTGTTGTCCCGTCCAAGTCTTCCTATCTCCCTCTTCTTTCATAAGATTCACTGTACTATGCCCAAAGTTTGGTAATAAATCTCAGTCTTTGCTTCAATACCTCAATCAGTAGAGTCTTTCAGAGGCCATCTGCGGCCCTGTCCTGTCCCCTGTCTTCTCCTCCTTCCAATGTCTATCACATTTGTCCTTCTGAATGAGGATTGAGCATCTTCCCTAAGGTCTTCCTTGTTTTTTAGCTTCTTTAGGGGTATGTATTTTAGTATGGTTATCCTATATTATGTGGCTAATATCCACTTATGAGTGAGTATATACCATGTGTGTCTTTCTGCTTATGGGTTGACTTACTCAAGATGTTGTTTTCTTGGAAACAACCCAGATGTCCCTCAGTTGATGAATGGATACAGAAACTGTGGTACTTTTACACAATGGAATACTACTTAACAATTAAAAACATGGAAATCAAGAACTCTGCAGGCAAATGGAGACCTAGAAAAGATCACCTTGAGTGACATATCCCAGAAGCAGAGAGACACACATGGTATATACTAACTTATAAGTGGGTACTAGACCTATAATGTAAAATAAACATACTGAAATCTGTACACTTAAAGAGGATAAACAAGAAAGAGGACCCAGGGTAAGATGCTCAATCCTCACTCAGAAAGACAAATGGGATAGACATTGAAAATAGGAGAAAACAAGTAACAGGATAGGAGCCTACCACAGAGGGCCCCTGAAAGACTCCTCCTAGCAGTGTATCAAAACAGATGCTGAGACCCTTGGGCAGAGTGCAGGTATTCATATGAAAGAAGGGGGAGTTAGTATGACCTGGAGAGGACAGAAGCTCCAGAAGGACCAAATATATCTGGGCCCAGGGGTCTTTTCTGAGACTGTTTCTCCAACCAAGGACCATGAATGGATATAGCCTAGAACCTCTGCCCATATATAGCCCATTGCAGCTCATTATCTAAGTGGGTTTCCTAGTTAGGGGAACAGGGACTGTCTCAGACATGAACACAATGGCTGGCTCTTTGACCACCCCCCCACTCCTTCGAGGGAGGAGCACCCTTACTAGCCACAGAAGAGGACATTGTAGCCAGCCCTGAAGAAATCTGATAGGTTAGAATCAGATGGAAGGGAAAGAGGACCTCCCTCATCAGTGGACTTAGAGAGGGGCAGGAAGGAGATGAGGGAGGGAGGGATTGGCAGGGAATGAGCGAGGGGGGTTACAGCTGGGATACAAAATAAACTGTAATTAATATAAAAATAATAAATAAAAAGATGTTTTCTAGTTCCCACCATTTTTCCTGCAAAATTCACAATTTCCTTTTTTTTAAATAGCTGAGTAGTATTCCATTGTGTAAATGCACCACAATTTCTGTATCCATTCCTCCACTGAGGGACATCTAGGTTGTTTCCAGCTCCTGGCTATTACGAATAGAGCCACTACAAACATGGTTAAGTAAATGTCCTTGGTGTGTTCTTGAGCATATTTTGGCTATATTCCTAGGACTGGGATAGCTGGCTCTTGAGGTAGCACTGTTCCTAATTGTCTGAAAAACTGCCATTTTGATTTCCAGAGTGGTTGTACAAGTTTACATTCCCACCAGCAATGGAGGAGGGTTCCCCTTTCTCCACATCCTATGAAGCATGTATTGTCACCTGAGTCTGTGATCTTAGTCATTCTGATGGGTGTAAGGTGAAATCTCAGGGTCATTTTGATTTTGATTTCCCTGATAACTAAGAAAGTTGAGCATTTCTTTAAGTGTTTCTCTGCCATTCGATATTCCTCTATTGAGAATTCTGTTTAGCTCTGTATCCCATTTTTAAATTGGATTATTTGATTTGTTGCTTTTTAACTTCTTGAGCTCTATATATTCTGGATATTAGATCTCTGTGAGATATAAGGTTGGTGAAGTTCCTTTCCAGTCTGTAGGCTGTCATTTTGTTCTGATGACAGTGTCGTTTTCTTTAAGAAGTTTTTCATTTTCATGAAGTCCCATCTATTTATGGTTGATCTTAGAGCCTGTGCTGTTGGTGTTCTGTTCAGGAAGTTGTCTCCTGTGCCAATAAGTGGCTCTTCCCCACATTTTCTTCTAACAGATTTAGTGTGTCTGGTTTTATGCTGAAGTCTTTGATCCACTTAGTCCTTAGTTTTATGCAGTGTGTTTAGTATGGATCTATTTGCATTTTTTTACATGTAGACATTCAGTTAGACCAGCACCATTTGTTGAAGATGCTGTCCTTTTTTCCATTGTATGGTTTGGGCATCTTTGTCAAAAGTATCTGTAGGTGTGTGGGTTTATTTCTGGGCCTTCTATTTGATTCCACTGATCCATCATTCTGTTTCTATGCTAGCACCATGCAGTTTTTATTACTATTGCTCTGTAGTATTGCTTGAGATCAAGGATAGAGATACCTACAGATGATCTGATGTTATAGTGGTTTTAGCAATACTGGGTTTTTTGGTTTTCCATATGAAATTGAGAATTTTTCTCTCAAGTTCTGTAAAGAATTGTCTTGGTATTTTGTTGGGAATTGCACTAAATCTGTGGATTCCTTTTGGCAGGATGGCCATTTTCCCTATGTTAATCCTACTGATCCATGAGCATGGGAGATCTTTCCAACTTCTGGTATCTTCTTCAATTTCTTTCTTCAGATACTTGAAGTTTTCAAGCAGGTCTTTCACTTGCTTGGTTAGAGTCACCTGAAGGTACTTTATGTTATTAGTGGCTATTGTGAAGGGTGTTGTTTTTCTAATTTCTTTCTTAGCCCTTTTTTTCTTTTGTATACAGGAGGGGCTACTGATTTTTTTTTAGTTAAATTTTTATCCACTTTGCTAAAAGTGTTTATCAATTGAAGGAGTTCTCTGGTTGAATTTTTGGGGTCACTCATGATAGCATCATATCATCTTCAATTAGTGATACTTTGACTTCTTCTTTTCCAATTTGTATCCCCTTGATCTCCTTTAGTTGTCTTATTGCTCTTGCTATAACTTCAAGTACTATGTTGAAGAGATACAGAGAGAGCAGGCATCCTTGCCTTGTCCCTGATTTCAGTGGTATTGATTTAAGTTTCTCTTTGTTTAGTTTGATGTTGGCTATAGGCTTGCTGTAGATTGTCTTTACTATGTTTAGATGTGTGCCTGTATCCCTGATCTCTCCAAGACTTTAAACATGAATGGATGTTGGATTTTTTAAAAGATTTTTCAGCATCTAAGGAGATGATCATGTGCCTTTTCTCCTCCAATTTGTTTATATGGTGGATTGCATTGTAGGATTTCCAAATATTGAACCAACCTACTTGGTCATGGCGTATGATATCTTTAATGTGTTCTTGGATTAGGTTTGCAAGTATTTTATTGAGTATTTTCCATCAATGTTCATAAGACAGATTGGTCTGAAGGTTCTTTTTTTGTCAGGCGTTTGTGTGGTTTAGGTATCAAGTTGACTATGGCTTAATAGAATGAGTTTAGTAATGTTTCTTCTGTTTATATTTTATGGAATAGTTCAAAGATAATTGGAGTTAGCTCTCTTTTGAAAACATTACTTACTTATAATCAGATCATTTTATTTACTTCCTTAAATATCTATTGTTTGGTTGTTTATTTATGGTACTGTCATTGGAATGACAACATACAGGACGCCCAGAATTCTGTGAGATATATCTATAGTTGGTAAGTAAGTAAGCACTATGGAGGAAGCAACAATTAGTTGAAAGAATAAGTATACTTAGGACATACAAGTTTAAATTTACATGGTTATAATATCCATGTTGGCACACCAAATCTGCCAACCTAGAAACAGGTTGTCTCAGGCCATTAAAAAAGTTTACTTTAGTATAATTTGGAACAAAAAAGTTCAAAGTTAAAATTATAAACATTTTAAAGCAAGGAAATTTGTTAGAACAAACAAAGTAACTAAATACTGAAAAAGAAACTAGTTCTCCTGGGTTTATTCTATAATTTTTAAGCTTCCATTGACAGTTTGTGGTAGTTAAATTCAGGTTATTGGATATTCAAAGTAAGTACCCATGTCTGTAATGAGGATACTGGCAAAAGCATCTTCCCTTAGAAGAGAGAGTTTCTCCTTTACATGTTTTTGGATACTGACATGCATTTCTTTGTGTCTGACCATAGTATTTCAGTCTCTACAGAGTATCCACCACCTTCTCACAGTCTGTCTCAAATTTCTCCACGCATCTGCTTCCTTGAGATTTGTGATGGTGTTTCAGCCCTACTGGGCTTTCTGGAATGATCTTTTAGGGAGGTTAACACAATGCTCTTAACAGAATCTCATCAGAACCATTTCTTTTGCTATGGAAGGTAAATTTCACAGATACTGTGGATTTAGGACAGAAAGAGATTTTGGAAGGAGGCTTTATTCTATTTATCAAAGACCAGAGCTTCTTATCTCTTCCCAGTATAACCTCATTTTATATTTATTTTTTCAAGAAATTTTACAGACATAAATAATAAGTATATAAAATAGGTAGTCAAAGAAAACACTTATTCATAAATAAAGCAATACATATTTTAAATAATTATGTCTTATATGTATCATTTTCCCACTTTTTGAAGTTGAAAGCAGATTTAAACACTGATGAAATGGATATGTTTGCTTATTTGATTAAAACAATTAAATCTTGGCTGAATGTTTGAAACTCCGATACAGATCATCTTCAGTGTTTTTTAGAATTGATCAATATTTTGAGTTTGTAATTGACAATGCTGACAACACCTATCATAAATATCAAAACTGCAGAAGCATCTCTAGGGACATTTCAGAAATTGTTGGAAAGTTCATCCTGATCCCACGCCAAATTCATCTGACAATTTTTTTTTTTTATGAAAATCAAGTTCACAACTCATGTTGCAATTTTTAAATTCAAGCATTCCAGCCAAATACAATCCAAAAGTATACAAATCTGATATTTATATGCAGAGGAATAATAGTAAGAAACTATTAACACTTTCCCTTTAAGACATGTACTTTCATAAGGACTGATATTTGGGTAAGCAGATAGCTCAATGGGTAAAGACTCTTGCTGCTGAGACTGACACCCTTAATTCCATCCCAGAAACCACATGTTGGAACAAGAAATCTCATTCTTATAAATTGTCCGCTGACATTCACAAAGACTTTATACACAACCCCCCGATACTAAATAAATAAAGTTACTGAATGGATAAGTATAAGAAGTTAAATGAACAAAAACTTTGCATGCCCAGGAAAAAAAAGTATTACTATTTATAGTATTCAGTAATGTCAAGTCCAAGCTAAGACCTTTCAGCAAGAGATCTTTGTTTTGTGGATAATGATAGCCTGGGCATTCACAGTAACATGTGCATGTATCTGTATACATTCAAAGCCAGGTATGCAGTGAAGTAACACATTGCAACACAAGTAAGCACCATAGTGTTTCTTTAGTGTTTTGTTTTGAATCAGAGGGGTTGTTGTGTATACAGAAATCATGTACTGATGCCAATATGTATACTGAGTTATTTTTTAGGCATTGTCTCTAAAGCTGTTTGAAATATCAATGTGGAAAGAAGAAATTGGCGAAACAAAGGGAATTAATTTTTCAGTTTGGAGAGTCCTCAAAGTACCATATCTAATAATATGCCTTTTAGGGTAGTACAGTTCATGTGCTTGGGGAAATATCTGCATTGTATTATATTTTTATAATCTGTCCATGTTTACATTTATGTATGTATTATGGTGTGGTTGTGGGTGTATGTGTGGAGGCCAGAGGAAAGCTTTGAATGTCATCTTCAAAAAAACAGCCTACCTTCTTTGAGATATGTTCTCTTCCTGGCCTGAAGCTTCTGGTACTAATGGATAAGGATTAAGCTAAACTGGCCAATAAGCTCCTGGGATCCACTTATCTCTACCTCCCCAGCTCTGGGATGTACTACAACTGTGTGCCTCTCAATAAGGGATTGTTCATGTGGGTTGTTTGAGTCCAAATACAGGACTTTGAACTTGCAGGAAAGTGATTTAACAAATAAGCCCTTTCCCTACTTCTGTATTGTATGAGTAAGTGCCTATTTTTGTACTATAAAACATTGTGATCATTAACTCTTAATTACTTAAAAATATATTCACATATGTAGGGCAGGATTAAAAGGGTATGTCTGGAGTTTGGTTTCTATGTTTGCATTTATTCACAAGGTAACGGTGTGTATTTGTGTGTGTGTATGTGTGTTTTCCTATGTGTTTTTGTGTGTTTCTTGTGTTACAACACATCAGGACTACATTCTAACTTTGCTTTAAGATTAAAAATCAATAAGGCAGATGGAATTACTTTACTTATTTTTTGATCTAAGAACATTTGGGAGATGGGATCATGCTTTAAAAATTCTGGTCAGGGATATAACCTAGAACTCCTGCTCAGATATAGCCCATGGCAGCTCATTCTCCAAGTGGGTTTCCTAGTAAGGGGAACTGGGACTGTCTCTGACATGAACTTGGTAGCTGGCTCTTTGACCGCCTCCCCCTGATGGGGGAGCAGCCTTGCCAGGCCACAGGGGAGGATAATGCAGGTAGTTCTGATGAGATCTGATAAGCTAGGGTCAGAAGAAAGTGGATGTGGACCTCCCCTATCTGAGGACTTGTAGAGGGGCATAGGAGGAGATGAGAGAGGGAGGGTGGGAATGGGAGGGGATGAGAGAGGGGGATACAAAGTGAATAAACTGTAATTAATATAAAAATAAAAATTTAATTAAAAAATTTCCAGTCAGTTTCTTCAAAACAGTGATATGGTATGTGAGTATATAGTGATCCCTCTTGTAATCTTACCCACACAATATCCTATGTACTCTATCATAGGCTTTTTAGTAAAGGATTGAACATATAAATATATGTGTATATTTATATGTATATTAAATATATATTTATATGTATATTAAATATATGTATATTTATACATGTGTGTGTGTTTGTCTATTAATGGTAACTTGACACTTCTTTACTAGTAAGATCTTGTGTTTCTTTTTACCTGAACTATGCTGTGGGAATTCCTAAAGTATATCTAATATCTATATGTTTATAGATATTCCTCTCCAACATAACTGGAAACATAACCCTCAATTAGTGCCAATCATCAGAGAGGCAATGCTAGTTTTCACACTTCAGTTCTCAGCTCAATGCGTTAACTATTCCTTATTAGGAGTGCTTAGCATATCAGAAAACAAATGATTAGTTCTCTGTTCAATTTTCTAGGCTCTAGAGTTAATTTGATTTCTTACCAAGGAGCATATAATAGATATAGGTTACATTCATTTAAGGAAAATTATTTAAGTCTAAAAAGAAAATCATGAATCTAAAAAGAAAGTATTGTAATTTGTAATCATATAGTTTATATTCATATTAGTACCTACAGGTATGTGTAGATTTACATTGTATTTCAAGATATATAAAACTTTGAACAGGAAAACGTCATTATTTATGATAAATTGCCAAATTTCATTTTCATAAATATAAAAGTGTTTAGTACAAACTTTCATATCCTTTCCAAAAGTCAATACATTATTTACCCTGTTAAACCAAAGTCAACAAAATCTTATTTTTTATATTTAAAGATTTACCTTAGTATTTTTAATTATGTGTTGCAAATAGCTATGTACACTTGAGTGCACAAAAGCATGTTCTTTTGATTTCATTTTGTTTCCAATAAAGGATAACATTACATTTCCATTAATTACATATATTTACAGCAACCTACCGCTCTTTAAGTGACAGCAATTAACTGTTTCTCTTTAATTGTCAGGGCCATGGTTAATGAAGAAAAATTCTATTTACACAAAGTCTGTCTTATGTTACTCTTTATTTTCTTCTTAGCCAATAAACTGTACATAGCATTGCATGATGGTTTCTTTTCCAAATAATTTATCTATAATGATCAGTTTCATAGGGAAAGAACTCACCAAACACAAAAGGCAGATGCTTGGAATGTCTTTAGGGACATGATCATTTCATCACAGTTAAAAAGTGTATTCTTTGGAAGTGTAAATGGATAGAAGATCTCCTTTTATGTTTTGGACCTTGGTACTGTGTTGCAGGAGGCCACCATCCCACTGTTAGCATTAATAGGATTAGTTTGGATATTATCAAAAGAACAATTAATGCCTGCTGATAGAATCACAGATGGTATCAAAGAGTACAAGGGACTCAATTTTACAGGGACACTCATCTACAGATTTTATTTTGAGAGTGATAGTACATAAATGGCCACAAAATTCATAAGCAGTTTTCTATGTAACTATTTGTCTACACTGTAAAAACTGATAGAAAATAACTAGCTTGCCCATTCCTGAGGGATTTGGTCCTGTTTTGTGTTCTAGTAGTACTAATTTTGTGAGTATAAGTATAGAAGTTAATTTCTATAAACAATAGTTTAATTCCCTAACATCAGGCCAGTAACAGCATCTATATATAGAATGGTATAAATAGATGGCTTAGGTAAAGTGCCATAGAACTGCTCTTACATGGAAATGTTACTCTTGCTGTTTCAATTTCTGGAGTGTTATCCTTGGGTTCTACAAGAAAGTTTGATCAATTGAATAGAGAAAACTTTTCATCTGAAAAGAGGATAAAATACAAATATTTAAAGTAAACTCAATGGAAATAAAAGCAAATGTCTAATTAAAAACTTGCAAAACATATTAGTAGCATTTTCTTAGGAAACAAGAGAGAAAGATGATCAACAAATATGAGAAAATGTCCCAGTGCTAATCATTAGGAAATGCCAATCATGCCTGCTTGGATGAATATAGTAAAAATAATAATGGCTCATATTAACATTAATGTAGAGAAAAGAAAAACTCATATATGATAAGGCTGAATATAAATTGAATAATCTAAATGCCGTATTTCCATGTAATGCTCAAATTCATTGTGTATATACCCAAACCGTGATATCCACATGTGACCAATTGATGTATTATGCAAATTTTCTGGAATAATCACTCTGATACAAATGTGAATTAAACAGAGAAAATGCATTCACTAGAGAAAGAAAATATGGGTAGATACTGAAAGGCCTTGGTGCTTAGTCTGCTTTATAGTGTCATTTTATATTCTAAAATTATAATGTACGATTATCAAGCAAGTGAGATTTTAGGAGCATCCATGGCTCTTAGCTTTTTATTTTTTTAAGGCATATGTAGTAATTGACAGCTGTAAGGTTTTGTGATCAGGTTGCTCAAGACAATGGCCTATTGTGGTTTAGCTAATTCCCCAGTGGCATCATCCTTGGAAATGAGCATTAATGCATGTATTTTGACTTTTCTACCTTATTCTACTTCAAATAGACACATGCATATATATTCTAATATACACATATGTATGTATAATGAGTATATATTACACACACATATGTAATTAAATACTGTTTTGAGAGAAGGAGCATTGTGCTGACTAAAATATGCTAAGCTGTCAAAGTCCAATAAATGTAACTTCGGTTAAATCAATGTAATTGAAACTGATAAGAGAATTGTTACCAATTGGAACCAAGGGAAAAAGGTGAAGTAAAAAGAAATGTTGATCAAATGGGTAAAACTTTCAAGTAGACAGGATAATTACAGATCTGTATTGCACTGAACGAAGACCACAGTTGATGATTGTGTATCCTATACTTCAAAATTACTAAAATAGACTTTTAAAGTCTCGCCACACACACATGCACATACGTGAACAAAGACACACAGACAAATACAACATATACACTGACAAACCCTCAAAAAGACACAGCAGCTTTATTCATAATAGGCAGAAACTGTAAACAGAAGTCCCTCAATAGGGAATGGATACAGAAATCATGGTGCATTTACACAATGGAATACTACTTCACTTTCAAAACAAGGAACTCATGAAATTTGTAGGCAAATGGTGGGAACTAGAAAAGATCATCCTGGGTGAGGTAGCTCAGAAACAGAAAGACACACATAGTATATACTCACTCATAAGTGGATTTTAGAAATATAATATAGGATAAAAATACTAAAATCTGTACATTTAAAGAAGCTAAACAATTTATTCACTTTCTATCTAAGCTCCCTTATCTCCTCCTGGTCCCACTTTCCTCCTTCTTCACCCTATGTCCTTCCCCTAGTCCACTGATATGGGAAATCTACCTCCCCTACTATTTGACCCTAGCCTATCAGGTCTCATCAGGACTGGCTGCACCCCATTTCTCAGTGGCCTACTAGTTAGGCCACCTAGCCAGAGAGAGTTGATCAAAAAGCCAGCCACTGAGTCCATGTCAGAGTCAGCCCCTGGTCATGTGTTTCCTGCTTCAGTAAACACACCACACTCTCTTCACACTTCCATCCTTCGTTTGAATATCACCATTTTATTTCTCTTAGAGTATAAATCTGTGGAAGAAAGCCTACAAGTCCTAAGGTTAATGCTGATAACTTTTTGGGAAAGCTGGGACAGGGAAGGACAATAGGTGAACATTCTGTCACTCATCACTGGCTCTTTAGCACTGCAAAGTGATGCCTAATTTGAAGAGGCATATTTCCTAATCAGCTATGATAAAAATGTTAGAGGTTCGGCTTTCACAATTAACCATGGTGCATGACTTTCCTTGATTTTTCAATTTGAAATTTGCTCCTGCAAATTATAATCAGTAGAAATGGCAAGAACCTTGCCAGAAAAGATATATTTAAAGTACTATCTCTCTAAAATTCCAATAAACTAACCTTTTAGTGGCATGTACATAGAACTGTCACTGAATTCTAAAAAGTCATGTCAGACTTAATCAACCATTGTTCAGGCTGCTATTCAATTTATTAACATGGTAGCTATATGGGTAGCATTTAATTTATTTTTAGAATGAATCAGGGTCAAAAGGAAACTATTCTTTGCTTTCTAGAATAGAGTTAAATGGAATAGTTGTGTGGCAGCATATGTTTGTAATCCTAGTACTTGGCAGGCTGAGGCAGGAAGAGTCGGAATTTCACATGGCTTAGGAGACTCAGTGAGGAGTGAGGCTCTTTGCTCAAAATAAAAAGAAAGACGAGAATGAGAAAGAGAAGAAAGAGACCTCAGAAGAGGCCATAGGAAATACAAAGTCCATAAGAAAATTTCAAGGATACTCTTCCAAAACTTTGGGAATATGCTTCAAACTTAATAGTATTATATTTAGCTACGATTCAGTCCACTTCCCCTAAAGGTTTACATATCATATTAATTTATAGAAATATGAAAAAATACAGATAGTGACATGCAATGTCTGTCTACTGAGAGATTACCAGACATATAAAAACAGAATGTAATCTATGGTGTAGCAAAAACACCAATAAATTTAACTCAACTTAAAGGTGAAAGGTTATAATTAACACATACAATCTTTACAATAATGGTTGTAACTGCATGCAATATGTTCAAACACTCAAGAGGGTGTAGACAATACAGACCCCTATAAATGAAGAGTAAACCTGGTTGAAATAAATGAACTAATGATAAACAATGATAGAAGAATTAGAAAAAAAGACCATTAAACTTGAAGATAGCAATAGAGGCTACCCCCCCAAAATAACAAAATAGTTTATAAATTAGGTGAAAGAACATTACAGAACTATGTGACAACTCAAGTGGTATAGCCACATATAAGAAACATGAAGAAACCTATACAAGCAATTGTATCACCAAATTGATTAAAATTGGTCAAGAAAGAAATCCATTCCAGAGAGACAAATATGTGGGTGACATTTACATGTTTAAAGCAACTAAAGAAAAATTATATGTAGAGCTGTAATTCTATTCTTAGCCAAACAATCTTTTAGAAATAATGGTTAATCAAGTAAAAAGTTTTTTTTAATAAATACAGAAGCTGAAATAATTCCTCCTTAACACTCCAGTAATTTCTAAAGGGGGTTGTGCATGGTGCCAGCCCTCTTCAGCCCTCCATAATCTTAGCTCTTTGAAGGCTGGGCCACACAGCAGGAATGCACAATTATGTCTAAAGGAAAAGAATGAAAACAAAAGTAATCTTCTAAATTAATTAAAAGATAGGAATACGTATTTATCCACAGGCACAGAGAACATTTCATTATGCAAAACATCCTGCTTGGATTCATTATAGAAGTACAGATTCAGCCAGAGTGCACTGAGGTTGAAAGAGCAGGCAGGGCTATTACAAAAGGACTTCTTGATAGTTGCCAAACCTTGTGTCCTTTATTCTGTACTCTTTCCTTTACTTGATGCTTACCAGTCATGGTGGTCCCTCACACCATTGGTGTCCTGTCTGTTTTCCACATTATAATTCCATTTCTTCCTACTTTTTATAACATACATCTTGCCCATAGTCAAAGTGAAAATACCTCACTAACTTGGTTATGACACATCACACTCATTTCTCAGCAAGGCAAAAAAGAAATCTAAAAGTGAAACTACTTTCTGCAGAGAGTATGGAGCTATCTGGAATTAAAGGGAATAGCTAATAAACATGTGCAGCTGTGACCACGCGTCTTGTGTACCTTCTTCAGCACATACATCACTTAAAAACAGGCAATAATGTTGTTACCTATTTTTATTTTTCATTTAGTTAGATGTGTTTTTCTGGCTACTGGTTGCCACTCTCAATGCTGGAATAAGCAATATGACCTTTCCTATGCAGACACAAGAACATCTGTTGTCTTTCACATGGACATCTTGCAAGTATAACTTTTCCTGTCATTTCGCTGTGGACACTGTAAACCTGCTTGACTCCTGCCTGAAATGCCTTACACTATGCTCTTTTGCTACACATTCAGATTTCTCATGTGCTCTACTCATAGATGTTGCAGGCACATTTTTATATGGTTTGGATGTCATGAGAGCCAACACAGAGCCCACAGAGCCCAGGTCTTCCTCATACTAAATTTGGGGCCTCCTAGGCAACTCCTAGTATCAACTACTCGTGTTCCCAAAACTAGGATAAATTTTGCTTTTAAAAGAAAGTCTATTGAATTTAATAAAATCCATAGCTGTGTATGGAAACTTCAGTGAGGAAATGATTAAAATCTTTTTCTACAATGCCATTTAATGAACACTGGATTCTTTGACATCTTTGTTGAAGATCTGTATCCTCGATAATTAAATTATGAAAACTTTAGTCTACACTAGTTGAACAGAGGAGAGAAGCTACTGAAGGGATAGGAAGAACAAGAGCTAGTATGCATTTAAGAGTGATGAACTGACATCCGTGAAGTGTTTACAGTCCTTTTTGAGATACTTTATAACGTTTCTGTAAGACAAATGTAGACTGGTACCTGACAGCATATGAAATTTTGTGGCTATACTATACTGAACATCAAGTTTTGTTGTATCCAAAGTTCTGTTGATAGAGGTGAGGGAATAGGTACAGGAAAAAAATGTT
The DNA here is from genome assembly GCA_028658305.1 of Pachyuromys duprasi. Taxonomy (NCBI): domain Eukaryota; kingdom Metazoa; phylum Chordata; class Mammalia; order Rodentia; family Muridae; genus Pachyuromys; species Pachyuromys duprasi. The sequence goes on along the minus strand of CM053757.1, from coordinate 28,229,449 downwards.
TGAAAATAAATATTAACTTTTATATTCTTTTTTTTTCCAGAACAAGGTTTCTGTGTATAGCCTCGGCTATCCTGGACTCCTTTTGTAAACCAGGTTAACCTCAAACTCACAGAGCTCCACCTGCCTCTGCCTCCCTGAGTGCTGAGATTACAGTTGTAAGTAACAAAAAACAAAACAACTAAACCCACAATCTCCCTTTAATGTTAAATTAGCATTTCAGAAATGAAGGAAATAGTTTTACAGCTTAAAAATAAGATTGGGATAATGTCATGTTTTATCACACTGGATAATATTACAATCTTTTAAAATTACATAATGAATGTGTTACGATAAAAATTCAAGCCAATAAATTCTTTTTTCAGTGAGCATATGTGTACCTGAATGAGTTTATGTATGCCATGTGTGTACAGATGCTATCATAGCCCAGAAGATATTATCAGATTCCATGCAGCTGGAGTTGAAAGTTGTGAACTGTCCCACAAAGGTGTTAGGAACTGAGCCCAGATCAAAAAGCTCCATTCATTATAAGTAGAAATAAAACAGAGAAGAAAAAAAAAAAACAACTTTATATGGCCCTTGATCCTTCAGTTTATCCGAAGAACTATCATAAGAAAATTCCATATTAAGTTGTTCTTCACATATACTGCAGTGTAACTATAATAACTGGAAAAATAATAACGTTCACAGAAGTAAGTGTACTCCAGTGTATTCACTGTGAAGCATATACTGCTCAAGATGTTGAATACTGCTGGGAGAATTTCATTACTGTCTATGTCAGAAGCAACAATCACCTAGAAAATAATTTTAGCTATAACATCACTATCACAAAAAAGGCTAATTTATCTTCAGTTTTCATACTTGGTGAGAATTACTAACCATTCTAAAAAAAATCATTATGTTACTTGACAGTTTTACAATGATAGAACTATAATTCAGCGATACATAGCATTTAATGGATACTTTCTGAAACATTTATTTCAGATCCATAGATAATCCTCACTAATGTCCCTAGTATTACATAGGAAAGTCCAGCTGTACTGAAATCCTTCCGAGATTAATACTTTCTCCAAAGTGATATGTAAGTACTGGGGATGTAGCTTAGAGGCAGAGTACTTGCAGAGTATATAGATGGTCCTGCGTTCTACTCCAAGGATCTCAAAAAAGTGTAGACATGTTTAATTGTAATTTCTTCCAGTCTAAGCCACATTCTCTAGATTTTTTTAAAATTTGCTATTTATAAGCTAATAACATCCTTTATAAGAATAGGAAAAGCTATATCAAGAAACAGTATCACTTATAAAGGAACCACAAACTTCTTTATTCTCAAATGTCATGTTTGACTTCTAATAAACATTTAAACATAAAACATTTAAAGGAATTTTCCTAAATCTAGATTCCTAGTATCAGTTTCCTTTTATGTGGGCACATAGTAGACACTACTCACTATAAACTACAAGACTGCAACTATTGTTGGGAAAGAGAACACTTGGCTAGTCTGAACTTGGAGAGAGAAAACTTGAATACTCAGTTTTTAAGTGATTGTTCCCCAATCGAGAGCCGATTAAAGATACAAAGCACACCCCACCCCCATCCCCACCACTTCCATTTGTGTTCCGGGGCATTTTCATCATTGTGTTGTAAACTGGTGTAATCCTAGGCCTAATCCTTTTGCCTCAGTCTCCTGAGAAACTAGGACTATAGGCACCTTCTAATGGTCACACCCTTTCTGGGTGGATCCAGCAACTGTGGGCTAACAACCCCTACAGCTGATTCTAGTTTACATACATGCAAACACAAATTTGAGAGCTGCTGCTTCAAAGCAGGAAACAGAAGGGGGAGAAGACAAAGGGAGTCAGCTTCTAGGCCAAGAACATCAGTATCAGGAGTCTTACCTCAGAACTCTTAGCAGGGTTGGGTGGGTAAAGCTCATTCAGTAGAGTTATCACACAAACAGGAGGACCTGGTCTCTTAAATGCTCATGTGGAAAGCTGGGCTCGGAGGTGTGGTTATGTTACCAGTATAAGTGAGGTAGAAACAGGTGTGCCTCTGATGCTTCATAGTTTAGCCTTCCTAGTGGGTTGAGGACAGTAACAGACTATATGTCACAATAAAAAAAGTGACAGCGTCACTAGGAAAAGACCCAGGGTTGATCTCTGGATGCACAGGAGTACACCCACACATGGAAATGCAGTACACACTCATACACTTTCCTGTCCACAACAGAACTCTTGAGAAAGCATAAGATTAATTATCTATCTTTTCCTTTTCTTATCTATAAAATGTGTGCTATGATGCATGTATTGTTGAAGTTATTTGGGGTATACAAATAATAATGACAGTATTTCAATATCATGCAAAATCAATCCTGTCAATAGCTTTATAAAGAGCAGCCACTAGTAAACTTAGATGAAAAAATGATTGTGTTACATAAACGGTTAAACTCCTTTTGGTAATTCGGTCAAGTACTCTATTTCCAGTTCTTTGCATATCCCTGTTCAAACAGCAAACATCTGGAAGGTGGCTGTCAAATCAATAGGAAGTCAGATAATTAAATCATGTGTTTAATTTTTCCATATTAGCCACACATTAGAGAGCTTATCAGAAACTTTTCAATGGAGGGTGTTTTAAGAGTACATCTGAAATAATGGAAATAGTAGTAACAAAATCTCTACAAGGTGACTTTAGGCCAAAAGAGTTAAGCATGTGAGTATTACATTTCAGAGAAGTCAATGGGGGATGTTTGAAATTCTAACCATTTACAAGAAAACTGACTCCTGAAGGTAACTTATTTATTAAGGATACACATTTATGTTTAAGAGTATCCTAAAATGTGTTTCTAAATAGTTTTCAGTTCCCCAGGAGCCCATATTTAAAGCATCTGGGCAGTCTCTTAGATGCTCTATTATTTGGAGCTGGCTGAAATGCATCGTTTTTCTCTTCTTGTATTTCTTAAGTCACACTGCGGGCTGTTAAAGCCTCTGTGTAACTCCCCGGGCAGAGAGTGGGGGCGTGGAGCTAGAATTTTCCAAAGGAGCTGTCATGATCTGTTGACTCAATGATCCGTTAATGACACCTGAAGGCGCACAGCAGAAGCTTCCCAGCTTGGAGCTGCTCAGGGCCTGCCGCTGAGGATGCAGGTGCACTGTAAGGAGCACCCAGATCAGCCATTAGGTTGCTTTTATTAGTGGCTTTTGCTTACAAAACAGGGCTCTGGGGGAGCATGATTCAGTGTAGCAGAACCCCAACCGCTCAGGAGAGTCACACTGTTAAGGACCAGCTGAATCTTGTTATTATAAAGGAAGGAAAGAAAAGAATATTGCTGTTTTACCTTTCATGGGTTTATATATCCTTTTATGGGTAAGTTTGGGAACAAAGTTCCTCCCCTCCCCTCTCACTCCTCACAGTAAAGTAAAAAGTGTTAAAGACAATCGCATCTCTGTTTTCTCATAATAAATTAAGATGGACATGGGTTTGCTGATGCCACTGAAGCAGAGCCATAACTCTTAAAAGATTAACAAGCTGTTAATGTAAACAGTGGTAATGAGAGAGAAACTCTTTGAATGCAATTTATAGAGTACTCCCTTTCACCTCATGAGGGACATGGGGCTTAAGTATGCTTCTGCCCTTGCTTTATAACAGGTTAGACAAAACAGAATGGTATTGTTAGCATGGAAGGGCTTTAAAAATCTTGCACTCTCATTTTAGTTGAAGAGTAATGGTAACACGTGTTCAACTGTTCTAACTCACAGCATTGCCTTTGTGGATTTGTTCAGTGTGTAACTGTAAGTTGGTTAGTTTTCCTGTTGGAGAACGTTCTTTGTCTCCTTTTAGGGCAAACTTTGATGAAAGTTCACATTCACTGAACTAAAATGATGTCCACTTGTCCACTTCTTGTCTTCACCAGTTTGGCATTTTACTATTTAATATCCTTTTTCCTGAATTGCTTTTGCTTATTTAAAACTACATGTACTGTCAAATGTAATTTTGTTAAGTTGTCTGTATGAACCTCACATCAATCTAAAATGAATTTATAATATATTTAAGTTAGCTTATTACAAGTAAGACAGTGAAACTTAACTGACCCATCATTTATAGAACCAAATATGTATAGGAATTAATACAGAGATATTCGAATCACAGATGCAATGCAAATTAGGAAACTCCTATTAGATAAAACGGTCTACAACTTAACGTGTAACTTTTTGAACTTAGTGTATAAGTAAGAGTAAATGGCATATCAATAGAAGTTGCTTCCTCCAGGAGAATTGAATAATGCACAGTTTGTGGTGACTCACTGCAGCTCTTGCAAACTAACACTGATGGGACACACAAATGTCATTTTACTTAGTTCTTATCCATCTGTCAAGGTCAATTTTCATGCACCTTTCACTGAAGTCTTTATGTCCTCCCAGCTAGAAGTCATTTCCTTAGCCAAGGAGAGCATGTAGCACATGTGATATGTTCAATGAGAAGTTGGTGAGTGACTAATTGTATTCTGCCACTCTGGGGGCATATCACTCCTTGAGCAGAAATGGCTAATTAAGAACATAATTAAATTTTAAATTATAGCTGGAGAAATTACACTGCATAAGAGAGATAAATTAAGATACATAATGGTACAGTTATCAGGTATATGTTCTTAAAAATGAGTAAATGTGCTGTGAGAAATAATTGACTTATAAAGAACCCTTCTTTCAACTTTATATTCCTCATTTCATCTTTATCCTATTTCTGTGGACCCCACGTAGTGCAACATTCTCTCTGCAATCCATATTTTCATTCTTCAGTTGCTCAGCCAAACAGGAACATTACCTCTACCATTTCATTTTGCTCACTTTCTTCATCACAAAAGGCAATGACTATCTCAGATAAAAGCATGGGCTCTTACAGATCCTAGGTGACTCTTTGTTTCATGACCTTCGATGTAATTATTTCCACGTACAAAGATGTAATGTTACTTTTAAATTGGCTGATAACATTGTATGTTTTTATCTCCTAAAACATGATGCTTTGAACTGCATATGCATTACAGAATAGATAAGTTGAGCTAATTAATGAACCCATTTCCTCACTGTTGTGAGTTTTATGAAAAGACGATCTAACGTCCACTCTAACTTTACAAAAATAATACTGTGTCATCATAAGCTCTGGTTACCTTTCTTCTAAATATATATCTTAAATAGAGTCTTCTTATCATAGAAAAATGCTGAATTTTTCTATAAGGCATTTTTCTGTCTAATGGGATATCTATATGATTCTTACCCATTGTCTGTTGATGTGATATATCTTAAGAACTAACTGAAAAGAACCAATTGACTAGAATATGCTGAAATCTGCTGTTATCCTTGAGATGAAACCAAATGATAATGTTAAATGAGTTGTATGATATTCTTTTGTATTTCATTTTCTTCTACTGTGTTGACTATTCATATGTATGTTCACACGTGTGTTGGTTTATAGCTTATTTATTTGTTAAATTCTTGTCTTATATTGATAATAAGGTGTGCTAACCTCATAGATACTCTCTCAAACATCTCCTACTAGATCAGTTCCTTTTTGTTTTTCGAAAGTTTGAAGAGAATTAATTGTCATTAAAAGTTTGCTAAAAGGCTTGGATCCTCAGTACCCACAAGCCAGCTCACTGGGGAGTGTCACCCCAGGGAACTTCATGCACTATACTGACATTTTGGGGCACTGAACAAATGTAGTACAAAGACATACATGCACCCAAAACATCTGTACACATAAACTAAAGTGAATACAACTTTTATTAAAATTCAGCATAAAGCCGTTCAGGAGGGACTTGTCTTCATTGTATGTTCTATTTTGTACTTACTAGCATATAATAGGTCTGCTTAACTTTGTATGTTTTGACAGTCATATATGTCCATAAAGTTATCCATTTCACCTAGGTCTTTCAAGTTTGTCTAACACTGTGACCATGCCCAGTTTTTCATGATGCTAATCCATAAGAATTCTCCATTTTCAGTCATGGAGATCAACCCAGTACTATGTACATACTAGATAAATACTCTACTGCTGAGCTAGACCCTAGCCTTCTAACCCATCATCTGAAATGTGATTGATAGGTTATAAAATTGTTATTTTCATTAATTTTACATATTTTATCAATCTAAACCTTAGTCTTGCTTCAAGTAACCTAAACTTTGTTGCATTGATTGTTCTATATATCATTTATTTTTGCTCTGATCTCTGTCATTCTTTCAGTTTAGTAACTTGAGTTTGGTTTCTTGTTTTTCTAGATCCTCTAAGTAAACAACTAGATTATTTGAGATGTATTATTTTCTTCCTTTCTTCGTAGGCATTTCTGTAGGGTTTTGTGAACTTGAGCCAACTGAAATCAGGTATATAATTTCCTCCATCAGATTGGCCTGTGAGCACATTTGTAGAGCTCTTTTTTAATGATTGCTGTGGAAGGGCACAGCCGATTGTGGGTGACACTGCCCACGGACATGGACAGGTGCTTCTGGGTTGTGTAATGAGACAAAGTCAGAAAGCTGCGCTTCTCCATGGTTTTTCCATTTCAGCTCTTACCTCTAGGTCTCAGCCTTGACTTTCTTCCCTGACTTCCCTTCAGGAAGGGCTCTAACATAAAACCCCAATTAATCTCCCCCCACCCCACATGTCTGATTTTGGTTAGTGTCTTATCACAGCAACAGAAAACAAACTAAGACCGTACCCACCTTTACGTTTTCCCTCTTGGTAATTCTGCCTTTTCAGCTCCTAGAACTTCTGTTTGTGTTTCCATTTCTAAATTTCCTTAGTCTTCAGTTCTATTTGTATACATTGCAAACAGAAAAATAATGTTCATTATCCCAATTTTTGTGAATTTTTGAGATATACTGTATGGCAGAATATATATATATATATATACACACACACACAATCTGTTCTCATCTTCCATACTTAATTTTATGAACATATGTTCCGTGGCCAGCAAGATGGTTAAGAGGGTGAAGAAGTGGAAGTAGAGAACCACTTCTGCACACAACTGCTATGGCACCTGTACAACATAGGCACCCACCCCACCTGTATGCAAATATACACACACATGCACAAACATGCACACCACACACACACACATGAACATGCACACTACACATCACACCCCCCACACACAGACTTTTGAAATTTATATTCTATTGCTATTGGTTAGGATGTTCTGTGAATAACTACATTGTATACAGAGTTCTAATTTCTGTAGGCCTATGTGATATCATATTTCTGTTTGATTAATATTTCTTTTTCTTGAAATATCCATTTTAACCATTTTGTGTTGTTTTTACATATACTTGAGTTTCTTGTAGGTAGTGTACTGTTGTGTGTTGCCATGTAGTTAATGAGAATGTATCTTTCAATTACAGGTTTTAATCTGTATATTCAGGGTTATGTGACTTTATTGATATTCTTCCAGTGGTTGTGAATATCGTTTCTACTTGTGTTCCATTTTTCATTCCTGTGGTAGATTCTATTTTTTCTTTTTGAATATTTGTTCTTCTAGTGTAACTTTGGGTTTTATCTGTCTTTGTGTCTTTTATCTTTTTATTTCTGAGTTAAAGTCTTCCTTTTGCATCCTATTGTAAAGTTAGATTGGTGGTTTGAGTTTATTAATTCTTTGGTGAACTTTGAAAGTCCTTATATTTTTCTTTACTTGTAGTGAAGACATTGATTTATATAATAATAAAATTGGTTTGCAATTATTTTCTTTCAGAATTTTGAATTGTCATCCTATTATTTTAGGATTATACAGGTTCTGCTCAAAAATCTAGAAATCTGATTATAATACCCTTAAATCTTATTAGAAGATTTTAGTTTTAGATTACCTGATTATAATACACTGGCCTATATGTTTGTTTCTATGACAATATCATACTGTTGTAGTTATAACTGTATTTCATATTTTAAAATAAGGTAATGATATGTTTGAAAATATTTTGTTCTTTTATTTAAACTTTTTTTTGGTTATTTGGAATTCCATTCAAATTTCCTATTTGTATTTTCATATTTTTGATTGATATTGAATCTTTTAGATATATTTAACAATATTAACGTATATAACCTCTAAACAGGACTTTTTCCAATTAGTTACCTATTTGTACAGACATGATAGTAATTGTAAATATGACTTTCTTTAAGTGTTTTCATGCAGTTTGTCCCTGGAATCTACAGAATTTATTGCTAGCTTCATCTGTATTTTTCATGTACCCACAAGGATAGTGAACTTACTTATTTGATATAATAGCTCTTTTGTGGCATCTGTCATGTTTCATGAATATAGGATCATGAGATCATTTTTTTTTACCTTGAGTGTTGACAAGTGCTCATTACTCACCTTATAGAACTCACTGGAATTTTATTTGATAATCTCTGCTTTCAGGTCTTTATAAAATATTTTTGATATAATTATATCATCTCCCCCCTTTACATATCCATAAAACCCTACTTTTATTCCCTTCTTTTATCTCTTTCAAATTTGTGACCTCTTATTTTATAGCTTGTTACATACACATATATATACACATAAATAAATGCACTCTGCTCAGTCTTTATCTGATGTACACATGGATGCCAGAGAAGGAGATCAGATCCCAGTATAGATGGTTGTGAGCTACCATGTGGGTGCTGGGAATTGAACTCACATCCTCTGGAAGAGCAGCCAGTGCTCTTAATCACTGAGCCAGGTCTCCAACCCCCTGCTCAGTCTTTATAACATTACTTATATGTATATTTATAGCCTGAAAATTTGGTAATGGATAACCAGTTATCTTCCCTTGGAGGGGGTTATTTCTCTTGCACTCTGGGTTTCTTAATTGCCTGTTATTCTTTGTGTAAGGTTGAAGCTTTGCGAGATATTCCCCATACAGTCCACCTTGACGTATCTATTGTTATTGTCCTTATTCAGCTCGTGTTTAGGGAATCATGGTGGTAAGACATTATGTGTGGAGATTCAGGCATTGCTAGGAGATACAGACTCACAAAGTATTCCTTGTTCCTCTTGCTCTTACAATCTTTCTACTTCTACTTCCACAATGATCCCCAAGCTGTAGGTGCAGGAGTTATGCTGGAGATCCATGAGTTGGGACAGGCTTTGTGGTTTGATTGTTTTGGGCTTTCTGTAATAGTTTTCATCCATTGTAAACACAAATTTCCTTTAAGAGGGGTGAAGACTACACTTACCTACGGTTATACCCACTTGATTCTTTTTCATTTGGAGTTCATGTCAAAAGTTAAGAAGTTGAAAGTAGTTTAACATTTATGTCTTTGTCCTTGAAACTTGAGATGAAGGATAAAAGGTGCTGACACCCTACTCTCGATATTCTTTCAAGAGCTTCAGGAACACAGTCTATTCTTATGTCTCCAGCCAGTACTCCTTGGCTGCATGCAGTGATTTGTATTAAAATTAAATAAAAATCAAAATTCAGTTATCAATGAGTGTAGTGATATTGAGCTCTCAGTTCCATATGACTTCCATACTGAGTGATGTAAATATGGAACACTTCTACCCTTAAGGAAAGTTCTGTTGGCGACTGCTCTCCTGGAGTCTGTGGTATCTATTCAATGCAAATGTGCAAGCCAGTGACCTCACTTTCATTTTTAGATATAATGCTTCTTGCTTTTTACAGACTTTCACTTAACTGAGTCCACTAGAGACTGGTACCATCTAATGGGCTTATAAATGAGTTGGCAGAGGGAGAGAACCAGAAAAATCTTCAAGTGTGTAGATGAAACTAGACTCTTTTGGGAGTGGAAATGCCAAATTGAAAAACCATGCCTGAAGGCTTTATGATTGGCTGTCATGAATTAGATGAGCTTTGCTATGAGCATGTATAGTATGGCAAAGTTAGCCAGAAATGAGTCTGTCTTTAAAGCACCACACCTTGAGTTCTATTCCTTAACAACTGGTAGAAAAGATACCAGTTCGTGTGTATTTGTTCTTACAAGATAAGACTTTTATATGGTTTCAATACTAAATGTAACTTTTGTAAATAAATAGAAAGGAAACACTTCCTGTGTGTATGTGTGTGTTTGTATGGAATGTATTGTGATTTTTATTGTATTGTGTATATGTTGGAATAGAACTTACAGATGTAGTAACTTGTTTTCCTGATAGAAGAAATAAAAGTGTAGCACTTACAAAGGTACATATAAAACATAAATCCCAAAAGAATAAACTTTTCATTTGTTAGGTAGTATTATTTTGATAGAAACAAAAGGGCTTGAAATTATGATAAAACTTTAGAAAGTAATGTCAAGACTTACTACAGAATCCCTATGTAAGAAAAACGTCTAGATATGAAGAGAACCATTAAAAGGATATATTTACACAAATTAATAAGCTTGCAGATATAAGCCAATGGTATGGTGCTTTTCTGGCATATATGAGGCCCATGTTTTGATAGCAGAAATGGAATTTATCCCTCTCACATTTTAGAAAAAGCATAGTCTAAGAAGCCTACAAAAAGACAACTAAATGTAAAATAGTTTAGTGGTTCTTCAGGCAGAACCTGGTGTTGCATATCTGAAGACAATTGGAAGCATATAGAAAATTTGTTGTGTCATAAAGGCTTAGAAGCTTATGAATATGTGAGTTTTCACTGTAACAAAAACCTGATATAATTAATGAATAAAGCTAAAATATTCCTTTGACTCTCAGAAGTTCCAACCCATGAGATATAGGTTCTGTTACTTTGGGGTCTTTGGTGAAACAGCAGAATATGACAAATGAGAACAATGAAGTAAAATTGCTCAAGCCACAAGTCAGCACAAGGGGGGAGGGGTAGGAAGTCATCATCAACATAAGGACACATCACCAGGTTCTACTACTCCAAAGTTTGAAAACTTCTTGGTACTTGTTCTCCTTTTGGAGCTGCTGTCCCCTCCAAGTCTTTCTATCTCCCCTTTCTTTCATAAGATTCCTGCACATTGCCCAAAGATTGGCTATGAGTCTCAGTCTCTGCTTCTACCTCAATCAGTAGAGACTTTCAGAGGCCCCTTTTGGTAGGCTCCTGTCCTGTTCCCTGTCTTCTCCTATTTTTGATGTCTATTGCATTTGTCCTTCTGAATGAGAATTGAGCATCTTGCCTGGGGTCTTCCTTGATGTTTAGCTTCTTTAGGAATGTAGATTTTAGTTTGTTTATCCAATATTATATGTCTAATATCCCTACTAGGGGGAGCAGGGTATTTCCCTGGCATGAACCCAGTGGCAGGGTCTCTGGTCACCTCCCCCTGTGGGGAGCAGCCTTACCAGGCTACAGAGGAAGACAATGCAACCAGTCCTGATGAAACTTAATAGGCTAGGGTAAAATTGAAGATGAGGAGGACTTCCCCTATCAGTGAACTTGGGGAGGTACACGAGAGGATATGAGGGGGGTGGGATTGTGAGGAGACTAGGGATGGGGTCACTGCCAGGATACAAATTGAATAAATTGTAATAAATGATTTAAAAAAAAAAACATCTTGGCAGTATCCAAGTCCCCTGTGGAAAGATCATTCAACACACATTGTTTTGAGAGAGCACCAGGTATATGATATCTCATGGGACTATTTTTTTTCTTTTTTTAAAAATTTTAACATTTTTATTTTATATTAACCACAGGTTATACACTTTGTATCCCAGCTGTAGCCCCCTCCCACATTCCCTCTTTATCCTACCCTTCCCTCCCTCATCTCCTCCCTGCCCTTTCCAAGTCCACAAGGGGAGGACCTCCTCCCCTTCCATCTAACTCTAGCTTATCAGGTCTCTTCGGGAATGGCTACAATGTCCTCTTCTGTGGCCTAGCAAGGTTGCTCTTCCCTTGGGGGACGGGGAGGTCAAAGAGCCAGCCATTGAGTTCATGTCCAGAATAGTCCCTGTTCCCTTACTAGTGTAGCCACTTGGGTATTAAGCTAACATTTGCTACATAGAAGCAGGAGTTTTAGGTTATAACCGTACTTGGTCCTTGGTTGGAGAGACAGTCTCATAAAAGACCCCTGTGCCCTGATATATTTGGTCCTTGCGGAGCTATACAAAGCATGAAAACATAATTAGAATCTATAAAGAAAACACAAACAGAAAAAAAAAACTGGACTATTTTTATCTAGTAAGTAAAGTCAGAAATGTTTCTGAACATCCTGTAAAACATAAGACCACACTCAAAACTAACTGTATCTAGCCCAGCAATTGATGGTACCTGAAAAGAGGAATAATACTGAATTGTAGAAAGAATATAGTGGGAGGAGAAAAGCCTCTCTGAACACTAAAAGAGCAGAGTATTTGAGTGATTATGAGAGAAATAAAAATATTGTAATAAATTTTATTCTTAAATTGGGAAGGAAAATACTGACATCTTTTTATAGTTAGTCTAACCTTCCAAATACACCTTAAGTGAGCCTATAATTCAAAGACTGCCTGGCTCATAAATTAATTAATATGAACTGTTAAGAATATCCAAACATATACTTTTATATAAATACAATCAAAAGAAAAAATAGCCACCTGGTGCATAGCCAACTGAGCAGGGACTAACAACCCTTAATAATATCCTGACTTTTTCCCTGTAAGCAGCCATCAACATTCAATAATGCAGTATTTTTGGTAACAATTTGTCAGAATCTCTAGTTTTCTAAAATATTCCATGTAAAACAGTGTCTGAGGTTAAAACAGTATTGAGGAATTCTGTTTCCAGTCATCTCCTAAAAAATGTCAGTAAGCCACGGAATGTTCAGGATGCCTAACACTGTGATGTCTCAGTGGTATTGTTAAGTAAATAGTTTTGCTTTAACTTTAAACTATAGAGTGTTTTACAAAATCTTCTCTAAAACCCTCTTTACAGTATTATTATATAAACATTCTAGAACTGATTGCTTACATGGAGATAATTTTGTTATAGATTTGCTTTAAAATAATACTTATTGATTAATACTACCTCGTGAAAATCAGTGATTCAAGCCTGGTATTCAGGTCCTGTAGGAACATAAACCACTCCCGCCTTGGGAAATGAATTGTCAGGATGACTCTCAGCCTAGGAGATCCTTAGGTGTTATTGAGAATGTGGGAAGTAGAACAGGTTCAACACTTCAACACTTCATATTTAAACTGTCTTAGCCCAGACTTGCTTTGTATTTCAGACAAAGGTAGTAGAAACATAGGATTACACAATTTTATGTCTAGAAAGTCAAGAAAGTGACCTTTTATTCCAATAGCCTTTTCCAAAATGTTCTAACTAGAGGGTGTATCTCACTGGGGCAGACTACTGCCCTAGCTTGCTGGAAGTTACAGGTTCAATTTCTTAGCACCCACTAAAAAATGGGGGTGGGTGGAGCCACACAAGAATACTGTTGTCTAATAGCCTCTGTTTAAATGCTTTTAGTCACTGGAAAGTAACTCATGGTGCTTGGCTCTTATATTAAAATGAAATCAAGCTTCCTGTAACTTTCAGCTGTCCCCAGTCTGCATCGAACTGCAAAGAGAGCTCTGGATTTTATTACTTTGGGGGAACTGGAGTAATTTTCTACTGGTGATGGAATTTAAAATCAGATCTATTTAATGGAGTTTTCAGTTGCTCTGCTCATTCATTTTCATGCCAGACATTTCACTACTTCGAACATGAAATATATCTGCATGTCTTAAAGTTTTCATTCTACTACAATATAAACATTGAGTCTTATATAACCTTTTATTTATCAAGAGACTATTTGGAGGATTTGGTTTGGGCATCCTTTTTGGTAAAACCATTTAGATATTAGGAACATTTTCATAATTCAGTGGGATTTGCAGTGATATTGCAGGCTCCTTGTACCACATACTAAAAATACTCCTCAGAGTGCTTGTAATTTCCACTCATGAGCCTAAAACTGGCTGTAATTCATTTGTTTTTCTTCTCTTCATGAAAGTGGCTCACCGTGGCCTTCTGATTTTAGAAATCTTTTTTCTTTTTCCATTGTAAGTTTATAGTCTAAACTTGAAATGGGGTGCTGGAAAAGCAGTAGTGATTAAAAAAAAAAAACAACTAATTGTGGGGAAATATTTTCTACCAGCACATGGTTCTTTTACAGACACTGAAGTCTCTGTGGAACAAATTAGTCTTCCTTTTTCTTTTTTATCCTCAGTTGCCTGTGCTAAGAAAACTGAAATGTAAAGAAAATGTATTCTTTTTCAAATTGATTAATGGCATTAAAACTCAATTTAGAAAAAAAAACTGTATCAATGATGCTTTGTGTGTGTATGTGTGTGTGTGTGTGTGTATATATATATATATATAATTTTGTTGACATTGGGGAGAAATAATGTAATTTACTTTTAAAGTGGTTAAAATTACATTTTCTTTGTCTCAAACAGAGCAAAAATTTAGTGCCATGGGATCAATTTCCCTGATTTTAAACTAAGAAACTGAGATTAACAGTATTAAAGGCTTTGAAATTATGGTTGAAAGCTGAAAATGCTCTAAGTAGTTGCCCTCTGCCTAGGAGATAGGCCCCATCTGACCTTCTAAATTTTGAAACTGGTCATTTTTGTTACATTATGTGTATAAGCACTTTGATAATGCAGAGAGTTATGGTAATGCTTTCATTAAGTAAAATACACTTATTCAGAGAAAAAAAACAATTGAAAATTGAAAAATCAATATTTGTTTTCTCTCCTTATTTTCTAGGGAGCTCATAGCTGGGGATATTATCCAATGAAGACATTCACATGGTAAGCACATTGGCTAATTGAAACTTTTTTGCTTAAAGAAAGTTGCATTCATTTCATTTTTTGTTGAGGTATTTATCATTCAATAGCATAAGTTACATTAAGCAGGCTATATATTAAATCCTTTGTTCGAAAGCTTTGTTGTTTTTAAAGAATATAAAAAAGAACTTATCTAACAATTCTCAAAGGAAGTCCTCAGGTACTCTCTCTGGCCCCCAACCTCCCGCCCTCCATATACATATGCTTTGTCTAAAATGTGCTCTCTGTAACCTAGAGGCCATGCCTATACTGGACTTTCTTGACTGAGTTCATGACTGTATTGTCCCTGCATGGGCCTATCACTGTTCAGGGGTGTTTCCTGGCACTAGGTCAAACATCTCATCATGGTTACAGTCTCTGTTTCCTGTTGGAACAGCCATAGCCATATGGAATAAGTATCCTCGAGGCAGCTAAAGTTTATACTTTCCTTTTTGGGTCCCCAATTAAACATTGTTATCATCATTACTATCATCACTGTTAGCATCTATCACTCCCAAAGCGATAAATTACCAAATTCAGTATAACCGTCCTCGTAAATGCCTGATCTGCCACCAGCACATGTGCTGCAAATCTGCTATAACCTCATTCCCATTAAACTCTGCTCCACAACTGGCATCTCAGTTTCCAGAAGCACTGCAGCATCTTTGGATGACAAACAAGCATCTCTTGCTTCGATGGTGCTTTCCTTGCACTCACAATCTGGTAATTCTGAATGAAAACCCACAAAGGCGACCAAAGAAGTTCTTTTTACTCCATTGTCTCAATAAGTCAGGATTTCAGTTACTTCAAACTGACTTGATCTCTCACCAAAATCTCATATGTAATCTTCAATGCTTAATGTAATGCAAAACACAGAGATATTTCTCACATTTAACTGGGCAACCTAACTTTAAGGAGAAACGTCTCTTTTTTGTTGATAAAATTCGTCCATTCACCACAAAGGGAACTTTGGTAAAAATGATCAAAACATGATTTTGTATTGCATTGTGTCTTCAAAATGAATTTTCAACATACTAAAAGAGATATGAATTACATTATTAATATGCAATAAATGTGGTACCAAATTGAAATGATGTTTATTATTTATTATTGAGATATAGATGCATAACAATAAATTAAAGTGATTCTTCATAAACAAAGAGTGATAACAGAGCTTCTTAGTTGATGAAAATGAAAGGCAATGAAAGAACTAAAAGACAAGAACATTGAACCTCAGAAGGTCCCCTGAGCTTCCTACAAATAAAATTACACAGTTTCTGTAGTTTCTTTCTCTTCAAAGTAACCACTTTTTTTTTGGTAAAATCTTACCAATATCTGATAAACATTTATTTATATATCTATGTAGTATTCATCTCTTCTACTGCAATATATCTAAGGATGGATCTACTGAACTTTTTTTTTTGACAATTTCACGGTTCATAAATTGTGTAGAATGCATGTATAAGTAATTAAGAATGACACTTCGCAATTGATATCAATTGTTTTCCTGGAAGTATCTCTATGTATGTACATGGTAACCCTAGGAGCTGTAAATCCACTGCATTTTTAAACTAAGAAAAAGGCTGAAGGCAATAGACTCTTCCGTGGATCATGTCATTATTAAGGTGCTGATACTTGAGCTGTCATTGAACAATTTCAGATATGAAGTAGAATCTTGGAACTTGTAACCTGAAATCAACTTGCTACAATGGCATGAAGTTAAATTCAGAGGAAATTAATGCAAAGATCATAAAAGAAACTTTGAATACAACATTTCAGGATTTGAAATCCATGTTTCTCATGTACCTATAAATATGAACTAGGGTAATTTATTCTCTAATTCTAACTTGTACATGTATATATGAAAATTGTTGGCTACTTATAAAAGTGCTAAAATTATACAACTTAACTTATGGTCTTCAAAAAATATTATGAACACACTGCAATATATATATAATACTGCAATAGATGACAGTTATATATTTCTTTATTGTATGTCAAAATTCTGACAGAATTTCATAAATTTCTAAATTTATTGATTCTTTTACTCCCTTTTGACTCAAAATAAACAAAAACAGTCATTCTTCCAGATATGGAAATATAATTTTCATTTTTTGCTTATTACAATTTATTCATTTTGCTTCCAACTGTGGCCCCCTCCCTCATGCCCTCCCATTTCCACCCTACTTCTCTCTTCTCCTCCCATGCCCCTCCCCAAGTCTACAATTGACCATAATATTCATGAAGTTTCTGCTTTAGAAGGTAGGATGTCAAAGTGAATTTGTTCTGTACTGATGGAGCATGTTTTCCGCTGGAAAAATAATCAAATGTGTAAGTAAAGCGATGAGGAATTTGCAGATGCTTTGGTGAAAAACGTAAAACCACCGACAACTACAAATACCAAACCAGGATGTTGAGATAGATTAGTTAGTGCGAGAGCAATGGTAGTTCTGTGGCCTAAGTAGTCACAAACTCCTTCTTGGGGAGGAAATGATGAGATAGGAATGTAAACCTTTAGTCAGCTATGCAAAAGTATAAACATATAGCATTCTGGGCAAAGAAAACAATAATTGCAAAGGTGCTACTATAAAAAGAGGACAATGAGTTAAGTGTTTGAATGTACAAATTTAATATCTTGGAAATCATGTCTCTTTGCAACCAATAAGTCTCATCAGGTGTCCATCAACACCTTGTTATCACTTACTGAACAGACAATGCAAACAGCTGTCATGACAGGGTTAAACAGCAATGCCTTTGCCTCAAGGCAAAGCAAAACAAAACACAGAAAAAACATAACTGGCCCATTGTACATTTAAGATGAAAAAATGAATGAGGGAACAAAGAAGGAGACTGAATATAGAAAAACTATAAACAGTTGAGGAACTAAGGATGTTAGTATATAAAGAAAAAATAAAGTGGGATGTTTGCTAGGTCAAAGAGTTAGTTTATGTGCATGACCAAGAAGTCCAGGCTTGAGATACGATGATTAACATATATGTTAGGGAGGAGAATTTACAAGTACTACGAAGTCTAAATCTTAGAATTAACTCCATACAATTTTGCACCAACACGATTTAAGAGTGCAGTTGTCCAGAAGTCAGGGACAGTGATTCAGGGCTAAATTTCTGAAACGGTATGGAGAAATCTGAGCTTGAGTACTAACAAGAACTGGAGAGTGATTCTGTTAATAGTAGCCCTTCAAGGAGAAGAGAGAAGTGTCTGGAACTATCAGGCATAAAGAGGACATCAATTCTACCACTAGAGATGGTGATTTGAGAAAGAAAGAGAACCCAAGAGGCTCTATTGAGAAGACAGTGTCTCCAAACAATCCAAGCTTTCTGACAATAAGAGAATATTAATGTAGAGTATAAGACCATCATTCCCCATTGGTAACATTTCAGCTATGGAAGGTTGGAAAATTGGGCCTGATTGAAAGACATTTTGGTAACGCAATGCCATGAAAATGTAGAAGATGAGAAATGAAACCAACTTGTTTTAGAGATTGGAAATAAATAAGAACACATGGCGTTGACATGGTGGTCTGCAGAAAGTTAGGAGTCTGAGAACTTTGTCTGTGGGATTTTCTTCACCTCTGAAAAAGGAAGAAAAGACAGGCGTAGATTAATTTTGCACTGTTGCTTAACTTTTCAATGCCTGTTTGAGGTATATCTTGTTTTGAAGTTTGCAGTGACCCATACCTTAGTCAATGTTAAATATTTTAAATTGCAATCTAATTAAGTGTTACCTATGATCAGTCTTGTCTGAGTTCTAATGGCTCACAGACTCTGAAAAGAGAGAGCAGATTTTTTTCCCAGGATTTCAACCCAGTGTCTCACTGAGTGGCAATGTTATTTAAGTATCTTTTATAGTGTTTTCGCTCTTTGTTTAAGACAAACAATAGGTGGCTGTGCTGCAAGCACTTCCTTTTACTTAATTTCTCTGTTGACTTGATTAAAGCAACAGTTTTTCACTCTGAGATCCCTCTCACTAGGAGGTATTTCACAACTCTCCTTTTTTTTATCCCTTCTCTTGCTTATCCAGACAATAAAATCATAATCCTATATTTTACAACATCACAGGCTGATAACAGCGTGAGCTCACTCTGAAGATTCTTGCTCTCATTAAGCTTTTAATTTCTTTATTGACTTTAATTAAATTTGAGAGGCATTTTCAATAACAAGAAAGAAACAAGTTTGTATGCTGGATTAAAAGCAGTGTATTAGCTAGGCGAGAGATGCTATTTTGGGGAAAGAATGAGCTTTTCTCATCCTAGGTTCACAAATGTGAAATTCTCTGTCTCAAGGTTGCTTGTTGCTTAAGAGATGAATAGTCTATAGAAACCACCGTTTGAGTGTAGACCCTTCCATAGCAAATTCTATAAAGACTGTGATTTTTATGCAAAACTAATTTTTAAAGGATGCATTAACACATTGTACTTTTGCAATAGCAAGCAGGTGTGTTTGTGTGTGTGTGTGTGTGTGTGTTCAGGCACATTTGAGCCATCGTTTACCCATGGAGTACAGAGGACAACTTTTTGGAGGTAGTACCCTCTTTCCACTTTTTTTTCTTGAGGCAGGTTCTTTCTCTCTCTCTCTCTTTCTTCCTGCCACAGTCATGAAAATATTACTCTTTTATACTGCTTAAACAAGCATCAGCCTTATTCCCTTGTCTCCATCTCTCTTTCTATAGAGAGCATGGAATCATAAACACACTGCACCCAACATTTTCTTTAATGTGGGTTTGATGGATCTAGTTTCACTTTATTAGACTTATTTTGCAAAGCCTACTCATTGAACCTGTCTCTGTCCATCAGTGAAAACACTTGAAATAATATTTTCCTTAACATATGGTATATACTCACTTATATAGACCTATAGGATAGGCAGGTCATGCTGAAATCTATACTCCGAGGGAGGATATACAGGAAGGAGGATCCAGGTGGATATTATCAATGCTGGTTTGGATGAACCAATGGGATGGACATTGAGTGGAGGAGAAAACAAGCAACAGGACAGGAGTATGCCAAGGAGGACCTCTGGGGGGGTCAACGTAAAGATGTACCAGAGCAGATATTAAGACTCACGATCAAGCCTTTGGTAGAGGGCAAGAAGTGATGATAGAAATGGAGGAGGTTGGTGAAACTTGGAGAGAACAAGAGCTCCACAACGACTAAACTGAGCAGGGCACAGGGGTCTTGTATGAGACGGTTTCTATAACCAAGGACTATGAGTGGATATGTCCTGGAACCCCTGTGCAGATGGGACCCAGGATAGCTTGGTGTAGGACTGGAGGGCCTAGTGAGGGAAGCAGGGACTGTTTCAGTCTTTAACTTGATGGCTGACTCTTTGACCCTCCCCCATACAAGCCGGGGAGTGACACACTGGCTAGATCCCAGTGGACAACATTGCAGCCAGCCCTGAGGAGACAGGATGAGCTGGGGTTGGATGGAAGGGGAG
>CM053757.1:28177776-28209183 GCA_028658305.1 Pachyuromys duprasi | reverse complement strand
CCATTCATTAAATGCTGATGGTCCTTTGTGGTTGAAGTATGCTTGCATTCAAGCAGTTCATGTTATAGTAGCAGACATAAGCAATCAAAATACTGGTAAACTTAAGTAAGTAATGCATGTTCACATATTTACATGAAGCATGTCTAAAATTAAACAGGTTTAGAAGGTAAATTGACAGGAGAATGAAGTATAGATATAATGAAATAAATTTTCAGGGGTCTCTTTATATGACAGACACTCAAAATTATCATTTATCTTGTTACGCTTAGCCCTTCTTGTTTTGATAATTTTGAATGCATCAACATACTGTTATTTTCTTTCTCATTAATTTGTTTATTTTTTTACTTTACAACCTGATAGCAGCCTTCTCCTCTTGGTCCTACCCTTCCATCTTCTTCCCACTTTTCCCTCTGGCCTCCTCCTCAGAAGAGGGGAGTATGCCCCCCCCCAGTACCAACCTGCCAAGGCACATCAAGTCCTATCAGAAAGGAGTGCATCTTCTACTGAGGCCAGACAAGGCAGCCCAGCTGGAGAAAAGTGATCCGTAGAACAGAGTCTATGTTAGTTACAGTCCCTGCTCCTATTGCTAAGTTAATAATCATGAAGACCAAGCTGCCCATCAACTTCATACCGCATACTGATTTTAAATATCTGATAAACATTTGGAATTAAAAATGATGGATATGGAAAGAAATCCATGTTTGTTTCAAATAATAACTATACCCTTCATGTTTATAAAGCATCAAAGGTGTTTATTTCTTAAAATAATAAAGATCATTTGAGAAAGTAAGTAAGCCAAAAAGCATGTATAATATTTGAAATCTGTCTCACAGAAGGTTGTGGACCACATGGGAAGCTGTTTACCTTCAAAGGAGGGACCTTCATTTCACATGGCTTTTAGGTGCTTGAAAGTAAGTTAGCACCCAGCAAGATATGCACTAAATCTAAAAAAAACAACTACCGTATTTCAAAGGCTTAGGAGAAGAATAAGTCATGTGTGAGCAGGAACTAAGTGTGTGTCCTGAGTGAATCAATTTGTGGATGTGCAGACATACGCAGGGGTCAAAGGAGGGTGCTGAGTGGACTGCTTCACTAATCTCTATTATTTTCCTGAGGCAGACTCTCTAAGTGTATTTGGCATTATGATTGCAACCTTAAGCCCCAGTGACTTCTGTTCCCCATAGCATCGGGGTTAACAGGGATGCTAAAGCCATGCCTAGCGTTTTACATGGATTATTGTGTCCTGAACGTGGGTCCTCACGCTTGAGTCACATGCATTCTTATTCACTTAGCCAGCCCTCCAACCTTCCAGTGCTCCTTTTCACTAGCTAGGGAGTAAAATGACAATGTTTGGCATGCATTTGATTAAATCCAATACATTTTAAAAACAATTCCACTAATTTCTTTTGAACAGGTGTCTATCAGAAAATTTGCATTTGTATATGCCCTCATCCGAAGCTGCCCTTGTAAGTTTGATGATGGGCACGGATCTCTGGAGTTGCCAGTGTTCTTTCTAACATACTGCCCAGAATTTCCAACTCAGTTGTTGGAATAAATTAAATGCTTATGAAAGATGGTGTGTTTGAAGTTGAGATGACAAAATCCAAATACAATTTAATCAAAATAACTGTGAAGTTACATTTTAACTATCATCTATTCACATTGGAGAATGACATGCTAACACAAACTAATCTTTGAAATCTGGCAAATTTTGTATCCTGTCAAGGAAAAGAGCGTTTTGATTTGTGGGGAGACATGGAATATCATTTAGTGTCACTCACTATTGTAAATCAGTTGAGTGAGTAATTTTTTTATTCTTCCCTACCCTGTTTAAACTTCACAAGTTTCTTGTAATTTCAGAAACTTCTTCTAAGAAAGAAAAAAAAAATTTCTTTCATGAGTAAAAACTATTATATCCAGAAATTGAAGTGGTAATTTTTATTGGGATGCCAAAATTTTGGAATAAAGCACTTGATCTTTTAAATTTAACTAGCCATTTATATATTATCAGAGAAAAAGCTGAGATGGGCAGAAATTGTCTTCTGTTTGATATTTTGTTTGTTCGTTTGCTTGCTTGTCATAAAAATCCTTTTACAATAACTCCAGACATTGGTTTTTATTAGTTTTCTTTTCTTTAGGTCTTGGAAGTTGATCCCAGTGCTGTGTACAGGCTACATGTATGCCTTGCAATCAAGCTAATTCCCCAGTTTCATGTATATCTGAAAGAAATTCTGAAATGCAAAATATTAAATGTATCTCAAGGATACAGGTAATATCAACAGTATTCTTAGGTAATGAAATCTGACTTTAAGCTCTAGGATAATAACAAAACTCATCTTGACACAACAGTGCAAGACTAACTAAGGTAAATATTTTAAATTTTCAAAAGAGGGCTGGAAGTTCAACTCAGTGAGAGACAATTTTTCTAAGATGCTTGAAGTACTGAATTTCAGCCCCAGAACCCATACATACAATACACCTGAGGTTTCTTTCAGGCATATAGATCCCAGTTTCAGAGCAGTCCTCCATATACTTCAACTCTTATATTCTTTCCATTTTTTCACTGCTAGATTGCCTGATCCTTGCAGGTGGTAGTGAGGTTGATGTAGATGTACTATAAATCACTCATAGTTACTTATTCTCATTATTTTGACCACGTATTAGTCTCTTAATTAACTGCTATCAACTCAAAGAGAAAGAAAGAAAGAAAGAAAGAAAGAAAGAAAGAAAGAAAGAAAGAAAGAAAGAAAGAAAGAAAGAAAGAAAAAGAAAAAGAAAAGCTTCTTTGACCATTGTTGAAAGCAGTCCAGGAAGTTTGACAATATAACTGTTCAGCAAACCGGAAGTAGAAGGTTCTGCTCTTGAGCCTTAGACTTCCTAGGTCTCAGGTTTTTGATCAAGTTTATAGTACCATTTATGAATTTTCTGGTGAGGAGCAGGTTCTCAGATCCAATCAAAAAGTAGTTGGTTACTTTTTAACAGTCATGCCAACATTCTACCAGCAGACATACCTTGTCTGGCAGGTCAGTATTATAGCAAACAGTGTCCAGAACTACTATGGGCAAGAGATGCCTTTTCTCTTCCATTTCCCCTCGTTCTGCATAAAATCTTCTGGCTTTATGAAAGCTAGTCAACAGTGAATGTGTTTGCTAACTTTTTTATGTACTTCACACAAAGTGTGTGTGGTTTTCTACAAAAGGCTCTTTCATGTAGTTTGTGGATAATCAAGAACAAAGGCAGTATCTTGTGTTGGTTTTGCAGAGATGTGGGCACTCCATGAACATTAATGGATTTTGGTAGTATGTGTAGCATTTTTTTAAACAACAATCTTGTTTTATAATTCAGTTCTGTTCTGCTTTAATATTAAGGGGATCTTATGTTCTAATAGTGCCAAATCCTGTTGAAAGTCAATATGTTTTACATAAAAGCAAAGTTTGAATAAATTAATCTGGGATTAGGTACTCTACTCTAAGCCTGTATTCCATGCATAACCTGCAGACTCAAGAGTAGTTCTGTAAGAGGTTGTTAATAATACAATGAAGATGCTAGTATGATTCTTGTTGGATTGATGACCTCCTTAATTAGGTGTTGACACATGCATTCAATTGAATTTAGTAATTTACTGAATTACTGATCATCAACCTTGAAACTCTTATTTTAGCTAATAGATTTAAACAACACAGTTCCCATGATAGAAATATGATGAATACCAAATTTTCCTACAGAACCAGGAAAAAGTGAGTTTCTTCTTTTTATTTCAGACAATGTATATTCACTGACCTCATCTGACACAAAAGATTCTACATGAAAAAGATCTTATGACAATTAAATAAAAATAAAGTACTCCCAATTTTCACTTACAATAAAGGGCACTGTATATGGTTAATAAAAATAGTTTGAAATAAGTTTTTTAATTTAAATGAAATCTGCCCTTCTGAATGAGGAAAGAACTCTTTTAATTAGTATTAAGTCACATCCCTGAAAGTAGAGGAGTAGGTATGCAATTAGAAAAGACAAACAGAAAGTATAGCTTGTAGCAACTTAGACATATTGCAAATAGGAGAAAAACTAATTTAAATTATAATAATTAACAAACATGTATTTGTTATGAATCATATAAAAATTACATTAAAATATTTGAAAAAGTCTATAATTATAATTGTATAGAATATTGTAAGTATAGAGTGGTATTATGATATTAGCAGCTTAGCTCCTAATCATCAAGAATATACCTCAGCATAGACTGACATAAATAATTATGATACCCAGAGATCATAGTAAAATAGGAAGTGAATAATACAGAGAATATTTATGGCCCTAAAACAATCCTTAAAAACTTACATAAGTGGTCTTGTTTTTTACTTTATTTCATTTTTAAATTTTTAAAAATTAATTTATTTTATATACCAACTGTAGCCCCCTCCCTCATCACCTCCAGTCCCTCCCCCCCCACACATACCCTCCCCTGGTCTACTGAAAGGTGGAGTCCTCTCTAGACTATCAAGTCACATTAGGATTGCCTGCATTCTATTCCTTTGTGTGCTGGCAAGGTCGCCCCACCAGGAGGAAATCATCAAAGAGCAAGCAACTGAGTTCATGTCAGAGACAGCCTCTGCTCCCCTGGCTAGGAAACCCACATGGAACCCGAGGTGCCTATTGGCTACAACAGGGCATCTAGGTCCTCTCCATGCATGATCTATAGTTGGTATATCAGTCTCTGCAGGATCCCCTGAGCCCAGAGTTTTAGGCTCTGTTGGTCTCTTTGAGAAGCTCCTGTCACCTCCAGGTCTTTCTGTCTCTTCTTCTTCCATAAGTTTCCCTGCACTCTGCCCAAAGTTTGACTGTGAGTCTCTGCATCTGCTTCATTGCCTTGCTAGGTGGAGTCTTTCAGAGGACTTCTATGGCAGGCTCCCATCCTGTTCTTTCTCTTTTACCACTTCTGGTGTCTATCATGTTTGTCTTCTGAATGAGAATTAAACAACCTTCTTGGGGTAGCAACTTTATTTGTAATAGCAAGAATCTGGAAACAACCTAGATGTCGCTAAACTGAATACAGAAATTGTGGTATGTTTACACAAAGAAATACTATTCAGTTATTAAAAACAAGGAAATCATAAAATTTGCAAGAAAATGGATAGAACTAGAAAAGGTCATCCTGCGTGAGGTAACCCAGAACCAGAAAGACACTCATGGTATATACTCACTTATTAGCAGATATTATCCACATAATATAGGATAAACATACTAAAATCCACAGACCTAAAGAAGCTAAACATACGTATTTCTTATGTTCAACGTCCTGCAATGTTAAATCAGAATCTTAGTGTTTATCATGGTTTTATGCATAATTATACTTATGTTAATTACTTGAAAAAAACAAGTCATGTAGTTCTGTCATTCTGAGATAATTGTGTTCATATCTTAAAATGACTCCTACCCAAAAGGGAAAAATTAAATAAAACTGATTTCTAAATAATTTATCCAATAGTTAAACAAAAAAGACAGCTGAGCATCTTGAACTATCTTTTCCTCTACCGCTGTTAGAACTCATGTAAGAAAAAGAGCTGAGAAATATCTTTAACAGAGTTTTGTTTTATAAAGGCATCCTATTTTCTCCTAGCTAGTCTATTTACATGTAATGTTTTGAGCAATACAACACGAGAATACAGTTAATTAGAACATATAATTTTTCTCATGGAAAAATAGATATTTTTAAGTAGGAGAAATATTCTTTAAAAAGCTACTACTGTAGACACTTCCTAAAATACATAAGTATTTTAAAGGAATTTTGATTGACCCACTAGATAACAGAGGCGATAATTCCCCAACTTGACATATCGTGTGACCTCCAGTGTCAAGAATGGCTTACTTCTTGTTGAGATGCTGGCCAAAGGAGTTCAATGGAACTCCCCAAACATCACATCACAAGCTATTGATAAGAACATTGGCTGCTTTCCTCAGCCCAATTTCTGTAGGCAACATTTCTGTCAGTTAATGATGGAGAAGCTGAGCTGGAACCTAACTATAAGCTTCCTCACTACTGAATAGCAATCGTGGTACTGGCAGGTACTCTACACAGTAGATATAAAAAGTAATTATTAAAAACACCCACATACAAACCATGTGGCTCAAAACAATGACCTGTCCACAAGGTGTACTGGTGCAATTGTGACACAAATGTAATAGAAGTAATCACCTTTTATTTTTTTTCACTTGGCTTTAAGGCTCACTCTATGAGATGGAACCTATGCCTGAACTTTCAAAATTGTCTAAGGAACTGTGATTGGAATGTCTTGTGCCATAAGGGAAACAATATTATTTTGCTGAATATAACTATAGAATGACTCCAAATGACACACTGCTCTACTGATAGATCAGTGTCTTCCTCAACCCACACCAAAATTAATGCAGAGATGCACTAGATGCTATGCAGACAATGACAGACATTAGAGTACCCAGTCATAAGTATGATGTCTCCCTCAAAACCCTCACCTCAAGGCCCAAGGGTTTATTGGGACAAAGAAGGGCAAAGATGAAGAACCTGGGTAATGGATAACTCAAGGAAACTGTCTTCCAGACATGACAGGACTGATGGACAGGAATTCACAGAGACTGTGGCATCATGCCCAAGATCTCCATGCATATCTGCACAAATTCAAGCCAGATGAGTTCCAGAGAGAGAGAGAGAGAGAGAGAGAGAGAGAGAGAGAGAGAGAGAGAGAGAGAGAGAGAGACTCGTATCCCCCACCAAGAATATATCTGCAATAGGTACCAGCTGGCAAAGGGTAAATCATTTTTCTCCAATGGAGTGTCACTGGCTCTATCAAGCATAGGTCAGGCCTCATATCAGGGGAGGAGGCGGCCAACACTAAAGGAATCATTAGTACTTCTGTGAACCCCTGGTATTGTTTAGCTCTGTGCTTGGCAATTTTAGTCTTACTAGTCGGCTACTTATATTTCTTGATTTGTGATTGTGTGTGGGGGTTTTGTTGTTCTTTCTTGACATTTGCATTTCTTGTTTCTTGTTTTATGGGCTTTTGTATTTGTTTTCTTTTCTCTCTCTCTCTTTCAAGAGAAAACAAAGTTTGGTGGGTAAGGAGGTAGGGATTGAGCAGTGTTGTGAGGGAGAACTATGATCAAAGAATATTGTTGAAAAATTTAATGAAAGTGGTTGTAGAATATAATTAAACTTCAATCATTAGGAATTTTATTGTACTAATTTTTTAAAAAAGTATTTACAAGGGGTCTGGGATATAGCCCAGAGGATGTGCAGTAAATTAGCATATTCTACATTCTATGAGAAGGAAGAATATGACAGAAAAGAGAGAGATGGGTAGACATTTAGAAGGAGATATAAATCTGGTATTGAATAAACTTTCTTAAGTGTACTCTTAAGACTATTTCTTAACGTTTTTATAGGTAATTTGAGTAACACTGGTTATCTCTGTATGTTCCAGGTGTTTGTTTTAGTTTCAAGATAAAAGATATTTAACTCAGTGTAGTTTAAGTGATAAATATATATATACATATATATATATGCATATACATGTTTATATATCCTGAGCTTTCCATTCACATTTAAAAGCCACTTGATTTAAAGGGTCAGATGATGTTCTCTCTGCTTTTAATAAGGGTGAGTTTAAAAGTTGCTAGGCTTAAGTGGTCAGATAGTATTTTCTTATGTAGTTTAATTTTTTAGTCTCAATTATTTTTATTATTAGTTCTATTCGCATACAGGCTTTCTTTTTGTAATATGACTACCATGAATTCATACAACATAGACAAAGAAGCGGATCTATGTATGAGACACCTCAATACAAGTCCCATAACATTTTAGTTTTATTCAGTCTGATGAATATCTGTATATATTCTGCATCTATATTTTAATTTCATTTTTTATATTAATTAGAGTTTATTCACTTTGTATCCCAGCTGGAGCCCCCTCCTTCCTCCTTCCAACCCCATCCTCTGTCCCTCATCTCCTCCCATGCCCCTCTCCAAGTCCAAGGATAGGGGAGGTCCTCCCCCTTTCCATTTGACCCCAGCTTATCCTGTCTCATCAGGACTGGCTGCATTGTCTTCCTTTGTGGCCTGATAAGGCTGTACCCCCCCTCAGGGGAGGTGATCAAAGAGCTAGTCACTGAGTTCAGGTCAGAGACAGTCCCTGTTCCCCTTACCAGAGAACCCACTTGGAGACTGAGCTGCCATGGGCTACATCTGAGCAGGGGTTCTAGGTTATATTAATGAATGGTCCTTGGTTGGAGTATCAGTTTCAGAAAATTCCCCTGTGCCCAGATATTTTGGTTCTGTTGCTCTCCTTGAGGAGCTCCTGTCCTCTCTATCTCCCCCTCCTTTCCTCAGATTCCCTGCATTCTGCCTAAAGTTTGTTATGAGTCTCAGTATCTGCATGTGAGGGTTTATAGCCCACAATTGAGTCACAAAACTGACATGGGTCTAACAGTGAAATATATCATGTGGGAACCACGGAAGAAACATTTTCCCAAATGAGAATTCACAACTAAAACCATTTTCAGATGTGAGCTACAATAACTTCAGAATTTTTGAAGGGATGTTGAATACTTTGCCTTGATGGTGGAAATATATGATCCTCCTGACTAAGAAAGGACTGAGACTTTTTTTTTTTGATATGGCAACAAATATCTATTGCCAATGAAGGTACTCTCTAAAGAAAAATGATAACATTCAATTGATAGATATAATATTTTTTTTTGAAAAACTCTGGGTTACCATTACATGGTAAGTAGAGGAAAGCGATTCTTATCAGTTATATTTTATATGAATGTAACTGTCTTTTTAAAGGATAAATAAACATATTTTAAACAGTGATCTTTTTATTACTACTATATTATAAATTTCAGTTTTGTATTTCCATTTTTACAAGCTTATAAAAACTACTAAAGTACAACCAAATCTAATGGCGAGAGAGCCTGCCACCTTGAGACAGTAAGCTGGACTGTTATAACCTGGGTGTTATTTCCTACAAAGCCTATTATGAAACTTTGGTACTCCACTATTGAATACATGCCATTGATGCACATATATTTGATTATGATGATACTAAAATTATTGGACATGGTCTAAAGCCTAAGTACAGAGCAGAAAAGGTGAAGAAAAGAAGAAAAACAATGAAAAACAGCCTCTAATGTAAAACAAAATATTTTCACTTACCAAAAATGAGGCATTCACGTATTTATGGATCTACTTTGGTGTATCTCTACCAGAATGCAAATCATTCCACTGACAAGATTTTGGAATTAGACAGAAGGTTCTTGGTTTTCTATGCATGCCTTATCTCTTTTCCTCTAATGTTTTTATTTCAGATTTCTATATCAGATCCTGAAATGTGATGACAACCCATGACCTTCAGAGGCCCTGAGCAGAATTCTGTGGGTCTATAGACACTCCACACCTGTGTTTCTCTCTCACACAATTACTTAGGCTCTGATATCTTTACTTCTGCCTTGTTTATGGTGCTATATCATCAAGTGATAGCATGATCAAAGATTTGACACTGATTTTCTTAGGGATGGAATCAGTTTCTTATTACCTTCTGCTTTTCTTCCCTTAACTTCATTTTATTTTGACTGTGAGGTTAATTTTCATTAAGCCTGAGTGAAACACTGAAGGGAAAATATAGAATCTGACAACTTCAGCAAGCAACAGAAAAGTGGCAGAAGATTTCACAACAAATGTAAGAGGGCAACATTAATGCTAAAACTAAAATTAAAAACAGAATCAGAGCTTGGCTAATCACCTGGGATTAAGTAATTGAAGTTTATCTACTATATTCAATTATTGGACAAGTTGGCAGCACATCGTGATAACAATTAATTTATTTTTTTGCACAATTCTATTATAGATAACAAAATATATGAATAAAATATAAAAATGTTATGTTATAGCATGAGCTATTATTTTTTTTAAGATAAGTAAGCCTTTATTTCCATGTTTTTCAAAATAAGCAAGCTGGGCTGGTTGCTCTGGGAGGTGATTAATCAAAGACCAAATCCCATACCCTCATCCGATTCCTCCACTCTTCCTTGGCTTCAGCCTTGGCTGGAGCCACAGCAGCAGCAGCAGCAGCAGAGGCAGCAGGAATAGCAGTGGTGGTTGCGGCCGCGCAGGGCAGCAGCCACAAATGCAGGTGGATCAGTCAAGAAGGCCTTGACCTTCTCAGCAAGGGGGAAGGTGTAGTCAGTCTCCACAAGCAAATCCAGGACCCACTAGGACTGCATAATTTTAATAATCAAAATAGAGAATTCAATAATGATAATTAGTCCGATTTAAGCGATTTCCAAAAACCTTCAGTCTGATGATATATAACATAGGTATATATGTATGTATATATATGCACACACATATACATATACCCATATATATATGATATCACATATATATCATATATATATAAACAATTCTTTCCTTTTAAATTAATTTCAGGTAATTTCATATTGGTATGATTTTTGTCTGAGCTGAATACATACTACCGTCAAAAAATTATTTCTTGTGAATATGTTCATTTACTGTTGAGAATAGAACTTTACAGCCAAGAAAGTTAGAAAATTTCAGGCACTCTATACTCTCCCAGAAGACATGGTAAGCAAATGAATTTGTCCTTTACTATGGTGCCTAGAAACAGAAATCAAAGTTGCCCAATTCAAGAGCATATTGAAAATGTTCTGTTTGTTCACTCCTTCTGACTTATGATAAAGGTCTTTCGTGTATATTTTAAATAAAAGAACTCATCATGAATAAAAGTTTCTGGGCTCTTCAGAGTCTGTAAAGAACGAATACATAACATAATTTTAATTTCCATTTTCCTTTCCCTCTGAAAATAGATATAAGAACTTGAAGGAAGTTGGAAGTTCAATTATTAAAGAGAAAATAAGATCACATCAATGTTGTTTGACGATATCAATGTATAAGCCTACTAGCAAGCTAGGAATTAAAAATGTAGAAAACTTCATAATAGAATCAATATAGAAAATACTACAATGATCAAAAAAGATTGTTTTATTATAATTCATGATAATTTTCCAGGTCTCAATTTATTATAACTAGAACAAATTTGTAAGCTATATTTTGGGTGTTGTTTGAAATATTATTTTATATATCTAAAGTTCATAATTATAGGCTATTACTATGAGTCATTCTTAGTGAATATGCTACAATTTTTTACCATAATATAATATATTTAATTTTGATAAATAATGGCCATGTTCTTACTTTTTTTCAACTTGGAAATGTATACATGGTTATCAATCTACAGATCTTAATTTAATTATTATTTTATGAATAAAATATAATGAGATAACTTCTTCAATTTCCAGTCCTCCCATCAATACCAACAATGTCCTCTCTTGTTACCTCTCAAATGCATATTCTCTTTTATATTAATTTTATTATCAGGCACATATTCATAAACATTAATAAATGCATACATGCAACCTAACAAGTATTTAGTGTTGCCTTCATATAGTGATTTCGGGGCTGACAACTTGAGAGTGAGTAACCAATTAAGCAGTTCACAAATGGGGAAGACTGATTCTACCAATCTTAGTATGCCTAAATTACCTATAATTCTTTGTTTGGGCATAGGACCCCATCTGATTTCCCCTGCCAGGTTAGCACATTTATTGATGTTGCCCTTGTTTAGGTAGCTCTATGTGCTAAATCTTCCCTATCATTTCCAAAAGACACAATATTACAGTCAACTTTCTGCTTGTCTTGCCCTTATGATCTTTCTGTAGCTATTTCATAACCTTGCCTGAATTGTAGGCAGAGGTTTGTATTATAAGATTCTACCAGTTGGAGCTAGACACCAATGGTCACTAGCTCTCTACAATTTGACAAGATGCAGTTTTCAGTAATGGGCTCATCTGTCCAAAAGAGAAGTTTTTTTGAGGAGGGCTGAGGGTTATATTTATCTGTGGGCATGGATAAATATTTAATAAAGCAGTCTGAAAAGACGCTAGTTTAGTCGATTGTCAATAGCAGGTTCTCCGCTAAGGCCCCTAACCTCACTAATCCCATTTTTGGCTCTAAATTTCTAGTTCCAGGTATGATTTCTCTTGTTGAGTGGATCTTAGATCTATTAGTCAGTTGTTAATTACTGCCAAAATATGAGCAGTAATAGAGGGATATTCCTGTCCCTCTAGGAATATCCTGCCATGCTGCTCATTGAGGTTCAGAGGGACCATAGCTGAATAGAGGAACTATCATTGTTTGCTTCTCTTCCTTATCAACCTCTATAGCACTTTCCAATATTCTCAAAGCAAGTGCTCATGTAGAAGATGGCTTTCAAATGAAATCCAAGTAAGATTTCTGAGTCCTGTATCTCAAGGCCATGGTGCTTTCAGCAATAGCCACTTATGTTCAATCTCTGGAAGTAAAACCAAGGCCAACTGCAATAGCATATATTGTTTTTTTATTAAATTTTTGTTTTTATATTAATTACAGTTTATTCACTTTGTATCCCAGCTATAGCCCTCTCCCTAATTCCCTCCCAATCCACCACTCCCTCATCTCCTCCCATTCCCCTCTCCAAGTCCACTGATAGGGGAGGTCCTAGCTTATCAGGTTTCATCTGAACTGCTTGCATTGCCCTTCTCTATGGCTTGAGAAGGCTGCTCCCCCTTCACGGGAAGACAGTCAAATAGCTAGCCATTGAGTTCAGGTCAGAGACAGTCCCCGTTTCTCTTACTAGGGAACCCCCTTGGATACTGAGCTGCCATGGGCTACATCTGAGCAGGGGTTCTAGGTTATTCTCACTTAGAAAGGCAAAAAAGGAAACAGGACAGGAGGGCCTCTGAAAGACTCTACCCAGCAATGAATAAAAGCAGATAATGAGACTCATAAACAAACTTTAGGCAGAGTGCAGAGAATCTAAGAAAGAAGGGGGAGATAATAAGACCTGGAGAGGACAGGAGCTCCACAAGGAGAGCAACAGAACCAAAATATCTGGACACAGATGTCTTTTCTAAGACTGCTAATCCAACCAAGGGCTATTCATGGATATAACCTAGAACCCCTACTCAGATGTAGCCCACAGCAGCTCAGCATATATTGTTTTGAAAGTCTCCTGCATGGCCAAGAAACTGAAATGGAGTTTCTGTGCCTGCTATTGTGAGTTTTCATAGTATATGGCTTTTGAGGGGCACATTGTCACTCCAAGAGGCACAACTTATTCTAAACTACATATGTATTTGCATACAGATACAGTTATTAAATGTAATTTTAAGTAAAAAATATGATTCTTCATGGTATTTTCTTCCTTCCCTTTTTTTTTTTTCTTGAGACAGTGTTTCTCTGTGCAGCTTTGGCTGGCCAGGACTCGATTTGGAGCTAAGGCTGGCCTTGACCTCTCAGAGATCTGTTTGCCTCTACCTCCACAGTGCTGGGATTACAGACATGTGCCAGTGTACCTGGCTCCTTACGGCTTTTAAAAACTCTTTTTCTTCTGTATTGACTTCCTCCCCAATTTAAGAAACCCCTCCCCACACCCAGAACTCAATTTTTCTCTTTTCTCCTTCATATAATCTGTATCCTGTTATTCCACTCTTTGGTGACATCTCCCCCCTCCCCCATGGTACCATTTTATTTTTTCTGGTTTCTATAATTATTCTAAGTTATTTACTCCTATCTGAAGACTTGAAGATGGGAACCTCAGATGAGAAAGAATATATGATGTTATGTATGTTAAATTGCTTCCTACGTTCTTTTTAGTTCTGTCCTTTTATATAAAATTTTCATGATTTGATTTTCTTTATAGCTGAATATTATTTTAACAGCGTACACATACTTTATTTTCATTATTAATTCATTGGTTTACGGGAATTTTTTTATGTTGTTTCCATTTCCTAGCTATTATGTAAGAAGCAACAATGAACATTCCTGAACAAGTATCTGTGGAGTAAAAGTTTTGTCCTCTGGGCATATACAAAGGGGTTGTACAACTGGCAAATGTGGTAGATGTTTTTTTTTTTTTCAGGTTTTTGTTGTTGTTGTTGTTATTTTTTGTTTGTTTGTTCTGTTTTCTTTTGTTTTGTTTTGCAGACCAGTCTGCAGTCTCAACAGCAGCAAATGTTTTTCCATTTTCCAAACAACAAAAGTGTTTCCTTTCTCCTATGTACTTTCTAGCACTTGTTGTCAGTTGCTGTGTTGATCTTAGCAATTCTGACGGGATTAATATAAGATTTCAAAGTTTGTTGAACATTCATGTCTCTAAATGCTATAAATGATGAATATTTTTTGAGGTATTTCTTAGTCATTTTTATTTTCTTTTTGCTTTCAAAATTCTGTTAAGAAATGTAACCCAGTTTTTTCAATTATTATTTTAATTTTTTATAATGTATTCAATTTATATCCCAATTGTAGCCCCCTCCCTCATCTACTCTTGGTCCCACCCTTCCTCCCTCTTCCTCCTGTCTTCCTTCCCTAGTCCACAGAAAGAGAGAGCCCTCCTCCCTGACCATCTGATCCTAGTGTATCAAGTCTTGTCAGGAATGCCTACATTTTGTTACTCTATAGCCTGGCAAGCTCACCCCACCACAGAGAAGTGATAAAGAAGCAAATAACAGAGTTCATGTCAGAAATTGTCTTTTCTCCCTTTTCTAGGGAACCCACATGAAGATTGATCTATCTACGCATTACATCTGAGCAGGGGTCTAGATCTCCTTTATGCATCGTCTATGGTTGATTCATCAGTCTCTACAGTCCCCCCAGAACCCAGCATTTTTTACTTTGTTGGCCTTCTTGCGGAGCTCCTCTCACCCAGTTTTTTAATAGGTTTTTGGTTCTTTTGCCTTTTTAAAGTTATTTTTATATTGAAGTTATTGCTCGTCTGTCAGATAAACAGCTAGCAAAGATTCTCTTCCCCTCTCTATGTGTGCTTACTTTTCATACAGCTGATTGTTCCCCAATGAGGTTTTTAGATGTATGAAATCCCACTTGTCAGTTGTTAACCTCATTTCCTGGGCAAAGGGCATCTTCTTCAGAAAGTCCTTTCCTATGCCTATCTTTTAAAGAGTGCTGCTTATGGTTTCTTCTACAAGATTTAGTATTTATAGTTTCATACTCAGGTCTTTGATTCATTTGGTGGTAGATTTTTATAAGATGTTAAATATGCATCTAATTTTTTTTCTACATGTCAATTCCAGTTTTCTCAGCATCATTTGTTGAAGATGCAATCTTTTCTCAAAAGTATGTTTTGACATTTTTTTCAAGGATCATATAGGTATATTTAAGTGTATTCCTGGTTGGGGCATTTATTTTATTTGTCTAAATATCAGTTTGATGTAATTATCATCTTGATTTAATTACTATGAATCTGTACTAGATTTTGAAATCTGGAATGGTAATCACTCCAGCATTATTCATTCTGCTCAGGATTCATTTGGGTATCCAGGGTAATTTGTGAATGAATTTTAGACCATTTTTAATTTCGTGTGAGCATGACATTAAATATTGATTGGGGTTACACTTAATCAGTAAATGTGTTTTGATAGAATAGTCGTTTTCCCAGTATTAATTCTACCAATCCATGACCATCGGATGTCTTTCTATTTTCTTGCATCTTTATCAATCTCTTTCTTCAGATATTTAAAGTTTTCATTGTAAGATCTTTTACTTTCTTGGTTATTTTCTCATATCATTACCAATCTCTTTAGATATTTAAAGTTTTATATGTAGAGATCTTTCAACTCTTGCTTATTTCTACTTATTTTCTTTGAGTCTATTGCAAATGGGAGTATAGTTTTATTACTATTGAAATATAGAAACATACAAGGCACTCTCCCAAATTCACTCTATGAAGCCAGTATGACTCTATGCCAGAACCAAGAAACAACAAGGAGACTACAGGGCAATATTTCTAATAAAATGATTGAAAAAAATCTACCACGAAATACAATAAACACTAACTACGTGGCTTAATTAATAGGAACTCATTTTCTTTTACTTTTGGAGGATGAAAATCTATGGTTAAGATGCTGGCAGAACTGTTTTATTCTTGTCAGGACTTCTATCCAGCATTTAGATGGCTGCTATCTGTGTCCTCAGATGGCCTTTACAAATACAGGTTGGAGAAGAGGACTTGGTGTCTCTCTCAACCCGTTGTTTGCTGCATGAGAGATCTGTCCTTATGGCTTCATTTGCCTGTAAAATTCTCCCTGAAGTTTCTAGCCCAGCATAGTTAACATCAGGTTTCTGGAGCTGATATTCATGGTCCGTGCTGCAGCCTTGAGCCATGTTCCTGGTGCCTTAGGAGGCTGTGTTAACATCTGAGGCTTGTGTTACCACTGAAGGTCATGTGAATGTCTGTGGTCTTTGCTTGCTGTCTGAAGCCATGTTGGTGTCCGTGGTGTGTAAAGCCACCAGAGACCATTCTGGTTTTGTTTACTACTCAAATGAATTATAGTAGACTGATATGTTTGTATAAATGCGCACCTTTTATCCAAATGTGATGTGAAAATAGACCTGTGTCAGAGAGTTTTCAGAATAACTACATTTCCACCTTGTTGCAAAATTCAATGTACTAAATTCCAGTTAGGACATTTTTTTTCTATTTATAATTTCTTGTGCCTTCACAGACTGGAAAAAGTGTAAAGAATGTATCTGAAATATTGTCTCCAGGAACTATCTTCCACATTCCTTATCTGATTCTGATGGGTCAGCTGAGAATTCTTCTTCTCAGAAAATGAATCCCTTTAACTAATCCTAACAGATGGTTGAAACAATTATATATATTATCCTGTGTTTTACCATAGAGACAAAAATTCCCTTCTGAAACAATGCCCAGAAGCTTTGATGTTCCACCATGTTTAAGTTTTTAACTTATTTTCAAAGAAAACATGCTCCCATTTGACCAAGCTATATGGAGCTGTCATGACTTTTATGGTGACCTCATTTGTGTTTCTTAGCTATACAACCAGCAGAGGCAGACTGAGTGTGCCTGTGTGCTTTTGCATTGAGCAAGGATTGTTTGAAACATCTTATCCCTGACCATCCTCAGTATTGCATTCTGTCCTTCCTTACACTAATGAAACCATTTCCACTCTCTTCTTCCTCCTGTTCTTTCTATCCACCAGCAGCCTAGCATCCAAGTATATCATAAAGTCACTGATTTCTAGTGACACTTCTAACTCTTAGGATGACTTTCTTTTCTCTATCATTCAAGAGAAGATAATGGTCCTGATATATCTCTGTACTCATACTTTTTATGTGGTCAAAGCATTTTTTAGATTATGGTCCTCCCCCATATAGACTAGCAGTAGTTAAATACACCTCTAAAGTTTGGGATATTTGATATTCAAGCAGGCATACCAGAGGCTGCACCTTACCTTGTTGTACAAATATTTTATTTAGTAAGATGGTAAATTCTATTTCATTATTTTACTTCATTTAAAATTAAAATTGTAGAGTCAAATTAGGTGTCAAGGCAAAAGGTGTTACGTAGAAGTAAAGAAACCTGAGCAATTTTTCTTAGATACTTTTTACTTTGACAATAAACAGTAGGAAGTACTTAATATGGCAAGATCATAGTAAGTAGAGTCTAGAACTTGTAGCAAATCACAAATAATTTTTGAAAATAGCAAGGTAATGTAATGGGAAAATATGAACAAAAATATTTAATTTATATTTTTCAATGAAAACACATTTGGTTTTGAGGATTTACTTGTTAAGAGATCACTGCCCTAGTATCCATCAGACACTGGCTTCAGTTCCCAGCACCAGAAATAGAGAAATAAATAAATAAATAAACAGTTGACTGAGTCCCTTCATAAAGGGTATCAAGGATACATTCAGAGAAGTTAGTGTGAAGTTATTTAGAAATTCAGCTCCATTAATGTGAGGAATAATAGCAGTTAGTCTAGAGAGTTGAAAATATTGCTGAAGTAGAATCAGTAACTTTATGAAATGATGGAGAAATGAATTTCCTAATTCATATTGGTGGTTAGAACACAAAGAAAAAAGAGGAAGAAGAGGTGGAGGAAGAAGGGGAGAAGACATTGAAAATGACACCATTCCTATTATAATGTCTCCATATTTACTTTGTGGAGTTTGAGATAGTTGTGATGTAATAAAATATTCTATACATAATAAAATGAATATGTGAGGGCAGAGCACAAAAGAGTAACAACTGTTTTAGCTAAGGATACTAATATAAATGTATAATTTTATTTAGTATATATGTTGTTTTGTATAAAATAGGCGCTGAGACAGTATTTCAATTCAAAGGAAAGTATACTTGTAGTTTTTGGAGGGATGGTATGTTTTAGGTGTTTTACATTTTTCTACTATTATTATTATTTATTAGAATTTATTCACTTTGTTTCCCAGCTATAGCGCCCTCCCTCGTTTCCTCCTGGTGCTACTCTCCCTCCCTCTCGTCCCCTCATTTCCTTACCCCAGTCCACTGATAGGGGAGGTCCTCCTCTCCTACTATCTGACCCTAGCCAATCAGGCCTCATCAGGACTATCTTATCTGGATCCTCTTTCTCTTTGACCTAGTAAGACTACCTCACCACAGGTAGGTGATCAAAGAGCAGGCAACCAAGTTCATGCCAGTGAATGTCCCTGTTCCTTTTACTAGGGAACCTCCATGGAGACTGAGATACCCATAGGCTACATCTGAGAGAGGATCTAGGTCCTCTCCATGCAAGGTCCTTTCATTGATTCATGAGTCACTTCAATCCCCCTAGGCCAAAATTTGTTGGCTTTGTTGCTCTCCTCTCTATATCTTTCTATCTCCTTCTTCTTGCATAAGATTCTCTGCACTCTGCCCAAAGTTTGATAGGCTCTTGTCTTATTCCCTGTCTATCCTGTTTACCCTTCTGACTGAGGATTAAGCATATTCCCTAGGGTTTTGACTTCTATTTTTTTTTAATTTACTTTGTATCCTTGTTGTATCCTTCTCCCTTCTCTGTCAAGCACTTCCTTCCTCCCCTCCCAATTCCTTTTTCCTCAGAAAAGAGGAGCTTCCTTTCCCATCTACCTCAGCTCATCAAATTGCACCAGGACTGAGCTTCTCCTTTTCCCTGTGGCCTCCCAAGGTAGTCCTGCCAGAGGAAAGTGATCAAAAAGCTGGCAAGTGAGTCCCTACCTAAAGCAGTCCTCACTTCCTTTACTAGAGGACCCACAGGAGGCCTATGCTTCCCATCTGCTACATCTTTGTAGGGGGCCTAGATCCAGTTCATGCATGGTCCTTGGCTGATGCTTCAGTCTCATCAAACCCTTCTGGGCCCTGGTTAGTTGGCTCTCTTGGTATTCTTGTGGCGCTCCTGTGACATCCAGGTACTTTTTTTTCCTCCCACTTTCCACAAGGCTTTCTACTCCTCACCCAATGTTTGGCTGTGAGTCTCAGCATTCGTTTTGAGGTGATGTTGGGTAGAGCCTCTCAGAGCTCAAATCTATGAGACTCCTGTCTGCAAGCTTAGCAGAATAACCTTCATAGTGTCAGGGGTAGGCACTCTCCCATATGGTATTGGTTGGGCCAGGCATTGGTTGGGCATTCCCTCAATCTCTGCTCTATGTGTTCTTTATTTATCCCTGCACATTTTGTAGGCAGGGAAATATTGGGTCAAAGTTTTTGTGAAAGGGTTGGTGTTCCCCTCCCTCTGCTATGAAGAGGAACTATTTTCCCACAAGGGGAAAGAGAGTAGACACAGATAGTTGTTAAAGAGAGGGAACAAGGTAGGAGAGGAGGTACATTGAGATATGAGGGTGCAGATCAGACCTAGGGAGAGTATGGGAGAGAGGACATTAAGCCTGAGGAGAAAAGAGGCATCTCTGTGACAAGCTGGAGACCTAAGTCAGGGTAGGTTCCTGGGAGGATATGACGGGACTCAAGCAGAGACCCCTCGAAGTAGAAGCCATAGAGACAGAAGAGGACACCCTCTAACTAGACTAGTCTTGTAGTGGACTTACATTTTTGCACCAGTATGGTACTAGAAGTGCAAACTATCGTCTCTTGGGAGGTGACATCATTGATGCCTGTGGTAGGTTTAGCTGGCTGACAAGAATGATATAGAATTAATGCCTTTTGCTAGATTTTATATCATTAATGTGTTATAAAATCAAATGTTCCTACTTTTACAATTAAGTACAATGACTGCAGGTTCTTATTTTAGAATACTGTTAAAGATTATGATCATGATTAAAGAAAATACAAGTTAGATTTATATGTAACGAAGACTGAAGTGAAGAAAGTCAGTAACTTCAAAAATGCTAATGTGTTATTTATGGTTTCTGAGTTAGTATGAATATACATTTTAAATACCTCTGTTTAAAACACTGGTTTAGCATTCTGTGTCCCAAGGTTGGTTGCAGTTAGATAAGTCAAAAAAAAAAAATCCATGCTGCATTTAAACTTTATGGAGCGTTTTGTAGTCTCCTTTAACCGGTTTTAGATTTTTATGTCCACCATGGTAATTGTTCTCCTGCAAAGACATAGTAAGAGAAGAGCAATAGGACTAAGTGTGTACAACGTATTTTAAAAGGTTTTTGCAGGGTTCACATTACTCAACTCTTATAATGTATGGCACTTCCTCTATGAATTATTCGTGACCAGAAGAGTGCTGAATCATTTGCTGTACTCAGCAGGGGCGGGGCCACTTCTAAAGTGCTGCATAAGGAATCATTGCAAATTTGTGACTGGAAATGTAAATTTGGAACTGTACTGCCACTTCATTTTCTCTGCCTCTGCATAACCATTTTACTGTCTAAATGATGCTAGAGATTTGTGGCACGTGAGATGCCACTCACTCTCATACAGGATCAAATTACGCTTGCTGCTCTGACAATATAACACATCATGTTGGAAACAAAAACACCTGTGTCTTTCCACTTTACATTTTAGGTCTTACCATTCAATACCTTAAAGTGGCTTCAATTAAAATGTGGGCTACTTTCAGAAACCAAGCATGCAAGTCACCTCACGACAGGAGGGTTTGATCCCCTTCACTGAAGTCAGTTGTTTCCCACTTGCAAAGAATCCAGAATGAATTGATAGTAATCGTTGATCTGTTTTACATTTCATGTTATGGTAACAATGTCATTAACTACCTATGCTTTATACAATATTTCTATAGTTATAAAACAATTTTTAAATGTTTTTTATGTCTGCTACTTTGTGGAATATATTTGCTATAAGGAGAAATTTGGAACTGATAAAGCATAGAACTGCCCATTAAAATAGAAACTAAAAATGTGTGGTACATGTAAAAATTTAAATTTTAATAGCTGTAATAAAAAATAATCAGACAACTGATTTTAATATTTTTACTTTAGCAAATATTAAATATTTATTACAATATATTTCAGAAATCATGGAAGATATTTGACAGACAGACATCAACATGTATCTTGTGTTTTCTACTTAAATTCATACAAAGAGTACTTGTCAATGACTCAATAGTTATGTATCACCAAAAGCTAACAGATTAAAGGCAGAGTTAAAAAAATTAGTATTCCACATCACCTAATAATAATTATCATATTAGATATGAAAAATCTAAAAAAAAATAAAGAGTTGGATTACAGGCTTAAAACAAACAACAAAATGTCAGTTTCACTGGTAACTTCAATTTTTTAATGAGAATTTTACTTTTTGAGAGTAAGAGAAGTAGAGATTTTTATCCATTTTTGAAAGCAAATCGCATGATCCAGACTTCATAGAAGCAAGTTAGATGTGGGAGCTTTTGGAACACGGGAATAGAAGAGAGAAATTACATATTATAACCTTAAAAAAATGAAAAAGTAAAAAATAAAAAGAATTAAAGTTTTAGTTCAGGAGTATACCTTTACTTAATTACCTTCAGTTTTGAAATGTCTATATAGTAATCTGATTTGAAATAAATTAGTATAGCTCGTGTATTTGAATTTATAAAAATTGAGTTTTTATTGTATCTGGAGATAAAAGACTATCTGATATTTTAGCCATACATACCACCAAATAAAATGATTAAAAGCAAATATATGATATTCAAGAGTTTTCTCAATGGTTAAGAGGAATGGATGGCTCCAGGTTTAATTTCCATCATCCACATGGCTGCTTATAACCATCCATCACTTCAGTCCCAGGGCTCTGACAGTCTGTGATGGCATCAGAAACACATGTGGTGTACTAATATGGAGGCAAGAACAACACTCAAATATATTAATCTAAAAATAATTTAATAACAATGTGGATTTTTCACAGTAAACTGATAAAACTACCAATATATCCAGTAGTACTTAAGCTTTTTGTTCTCTCCTTTCAAAAGAAGTCATATCACTGTTTTGGTTATTCCTGCAACGTCCATCTTTGATCCAGGTCTGTAACTCTTGAATCAAGAGATTACAAAAAAAGAAAAAAGAAAAAAATAGTGTTATAAATATTCCAACCATTAAGACAGCCTGTTTTCTCAGGAAAAATGTAAGAAAGGTTTTCTATCTTGAAATATCATTTATTATTTCATAAAGCAAGCATTGAGTCTGGACTTGCCTGTATCAACTAAAAACATGAATCCCTTTTATTTGTGGGCCTAGTTTTATCAATTAGGTCCTAGATATTTAAGAAGAAATATTCTTAGTATTATTTATTTTTTAAATCTCATCAAGACTGATGCCCTGTTTTGTTATTTTTGTTGTTGTTGTAGAAAACAGAGAAAGCTTCTCATTGCTTCTTCTCTGTGCCTTTCAGACCTGAAGAAACACTTGATATTGATTAAAATGCCATATTTGGGAGTATCATAGCGCCGTTTGCACAAGTTCTTTCTCCTACAGTAGTTAATTTGTTTTAATGACCTTATTCCTTTGAACACATTCAGGAAATAGCTACAAGCTAAGACTTCCTCAGAAGAAGGAGACGGCAGCAATACAGTAACAGACTGAACATCCTCAAAGCAATCTTGCTTCAAGCTCTAAACATAGATTCTAAGTTGAAGATAGGACTTCAACTATATTACTTTCTCGCTTATGCCTGGGTCCCTTCATGACTCATTTGTAATTCATAGAACTTGGCCTCAATCTGTCCTTGTCCAATATATTAGGAACATCATAATTTTTTTTCAGTTTACATATGTCTCTGGAGTCTCAAGGAAACCTCAGTTCTCTTGCCGTCTATACTTAAACTTATGAAAAGAGTCTCTCCTGACTCTACAATGACAAGTGTTGAATCATCCACACACAAATCAAAATGTATCTCTTAATAGTGTACTGAGTCCTAATCAAGTTTGATATCTGCTGATAGCGTTGAATTGAACTTTTTAAAGGTTTACCTGGCTAGAAAATTATATTGTTTTTTAATGTTATTTTATTTATATATTTATTTATTACAATTTATTCACATTGTAGCCCCTTCCTAGTCTCCTCCTAGTCCTACCCACCCTCTTTCTTCTCCCCCTATCCCCCTCTCCTAGTCCACTGATAGAGGAGGACCTTCTTCCCTTCTATCAGACCCTAACCTATCAAGTCTCATCAGGACTGGCTGCTTCATCTTCCTCTGTGTCCTGACAAGGCTGCACCTCCCCAGGAAGGGTGATCAAAGAGCCAGCCACTACTACTCAACAATTATAAACAGGAAATCATGAAATTTGTAGGTAAATGGGAACTAGAAAAGATCATCTTGAGTGATCATGCAGAAGTAGAAAGACACATATGATATATACTCATTTATAAGTGGATATTAGCCATATAATATAGGATAAACATACTGAAATCCATAGCCCTAAAGAAGCTAAGCAACAAGTAGGACCCTAGGGAAGATGCTTAATCCTCATTCAGAAGGGCAAACAGGGTAGACATCGGAAGTAGAAGACAAGGAACAGGACAGGAGCCTTCCACAGAGGACCACTGAATGATTTTGTTTTAATGAGTTTATTTAGCTATATAGTTTTCATACATTGTTTTGGGGAAAGCAGCTTCAAGTAAGTTCACTAACTTCACCTTTAAATTTATTCTATTAAAATCTTATGGTGATAAAATAAAATAAAATATAAAATAAAATCTTACCATGTGTGAGAATACTCTACAGGGTTAAGAAAAATGCTTGTGGAAATGCTAAGAATTTACCAAAGACTCAAAATCAATTAGTAACACTTCTAAAAATATCAGGAGAATAAAATGTCAAAACCATCATAATGTTCTTTCACAATGTCAGTTACCCAAATATTGCCAAATTTGTTTTAAAGTTTAGAGAGTAAATATGGGCAAGGTAATCTACTCTTCCAAGAACCTAGAACAAATCTCTAAATATTTTTCCTATATCTGTTACCACTTTGAACAAAAATTATCTTAGGATGTTACTTTTTAATATATTGGAGAAACACTTATATGATATTAAAATGATTCTGTCTCCAATTTAATAATATTATTAATATATAATACTATATATTTTCCGAATTTAAATATGAAACCTTAAGGGACTTTTTTTCTCCACCTTCTTGTCTTCCTTCTCCTCCCTGTCTGTCTTCACTTCCTCCTTCTCCCTGGCCCCGAATAGTGAGAAACCTAATTTCTATAAAATTTCACATTTTTTTAAAGCTACACATCTTATTGCATATTCCCCCTTTGTGCCCACTTATCCATGGGTACTGGAAAAATTCTGCTCTCGCTGAACCTGTTCCTCTGTTACTAGGTTCTTGCCCTATCTGTCAGCTTGGGCTTATAGTCATCAGACTTTTTCTTTCATTATTCCTTTTAGCAAGCCAATGCAGAAAGGCTACAACCGTCAGCAGGGAAGAGTCTTG
Organism: Pachyuromys duprasi; assembly: GCA_028658305.1. Classification (NCBI taxonomy): domain Eukaryota; kingdom Metazoa; phylum Chordata; class Mammalia; order Rodentia; family Muridae; genus Pachyuromys; species Pachyuromys duprasi. The sequence goes on along the minus strand of CM053757.1, from coordinate 28,184,434 downwards.
GGTTTTGTTCAGCACTGACATGATCACTTCCACTAAATAACCTCTGATTAAGTTCTTTTATGCTGAAGATTAGAACCTAAAACAAGCTGGAGACCTACTACAGAGTAGGCTCCTAAGAGGATATGGGACTGTCTTGCTGAAAGTCCCTAGCTGCAGGGAACCTGAAGACTGAAGGGGACATCGCTTATACAGGCATGACGTCCAGCAGAAAGATGGGAACGTTAACCCACCCCCAAAAATTCTACTCCAAATCTACCCTGCCTACAGTAGGTTCCTGGACACAGATGGAGCAGAGAAAGAGGGAATGGCCAACCAATGACTGTCCCAACCTGAAACTCACCCCATAAGGAGAAAGCCCACCCCTGACTCGATTAATGATACGCTGCTATGCTTGCAGACAGAAGCCTCACATGACTGTCCTTTGAGAACAAAACAGATGCTCAGACCCACAGCCAAATATTAGGTGGACTGAGGTGAACCTAGTGGCTAGGGTGTGGGGAAGGACAGAATGTCTCTCAGGGGACACGAACTCCTCAAGAAGACCAATTAAGCTAGGCTCATAGGGGATTACATTGACTGAACCACATAGCAAAGACTGAAAGAGCCCCAAGACACATATGTAACTGATGGACAGCCTGGCCCTCATGTGGGTTCCCTAGCATCAAGGGGAACAAGGGTCATATCTGACATGGACTCAGGAGTTTGGATCACTTTCCCCTAGCCATGCTGCCTCGCCGGCCCTTTATATTAAAGGGTGTACTAAGTCCTGATATGACTTGATGGGCCTGGGTAGGTTTACAAAGGGAGCTCACCTTTTCTAAGAAGAAGGGGATGGGGGAAAGAGGAAGAGGGGTGGGAGGGTGGGACCTGGAAGTGAAGAGGTAGGGAGCTGTGATCAGGTGTAAAATAAATAAATTTATTTTAAAAATATCTGGCAGAGTTAAAGAACAATTAAGACCCTAGGGAACATGCTCAATCCTTTTTCAGAAGGACAAATACGATAGACACTGGAAGCAGGAGAAGACAGGGAACAGGACAGGAGCCTGCCAGAGAACACCTTTGAAAGACCACTGATTGAGGTATCGAACCGAGGCTGAGACTCCTAGCCAAACTTTGGGCAGAGTGCAGGGAATCTTATGAAAGTAGGGGGAGATAGAAACACCTGGAGGGGACAGGAGCTCCACAAGGAGACCAACAGAGCCAAAACACCTGAGCCCTGGGGTCCCTGCAGAGACTGATACCTCAACCAAGGACAATGCATGGAGAGGACCTAAAACCCCTGCACAGATGTAGCCCATAGACTCAGTGTCCAAGTGGGTTTCCTAATAAGGGGAGCAGGGACTTTTTCTGGCATAAACTCAGTGACAGGCTCTCTGATCACCTCCCTCTGGTGGGGGTAGGGTACAACCTTGCCAGGCCACAGAAGAAGACAATGTAGCCAGTCCTGGTGAGACCTGATAGGCTGGGGTCAAATAGAAGGGGAGGAAGACCTCATTTATCAGTGGACTAGGATAGGGGCATAGGGGAAAAAAGAGAGAGGGAGGGTAGGATTTGGAGAAGGCCACAGCTGGCATGCAAATTGAATAAATTATAATAAATGATAATAATAAAAATATTTTAAAAACTAATATATATGTGTATGTGTGTATGTATGTAGGTAGGTAGGTATCCGGTAGTCATTATTTCTTACTGGTTGTGGTTCCCTTTTCTTTGTTGCTCCTTCATGATTCCCACATATCCAGGTCTTTGTTTCAGCTATCCTGGACTATGTCCAGATTGAAAATCAAAAACCCACAGTCATCAGTTTCTTCAGCTTCCTTTCTTCGTCACCATGTACAGAACCTCTTGGTTTTAATGGTGGTGGTATTTATCTTTCATTCCTGTGGTTTCGGAGAGTGATGCGCTTTCTCCCTGTGAGTTACTCCTTCACATGCAGTCACCATCTCTTTCCCCACATTACAAGGCTTCATTTAATAAAATGTCCTCTCTTTCTTTCATCTAAAAATTTCCCTTCACAATTCCGGTTTTAAAAAATGACTCATGTACCTTCTCTAGTAGCTTTGCAATAATATTCCATGTCATTATGTAGCACTCTTTGAAGTGCTGACTCTCAGACCGTCTGAGTCCCAGCTGGCAGGCTTTCTCCAGTTCTAATGTGGGCAGACAAGTCTGATTCATTCGCTGTAGCATCCTTAAGGCTCCCCACTTTACATAAACTGAACACTCATTTCTTTTCCTTGGCTTCTTATAAACTCACTGCTCACAGTAGTGCATCTTATTTATTATTTACTTATTTCTCCTCTCAATACTGACTTCCCTTTTCTCCCTCTGTCATTTATAGTTTATTTTGGCCATTTGATATTCTCTTTTTCTCTTCTTTACTATTTTGTTTTCTGTTAGAATATGCATGTTGAAATATCATCAGTGCATGGTTTATCTACAGCGTTAGTTCTCAGAGGACCTAATGCTGAAACCGGAACCGTGAAATTATTTCGTTGCTACTTCATAAATGCAGTTTTGCTACTGTTATCAATTGTAATGTCAATGTATCCAGAGATGCAGGACATCTGATGTAGGATCCCTGTAAAGTCATAATCCACAGGGTGAGAACCGCTGATTTTCTGTTATAAAGGAATATAATGGTGATGCTGATGATGGTGATGATGGTGATTACAGTGATAATGTTGAGGGTGATGATGAGAAGGAGGATTAAATGTTGACATTAGTCTTCAGCAAAATCATAGCAGGTTCTCTGGTGTGAAAAACTGATTGGAGTTACTGCCTTTTGAAGTGAGGGAGGGGTACACATGGAGGAAATCTTTGTGGATCTTTATTAAATGGTAATTGAAAGAACTTTTACCAATTGAGTTACAGTCTGTGTTTTGTAGCGGTATCAAGTGTATGGGAGCTAACTAGGTTGAAAACTAGGAGGAAACTGTTACAGATCTGTCATTCATCCTCTTAAATCTTATTTAGAAGAAGACCAACACAGTGAAGCCAATGTTTGACAAAGTAAGCAAAGCAGTCTTTCCTATTATCAGGAAGAAGGCTGCATCTGGCATTTGGTGGTTTGCATAGTGAAGTTATTTTTACCTGTGTATAGATATGATTATAAATTATCTTGTTTTCATTTTTGTCATATTTCTTTATAGTCATAAAACAATATTGTAGAATTCTAAAATAATATTTCCAGCAAAAATAATATTCTGCCCTTGAGTAGGAATACCAAGCAAGATTTCTAAAACTCTGTCTTGTTGCTAAAGGAGCCACTTCCTGAGTGCCAGGGACTGCTTTACGTATCAAGATCAATTGTTATATGTATCAAATGCAGTTTCAAGTGCCGTGTTACACCAGGTTCTATTTTTGGTGTTTGATGTGTATTAAATCATTTATATTCCCACACAATACTGAGGTTGTAACAGTTACTAATCTTGTCACTGACAAAATACTTAATATAACTTTTAAAGAATAAAGATTTGTTTGCCTAGTTTCCATGGTTATTTCATCCCATTCTTGGACACAACATTATGTCAGGGGGAAGGTTGTGGTGGAAGAAATTCATCATGCTAAAATAGACAGAAGTAGAATTTAGGACAGGAAGCTCCTAGGATACGATGTACTCTTGAAAGATAAATATTCCACCTCATCAAACTAAACTCCATTCGAGAAGTCCCTAGTCCTCTCCAAATGAAACTACTCATACTAATAATCCGAGATCAAGCCTACAACACATGAATTTGGGGATCGGGATTTCATGTTCAAATGTAAAAGGCAGGGGCAACAGTTTCCTCATTTTCACAAAAGAAAAGTAAATTACTTACAGAGTGACAAAGATCATAGTTTGTAACAAGTAGATATATTAGTTGCTTCTATCATAAGACCAAAAATTTCACTGAGTGTACTTTTCTTGGGGGACTTAATCACTATCTTTGTACTGGTTTCTCTGTGATTGTTTCTTAAAAGTATAGCTAAGCATAGTCTTATCTATTCAATGTCCTTTCCTCCTCTTTTCCCAGAGGAGTAAACCTGCTGTCACTGATACACATTTGAACAGTTTTAGAGGGCAAGTGAGTTAAAACTTCCATAAAAAGGGGGCTGTGGATAGGAATCAGTGGGTAAAGCCTTTACTGGAAGAAACTGAAAGGCATGAATTAAGATCTCAAAAATACATGAAAAGATGGGTGCAGTAGCCCATGTCTGAAATCCCAGTGCTCCATAGAAAGGCTTATAGATGCACAAGTACAAGAACTTTGTCAAGGCATAATCCTTGACAAACAACAAGATAACCAGACCTAAAGCAAGGTGGAAGTTCAGGACCAACATGTGGCATTGGCCTTTGGTCCTCCACATGTGCACAATTGGAGATGAGTACCATAGAACAACATGCAAACAGGATAGATATCGGAAGCTGGAGAAGACTGGGAACAGGACAGGAGTCTACGACAGAGGGCCTCTGAAAGACTCTACTGGTTGAGGTATGAAAACAGAGGCTGAGATTCATAGCTAAACTTTGGGCAGAGTGCAGGGAATGTTATGAAAAAAGAGGGAGACAGAAAGACCTGGAGGGGACAGGAACTCCACAAGGAGACCAAAGAACCGAAAATACTGGGCTCAGGGGCCCCACAGAGACTGATACCCCAACCAAGGACCTAAAATCCTAGCTCAGATGTAGCCCATAGACTCTCCAAGTGGTTTCCCTAGTAAGGGGAGCAGGGGTAGTCTCTGGCATGAACTGAGTGGCTGGCTCTCTGATCACCTTCCCCTGAGGGGTGTAGCCAAGCCAGGCCACAGAGGAAGACCTGATAAGCTAGAATCAAATAGAAGGGGAGGGGGTCCTTCCCTATCAGTTGTCTAGGGGAGGGGCATAGGGGGAGAAGAAGGAGAGGATTGGGAAGAGATGAGGGAGTGGGCCACAGCGGAGATACAAAGTGGCTAAATTGTAATAAATAATAAACAAAAAATAAAAATAAATAAAAATGTTAAAAATGTTCACTTTACAGCCTGATCATAGCCTACTTTTTTGTTTCATCACAGCCCCACAGTCCTCTCCCTTCCCATTCTCTTCCCATGGTCCTCAGAAAGGGGTGGCCTTATTCCTCTAGTTTATCATTGAAGTATCTCTTAAGCAAAAAAGGACTATATATGCTTAGATTCTTTCTTCCTAACCCCACCAACTTTTGCAGTACCCATTTTACCTCAGAACCTCCCTCTCCCTCCATTTTCTTGTGTGCCCATGCTTTAGAGCTCACCTCAGTTAACAATTAGGGCATCACCAACATCCCTTTTTATCAGGATCTTTTCCTCACCTTCTTAACTGCCTTTAAAATTTCTGTAATTGATTCTTTTTATTTTACATTTTTACAATAACTTATTTACAATTTTTTCCTTTTGGATCCCAGTTGTATCCCCTTCCCTCATTCCCTCCAAATCCCACCCTCCGTCCTTCATCTTCTCTTATGCCCCTCCCCAAGTCTGTTGATAGGGGACGTTCTCCTTCCCTTCCATCTGACCCTAGCCTATCAGGTCTCATCAGGACTGATTGCATTGTCTTCCTCTTTGCCCTGGTAACGCTGATCCCCCCTCAGGGAGAGGTGATCAAAGAGCCAGCCACTGAGTTCATGTTAGAGACAGCCCCTGTTACCCTTACTAGGACACTCATTTGGAGACTGAACTACCATGAGCTACATCTATGCAAGGGTTCTAGGTTATCTCTATGCATGGTCCTTGGTTGGAGTATCAGTCTCAGAAAAGACCCCTGTGCCCAGGTATTTGGTTCTGTTGCTATGCTTGTGAAGCTCCTGTCCCCTCCAGATCTTTCTATCTCCCCCTTCTGTCATAAGATTCCCTGCGCTCTGCCCAAAGTTTGGGTATGGATGTCAGCATCTGCTTCGATATCATGTTGGGTAGAATCTTTCAGAGGCCCACTGTGGTAGGCTCCTGTCCTGTTCCCATATGCCTTTCTGAATGAGGATTCATTTGCCCAGGGTTCTCCTTGCTTAGCTTCTTTAGGTGAGAAGTATTTCATTCTGTAAATGTACCACAACTTCTGTATCTATTCCTCATTGAGGGACATCTAGGTTGTTTCCAGATTCTGACTATTATGAATAAAGCTGCTACTAACATGGTTGAATAAATGTCCTTGCTATATACTTGAGCATATTTTGGATATATGTCTAGGAGTGGTATAGCTGGATCTTGAGGAAGCACTGTTCCTAATTTTCTGAGAAAGCACCAGATTGATTTCCAAAGTGGTTGTAGAAATTTACATTCCCACAAGCAAAGGAGGAGGGTTCCCCTTTCTCCACATCCTCTCCAGCATGTGATGTCACTTGAATTTTTGATCTTAGCCATTCTGATGAGTGTAAGGTGATATCTCAGGGTCGTTTTGATTTGCATTTCCCTGATGACTAAGGATGTTGAGCATTTCTTTAAAGTGTTTCTCTGCCATTGGATAAGAGCCACATTTTTAACACTAGTATTTCTACATTCCATCTTATTCTTTATTTCTCTGCTGTTGTCTACTAGAATTTTTTTTTAATTTATTTATTTTTATCTCAATCACAGGTTGGGTACTTTGAATCCCAGGCGTAGCCCCCTCCCCCATTCCCTCCCACCCTCCCACTCCCTCCCTCATCTCCTTCTTCCCCGCCCCCTCCAA
>CM053757.1:28116752-28177276 GCA_028658305.1 Pachyuromys duprasi | reverse complement strand
TTTCTAGGGCTTTCAGTTGGGCCATTAAGTTGCTTGTATGAGATGTTTCAAATTTCTTCTTGAAGGCACTTAGTGCTATGAACTTTCCTCTTAGCACTGCCTTCATTGTGTCCCATAAGTTTGGGTATGTTGTGCTTTCATAAGAAAATACATTTTAACCCTTCACATTGTCAAGACTACGTGGCATATTAGGTTCTTTAGAGCCTGTTTCCCATGATGTACAATTAACCAATTAACTGGTGAATATTTTATTTTCCTAGAATTTTCCCCTCATGAAAAAAAATTCTAAGTAAGAAAAAAGATAATGATCATTTGAAAAGATCAAAAGAAAGCATATAGCCACTGACATATATTTAAAAACATCTGTGAAAAATTGAAGTTTATTTATTTTGTTATTGATAACAAAATAATAGTCTCTAATTCTGCGTAATCATTTTGAGTTTTGGTTCTGAAGGGAAGCTTTTGCAATATATTTATTGCCTTAAAAAGCCGATAATTTTCATATGGTCAAGGATTGATACTATCCAATATTCAGCTAAACTTGCAGACAGGAGCTCTGACAGGCTCTGCCCAGCAGCACCTCAAAACAGATGCCCAGATTCACAGTCAGACTTTGGGTGATGCATAGGGAGTCTTGTGGGAAAGTGGGAGGAAAGAGAAAAGTACTTGGAGGTGACAGGAGCTCTACAAGAAGACCAGCAGAGCCAACTAACCAGGGCCCAGAGGGGTTTGCTGAGACTGAAGCATCAAGGAAGGACCATGCATGAACTGGACCTAGGCCCCCTACAAAGATGTAGCAGATGTGCAGCTTAGGCTTCACATGGGTCCTCTAGTAAGGGAAGTGGGGACTGCATCAGCTGCATCTGATAGTGACTCACTTGCCAGCTTTTTGATCACTTTTCCCTGAATGGACTGCCTTGTCAGGCCACAGGGGAAGAGCACAGGCTTACTCCTGATGCAACTTGATGAGCTGGGGTGGATGGTAAAGGAACCTCCCCTTTAGGAGGAAAAGGTAGGAGGAAGAGAAGGCAGTGTAAGACTAGGAGGCTGGGCGGGATGGAGCTACAATGGTATAAAGTTACTAAAAAGTACACAAATAAATTTTTAAAAAATTCAAATTTAAAAAGTTGATAATTTTAATAGATTCTCCAAGTGTTTACATTTTAAGAGTTAATAATAATTTTCCAAAGTAATTTTAAAATATTCACATAGATTCAGGGGTCATAAGACATGACATTAATAAGCACAAAGATTCCCATTTTTATTGTATCTTTCTTAAAAATCAACCACTAAGCAACTCATATCAATTTGGTCTCACAGATTATTCTGCTCACCCTAAGACTGATTATTATTTGTTGAATAGATAACATTGAGTTTTTGTGTTTGCATTTCAGAGTATCCACCATATTCCCTTCCATACCTTCCTGAACATTGTCCTCAATATCCAAATGACTCTTATTTCCACTGTATAAGATGTTCTATTGATATTCACTTGTATCCCACACAGTCTAACAGTACAGTTCCATTATTCCTTAAAGCTTAAGAACTAAAATTTCCAAATCCTTTTCAAGCATTCCTTCTACCAATGAGAATTATTCATGTAAAAGTGGAAAATTGCATGCTCTGAGTGAAGAACTATGTGTATGAATAGATTTTTGTTTCAATTTAGAATCACCATTTTAACAAATTTCGGTTCCAATATAGTGAATTCGTTGAAAGAAAAACAATGACTATATTAAAAGGGATTACTCAAATTTTTTTGCTTCTGTTGCTCTCCTTGTAGTGTTCCTGTCCTCTCAAGGTCAAGTTTGGCTATGAGTCTCAGCATGTGCTTTGATACCCTGCTGGGTAGAGACTCTCAGAGGGCCTCTGTGGCAGGCTTCTGTCCTGTTCCCTGTTTTCTCCTTCTTCTTATATCCATCCTGTTTGGCTTTCTGAGTGAGGATTGATCGTCTTACCTGGAGTCCTCCTTCTTGCTCAGCTTCTTAAGGTGTACAGATTTTAGTATGTTTATCCTATAATATATGTCTACTATCCACTTATAAGTGAGTATGTACCATGTGTGTCTTTCTGCTTCTGGGATACCTCACTCAGGGTGATTTTTTTCTAGTTCCCACCATTTGCCTGCAAATTTCATGATTTCCTTGTTTTTTATTTGCAGAGTAGTAGTCCACTGTGTAAATGTACCATAATTTCTGTAACCATTCCTCTGTTGAGGGACATCTGGGTTGTTTCCAGATTCTGGCTATTATGAAGAAAGCTGCAATGAACATGGTTGACCAACTGTCCATGTTGTGTGCTTGAGCATAGTTTGGATATATGCCTGAGACTGATATTCCAACCACTGACCATGTGTATAGATAACCTAGAACCCTTGCACAGATGTTGCCCATGGCAGCTCAGTCTCCAAGTGGGTTTCCCTAGTAATGGGAACAGGTACTGTCTCTGACATGAAATCCATGGTTGGCTCTTTGATCACCTCCCCCTGAGAGGGGAACAGCCTTAACAGGCCACAGAGGAAGACAATGAAGGGAGTCCTGATGAGACCTGATAAACGAGGATCAGAGGGAAGGGAAAGAGGATCTCCCCTATCAGTGGACTTGGAGAGGGGCATGGAAGGAGATGAGAGAGGATGAGTGGGATAGAGAGAGGTTGAGGGAGGGGGCTACAGCTGGGATAAAGTGAATAAACTGTAATTAATAAAAAATATATTAAGTTAAAAAAGGGTTTACTCAAGTCTTATGGTAAGATTTGCCATTACTTCTTATGAGTATTATGCATCTGATCTCACTCTTTTGTGTTCTTGATAAACAGCAGTAGTATCTATATTTGACATACTATCAGGATACTTTGGGTTCAACTTTATTTAGTAGATGTGTTACTAGGCAGTTTGAATTAAAGAAAAGAGAAAAAAATTCATTTTGGAACTATCCAATTTTTTTTGTTTAAATATATATATGAGTTAATGAAATGCCAGGAGGCTTAGCTTTGTTTTTTTTAAACCTTAGAACAATAACTTTTTAATAATTTAATTACAAGGTAATTAGTTCACAATTATTTTGCTTCATTTTGTATATGTTATAAAGTAATACATAATTACCTAAGGACTAATCTCAATTTACTTATTTTAACTCTATCACCACATTTCATTATGTATTAATCCATAAAAATCTGCTTCTCTGAGAAAGAGATTATAAGTGTGTTCTGTTAGATTTTTATTTAACCATTAAAGATCAAATATACTATGCTAATCGGCCTTTCATTATTGTGCCAAGATTCTTGAGAGAAGCACTTTTTAAAAGGGAAGGTTTATTTTGGCTTGTCCTTTCAGAAATTTCAGGCCATGATTTTGCCTATCCTTCCTTCATTGCATTTAGGCCTGTTGGGAAGCAGAATGATAAAGAAGAAAGATTCTTTCTCTATGGTAGTCAAACAGCAAAGAAAGGGAAGGAGGCAAGAAAGTGATATGCCCTTCAAAGGTACTCCTTTACTTAACTACTACCTCTGATTAGGGCCATCTTTTAATAACATGGTCAAATCACCTCTGAAAACTGATAACACCTGGGACCAAGCCAGCAATAAATAAGCTTTGGGGACATTTCTATATAAAACCTCACCAATATATAACAGTTCTTTCTTTAATATTTACATGCACATTGTTATTATTGATTAATTAGATAGCACCAAACTCAACTGAACACCCGTGTCTTCATTTTAGGAAACTTCTATTTATTGGTAAAATATATTTGTGTCCAAAATATTTTATCCCTTTTACATTTTATGTAAGCAGCTTTGGTAGGTAATTATTATTTTAAATTATAGTCTTTTTGTATGATCACTCTTATAAACTTATACATGTTAGTAATTTTTAATAGATATTTCATATGACACTCAAATATTTCAGATTGTAGAACCTTTGAGATCCTGGATGACATAACTACAAATATCTGTGCATATGTTATAAAACCTGAAAATGTCTGTGTCTCAAGTGCTTTCTACTAGTCTTAGACAAACATATTAGTTCTTCAGACATGCATTTTTCTAAATATTTGCTGCCTTTATGAAAATAGAATAGACATATCTAATCATTTTAAATGCAGTGTATTGTAGATAATATGGAATGTTATATTCACAGTAGAATAATCATGAAGTGAGTAAAATATGAAGGCCTAATAATTTATGAAGCATTATTAAAATGTACATACTGATGCAACTTCTCAAACCCCATATGAGTCCCCAATTTTTAGCCACCAACCAATATTCAATTCTGCTCAAATGATATGGAATATTTTATTAATGTAACTTAAAGACAATTTCAATTTGTATAATCCACAGGCTAAAGCAAACAGCAGAGATTTGGAAAATAAAAAGTTGCATTTTTAAAAGTACATGCATCACATAAAAGAATCATCCTTGTGTTTAGAAAATAAAAGATTAAATGCTGGATAGGCTAACACAAGATCAGTTTCTTCTTAAGAAATTATTCCTCAGTGGGTTGTTTGGGTTATCACTTCAGCTACAATATCACAGAGGATAAAACATAAGTTTCTGCTTCTGGATCATTACTCTCCCCAAGTTAGCTCTTCCTTCCTGAAGAGCTAACTGATGGTCAGTGTCATTGTGACCCTACTTGTACTTAAGGCCAGCACTTTGGGTCAGTATTCTATAACAAGTCATTTTTAGTTCTCATCTGGAAAATTGAATTACTGTGACCTGTGACTTGGTGATAACTATATCCTAATATTAAACCAATTTTACTTTGATCTCAGTTTGTAGACTTTACAACTTTAGAGTGAAAAAAAAATATTACGTCTCTACCATTAAGCTCTGTTGGAGATCTCGTTACACATTACAAGCATTCCCAATACCTTCCTGTCTTCTTATTCCCTTTCTAAGGTATGTGAACATCCAGACATTCCATCCTTCAATAACCCATTTCATGTTATGTATACCACTGGGCAAACTTTCTCTATGCATTAATTTTTTATGAAGTTTACACCACTGCCTTACTTTGATTACCAGAGATTTGTTCATATTTTAAAAATAACATCCCATGACATCCTCAAATCATGACTAAATTAATTAATGAAAAATAAAGAAGATCTAAGATATATAATAAATATATATATATGCTATAGAGTTCTGTGGAGAATTCATAATGTTACACACATGAATATGTATATGCATTTGTGAATGTATATATTTATGCCACTAATATGTGTAGAGACAATATAAAGCAATATGTGACAAAATAGTTATGGTAAATGGATGGTATGTTTTCATTAAAATCTGAGCATTCTATATACAGCTTCTTACTTGATGGTATCAAATGTGGAAAAAATAAAACAAAAATGGCAAATTAAATACTTGGGATACAAGGGTTTCTCTCCAATAGAATTCCTTTACAATATTTTAGATCAATATTCTTGTTGAGTGTTTTAAGAGTATTCTGTGCCAAAGAAAGACACAAGATGATAAGAAGCACACCCTTGAAGTGTAGTTTAGTTAATATGCACTGATCTGTGCACCAGAAGGAGATCCTTCAGTCAAACCTGATGTCAATCCAAATAAAAAGAATTAAACAAAAACAAAAACAAAATTTTGATCTGTGAAGGCTAAGTTTGAGAGTCTGAACATAAGCCAACAGTGTCATTCTAGCTAAGACACACTTGCAGCATCTTTGTCCAAAGATGACCAGAAATGGAAGTAAAATCATTTCTAAAGTGGAAATCAGCTTTGGGGAAGTCTGTATTCACAGGAAACTGACAATTCTATTTAGGCAGAACACCAGGAATGCTTTTTTAGTGTTAATAAGTATTTTTCAAAAAAGCAAATATAAATATTAATACAAGAAGTGAGAGATTTGCAAACAAAAGTGCATGACTTATTCCCAAGATGGCTATTTTATAAATGAGCATGAGAAAATAAATGTTCCACTACAATATTATAAAATTCATGGAAAATAATGTAGCTTTTACTACAAAGAAAGTCAAAACAGAAAGGCTGGAGAATACGATTGAGGCACTAAGTCAGAGTGAAAAAAGTAGAAAATACAATAGGTGAAGAGTGAATTGATTTAAAAAAAAAAAGCAAAATTCAAATCCGGAAGTTATTAAGACTCCCAGAGAAGCAACTGGAATAAATGGAAGAAAAGCACATAAAAGACTCAATTAAAACAAGTTCATAAGATTGATATCTAAACTTCAGGAATAGTGTAGGCACTAAGTAGGTGAATGAAATTAAGAACTTCAGCAAGCGAAAATTGTAGTATACAAATCCTGTTTACATATATTCATACGATTAATCATTGAATTAAATATAAATCTTGAGCTGTGATTACTAGACAAAGCAGGGTATTAGATAGCATTAAGTGCAAATCCTTCTAAGTATGATTAACACACTAAAATAAAAAGGCAGAAATTATTCCCTCAGGAGAGAGGTGATCTGTTTTAAAGTCACTAATACAATTTTGTATTGCTCATTACACATGCATATTGTGATTCTGAAGCTAAAATATTGGTGTTGAAAGGCAAGATACTGATATAAGAGATATTAAAATTCAAGTTAGTGACTAAATAGTAGACTTAGAACATAGTGCAAAAATTCAAAGGAGAAGAGTAATCTAAAGTGATCCAAGATATCTTGGGTTGTACATGAGTTTTTAGAATTTTTTTAAAAATAATTTAAAGGCAAGCTGATCCATGTTTAAATTATGTATATGATATATAAATGTGAGACCATGGAATTTTATGGTATTTTATTGTGCTTTCCAGACTCCTCTCTAAGAAGGGAGCAATGAAAAGATATTAAGTCATGAATGTATTTATGAGAAACAAGTAAGACACTGTATATTATAGCCTTTATAAATATCACTCATTTGTTGTCATTATTATATTGTAGGGCTATATTGTGGACTACCATGGCTAGGTTTTCAGTATACATAAACATTTTTCACATGAAAAATCTTGATATGTTGAGAACAAAGAAGAATTCATTAGGTCAGGAATATTAATGTGTGCATTATTTGACCTTGACTCACTTAAAGAATGTCTTTGTGTTATCAAAACTCATAATTCCTATAGTCTGCAACATTTTACACTGTGGCTATTTTTAGAGAAAAATAATTTATTTTTTTAATGTCAAAATTTCCAAACTCTTTCAATGTATAACAATCTTTAACTTTTTCCACAATTCTATTTTTTTTGTATATATTTTTCCACTTGTTTTTTATTTAATCCCTTTACAACCTGATCCCAGCCCCTTCACTCTTATCCTTCTACTCCTCCTCTAAGGTCCCTCCCTGCATTTCCCTTTCTTTCTTCTTAGATAAGGGGAGGCCAGGCACTGATTACCAAACAGCCTGGAACCCCAAGTTGCAGCAGGAAAAAACACATTTCTCTCCCACGGAGTTCTGACAAGGCAGTCCAGCTAGGGGAAAGAAATCCAAAGGCAGGCATCAAAGTCAGAAACAGGCCCTACTCCCTTTGTTAGAGCACCCACATGTTGCCCAAACTGCATATCTGCTACATATATTTAGGGGGAGTACTTTTGGACCATGCACGTCTTTTTTAATGGTGGTTCAGTCTCTGTGAGCCCCCATGGGTGCAGGTAAGTTTACTCTATAAGTCTTCTTGAGTTGTCCTTGACCACTCTGGCCACCTCTATCCTTCCTCCCCTTTTCCAGAAAACTCCCCAGGTTAGGCATATTGTTTGGCTTTGGGTCTCTGCATCTGTTTCCATCAGCTGCTGGATGAAGCCTCTCAGAAGACAGTTATGTTCAGCTCCTGTCTACATGCAGAGCAGAGTATCATTAATCGTGACAGATGTGGGTCAACCATGAGGTGGTTCTCAAGTTGGCCTAGTCATTGATTTTTCCATTCCCTCAGTATCTGCTCCATCTTTATCCTGACCCTTCTTATTGGCAAGACAAATTTTGAGTTGAAGTTTCTGAATGGGTTGGTGGCCCCTCTTTCCACTAAAAGTCTCACCTGGTTACAGAAGGTGGCCTCATTCAGGTTCCTTAACCCCTGCTGCTAGGAAACTCAGCTAAGATCACTCTCATAGACATCTAAGAGCCTCCCCTGTCCCAGAGATGCTCCCTACCGATTTCTGTTCTCTTTCCTTATCCTCCAGCCCAACCCCCACCTGGATCTCCCCACACTTACCCTTCCAACACAATCTCCAACCCAGTTCCCTCCCTCTGTCTACTTCAGATGTCTATTTTATTTCATCTTCTGAGTACGATTTAAGAATCCTCCCTGGATCCCTCTCAGCTTCTTTGGGCCTGTGTATTGAAGTATGGATATGCTGTACTATATGGCTAATACCCACTTATATGTGAATGCATACAATGTGTGTCTTTCTGGGTCTGGGTTACCTCATTGGAGATGATATTTCTAGTTTTACTCATTTGCCTGTAAATTGACTAATGTCTTTGTTTTTAATAGCTGAGTAGTAGTCCATTGTGTAAAGGTACCATATTTCTTTATCCATTCTTTGGTTGAGGGATATCTACATTATGAATAAACCTGCTATGAAAATAGTTGAACAAGTGTCCTTGTGGTATGGTAGAACATCTTTTAGGTATATGCCCAAGAGTGGTATAGCTAGGTCTTCAGATAGACCTATTCCCCATTTTCTGAAAAAAACTCCAGATTGATTACCAGAGTGGTTTTACAAGTTTGCACTCCCAACAGAAATGGAGGAGTGTTCCCTTTTATCCACATCCTTGCCAGCATGTGCTGTTCCTAGAGATCTTAGTGATTCTGGTGGTTGTAAGATGGAATCTCATAGTAGTTTTGGTTTGCGTTTCCCTGATGACTACAGATGTTGAGCATTTCTTTTATATTTGTAATTTTTATTATTGTTATTATTTACAAATTATTCACTTTGTTTCACAGTTGGTGCCCCAGGTCTGATCCTCTCTCCATCTTTATAATGTCTGTTAGTTTTGTTATATTTCTGGTTAGTTTCTGTCTCAATATTCTGGTCATAGTTGAGAATAGGGTGTTCTAGTCTAGCACTATTAATGTGTGTGGTTCAATGTGTGATTTAAGGTTTAGTAATGTTTCTTTTATGAATGTGAGGGTCTCTTGAATTTAGAGAATTGGTATTTATAACAAGAGATATCAGCATGGTTTTTTTTTTCTCTTCTCCTCCTCCTCCTCCTTTTTTCCTCTTCTTCTGTGTTTTTCAAGATAGTGCTTCTCTGTGTAGCCTTGGCTGTCCTGGACTAGTTGTGAAAACTAATCTAGCCTTGAACTCAAGGGATCTGTCTACCACTGTCTCTCCGAGTGCTGGGATTACAAGTGTGTACCACTGTACCAGCTTGGTGTAATTCTTATAGGTCTGCCTTTATATGCTACTTGATCATTTCCCCTTGCATTTTTAAACATTCTTTCTTTGTTCTATACATTTAGTGTTTTGATTATTATGTGCAAAGTGTATTTTGTTTTGGGTCCAATCTATTTGGTGTTCTGTAAGTTTCTTGTAAGTTTATAGGCATCTCTTTATGTTATGGACATTTTCAAATATGTTTTTTAAAATATTTTCTAGGCCTTTAATCTGGGAATCTTTTCTTCCTATTCTATTATTCTTAGGTTTGATCCTTTCGTAGTGTCCCAAAATTCCTGAATGTTTTGTGTTAGAAACTTTTCAGATTTAACATTTTCGTTGGCTAATATATCAATTTATTGTACAGTATCTTCTATGCCTGAGATTCTCTCTTCCATCTCTTGTATGCTGATGGTGATACTTGCATCTGTAGTTTCTGTTTTCTTACCTAGATCTTCTATCTCCACGAATCCCTCAGTTTGTGTTTGCTTTATTCCTTCTATTTCTTTCTTCTTTTTTTAAATTTATTTATTTTTATATCAATCACAGGTTAGGTACTTTGCATCCCAGGCATAGCCTCCTCCCTCATTCCCTCCCACCCTCCCCCTCGCTCCCTCATCTCCCTCCTCCCCGCCCCCTCCAAGTCCACCAACAGGGGAGGACCTCCTCCCCTTCCATCCAACCCCAGCTCATCCTGTCTCCTCAGGGCTGGCTGCAATGTCCTCCCCTGGGATCTAGCCAGTCTGTCACTCCCAGGCTTGTATGGCGGGAGGGGGGGTTAAAGAGTCAGCCATCAAGATCATGACTGAAACAATCCCTGTTTCCCTCACTAGGGTCTTCAGTCCGACACCGAGCTATCATGGGCCCCATCTGAGCGGGGGCTCCAGGCCACATCCACATATGGTCCTTGATTGTAGAAACTGTCTCATACAAGACCCCTGTGCCCTGCTCAGTTTGGTCTTTGTGGAGCTCTTGTTCTCCCCAAGTCTCACCAACCTCCCCCAGATCCATCATTACTTCTTGCCCTCTGCCAAAGTCTTGATCGCCAGTCTTAATATCTGCTCTGATACATCGCTACATTGACCTCCCCAGAGGTCCTCCTTGGCATGCTCCTGTCCTGTTGTTTGTTTTCTCCTCCACTCAATGTCCATCCCATTTGTTCATCCAAACAAGCATTGATCATACCAACCTGGGTCCTCTTTCCTGTATATCCTCTCTAGGTGTGTAGATTTCAGCTTGACCTTCCTATCCTATAGGTCTATATTCCTTCTATTTCTATTTTCAGTTCTTGAACCATTTTCTTCATTTCCTCCAACTGATTGATTGTATTTTCCTGTATTTCCTTAAGGGGTTTATTAATTTCTTCTTTAAAGGCCTCTATTATGTTCATAGGATTGGATTTAAGTTTACTTTCTCATGTTTCAGTTGGGTTAGTATATCCAGGGCTTGTTGTAGTAAGATAGCTAGGTTTCAGTGGTACGATATTGCCATGATTATTGTTGATTGTGTTCTTAAGCTGGCCTATAGGAATCTGGTTGTCCCTGGTGTTGGTAATACAGAGAGAGTTGTGAGCCAGGAAATGGAGCACAGGAGAGCAGTTGCAATTTACATTTGTTAGGTATGCTTTAGTGGGACCAGCAAACAAAGAATTGTTTTCACCTGGTAATCCCTGATGGCAGTAAGACACTGGGAATGCAGGTAGAATAGGTAACAGAGTTGAGTTCTGGAGGACTCCTCAGGCAGGTGATTTGAGTGTCTGGTCTTATCTGATTGTCCCTGGTATCAGCAGAGTTCTGGATGTACAGGTAAATATGTGGGTTGAGGACAGAGTCTGATTTATAATGTTTTCTGTCTCCTATCCTTGTTCCTAGTGAAACAACATATCTCACTTCATACTACCACTTTCTGGAAAAATTAGCAGGTCAAAATGGAAGGATAAGTGAATTTACATGATTAGAAATCTTTCAAAATAGCAAAAAATAATGTTACAAATTGGAAAAAAGTGAGAAAAATTAGTAGTTATTTTTAATCATATTTAGAGGAGAGAGGAACAATCAGAAAAGAAGTTAGCTAATTTAGAATAGTGGTTTGATTTTTGTCAATAGATGTCTGTGTTAAAATTATCTTAGATTTGGAAATTATGGGCACTATTGCAAAATGAAAATGATAAGTGAACAATAGCTATGGACGGCAAGGGATTATAGGATAGTCATTGATTCTTATGTTCAGTAGAATAAGAAACACCCTGGAATGGGACGCAATGCTATACGCTTCTATTCCAATACCAGGGAATTTTTAAGGAGAATGATTGTGAGATTAAGGCGAATCTGTGAAATCAAATTCAGGACA
Organism: Pachyuromys duprasi; assembly: GCA_028658305.1. Taxonomy (NCBI): domain Eukaryota; kingdom Metazoa; phylum Chordata; class Mammalia; order Rodentia; family Muridae; genus Pachyuromys; species Pachyuromys duprasi. The sequence continues at coordinate 28,165,594 of CM053757.1, read as the reverse complement.
ATCTGGGATACAAAATAATACTGTGACTTGAAAAAAATGTTTATAGAATGTACATTTTGGGAGTAAGCACATTTTTTAAAAGATTATTTGATATGGATAATAATCTGTTAATGTCTGAAAAAACTGAAACAGATTATCTTTCAGTGATTATAAATGGAATAATAGTTTTTTACGTGAAAGATTAAAAGTGAGCTGAAAACTAGTGTCAACCTTTGACTTGTGTAAATAATCTCACAGAGTCCAATGCTTATGTGATGTGCTATTGGCAAATCCTGGCTTCTAAATAAGTGGGAGTCAGTTTTATTTTTTCATGAATATGTGCCTGGTAGCTCAACCACACTCCAGAAAATGATGCTAATTCTACGCTTATACTAACAGAACTAATGAAGTCAGTGAGTTAGTGTCTCCTTAAAGAGGACATAATATTTGAAAGAAGATATAGTGAAGGGACTCAGAGAGCAACTGGGAATTAGATATGATATGATTAGCTCTGAGTTAGATATGCTCAAAATATACATTTATATGAAATTCTTAAAGAGTAAATAAAGTACATATTTTTAAATTAGGTGATGAAAAGTGGCCAAAGTGTTGATGAGTATTTAACCTATCAGACTGAAGAAAAATAAAGACAGAAGTAGAAAAAAATTGAAATGGTGATGGGGGTAGGAGAAGGAGGAAGAGAAATGAGATCTGGAAATATTAAGGTTGAGTTTGTAACTAGACTAGAGCAGTAAGGACTGAGAAGAACAGTTCTTGAAGCAAAGAGGGGAGAGTTTCATGGTGGTGTTCAACAAATTCGAGAATGAGGAGCAGGTCTCCACTGTGTCAAGAATAACTTTTGCCTTTTAGAGATTTTCTTTAGATGGCTGCCCTATCTGACTGCTATCACAAAATTGTTATTCTCCACCATTTGAAATACATTTCCCTTTCCTTTCAAGCTTACCACTGCAAAAGTACTATTGTTTTTATCAGGTGACACAATTTTATTAAAGTTGAGTCAGTTCATGTTCATTACTATAAAGTATATGAAACCGTCATCTTATCAAAAATAAAAGGCTATTCAGGCCCTAGTTTTGGAGGGCTCTGTCTAGAGTCAGTCAATCACACTATTATTATAATTCACAGAATCACTGAGGCTTATGTGTCATAAAGACAATCTGTTCACTTTTTAGCTGTGGTGAGGTCTTCCTCCTAAGACCCATCAGTTTAAAGTTCAACAACTTGGTCCAAATTCTGGGACCAAGCCTTCAAAACATGGCCTAAATTTAGACAGTGGTAGTGGTTGGTGCCTATTACTTAAAGGTTATACATCTTGAAACATTTAAATTTACACATATTTGATATTTTTACTGAAGCTTAATATAAATTTTAAGAAAATCATACTTTTGTTATATATTGTAAAGAGTTTGGACGATAGCCAAATATCAATTTAAAATTGATGCATTTTGGATTTATAAACTTACTTCTTCCTTTCCATTAGAATTCAATGCCTGAAATAATAACAGAAAATACCTAATAGACCATATTGTTTGTTTTAAGATGGACATCTTTCTTTAAAACAAGGACACTGCAGACCAAAATGTGAAGAGACCAATATTACAAGGACATGTTTAAATAGAAGTTGGTTTTTGGTTCTTTCTTTCTTTTTTAACTTTTTCTAAATTAACTTTCACATGTGCAAGGGCAATAGTGCTTTGAGGCATTAAAAGTGTAACTTTGACCCAAACATAATCTTAAAAGTGAGTTGGGAAGTGTGTTCAGGGAGAGGGAAAGCAAGTGTGTGAGAAAAGGCAGATTGATTTCCTGTGAGCTTTACAGCATGCTTTAATGGTTGAGGTTTTGTGTTGCTTCATTGATTTGTTCAGATGGTTATCTCATATTATCCGGACAATACTCATCCCACACAGTTACCTACACAACTTATAGAGTCACTAGAAACTTCAGCATCCCTCACCACAACTGCTTTAACTCTTTTGAGGCTTTAAACTTTAGAATGAATTTCCTATTTTCTTCTGCATCCTAGTAGTGGAATGCTGTTTCCCAACTGATAGAGGAGATAATAGTGTACTGTAAAGAGAGAAAGGGTACCATGAAGCGTTTTCCCTCTGAGTAGAAAAATCTTGGATAAATAATTTGACAAAAATTATTACCAAGAAATTGTGATTCATAAGGGGGATGGTCAGAATTGGGCCATTAGAAAATAAAGGGGCCATGTTTTCCTGGTGTTCTCCACAAGCAAGACTCACAGCAACTCAAGAGGCAAGCATGGGGACTGCATGGGTTTGCACCAGGCCCTCTGTGATTATGTTATGTATGTTAGCATGCTAATTTTGTAGAATGTCTAACAGCAGGTGAATCTTTTGATACTCCTTTCCTTCTATTGGGTCACCTTGTCCAGGCTCATTATGAGGGCTTTTGCCTTGTCTTATCGTATCGTGTGTTTTCCTAATTGGCTGACATCTCTTTGAGGGCTGCTCTTTTCTGAAGAGGAAGCAGAGGGGAATAGATCTGGGAGAAAGAGAAGGTGGATAGAAGGCAAGGAGGGGAGGAGGGAAGAGTGGTCTGGAAAGTATTGTATGAGAGAAGAATCTACTTTCATTTTTTAAAAGAAGGCTTGATAAAATTAGTGCAACTTAAGCAATAATTGACCATAGATGAAAAAGTAAATTAGAAGGATTTTTCTGGTGCTGTAACTAAATTTAATCACTCTACAGTTAGACATTGATTCATCTTGTTCATTTTCCCCCTGACATTCATAGAATTGTGTTTGAATTTCAGAGACTGCCTAGTTAGGATATCACTTAGAACTTTGGCTACGACATTGATAAATGTGTAATAATTTGGGGTAGGGAAGCTGGGTAGATGGCTCATTAACTAAGAGCATTTATTATTCTGGCTGAGGAGTCAGTATGGTTCACAGTACATAACAAGGTTACCAGCACCTATAACTTCAATCCCTAGAGGATCTGGTGCCCACTTCTGGTCTTTGTTAGCACTTGACTTATATGCATATACCCATTCATAGATATATACATATCATTAAAAATAACTTGAATCTTAAATAAACTTCCTGAGAGTAATTATATTCCTATGATACATTCTCTCTCCACAGAATTCTTTTAACTTGTGTTTACAACTACAATTTTAATCTACTAAGGTGACCTAATATCAATTTATATCTCATTAAACATTTCTCCATGTATCTCTCTCCCTGCATTCTAGGAAATCAATTCAATACAAGATTTCACTATGTTCAATTCAAGATGTTCACAAATGCATTTTCTCCATGGTTTTTCTTTTCCTAATTAATGATGGGTTAATTCTTGCCATTTAGGCAGATATCTGGGTTCCCTCTTTGGTTTATATTGCATATGGCCACAGAAAAGTATTTGTTCATTGTAGTACTCAGAGTCCTCAACACTATTTTCTCATTAATTATATGACACCACCGGTGAAACTCAAATGAGGTAATTTCCCTTTCCTGTAGTTTTCCAGCAATACCTCAAATAGAAATTAGGTAAACCATTGTAGAAGGAACATAGACTCTGTTGAACTGTGTTGTGAATGTGGATTTCTGGGATATCAATTAATAGGTATGGCTGGCAAATACTGGCAATTTTTATAGGAACTGTGAATAATACTATCAGAGCTTGTTCAGGGTTTTACAAGTGCTACGGCTTTAGAAACAAAAATGAGATGAAGATTATTATGGCTATCATGCCACAAGGTTTACAAATTTGTGTTAAAATTAAAATCATACACACATGTATATGATAATTAATATAATAATATATAATATAAATATATGATTTTCATAATATTCTCCCAACGAATAATGAGCTACTTCTTGTCATTAGACAGATGTTTAATGTCTAAGTATATATATATATTTTTTTTTCTTACTACCTGAGTATTTTGTGATTCACATATTTATTATGACTCTATTTTAATTCATTTTTGCTATTTAATAAGTGAATATAAATTAATTTTAAAATTTTAGTGAGTGGAAATAGATGACAATACACACATGGACAGCAGAATTGGAGTGGGCAGAATATGCATTTATGAGGCATTGTATATTTAACTATCAATGATTTGTTATTAGAAAGTATTATTAATAGCTGAGTAGTATTCCACTATGTAAATGTACCACAATTTCTTTATCCATTCTTTGGTTGAGGGACATCTGTGTTGTTTCCAGATTCTGTCTATTATGAATTAAGCTGTTGTGAACACAGTTGAGCAATGAGACTTGATAGGCTAGGGTCAGATGGTAGTGAAGGAAAACCCCCCTTTCAGTGTACTAGGGGAGGAGGTTGAGGGGGAGAGGAAGGGTGGGACCAGGAGAAGATAAAAGAGGGGGCTACAATTGGGATATAAAGTGAATAAATTGTAAAAATAAAAAAATAAATTTAAAAAGTATTATTAAAGTTGTTTTATATTAAAAACCTACCAAGTACATAAATAAGCCCGACAGCATATTTTATGTTTCCAAAAATGGCTGAAGGTATAAGAAGGTAATTACCTTTTCCTGATATGTTGGTGCTCTTAAAATCACATCATGAGAACTTGTCATTTGCATATCAATGTTGTTAAAATTTCCAAGCCCTGTGCTGAAAATATAAGAATAAGTATATTTAATATAATTGACACAGATCGCTATTTTTCATAAAATTTATGAAGGAATTAAGAGATACACTTTTGCTTGATTCTCCAAACATCATTTTGAATTCTATCAGCATCATGGTCCTTTTAGCCTCTGTACTTGAATTCCCCAAAGGCAATCTTACCACAGAAATAACATCTGAAACACCTCTCTATGCATATGAATTCAGCTGGATAGTGAAAACTCTTCATGACTTTAGAGATATCATTTCCATTACAAACTGCTCCTTATACATTCAGCTATGTGAACATGAGAGTATGTGTGCACTAATGTGAACTTTATTCATTTCATGTGGCATTATAATGCAAGCTATAAAAGAGACATGTAAATCTGAGTGTAGCATCACATGGAAATTACCACAGAGACTATAGATTTGTTTATGATTGAATTTTTTTTAGCTCCTAGACTCTATATTTAAGGCCAAGGACAAAGACTAACAAACTTTATGTAGACACAGAATGTGTCATAAGTAGTTGGTGATGGTCTTCTCTTCCTTCTCTTCTTGCTCGTCCTCTTATTCTTTTACTTTTATTTTCTCTTCTTTTTTTCCTCTCCTCCTCCTTTATCTTCTCCTCTTTTTTCTCCTCATTCTCCTTCTTTTGCTCCTCCTCCTAATCTTGTATCTCCTTATTCTTTTCCTCCTCCTTTATCATGTTCTTCCTTCTTTGCTTCCTTTTCTTCCCTCTTCCATTGATCCTCCACTGCTTTTCTCTCTTCTTAAATATCCTTACTTCTCTTTCTTACACCGATCTTTCCCACCCCACATTCTTATCTGCTTGCCCTCAGTCTATCTGTACTCCACTGTGGATTCTTCTGTAAAAAATATTTTTTACACATGTGTGCCATTGTTTCAAGGCGGCTCTCAAAATTACTATCTATCTGCAGCTTTTCTGAACTTACCAGATCCAGCCCCACTTGACATATTAAAGGCTAATCAAAATGTGAACAAAACTTCTCATTTTCTTTCTCTCCTTCCCTTTTCCATATCTCATATTCATACACTGACTTTAAAAAATAAGGTTCAACCTACTATCTTTGTGTCAGTTTATAGTTAAAATTATGTTCCTTCTGGTTATTCACACTTATATGCAGATAATGAGATAATGATTGAGCATCTATCCTGAATAAAGAACCAAATGGTTCCATTCTCAATATTAAACCATTGGATCAAGAAACTTTAGGGATTTCTTATTTACACTTCTCTTCCACTATATGCTAGATTTTCTTTTATAGATCAACATGGGAAAAAAGAGGAAAGCTATAAATAGTATACTTTTATAGCTTTTATTACTCAACTCTCCAGGATTTATAATTATTGAATAGAAAAAGGGAAGTTCATTTGCATCAATCAACTATCTGCCAGTTTTTGAAAAATTTCAAAAAACTGAAGTACATTGGAAATGAGATGAAAACGCCTTTTTGCTGTCTCCGCATTATATAGCACCAACCTCCCTATTAATATAGAACACATCACAATTATGATAGAATTTGATATTTATTTTTGAAAATGTATGGTCTTGTATGTAACTTCATTTATTATCACTCTAAACCAAGTAAGTGTGATAAGTGTGCATTTTCATTTTATTTAAATTCAATTAATATAGATGAATTTTATCAGAATAAACCATTTTGACATAAAAACTTTTTATACACTTGTTAAGATGTTAAAAATAGTTTGGCTTTAGAAGCGTAACATTAAAACAGGTATTTATTATAATTCTACTCCTCGTGAGAATTATTCATTACACACTAGCTCACTAAATAACCTTTATAGTTACATAGATTTTAGCTTGCTTGTTAATGGCTTAAAAGGTAACATCCATACAAGCAAATTCATCTTAGCCACCAGTTTGACAAACTTCATTTATTGAGGATGCATTTTTCCCAGTGTGTATTTCTAGATTCTTTATCAAAAAAGCATATTTGCATGGTTTACATAGCTGTGTGTACTTGTGTCTGGGTCTTTAACTCAATTCTATTGGTGAATTTACCTTTTCTTATGTCAGTACCATGCTGTTTTTATTACTAGTTCTGTAGTACAATTTGAGATATGATATGTTGATATATCCAGAATTTCTTTTATCAATCAGGAGTGTTTCATTTATTCTGCTTTGTGTAACGGTGTGTGTGTGTGTGTGCGTGTGTGTGTGTGTGTGTGTGTATGTGTGTGTGTGTCCATGTTAGTTCTTTGAAGAACTAAGAACTGCAAATTGTCCATCTTAGTTCTTTGAAGAATTTTGTTGGAATTCTAATGTGTAGTGCATTGAATCTTTAGATTGCTTTCAATACCCTGACCAGCTTTACTATATTAAGTGTTGTATAAAATGATGTCATATCATCCAATTTACTGAATTATCAATAGATATACTTGATTTTAGAAATGTGTTTTTTGGATGAGTGAGATGGCTAAGGAGGTAATCTACGTGGGTAAAAAATGCTTTTCACCAACCCCAATGACCTGAGTTCAAGCCCTAGAACCAATATGGTAGGAATAGAGAAATTACAACCACAATTATTCTGTGACTTCTTCAAAGGCACCGTGATGTGTATCTCCCTCCATACAACCAAAGGTAAATGCTTTCTAAAAATTATAGGTATGTATGCTTTAAAATTAAGTATATGTGTATCTATACATGCACAATTTTTTCCAAACAATAACATCCAATCTGCAAGTAAATGTTTTGATTTTATCTTTCCTGTTAGATTTTGATTACCTTTTCTTTGGTAAGTTTTAATTGGGTAGAATTTTATATGTTACTTTGAAAAGAAAATAGTTAAAGTTATTCTACACATAAATTTATTTAGACCATTTAGGTATGTGGAAGAAGGATTGTGTACATGTCCTTTATCACATTTATTTCTATATAAAATTTTCTGAATATTTTAACACAAAAGAATGTTAGGATATTGTTAAACCCTTTCTGTATCTCTTGAGAAGGTATATTTCTATTTGAAAATAGTTGAATATTTTACCACAAAAGAATGTTGGGATTTTGTTAAACACTTTCTGTATCTCTTGAGATTAACATGCTTTCTTGACCTAACTATGATAATGTTCTCTATTGTCTTGATACATAGAATAATCTTTGTGTTTCTGTGACAAAACCACTACACATTCATGGACAATTCCTTTCTATTGGACTGGAAGTGTTTTGCTAGTAAGTTGGATGTGTTTGTGCTTAATTGTGATAATGGCATGTATTGCCTTGAAACATAGATTGATCTTTGAATTCTCTTATAGACACTGTGCCACACTCCGGGGTAGGGTCGTTTTTATTCTACTGGAGCTGATTCGATAGTAAATTGATTATATTTGTTTCTAAAACAAAAAAAAATGTTTTAGTGGGTATTATTTTCTGACAACTTTGCATAATTTGAAAAATTGTATAGATGTACCACAATTTCTGAATCTATTCCTCCATTGAGGGACATCTGAGTGGTTTCGAGATTCTGGCTTTTACAAATAAAGCTGCTATTAACATAGTTGAGCAATGTCTTTCTTAAATGGTGGCACATCCTTTGGGTATAAACCCAGGAGTGGGATAGCTGTATCTTGAGGTAGTGTTATTCTCAATTTTCTGAGAAAGCACCACATTGATTTCCAAAGTGGTCCCATCCAACAGGGGAGTAAAGCAGATGCTGAGACTCAAGACCTAACTTTGGGCAGATCAAAGGGAGTCTTATGGAAGAGAAGGGTAGGGATAAAGAGAGGGACATTGAGGGGACAGGAGCCCCAGAAGGAGACCAACAAAGCTAAAGGATCTGAGCCCATGCATGCAAGGACCATGCATGAAGAAGACCTAGAACCCCTGCTCAGATATTGCTGATTGGCAGCTCAGTCTCCATGTGGATCTCCCAGTAAGGGGAGCAGAGCTACCTCTATCAAACCATTACAATAGGCTGTGGAAAAAATAGATAGCAGACTCAGAACAGTGGGTGAAAACATAAAGTTGGGTGGAGCCTTTCAGAGGACACTCTATAATAGGTTCCCATCCAGTTTCCTCTCTTCACCGCTTCTAGTGTCTATCCTGTTTGCCATTCTGAATGAGATTTAAGCATCTTCCCTAGGGTCCTCTTTAGTATTCAGCTTCTTTAGGTCTGTAGATGGCCATCCTATATTATACATCTCTAATTATACTTATAGAGTGAGTATATACCATGCCTTTCTTTCTCTTTCTGGATTACCTCACTTGGGATGATTTTTTTTCTAGTTCTATCCATTTGCCTACAAATTTCATGATTTCCTTGTTTTTAATACCTGAGTATTACCTATTGTAATGGTTTGATGTTCTTAGGGATATAGCAGTTTAAACTTTAACCTTATCTTTCAGTTCTTTTTTATGCGGAATCTAAGGAGAGATAAGGCAGAGAATCAGTTTTTTATTCTTATCTGGGTGTGTTCTTCCTACTTGTGGCTGTACTAGCATAGACATATGTATGACTTGCCAAATTTTAATGCATGTGTTATGGCTTTGAAAATACTCCTCTATGTATTAAGACTCGCGGTCAAGCCTTTGGCAGAGGGCGAGAAGTGATGATAGAAATGGGGGAGTTTGGTAAGACTTGGGGAGAACAAGAGCTCCACAAAGACCAAACTGAGCAGGGCACAGAGGTCTTGTATGAGACAGTTTCTACAATCAAGGACCATGTGTGGATGTGGCCTGGAACCCCTCTCAGATGGGGCCCATGATAGCTCGGTGTCGGACTGAAGACCCTAGTGAGGGAAACAGGGATTGTTTCAGTCATGATCTTGATGGCTGACTCTTTAACCCCCCCTCCCCCCATACAAGCCTGGGAGTGACAGACTGGCTAGATCCCAGGGGAGGACATTGCAGCCAGCCCTGAGGAGACAGGATGAGCTGGGGTTGGATGGAAGGGGAGGTGGTCTTCCCCCGTTGCTGGACTTGGAGGGAGTGGGGAGGAGATGAGGGAGGGTTGGGGAGGGTGGGAGGGAATGAGGGAAGGGGCTACTCTTGGGATGCAAAGTACCTAACCTGTGATTGATACAAAAATAAATAAATTAATTAATAAAAAAGAAGTTAAAAAAAAGAAAATACTCCTCTATATCTTGTCCTGATGTTCTTATGCTTTTGTAACATGCTCTTTTGTTTTAGATCCAATTGTAGTTTACTACAGCAATGCAAATGATTTGTCAATCAAATAACTGTTTTGTGTTGTTTTGTTTTGTTTTGTTGGCAAAACTTCCTTATGAATAGGCTACATCAAGCAAAGGCCTTTACAGATGGAACTTTCTAGGAAATTTTCGGTCAGGCCAAGTAATGAGAGTATGTTTGGAACAGAGGAGAGGATCTGAGGATGCTCTATGCAAAGGGTGGCTTCTAGACTTTGTCCTTAAGCCTACTGCTGTGGGCAAAGAATGTAAATGGAAGAAGTAAACATGTTACTAAGTCTGTTCTTGCCAACATTGAACTGTGTAAGTAGACACGCCTGAGTTTGTTTAGACTTTCAGTTAATTATTAGAATATTATAGAAGTCTATCTGGGCACACTTTCCATTATTTTCACTGCATCTTTAGAAGAGAGGATGTATTTCACTGCCTTTCCTCACTCCCTATTCTTTAAAACTTAATATAATGTCCTCTTAGATTAAACATCTAGCAATGATATAGTAATTTCACATCACTGAAACAAAATGAAATTTTATCTTATCAAGATCGTTAAGATGAATGTTGGGGGAAAATGTGGAATAATAAGAATCATTCCAGTTGAACTTAGTTGGAAAAAGAAGAGAACACACACACACACACACACACACACACACGCACGCACGCACGCACACACACCAGTTCATCTCTGGTCCTAGGATTCTTTTGCAAATTGATTTCTGACATTGTGCTTAGAAATCAGAAAATAAAAAAAATCACTTGAGTGAAATACATCCACTTTCAGATCTGTAATGCAATGCACACCTTAATAAATTTAAACTATGCAGATTAATTTTTATTAGTAACTTTGCATTTCACAATGTGTAATGATGACAATAATGTACTATTTTTAAAAGTGATGACATATTATTGTCTAACAACATGTTAATTAAGTGGCATCCTAAATAATACCTAAAAGTAATTTGTATTATGGCATGGAATATAAAGCTCTGTATTTACATAAAATATTTAAAATAGACTTTGGGATAAATCTGAAACATTTACTCACTATTTCATGTTTTAAGAAAAATTAGTATATAATTTTCATAACTAGTTAAGATGTATTATGATCCAATATACAAGCCAGTTAAATAATTTATTTTGATACAACACTTATAAAAATACATACATCCCTCTTTTCTTACTATGCTAAATTTTTCATAACAAAACATGTCCCCTTCAGATTAAACAAACTCTCTAAAGTAAAATGAAGATTTTAAAAATAAGAATGAAGTTTTAGGTGCAGATATTTAATTTTATACCTGTAAAATATCTATGCTTTATTTTTTTGACCTTTGCTCAAGTATATAGTTTAAGGTAGGGTAAATACAAGTTGGCATCAAAGAAAATGGAATGGTTTATTTTAGTTCACAAATCCAGGTTATAGTTAGTTATTTCTTGTTACCATTACCATAAAGATAAATACCTTGGCTATAGGCTTGTATGGACTTGGGAACATGTGATTTTAGTAGATCTGCTTACTATAGTATTGTTTTGGGTATAAGAATTTGCTTTATTTATAAAAAACAAAATCAAATACATCTTACATAAATTCATAGAGCGTATATCTGTAACCTGAAGACAAAGATAAGGTGCATAATAAGATACTGAAAAACATAAAAATGTCAGGTTTAGAGAGTCAAATGGCTGGAAGAAAATTAACGTGTTTCTTAGATAAAGAACTCGCAATAACATGGAGGGAAAAAAATATCAAGGGGCTTTGCAATGAGATTCTTCACAACCCAGAGACGTATTTTCATAGGTTGAATAATCAAAAAAAGCCTCAACAAATAGAACGAAGATACATGCACACAAGGCACTTCATTAGGAGATTTCAGAAACATGGCAGGAAAAAAGTCCTAAGGACCTCCAGAGGGACTAATTAGGTCAGATTCATAACCTGAGGTTCAACATAGCAGAGTACTTCTTAAAAGCAGCAGATAAAGCTAAAATATCTTTGAGAAATTGCTGTGGACACTCAGAAATAAACACAGAGCATCAGATTATTTGTATTAGCTAAGTGATAATAGGAGATGATTGGTGAGTTTTTCTACTTACATTTCTATGGCTGTAATAAAACTCCCTATCAAGGGGAATGGTTTATTTTAGTTCACAAATCCAGGTTATAGTTAGTATATTTTGGGATGCCATGGCAAGACTTCAAGCACTAGCCATAACTCATTCTTAGTGAAGAGTAAAAAGAATAAACACACATTTGCTTGCTTGCTTGCTCTAGTATAGATTTCTCCGTTTATATATGACTAAGAAACTCATGCCTAGGGAATGGTGATACGTATAAAAGCTAATATATTCCTACACCAACTTTCAATCAAGATAATTACCTATAGACATGAATACAGAAAAACCTAATATACATAATTATTCATTAGGGGTATATACAAAGGTGAGGCTACTTTCTGTCAAGTTGAAAGTTCAAAACCAAAGTTTAAAAATAATAAATAGAAGATATTCTAAAAAAAAAAAACCCACAAATGACAAATGCCTTTCATACCACCACTTTCTCTGTCATGTATTTCCCCTTTCTTAGTGTTATTTATGAGATGAAGTTCCTTGGTTGGATTTTGGGGATCACTCATATATACTATCATATCATCTGCAAAATAGTGACACTTTGACTTTTTCCTTTCTGATTTTTATCCCCTTGATCTCCTTTAGTTGTTTTATTACTCTGTCTAGGACTTCAAGTACTGTGTTGAAGAGATATGGAGAGAATGGGCAGCCTTTCCTTGTCCCTGATTTTATTAGAATTGTTTTAAGTTTCTCTCCATTGAGTTTGATGTTGGCTATACGCTTGCTGTAAATTGTCTTTTACTATCTGTTATGTGTTCTTGGATTTGGTTTGCAAGTATTTTATTGAGTATTTTTGCATCAATCTTCATAAGAGATCGGTCTGAGGTTCTCTTTTTGTTGGGTCTTTGTGTTGTTTAGGTATCAAGGTGACTGCGGCTTTATGGAATGAGTTTGGCAATGATCCTTCTGTTTCTATTTTTGTGGAATAGTTTGAAGAGAATTGGAGTTAGCTCTTTCTGAAGGTCTGGTAGAATTTTGTGCTGTAACCATCTGGCCCTGGGCTTTTTTTTGGAAGGGAGACTTTTCAGACAGCTTCTATTTCCTTGGGGGATATAAGACTATTCAATCTATTTACCTGATATTTATTTAATTTTGGTAAGTGAAATCTAAATTTTGTGGTGTATAGGCTTTTGTAGTAAGACCTAATGATTGTGGGATTTCCTCAGTGTCTGTTGTTATTTCCCCCTTTTTGTTTCTGATTTTGGTGATTTGGATCATTTCTCTCTGGATTTTAGTTAGTTTGACTAAGTGTTTGTCTGTCTTGTTGATTTTCTCAAAGAACCAGCTCTTGGTTTTATTGATTCTTTGAATTGTTTTATTTGTTTTTATGATTTATTGATTTCATCCCTGAGCCTGAATATTTTTCAGCCATCTACTCCTCTTAGATGAGTCTGCTTCCCCCTCCCCTCTTCCCCCAGGGCTTTCAGGTGAGCTATTAAGTTGCTTGTACGAAATCTTTCAAATTTCTTCTTGAAGGCAATTAGTGCTATAAATTTTCCTCTTAGCACTGCTTTCATTGTGTCCCATACGTTTCAGTATGTTATGCCTTCATTACATTGAATTCTAAGAAGTCTTTAACATTTTTCTTTATTCCTTTCCTGACCCAGCTGTCATTGAGTAGCCATTTGTTCAGTTTCCATGTGAGTGTAGGCTTTTTGTTATTTCTGTTGTTGTTGAGGTTCAGCTTTAGTCATGGTGGTCAGATAGGATACAAGTTTTATTTATGTACTCTCACTTAGACCTTTCTCGTTACTTAGTATCTTTGGACCTGTGAATTGTAGGATCGTTATCCTATACATACTATATGGCTAATATCTTCTTTTAAGTGAGCACATAACATGTTCTTCTTTCTGGGTCTGGTTATCTCACTCAGGATGATCTGTCCTATTTCCAATTATTTGCCTACAAATTTTATGATTTCCTTGTTTTTAATAGCTGAGTAGTATTCCATTGTGTAGGGGTGAAACAGTTTCTTTAATCCATGCTTTGCTTGAGGGACACCTCTATTGTTTCTAGTTTCTGGAGATTACAAATAAAGCTGCTCTGAGCACATTTGAGCAAATGCCCTTGTTGTTTGATAGAGCACGTTTTGGGTATATACCCCGGAGTCCTGTCAGAGGCACTAAACCTGTTAAAAGAAAAAGTGGCGAAGAGCCTTAAACTCATTGGCACAGGAGGCAACTTTCTAAACAGAACACCAAAAGCCCAGGTTCTAAAATCAACAATTAATAAGTGGGACACCATGAAAATGAAACACTTCTGCAAAGCAAAGGACTCTATCGGTAAAACAAAATGACAGCCTACATATCTGGAAAAGATCTTGACTAAACCTATACTCTTCACCAGACCTGGCAAAAGGCTAATACTCAAATATTCAAAGATCTCAGGAAATTAAACTCCTATGAACTGAAAAATCCAATTAAAAATGAGGTACAGAGCTAAACAAAAAATCGTCAACAGAGGAATATGGAATGGCTGAGAAGCATTAAAAAGAAATGCTCAGGAATAGTGCTACCTCAAGATCCAGTGTACACTCCTGGGCATATATCTGAAAGATGCTCAACCATACAACATGGACATTTGCTCAACTATGTTCAAAGCAGATTTATTCATCATAGCCAGAATCTGGAAACAACCTAGATGTTCCTCAAATGAGGAATGAATACAGAAATTGTGGTACATTCACAGAATGGAATACTACTTAGCAATTAAAATCAAGGAAATCATGAAAATGGCAGGCAAATGGATAGAATTAGAAAAGATCATCCTGAGTGAGGTAACCCAGAAACAGAAAGACGCACATGGTATATACACACTTATAAGTGGATATTAGACATATATTAGAGGATAAATGTACTAAAATCTGTAGTCCTAAAGAAGTTGATCCTCATTCAGAAGGGCAAATGGGATAGACATCTGAAGTGGGAGAAGACAGGGACCAGAAAAGGAGCCTGCCATAAAGGGAGTCTGAAAGACTCTACCCAGCAGGGTATCAAAGCAGATGCTGATACTCACAGCCAAACGTTGGTCAGAGTGAAGGGAATCTTATAGAAGAAGGGGGAGATAGAAAGACCTGGAGAAAACAGGAATTCCAGAATAAGATCAACAGAGCAAAAAATTCTGGGCCCCGGGGGTCCTGCAGAGAATGAGGAATCAACCAAGGATCATGCCTAGAACAAACCTAGATCCCTTGCTCAGATGTAGGACATGGGCAGCTCATTCTCCATATGGTTCCCAAGTAAAGGAAGCAGGGACAGTCTCTGGCATGAAGTAGGTTACCTGGTCTTTGACCACCCCCTGGTGAGGTGTACTTACCAGGCCACAGAGAAACAGGATTGAGACAGTCCTGATGAGACCTGATAGACTAAGGTCAGATAGTAGGAGAGGAGGACTTACCCTATCAGTGAACTAGGGAAGGAGCATTGGGTTGGGGGGAGGGAGAGAGAGGGATACCAGGAAGAGATGAGGGAGGGGTCTACAGCCAAGATACAAAATGAATAAATTGTAAATAATAATAACAATAGTAATAATAATGTTTAAAAAGAAAAGAAAAAATAAAGAAATGCTTGATATCTTTAGTCATCAGACAACTGCAAATCAAAACAAATCCAAGATTCCATTTTAGGCTTCTCAAAATGGCTAGATCAAAAACTCAAGTGACAGCACATGCTGGAGAAGATGTGGAGAAAGGGAAACCCTCCTCCACTGCTGGTGGGAATGCAAACTTGTACAACCAGTTTGAAAATCAATCTTGAGGTCTCTAATAAATTTGGAATAGCTCTACTTCAGAGTTTGGAGTTTTAAGCGGCATTTTGTCCCTAGGAATGTTTAAGACTGAAATATATATATGTATATATATGTATATATATATGTATAATATAAAAGCTAATGTACAGTGTGTGTGTTTGTATGTATGTGTGTGTGGGTTTTCCGGACATTCTAAGTAGGTCAGTGAGGCAAAGAAAAGACAATGCTCATAAATATTAAAGAAAGAAAACATTATCCCTTTTATGAATTAGAAAGTCTACAAGCATTTAATCAGAACTAATAAATAGAACCAAACTCTTTGATAATATGGCATATTGTACATACAGAATAAACCCAAGTGAACATGAACTCTTCATGCAAAACATAAATAAACGTACAAACACATTTTTATAGTGTTAGAGTCAAAACAGGTGAGGAAAGATGATGTGGGAGAGGGAGAATATTAAGTGATATATAAGTGATGCTCAGGAGCAACAGGTGTTGCAATTTTCATAACCTCATGGTGGCCCTCCTTATCATAATATTTCATAGTCATCATTTGCATTTTATGAACACTTATTTTGCTCATGAACACTCATTTTGATGAACTAAAATTTGAAAAAAAGAGTATCTTGAACTCCAAACTTTGGAAAATTGCTATGACTGGAATATTTATAATAAAAGACATGGTGAATTAGTGCAAAGATAAGAATCATATGAATAGATATTCCCAGTTCACTAAAATACCACTCTTGTTGTAAGGAACAAATAGACAACTAATCAACCTGATCACAGCTGTTTATCTTGTGTGAGACTCTGTTACCTATGATTAAGGAAGATGTTTTGAATATATACTTCTACTCTTTATAGAAATGTAGTTTGAGTTAAATTGTGTCATTGGAAAGGGAAAATCAGAAATCAAGAAATTAATTAAGTTAAACACATATGTATATTCTCACAGTTGTCTTGAATTAATTTTAAGCATATGGAATAGCTTTCAAATAGGGTTCATGATGAAACTGTTGATTTTATTTAAAAGCTGATACATTCAAAATTGATAGCTGTACATGTTATTTTAAAAAAGATATTTCAACTCAATTTTTTCAAAGTAATATATAAACAATGCCAATAATTAATTGGCAATGAATTGTGCTGACAGTTACCAAAGCCTGACTATAAATAATAGAAGGATGTTAGAAACATCTTCTTATTTAGAAATAAAAAAGCAGTTGCATTTTTGGTTGAATTTGAGAAGTGTGTGGTGTAGCTTTACAGTGCCTCTCTCTGTCATGAGTTAGTATTTAAAAAAGAATCAATATCCAATTCCTCGATGAAAATCTTTTTGTGAAGATGCTGTATAAGACAGCAAATCCAGTTATCTTGATCTATTATACGCTTATCAAAAATATAATAGGTGACAACATCACAACGTTTTTATGATTACCACATACAGGTGGTTGAGGTTCCATCAAAGGGACCATTTAGAGAGTAGCAAAGTCATTAGTTATTTGAGGAACAGTGGTAAAATGTCTATTGGAATTCATACTTCAGCTAAAAAGAAAAATAATGTGAAGTGTTTTCTGAAATGTAAGGAGAGATGCCTAAAATTGCTTCAGGATTTACAACATATTTGGTAACAGTTGTTTAAACTCCTGCATGTTAGCCATTTTATATGAGGAACATCAGAGAAAAGAGGTATCTATGTAAATTGACCTGCAATGTTCTGAATACAAAAATGAAATTTTATTTATGACAAGTAATAATTTAACAGGTTCAGAATCTTGCAAATGATGTTTTCTTCTTGTTTATTTTCATTGCTATCAACAACTGCCCTGACTTGAAAATCAAACTTTCACACCACACAGGATATCTGAATCACTGCCACTGCTGGAAAATAGATCCATTCCAGATTAAGAAAATTACACGGAGTAATTAGAACTTACTATATCCAGACAATTTTAGAATTCAAATCTAAGAGCAAAACACTTAATATGAAAACAAATTATTGGCAATAATTATTAGATGAGGATTTCTCTGACCACCACTGAGTCTACTTTTTAAGAAATCCCCACGTTTCTATTAATTAGTGCAACTAATAACTATTAACTGGATATGTCCTAATATATCCCTAAAATATGGCCTTTTAATCCTAAACAAATATTCTTCCTTAGGAGATGAGTACTCCAGGAATTTAATTGCATTTTGTCACTAAAAAAATAACACTTGCAAATAAAATACCATAGATGGGGAAGGGAGGGAGATAGCTCACACACACACAATTACATACACACATGCACATACATGTGCACTATAAGGTAAGAAAATTGGACACTCTTTATAGACCTCAAATTAGATAAAGCACTGTGATAAAAGTTGCATAAATTAAATATCTTATGAATTAATTATATAGCATAGGGATTAACTAGTAAAAAGCTGAGTTGCTATAGATTCTTGCCTAACTATTCCATTCCAGGCATGTTAGAGCTAATTCAAATCTATGTTTTGTTATGTATATTTAAAATGTTCATTTGAACCCAAATGAGCTTTTTGAAGATTGATAATATTGACTATGAGCAAGATGGACAGGTTACCTCATTTCCTAGAACTCATACTGTTCTGGAAAGAGAAACATAGATAATGTAAATAAGATGAACTTGGGCAATGATAAGGTGTCTGATAAAATGCTCACTAGTGATGTATTAGGTGTGCTTCATTAGATAATGTGCCTAATAGATTATTGTAAGATGTAACAGCTTTGTGGACTGTCATATATACTAAAAGAAGCCAGCTTCATCAATGTCTAAAGAAAGGTGAATGAATGCGGAGTGCAGACTCATAGAGGAAGGATATAGCCTGGTTTTCAGACATCATATTCTAGGGCCAGCTAATGATGAGAAAGCAAGAGGCAAAGCAGATTTTCAGGATATGCCAAAGAGTTGAATTCTTTTCTCAAATAATTGGAGGAGAATCATGATCTAAATTAGATTTCAAATACACTTAGTGCTTATATGGAAAAAAAATTATAGATACCAGTTAAAGGTTTGTACTTTAGGAAAGATGTGTTTGCAATAATTATAAACACTGCATTTATTTCATCTATCTTTGCCAAAGGCTATTTATCTGAAAAAGAATTCTCAACAGAGTGAGGTAGTTGAATTGTTTTGACTTTTAGTTTCAAATGGTTAAAATATGTTTAATCACTGTCATAGCCATTATTTTATCATTATTTTCGCCTTTAGGTAACACAACAAAAATAATGATATGCATATGTCCAACTATTTATAAGATATAGTTACTTAGGAAAGAAATTTTATTGTAAATAAATTAAGAGATATTTAGACAATACTGAAATTATATAGAGTGTCAAAGACATTTTGCCTAATTTTTGAGATGTTTTAGAAACTTGCAGGCATATCATTTGATTATTCTACACTTGTCTTATTTCTTCTCTTACCTATAGCAAAACTACTAAGTTTTCTGAGACTGGGAGGAGGTGATCCCAATTCATACCAGACAAAGACATTTTATGGGATTTTCTGAGAAAGTTTTTTTTTTTTTTGCAAGGGCTTTCAATAAAGCTTGCTCAAATTGGCTAGTGGCACAACTTGTGCAAGGCATGTGTCTAATGAGCAAGGACCATGGCGGGATTTCTAGCACTGCAGGAGTATGCTTAGAGGTATCAGATGTTATGTTCCGTTACACAACACTAATGGGATAGTTAAGGAAGTTACTTAAATCATGGTGTAGTTTTAAAAGCAAGCAGAACTTCCAAGATATATCTGTATTTAAGATAGCTTCTGTCCTCCAATAATTAACTTAGGAATGGCCACCTTTACGAACACCGAGTCTTTCTCTAGTAATGTATATAGTTGTAGGTTCCCATAAACTTGTCTTTATAAAGTGTGTATCACTGTTCATTTTCTACGTGGGATTTTATATGAACTTTTTGTTATTGATTGAAGAATGTGCTTTCTGATTTTGCTCAGTGGGAAACATTAAGCACGATTTTTTTTTCCCTCTTCTATAGCAGGCATACTATCAGCATGCATCTATTAGTCCTTCTCAATCTAAAATGTGAGACTTGGTATGCTAAAGAAATCACCAAAATGCTCCTATATGGATCTTCCCTGCATGTGGTTAGCATAATGACTGCTTTGGAGCCTCCTTGATTATCTGGTAGCTGTGAAGGTTTTCCCACAGGCTGGGGTTACTGACTAATATTGGTTCAGCAGAATTTAGGTTCAGTCTTCTTCTCAAGAGGGAGTCTGTTAAGGGCACCTTTCTGTTATTAGGAAGCCATGATTACTTCCAACGATGTTTCTTTGCTGTTCACTGTGCTAATTTGCCTTATATTTATGTTGTTTCACTCATATTTTGATTTCTAACAATTTGTACAATTATTCTGGGAGGTGAACTTCAACAAAGACGAAAAGACAAAAAGAAAAAAAAAAAAAAAAGAAGTGCCCACCAACACAATGCAGAATCTACTCCATTTCACTTTCAAATCCACAACAGCCCTTTCCCCTTGGACCTCAACCTTTGAGATGGTGGGCATGACCAGCTACATTTGGAACTTAAATATTTTTTTTAAAAATTTTAAAGATGTATTTCCAAAAATATATCTCGGTGTTCTTGTTCCTAGGCACAGCCAAATTATCCCTCCCACTTTCCTTTGTTTCTTTGCTCTTTCCTCCATTTTCATTTACCGGATCACAAACACATTTCACCTGAAATCTTCTGCTCCAGCTAAATGTCCTCATGAGGCCAGTTTCACACAGGTACATATAAGGTAGAGTGATAACTTTATCATAACTAGAAATCTAGTTAAACAAAGGAAAGGACTACTTACAAACAAGAACTTAGATGTAAATGGAGAACCCACCAACATATTTGTGTTTTATTGTCTTCAGAATACCCATCAAGGCAGAGCTTCATTCTCTCCATTCCTTTGGGCTTTAGTTGGGGGTTACTATTCTTTTATAAAATCTACTTGTTTGTCCTGTTCTGTTCTATTTTCACCTCCAGGTTTTGAGTATATCACCGAACCCAGTTTATCCAACAGAGGATGTCATATAAAGAAAATAGTCGAATAAAATGTCTTCTAAACCCCTTCTCTCCCTGGCAAGTCTAACTGGATGTTTTCCACGGTATAACTGGAACAGGCTGGCCCCTTTGTGAGCCGTGCTTTGTCTCTTTCTATTCCCGTTCACTGCCTCTTTCCCTGTGCACTTTTGAAAATTATGACATATTAATAATAGGCATTAGGGATGGAAATGATCTATTTCTGTAGGTCATCTAATACTCTCCAGAGGGCAATCCTTCTTCCTGTATTTTACCTAGTGGTTCTCACAGGTTATTTTAAATAACTCAATGAGCTAAAAATTCCATGTCTCCTTATTACACAACTGGCTTCCCCCCACGGAATTCTCTCTGCTTTGATACTGTAGCCAGTTGCTAACAAGCAAACCATTTCTTGACACATGTAAAATTGCACAGACTTGTAATACCTCGGGCACAATGTGCTCTTTAACACTGTTATTAATATGTTAACAGGTGGAAACTTATTATCATCCAACTGCTTGGAGTGTGAAATTTCTTATACTCATTTCATTTTCAATTCTTTGTAGTTTATGGTTACACTTGATTAAAGGTGGGACTGTGAACATTTCAAGTTGTTTTAACTCAAGATAAAAATGCTGAGTACTATGTTCAGAAATATATTAGATATTGATTCGCTCTTAGCACTTATTTTATGTCAATGCACATGAAAATATACGTGAAAGGTATTTGAAATTGTGACCGAGCTATTATTGAAATTAGCAAAATGAAGGCAAGAGAAGA
This sequence comes from Pachyuromys duprasi, assembly GCA_028658305.1. Classification (NCBI taxonomy): domain Eukaryota; kingdom Metazoa; phylum Chordata; class Mammalia; order Rodentia; family Muridae; genus Pachyuromys; species Pachyuromys duprasi. The sequence continues at coordinate 28,144,085 of CM053757.1, read as the reverse complement.
GTTAAAGAACATTCATAGGGAAATGATAGAGCACCTTTATATATTGCTGGAAAATATGTTTATGCACAGAACTTAAGGTTAATGGTGTTGACTCTTCCTTTTAGATGATAATCTTCACTGTCCTGATACTTGCAAGATGAGTACATAATGAATTATGATGATACTGGTAGAAAGGAAGTGCCATAATTACTCCTGGTCAGCATTTTCACAAGTGTTTCCTGATGTCACATTTTTTCCCCATACCTCAAATGAAATGCTACAGAATTCATGCAGAAATAGCAACGGCCAAAACTGGGATAAAATGTAATGATCCTGTGCTAAACGATAAGAGGAAAATCATCCATAGACTACAACTATGTGTGCTTAACATGGGAAAACCTGTCTCAAACAAACAAACACACAACAAACCAAATCAAACAAACAAGCAAACAAATTTAAAAGAGACTAAGAAACTAATATTCTTTTATCAGTTTGTTTATGGATGTCCCTCAGCCTTAGTGATTGGAACCTTAGTATTTGGAAGAGGGCGTGTGCATTTTATCTCCTATATTGAGAGACAGTTCAGAGGGGCTTTCTTGCACCTGCTGATCCTGAAGTCCCATTAGCTCAAAACAAATGTTAGAATAATCTGGCATATTTGTGGAAGATATAGTATGTATTCCTTCACTATTGCCATTCAATCCACGACTAGCTTTTCATAGAGCAGTTAGATTTCCTAGTGGGTCATTTAGATTTGATCCAACTTACCCTTTGATATAAAGATGGAGTCTCCTGGGGCAATATGAACTGCCACAGAAGAGAAACAAAAACTTCTCCACAAAGAAATTCAGATGGCTCATATCCTGATATCCTTAGATCATGCTCTCAGAATTATATTACTCTGATGATTTTGGTAAACTTTCATGACTAAATCATGTTTTCTTTAGAACCCAAATAACAAATCTGATAAGCAAAAATGCTCAAAAAAAAGCTTGGAAACTTAATTCAAAAACACATCAATCATATCATCCACTATGACCAAGTAGGCTTCATCCCAGGCATGCACGGGTGGTTGAATATATGGAAATCCATCAATGTGATCCACCATATAAACAAACTGAAAAAAAAAACAGCCAAAAACACATGATCATCTCTATAGATGCTGAAAAAGCATTTGATAAAACCCAACACTCATTCATGTTTAAAGTCCTGGAGAGATCAGGGATACAAGGTATTCACCTAAACAGCCAAATCCTACTGCAATGCATCACTAGGATGCACACCTCTCTCAGTTTAGAAAGCCCATGGACTATGTTGAGCACTATAATGATAAACAAATCAAGGAATTAAAGTGTATAGTATGTGTTAGAATAATATCAGTGTATCAAAGTAGATACTGAGACTCATAACCGAACCTTCAGAAGAATACAGGGAATCATATAAAAGAAGCTGGAGTTAGTATAACCTGGAGAGGACAGGAGTTCCACAAGGACCAAATATATCAGGGCACCAGGGTCTATTGTGAGACTGTATCTCCAACCAAGGACCATGTGTGGATATAACCTAGAACTCCTGCTCAGATGTAGCCATGGTAGCTAAGTATCCAAGCGGGTAAGGGGAACAGGGACTATTTCTGACATGAACTCAATGGCTGGCTCCTTGACCTCCCCCCACCACCTGAGGGAGGAACAGCCCTCCTAGAACACAGAAGAGGACATTGCAGCCAGCCCTGAAGATACCTGATAAGCTAGGGTCAGATAAGTGGACTTGGAAAGGGGTAGGGAAAAGATGAGGGAAGGAGGGTGGGATAGGGAGGGAAGGAAGGAGTGAGATACAGTTGGGATACAAAGTTAATAAACTGTAACTAATATTAAAAAATAAAAATTTAATTAAAAAAATAAATAAAACTTTATTTAGCAACTTAAGTAAAAGCAGTTTCAAAAACCAATAACACCTTTGAAAATGTGAATGAACCAATCTGCATTCAAAAAGAATAATATTTATGCACGGCACTTTATAAATTGTAAGATGAAGCTGCATAAAAAGTAAACACTGAATGAAACTCACTGGTAAACTGAACAGTCTACATTTTACAATAAAGAACAAACACATTGTCAAGGGAGATATACAAGGACAGGGACATGGCCACCTTTTGGTCTGTATGGAAGTGCTTTTTGCTTATGTTCATAGCTGCTTTATTCGTAATAGCCAGAACCTGGAAACAACCCAGATGTCCCTCAGTTGAGGAATGGATACAGAAATTGTGGTACTTTTACACAATGGAATACTACTCAGCAATTAAAAAGGAGGAAATCATGAAATTTGCAGGCAAATGGTGGGACCTGGAAACGATCATCCTGAGTGAGGTATCCCCAAAGCAGAAAGACACACATGGTATATACTCACTTGTATAGACCTATAGGATAGAATGGACATGCTGAAATCTATACACCTAAAGAAGATAAACAAGAAAGAGGACCTGGGTTCAGAGAATTAATCTTCACTTAGAAAGACAAATGGGATGGATATTGGATGTAGGAGAAAACATGTAGCAGGAGAAGAGCCTACCACAGAGGGCCTAGGAAAGACTCAACCTAGCAGGGTATCAAAGCAAATATTAAGAAACATAACCAACCCTTTGGCAGAGTGCAGGGAATCATATGAAAGAAGGGGGAGTTAATATGACCTGGAGAGAACAGGTGCTCCACAAGGACCAAATATGTCAGGGCACAGGGGTCTTTTATGAGCCTGTTTCTCCAACCAAGGACCATGTATGGATATAACCTAGAACCCCTGCTTGAATGTAGCAAATGGTCTCTCAGTATCCAAGTGGGTACCTAGTAAGGGGAACAGGGACTATTTCTGACATGAACTCAGTGGCTGGCTCTTTGACCTCCCCCCCACCCACCCCCCAAGGGAGGAGCAGCCTTGCTAGGCCACAGAAGAGGACATTGCAGCCATTCCGAAAGAGACCTGATAAGCTAGAGTTAGATGGAAGGGGAGGAGGTCCTCCCCTATCAGTGGACTTGAAAAGGGATAGGGAGGAGATGAGGGAGGGATGGGGGGGTTGGGAGGGAATGCCAGAGGGGGCTATGGCTGGGATACAAAGTACATAACCTGTGATTAATATAAAATAAAAATGTTAAAAAATGACAGAAAAAAAAGAAGTGTCTAATACCTACAGGCAATGGACAAGAGAAGGACTGTTACTGCAGTGATCTGCTCAGTCACATTCATTTGATAAAATTTTTATATTCAAAGTCTCCAAATATTCTTGTCTTTCTCACCCTCACCATCTTTAGGAAAACTAAAATATAGTTTGTCTTATCAACAATGACAAGTATTACATTTGAAGTGAGAAACTAGGTAATCAATAATTATGGTAATATCACATGGTAAATATTTTAATTTAGTATTTAGTAAATATAAAATTATACGGAAATAGGAGCTTTTTGTGTTAGTGGCAAATGGAAAAGGATTATATAGTTTAGAATGCTGAGAGATACCATAGGAATCCCAATTTTATACCTAGTAGTAGAACATTCTTTAATAATGATTATAAACCAAGAAAAAAGGCTGTCCACATACATTTCTGACTCTGTTGGTAAGCAGCCGGGTGAGCAGTCACAAAGGACAGAGGGGGATTGACCTGTCATATGAAATCAGGATGGTTTAATTAAAAATGAATATTTTAGAAGAAATAAGTAGAATGTAGGAATAGCTTTTAAAGTTGTATTTTAAAAAGAAAGTAAAATTAAGCTAAAATTAAAGAAGCTTATCTTAGTCTTAAAAATCTTAGTATATTTAATTTTATATAATCAAAGATGATTGCAGTAAATGAACCTAGACAACATATAAAATTACATCTAATGAATCTTTCATGCTTCAATGTCTTCCTCAAAACCAATATTTTGATATTTATTGTGATAAAATAGCATTACCAGAAGGAAGCTGGATTTTGGATATTGTAAAGTATTTAAAGCCAATATGCAAATTTTCTTCTAATTTTGGATTGTTTTACATGAAACTTTCTGGGCATTAGTGTGGGAAATGTTTAGTAGATACATTGTAAAAAGACAATATTTTCACCTGTTAGATAATATAAGATGCTTTTATGAACTGAACTGACTCCTTCCTGGTTAGTACTCAATTTATGCATCAGTAATATATGCATAATTATGTAATTTACTTCAACTCATACAAAATGTAAAGCCTGGCTTTTATCTGGCATTCCTTTTGTGCTAGAAAACAAACAACAGAGTTTACTTCAATTATTTGTTTCAATATCTGTTTATTTTAAGAAAGCAAGGCTTCGGTAGTTTAAATTGTTCAAAATTAAACAACCACGGTAGATTTGACTCTGTCTTGTACAAATTCAGAGTGCATTTCTTCAGTAAAATACAGATTTGTATACATGAGCCTTTGAGCCCATGTATACATGGCTCTTGAGAGTCTAAGATTTTATGTGCACATATGCAAAGCACACATATGCATATATGTACGTATAAATGTATTTCACAGAATTGATTTATGTGAGTGTTTTTATTCATGGATGTAATTTTTGCAATGAATACTATTGTTACAGTAAACGGGTGAAACGTGTAGGGAAACCCGGTAAGTGTTAAGAGTTCAGCCCAGATTTACGGTGATCAGTAACATTATTATTATTTTTTTATTTAAAGTTTGTAGCTATAGAGATCAAACCTGGAGCTCTGAGTTTAGTAGGAAAGTAGCTTACCACTAAGATATGACCCCAACACTTTGCCAGTGATTGAAAATCACTTCCCAGGATGATTTTACTGGTGGTGACTTTTTTTTCCAAAGGCACGTGAATTCCCTTACCAAAAAAAAAAAAAAAAACAAAAAAACAAAAACAAAAAAAAAAACACGCAATGAAATCTTGTACCTGAAAACTAAGCCTTGAACATTTATGCTGTATATTTATATCTATGGCAGCATTATATGCATCCATGATATATCTTTTAAAAATATCGCCATACCTTATAAATATCCAAATAGGTTAGTGGACATCCCAACATTATATTAAAGTGTACTATTGCAGATTAAATTATAATTGACTCTGGTCAATTGTAATTTGTTTTTTAAATAATTTTTACTTTTTTATATTAATCACAGGTTATTTATTTGTATCCCAGCCATAGCCCCCTTCCTCTTTCCCTTCCAATCCCACGCTCCCTCCTTCATCTCCTCTCTGACCCTTTTCAAGTCCACTGAAAAGGGAGGTCCTCCTCCTCTTTCATCTGACCCTACCTTAACAGTAATTTTCAGGACTGGCTGCAATATGCTCTTCTGTGGCCTAGCAAGGCTGCTCCTCCCTTGGGGGTGGGGTGAGGCTAAAGAGCCAGCCACTGAGTTCATGTCAGAAATAGTCCCTGTTCCCCTTACTAGGGTACCCACCTGGATACTGAGCTACCATGGGCTACATCTGAGCAGGGGTTCTAGGTTATAGCCATGCATGGTCCTTGGCTGGAGAAACAGTCTCATAAAACCCTCGTGTGCCCTGATATATTTGGTCCTCATGGAGCTCCTGTCCTCTCCAGGTCATACTAACTCCCCGTTCTTTCATATGATTCCCTGCACACTGCCAAAGATTTGGCTATGAATCTCAGTATCTGCTTTGATACACTGTTAGGTAGAGTCTTTCAGAGGCCCTCTGTGGTAGGCTCCTGTGTTATTATTCATTTTCTCCTACTTCCAATGTCCATCCCATTTGTTTTTCTAAGTGAGGGTTGATCATCTTACCCCAGGTCCTCTTTCTTACCTTCTTTTGGTGTACGAATTTTAGTATGTTTATCCTATCTTATAGGTCTAGTATCCACTTATAAGTGAGTATGTACTGTGTGTGTCTTTTCTGCTTCTGGGATACCTCATTCAGGATGATCTTTTCTAGATACTACCATTTGCCTGCAAATTTCATGATTTCCTTTTCAATTGCTGAGTAGTATTCCATTGTGTAAAAGTACCACAATTTCTGTATCCATTTCTCCACTGATGGACATCTGAGTTGTTTCCAGGTTCTGGCTATTATGAATAAAGCTGCTATGAATATGGTTGAGCAAATGTCCTTGTTGTGAGCAAATGTCCTGATTTGTAAGTGATTAATAACTCTTGTGTATTTTCTCAAAGTAGGTCTAAATATTTATACTTGGAGAGTTGTGACAACTATTTGAAATGTATTAGAAACCTGAAGATAATAAACATGACAGTGGCTTCAGCAAATGGACGATAGATGAGTGCAATTATCTTGTATTCGTAACAATAAGGGCGTAATGCCTATCATTTGTGTAGCTCTTAACTGATTCCAAACACGGTGTTAAGCATCTTGTATATTGCCAACTCATTTTTTTATTATTCAGTAATGATTTGTTTACTGTATCATTTCGGAGGAAGCACTCAGTGTTTGAAGTACAGCACTAGGAGAGCTAGTGAAATTATTGCCTTCTGAAATGAAGATTCGGCTAAGCCTCAGAAAATTAGGGAATTAGGTATCATTTTCTCCCAGTTTCATAGCTGAGAACTCTTTCCTCAGGAAGAAAGCCACTTTTCAGATAACTTTGCAAAGCCTGAATTCAAGAAATTTCTGAACTGCTAATTCCAAACATTTAAGCATTTTACTATTATGAAAATAAGTTGGCTATATAAATTATGCCACTTCATCAAAAATATATAAATTTTAAATGTTATCCAAGGAACACAAGAGTTATCAAATATCTCATGTGATAATTCATTATCTTTTCGTTTATAAATTTTTTTGAGAAGTTTTATGCATAAACGTTTATTGACTCAATTTCCAACACCCAATTCTCTCTTTATTTCCTTCAGTGTTGCTCCTATCTTTTCTCAAATATATGGCCTCTTTATTTTAGTTGTTATTGTTACTTACAGAATGAGAGAGAAATATACACATACACTGTGTCCATTTACTTTGCTTATAATTAAGATTTTAGCTATGACCACCTGGATAACAAATTTGGGGCTTTATTCCTAAGGAAGACTGATTTGCCCCTTGCTCAGTCATCATCATTTGCCAATAACTCTTCATCTAGTTTTGCTCTGTGAGTTTCTTTAACGAAATTGCCATGTCCACCAATGATATAACTGTTATGGTCTTATTTAAACATGTATATAGTTGAAATTCCATAGGTGCAGTTTTCCTGTCTTATACAGTTTCACAGCAGGTTTCTCGATCTCTCTGATTCTATATCTATCATTCTGAATGAACCCCAGCTACAAATCCTCAAATCTGAAATCCTCCGCCTAAAGCCTAAAATGCTGAAACATCTAAAAAGAGGTTCTCAAACTTTCTAATGCCGCTATCCGTTAATATAGTCCTTATGTTGCGGTGACCCCAAACCATAAAATTAGTTTATTGCTACTTCAATACTCTGCTTTTGCTACTGTTATGAATTGTATTGTAAATGTATGATATGAAGGATATCTTATGTGTGACCACTGTGGGGTCATGACCTACAGGTTGAGAAACACTGATCTAAAAAAAAAAGCATGGATAGTAATTACTCTACAAAATGTAGGTGTAGGAAAGGGCTTTTTGAATAAGACCCCATTTGCCGAGGAATTAAAGAAGACAATTGACAGGTAGGAAGCCCCATAAACTAAAGATCTTCTGTTTAGCTTAGGAAACAATCAGTGAAAATGAGGTTCATAAACTCATCGAGAATCTTTGCCAGCTAGATATCTAAAAGTGGATGATTATCTAAAATTCATAAGGAGCAAAAAAAAAAAAAGCAAATGTCAAGAAAACATTGACACAACTAAAAATTAGGCTATAGATCTGAACAAAGAAGAAATTAAAAAAATTCTTAGAAACACCTTAAAAAGTGCTCAAAACCTTTAGCAATTAGGGAGATGAGAATCAATGCTATGTCGATATTTCATCTCACTACAGTCAGAATGGCTAAGATGAAAACAGCACCGGACAGTAAATGGCAGTGAGAATGTGGAGAAAAAAAGACACCGTCGCTGCTGTAGGTGGTGGAATTTCAAACTGTAGCGTATACTCTGGATATCAGAATGGAGAATACTCAAAATGCTTTCCTCCATAATATGTATAACAGCAAATACAGTAGCTGATTTTATCCAGGAATGCTAGGCAACTTTGACAATGAAAAGTAACTTTTTTTTTTTTGCATGCTCTATTAAAAAAAAAAAAAAGAGGAAGATGCAGCTTGAGAGATGCCTCAGTGGTAAGAGAACTACTTGTTCTTCCAGAAAACCTGAATTTGATTATCAGCACCCACATGGCAGTTTCCCATTTAAAATGGTAGTGTAACCTCCTCCTGAGGTGGGGGAGCAGCCTTACCAGGACACAGAGGGAACCAATGCAGCCAGTCCTGATGAGACCTAATAGGTAGGGTCAGAGGGAAGGAGAGGAGGACCTCCCCTGTCACTGGACTTGGAGAGGGGCATGGGAGGAGAAGAGGGAAGAAGGGTGGGATTTGGAGGGGGTGAGGGAGGGGACTACAGCTGGGATACAAAGTGAATAAATTGCAATTAATAAAAAATAATCAAACATTAAAAATTAAATGGTGGTGTAAAATATAGTTGTACAATTATTTACTTTCCTTTTGTACCTCCAACCACTCCATCTCCCTTACACTGTTTTTCTTCCGAAATTCATTGTCTTTTCTTCTTAAATGTTGTGGTTATAAATGTAATATATTGTTATATATAATATAATGTTTTCTATATACAATTTTTTCTATCTACTTAGTACTATATAGATAAGGGGCACACATCTGGTGAAAACTACTTATTGGGCTTTCAGCATCTCTCTTGCCTAACGTTTTTGCCTAGTACCTCAGAAGATACTTCTGTCTTCTGCTTTACCATGTGTCTATTCATGTAATCCTTGTTCAGATCTTGTCAAGGCGGGCATACTTTTGATGTGTCTGCTTGCAATTCTCCTGATAATTCCAGGAGATACAATTTCCCAGGAGATTTCTTGGTCCTCTGGCTATTAAAACTCCTCTTCCTTCTTCTCCATGGTTTCCCATGAGCCTTAGGTGAAGGGGTTATGTTGTAGATTTATCTTTTGGGTGTGGGCACCAATGATTCTCTAAGATCAATGACCTTGGACAGTTGACTAGGTCTCCTTCTTGTGTAGTAGGCCCTAAGTCCATTTAGAGAGCTAATGTTGACTTCTCAGATGTGAGTGCAACTATTTCAAGTTTAGGAATCTTGCCATACTGTTTATATCAATAAACAGTTTTTCACAGGTATCACAGATAGATGGGACTGTTGCTTGGTTTCCCCTCTAGGAAGCTTGCATAACACCTTTTCTTACTGTGAAAGCCAGTCCTCAGGGAGGGAGCTTTCAGGTAAGATCTAGATTGAACCTTCTAAATCCTGGACTCAAATGCATTGTGTATTCACTAATATGAGCTTACTAATATGAGCAACAGCAGTAGTCTGTATTGCTTCTGGAATATCTTCGATTTCTTGGACATACTGCAGGACTTTCTCGGACCTGCCAGCATTATAAAAAATGGCATGGGAGCCTTTTATACAGTTTACAGCTTAGGGCTTTTGCTGTGGCATCCTCCTGGCATGCCCAGGCAGGACAACAAAATGTTCTCCTATGGTTTTAGCATTACAGCTCTTCTAGCTCAGAGCTAACTCTGTGAAGAGAAACTCTTAGACTATATTTAGTGAAACAGCTTATACCTGCTTATTCCTGGTGGACAAGGACTAGATAAACCTTGGGGAGCAGGAAATTCCAAGGTGTGTTAACCACATTGGTTGGGTCTTGAGGCACTGGGGTACCTCATTTATGTAGAGAGACATTCCAGTTGCTAGGCTACGTGACTATTTAAGGCTATCTTGAAAACTGTGGGGTTGGGAGCCGCCAGGCTATGTGCCTGGGGGCGTGTAAGCACAGAAGCAAGGAGGAAGCAGTCCTTCTCCTGTCAGATGAGATTTTCCATCTCAAGCTTGAGATTCTGGGGGTTTGGACACACCTTTCAACTCACTCTAGCTCCATACCTGTTTTCTCTGGTTACCCAGGCTCTGTGCCCCACAGTCTCACAGCTACTGCTTAAACTTACCCGACTATTGTCACCTATAACCCACCTCTCTGCTCCCGTTCCCACCCATCTGTTTTCTTCTTTGTCTGCTTCTGGATCTCCATGTCTGCTTTCTTCTCTCTGAAAACCCCCTCTCTCTGTGTCTGTATCTCCCTGTCTCTGTCTGATTCTCTCTCTGTCTGTGTCTCTGCTTCTCTCTCTCTCAGAAGTTCTTCCCTCAACATCCTACCACAGATATTTATTATACCCAATCAGCAGTGAGACAATGCCAGAATATCTTTGTGGTTGCCTAAGGAACTGAGACGCTGTTACAAATAAGAATTCATTGATAGGTTATAGAAACTACAATACCAAAATCCTGCCAGAGCTTAGCTTTCTGCTGGTTCAGAATTAACAACTGAAAACAGAGAGACAGACTTTCACACAATGTGAAGGAAAGTCACATGAGCAGTGACCAACAAGAGAAAGGATGGTCTTCATGCTTGGTCCTGAGATTTTTGTCCCCTCACATATGGCTCTTGGGAGGAGCATTGTCAGCTCAAGTATCATAAAGTCCTCTAAACTATACATGTAAACAACATACACTTATATTTTTATATAATTTTTGGTAAATAAACGTTAAGTATCTATGGCCTTTCAAGCATTGCAAATTACTCCTTCATACCTCCCATTTCCCCTGAATTGACCTCCAATACACATGCCAAATTAAAGCTTCTCTTAGTTTTCCCATTGTCCCTTTCACATCACTTGTGTCCTGCTACTCTTCTCTCTAACACTCTTCCAAAAGAAAGAAATATTCATTGCCCATGAATGTTTACATGTAAATAGTAACTCAATTAAAATCAATACAACACTTTAGCAAGTTACCAGGATAAAAACCAAAATACACAAAACAATTTAATTTTCTTACAGCTATAACCAACAGAAAAATTTAAATTTAAAACAATGTTATTCTACATAGCATACTGCACTGTAATATTTTTTTGTAAGTGAAGACAGTATTTCCTGAATGAAATTAGTGAAAAAGTAAGAATATTGATGTGCATACCATGTTGGTGAAAGGAAAAACTAAGTTTCATGAAAATGTTAAGCTTACCCTTAGATTTCCTACATCCTCCTGGAAAAATTCAACAGGTGCTCTTGTAGAACTCCACAGGAATGGTGTCTGTTATCAACATACCAAATCCTAATAAGAGACATTGCATTTTTCCTTGAAAACTAGCAAAAGGCAGGAATGTAATCTATCAGATGTCAAGGCTTAAATATTGCACTTCAGGAGAGAGGTAATGTGCTGTCTGTTCAGGAACAGCTAAGTAACTAGATCAGAAGCAAGAGGAGATACATGAGTATATAGACCCCCATCCAACATGAGTGGCACAGGATATTCAGGAAATGCTACAGGACTGCTACAGGAAGTGCTACTAGCAGTGACAGATGGTGCTAGAGGAATCGTTTGTTCACAATGAAAATGGTGTCACTTGACCACACTGTGTCTTGAGAGTTCATCTAAAGAAATTATATGCATTTAGTTGCAAAATTATCCTAAGTTAATGTAGACTGGTATATTTGTCATAAAACAGTGCACTATTTTTTAAATATGTAAAAGCAGTAGACATAAAGGAAAATTGTAGTTTATTTGATAGAAAAATTAAGAACTTGTTTTCACAGAAGGGTAATATGAAATGGTTATAAGTATAATTTCAAATGCAGTTTTAATGCAAATGTAGTTTAAGTAATATTAAGAGGATTCCTAATAATCCCTAAAAAATAAAAATAAAATAAAAATGATTCATCAAGTGGAAATGGACTTTAATAAGACACCTGTGTTAGATGTGGAATAAAAAATGTCAACCTGATGGTTAATATGGAAAATGCAGAGTAAGCATAAGAGTACTCAGCAGAGTCCTTGAAATTTAAGGCTTGACACCTAGAATTTAGGCAGGGATATTGAATGTCATGTGCTTGCTAATGCTGCAGAAGTGGGACTAAGTCAGGTTCACCTTTATTTTAAGAATTAAATGCACATGTTGTGTCTACCATCAATCATGCTTTTTGGCTTAGGGCCAGGAAGAACACATAGATTACACATAAGAGAGTATCCTTAGCAATAACTTTTAGGCAAATTAAATTACCATAAATGTAAATGTTGGGATACTATACATCAGTGAAATGAAAGAAATGTAACTGCACAAAACAGCATGTGTGATAATGTAAGAATGGTATTACTGTTAGGTACAGGATGCTAAATGCTTTGTAAACATTACAAAAAGTGATGGTGAATATTAGAATTTTATAAAGAAAGAAAAATTACTCATGAAATTAAGATGTCTTTAGAAACTGGCAGTATGTAGTCACTGAAAAGCAATGTCAGATTAAATATTTAGGCTACTACTGATGATCAGTGTATTGAACTGGTTGGTGATTGCTAGAACATTCATAGCAAATTGTACAATTTACTGTTATTTTATTTTGTATGTGAGACATTTCCCAATAGAAAAGGTTTTAAAAAAAATCTCACTTTTAGAGTTTTTTTCTCCATATACATTTAAGATACTCCTGAGGGGTTGGGAGAAAAAGGGAAGATACCAAGTAATGCCAAAGGTGTGGTCAAGGTCACATCTGTAACTGGTGACATGGTACCACAATCAAAATAAGCCATCCCAGTGTGCATTTCTGCAGAAAAACAAAACATTGCTGCTCTGGACATCCAGAGTGCTCAGCAATCATACATATTTGTAGGGTTTCATTGAGGAAGAGTACATACAAATGGGAGGGATGAAGGGAGCCCTGGAAGGAGGGAGAGGAAAACAAAAATTATAAAGGCAGATTTAAGCTTTACGCACTGCTGGGAGACATCTTGACACAGGTGTGTGCCTGTTCCTCCTAGCTGGACTCTCCGAGCAGCTACCTCTAATGCATCATTTCCCAGCAGCAAACAGAGCCCTCCGGAGCGGAATTAATGGACTCTACTGACCAACACCTTACTTGATTGCTAAGATTGTACTGCAGATGGAGTAGTGATGATTAAATTACTCTCGAGACTAATTGAGGAAGTTTCACTGTTTGCTAGAATTGCTCAACATGAAAGCACTTTGGGGGGATAGGAAGAACTTTAAATGTCTAATAAAGAAATATTTCTAAAAATTTTAAATTTTAAGTGAGCCTTTAGACAAAGACCTGGTTCACATCTTAGTGGTTAAGAAGTGTTCTATTTACAGTTTAACAGAAATGTATTTAAAATAGCGGTCCATGTTAGTAAAAATGTTAGAAAACATATTGATCGTAATGATTAAATGTCTATAAGGAGAATAGCCCTAAATATTAGCAGTTTTAGAATAATATCACTCTGAAATCAAGGCCTATCAAGGAGATTCTTCTGCTTCTGTGTTAATTAAATCCACAAATGCTTTTTTTTTCACAAAATACTTTATTTTTATAATTGTTCCTTGTTTTTGTTCATAAACTTGCCTAAATTTTTTTAATTCCCATTTAGGTTGCCTTTCGTTGTGCATATGCAACTTCTCAGTATTTTAATTCTATCTTTTATATAGTAATAACATCAAATTTAAACAAGTCCATTATAAGTTATAAAACCTTTGTTATTCAAAACATCCTTCTGTTTTGATGATTTCCATTTTTCCTGATTTGTGAACATAAATGCTTTCATTTGCTCCCCCTAGCCTGGTATCTTGATTACATTGTGAATTAAATAGTTTCGTATTACTGACAGCTACCAAGTTAGTATGCAACTCCTTGAACTCTCAATCTATCATTAGGGAAGAGGTTTCTAAATATTTGCGTTAATATTAGAATGTTTAAAAAAGTGCACTATGATAAGAAAAAAATAATTCCAATAAAGTTGGAGTTTCTGAATTTCTGAAGTTTATTAATTAGACTGAAATATTTAGTAACTGTACCGTATAAGAGAACATATAAACATGTAATGTCTTCCTTATGTCAGTTGTGGCCAATTTTATCAAGCTTTTCTTGGCATGATTACTATTGAAAACTCATGGTTCCTACATTGTCATTATTATTCAATTTATTAAAACCATTGATAGAATAAATCTTATAGTCTTAAATCTTTGTACCAGTATCACATGATACTATGAAAGAATTATGCATTATATTACTTTGTTGAATAGTAAAAAAGGTGTTCACTTTATATTGTGAAAATAGCATTCATTTGTACAATGTCAAATCTTATTAATGTGTATTTTGCTATAGATGATTAAATAAAATTTAAGAAAGTCTCAACATAAAGACAAAATACTAAGAGTTCACTAAAGTTAAATTGAAATAAGAAATGAAAAATATATTTTACAAAAATTATAAATAAAATTTTTAATTTTTATTGGTTCGTATTGTTAATGTTTAAAGTTAATGTCTTTTATTTGTGCTACACATTATAATAGCACATAAATCAGTGTTCTCAATATGATCTGAATATCAGAGAGGTAGGTAATATTTAGTTTGAGGAAGCAGCAGAATCCTTTGGAGGCTGTGTTAAACCTAGATCATTTTCTATGTACCTTTGGACAGGACACTGAGAATTTGCAACTTGGAATATTCAGGTTGAAACTCTCCGGAAGATAACACAATCAAGCATGGACAAATGATAGTAATATTTCATTCATGTGTACTTTAAGATTTCTTAAAAGGTTTAATATGCTAAATGTATATACAAATGAAATTGTGGGCTTGGGTAATTCTATACCTTTCAGAAAACTCTTATTTAAATCTTGACCAAGCTCTTCAAATATTTAAAATAAATCATTTATACAAAGCTTCAGGAACCAATTTTATTGTATTAAATCCTAGAACAACACACTTGATGAAATATCAAAAATTCTCATCCCATCACTGAAAACAACACTGTACAAAGGACAAGTTATTCGGAGAACTATTCTAAAAAGAAATCCAACATCAGCAGTGATTATTATGCACAGCAGGTATAAATGAATTATTTATCAAATATGTTTTCATTATTTCTCACTGAAAACATTGAAGATCGTCTTTCCAAGCACTCAGTTTCGGCAATCATTTGTACACAGAACAGGTCTTTACTTAGACAAATATTTATGGATATGCTTTCATATGAAAAATGAAAGAGCTATTGCAAACACAAACACTGCACCATATTTTGAAAGCACAAAGTGAATAATTACTAAATAATTATGCCATTTGATAAACAGTTTTCTTCATTGCTCACTTTATTCCATTATGTGTTTTCACATTTGGTACTTTTAAAGTTATTTATGCATTCCTCTCTCTAAAGAATAAATTATTAATCTTAAAATCACAAGTGCTTTGTGGTCTGCAGTATTACTAGTATTTTAACGATGAACTAAAAATTTCCCAACACATATCTAATCCACAAACAGATCATGGAAACAAGAATTTTAAAGACCCAGAAGAGTAAATTACATTTATACATACATATTCATTGTGAAAATAGCAGTTAGTACAGAATCAGCAAGGATAAAAGTCTATTAAAGTTGCATGTTCAAGCACACACAAACACACACACAAACACACACTTATTTCTTTTATTTTTTATTAATATTTATTTTTCAATTTTTTTTATTTTTTTTATTATTAGTTACATTTCCCTCCTGCCCTTTCATCTGGCCCTGGTTTATCAGGTCTTCTCAGGACTGGCTGCAAAGTACTTGCAAACACATACTTATGACAGAACGACAGACTTCAGAATTTGCTGGCATAAGATACCTCTTTTACTTTTATATGAAACAAATTTTCCATCAAACAAATGATCGTAACATTTAAAAAGTATTTAAAATTTAAAATTAAATGAAACAATTTACACTGCAAAACTAGGTCTATACAAAAAATGATTATTTAATAAAATATGTATTTTAGGACATAAAACCAGTTACACATCTTGTTTTATTTGAAAATCAGTTTAGCTTATGAGTTTATTTCTGGAGACTCAAGTACCTCATGAACATGAAGGATACGAGACTAAATTGTTCAAATACATTAGCATTCTCAAATAATGATAATTATCTCTTAAACATGGATTTATGTGGATCCAATTACGGATTAAATCATTCAGACAGCTCTGTAAACTAAGTTCTTCTGTATTTCCATGATGTGTATTTTGAAGCTTTAACACCTCAAAGCTACTCTTTATCATACTTCTGACTGTGTGAGAAGGAAAGTTGTTGGGAGTCAGTAAGGTTTACATGGTTATGACTAGGGAATCACAAGATGAGATTGTTGTCTTTATGAAGAGACAGAAGCACATAGGTTTCCTTCTCTAGCGATATGACATGGCTATCTACCAAAGAAGGCTTCTGCTTTGAGAGGAACTCAGATCTATGTGGAATGAGATCATCTTAAAGTTTCCAGTTTCCAGAGCTGTCAGAAGTAAAAGAAAAATTTTAATTTAAATTTATTTTCTATAATTTATTCACTTTGCATCCCCATTGTAGCCCCCTCCCTTTTCTCCTCCCAGTCCCACCCTCTCTCCTTTCCCCTTATCTTGCCCCTAGTCCTCAGAAACAGGGAGCCCTCATCCCTACCATCTGACTTTAGCCTCTCAATTCTCTTCAGGACTGCTTGAATCCTCTTCCTCTGTGGCCTGGGAAGGCTGCCCTGCCAGGGGAAGTGGTCAAAGAGCAGACAACAGAGTCTATGTCAGAGACATCTCCTGCTCTCCTTACTAGGGAACCCACATGAAGATTGAGCTGCTTATCAGCTCTGATAACATCTGAGCAGGAGATCTAGGACCTCTCCATGTGTGGTCCTTGGTTGGTGCATCAGTCTCTAGAGGCCTCCTGGGCCCAGATATGTTGACTTTGTTGGTCTCCTTGTGGAGCTCCTGTCACCTCCAAGTACTTCTGTTCTCCCAACTCTTTTATAAGACTTGCTGAACACTGCGTAAAGTTTGGCTGTGAGCATCAGCATCTACTTTAATCCCCTGCTTGATGGAGCCTTTCAGGGGGCATCCATGGTAGGCTCATGTCCTGTTCCCTCTCTCCATCCTCCCATGGCATCTATTCTATTTGCCCTTCTGAATGAGAATTAAGCATCCTCTCTAGTGTCATCCACATTATGTAGTTTTTTAGGTCTGTGGATTTTAGTATGGTTATCCTCTACCATATGGCTAATATCTGAATACGTATGTTCTGGGCTACATCATTCAGGGTAATCTTTTCTGGTTCCATCCATTTGCCTACTGATTTCATGATTTCCTTGTTTTTGATAGCTGAGTAGTCTTCTATTGTTTAAATGCACAACAATTTCTTCATTCATCCTATACTTGAGGGACATCTAGATTGTTTCCAGATTCTGGCTATTATGAATAAAGCTGCTATGACAATTCCCATCAAGATGTCAACACATTTTTTACAGACCTTGAAAGAACAATTCTCAACTTTATATGGAAAAACAAGACAAAACAAAAACCAAAATAGAAAAAGAAAAAACAAAAACCTCCTGTACAATAAAAGATATTATGGAGGTATCTCCATCCCTGATCTGAAACTCTACTATAGAGCAACAGTAATACTGTCTATTCCAGTATCACAACTGGAATAGAAAGAGACTAGTGGATCAATGCAAATGAATCAAAGACCCAGAAATAAACCCACACACCTATGGACACTGACAAAAAAAGAGCCAAAACCATACAATGGAAAAAAGATAGCATCTTGAACAAATAGGTCTGGTCTAACTGGATGTCTACATGTAGAAAATGCAAATAGACCCATATTTATCATCCTGTACAAAACTAAAGTGGATCAAAGATCTCCTCATAAAATTAGACAGACTAAATCTGTTAGAAGAAAAAGTGGGGAAGAACCTCAAACTCATTGGCACAGTAGACAACTTTGTGAACAGAACACCAACAGCTCAGGTTCTATGGTCAACAATCAATAAATGGGACCTCATGCGACTGAAAAGTTTCTGTAAAGCAAAGGACACTGTCAATAGGACAAAACAACAGACAGCCTAGAGATAGAAAAAGTTCTTCACCAACCCTACTTATGACAGAAGGTTAATATAAAAAAATATATGAAGAATTCAAGAAATTAAACACCAACAAAGCAAATAATCCAATTAAAAATGGTGTACAAAGCTAAACAGACAATTTTAAACATAGGAATATTGAATGGTGCAGAAACACTTAAATGCTCAATCATCTTATTCATCAGGGAAATGTAAATCAAAATGACTCTGAGATACCATCTTCCACCTGTCAAAATGACTAAGATCAAAAGCCCAAGTGACAGCACATGCTGGCAAGGATGTGGAAAAAGGAGAACCCTCCCATTGCTGGGGGAAGTGCAAACTTGTATAATCACTTTGGATATCAGTCTGTCACTTTCTCAGAAAATTGGGAATAGTGCTTCCTCAAGACCCAGTTATACTACTCCTGAGCATACACCCAAAAGATATTTGACCTTACAAGGACACTTGCTCATAGTTGCTTTATTTGTGAATGAAATTCTATGATACACTCTGAATTTTTTTTCCTCTGTAGCAATTTTTACACCCTGAAAAGCATAGATCCATGTAACTTCTCTTCACAAAACAACAGGGCATTTCAGTGTTTCAAAATACAGCATACCTCTTTCCCTGTAATACTGTATCAATATTAAGTTGCAAGTTATTCACTATTTAAAGTGTTTATTGTTATCACAATACCTTGCACTTTTTGACAATTTCCAGAACCACCAGCAAACTGAGGAAAGGACGAAAAATAACCATATGCTATCCTAATAGTCCCCAAAGAACAATATTAAATAAAATAGACTAAAATAGAATTAGGTCAACTATAAGTATCTCTAAATGAAATCAGGATTTTTGTGTTACTTTGCCTTTATTATAATAATTTTATTGTTATTATTATTGTTGTTGTTATTTTAGTAGTTTTAGGTGAAGGCTTTCTCTGTGTAACCATCATTATTCTGGAAATCACTCTGTAGATGAAGCAAGTATCAGACTCACAGAGATCTGCCTGACCCTGCCTCCTGTGTGCTGGGATTAAAGTCATATGTGACCACTGCCTAATGGCTTGTTGTTGTTTTTTTCCCTGAACAATACTATAGTTGAGAAACTCTGGTTTGATATACCTACCTCACTAGAATAGCAGGAAAATTCTCTGACTGATTTTTCCAAAGCTTATTAAAGAAAATTTCAAATCAAAACACTGATTTTCATTTTGTCTGAGAACAACTATAAATTATACCAATATATTTTATATAATAATTTTGAAAGTCTAAAAATATCTTATAATAATTCACAGATAAGGAAATATTATGGGTGACTATAAAAATCCTATTATAGTCAATGCTGTACCTTTACTTTAAATGATTTTAAGGCCTTGAGAATATACCCTGAAAGTACATAGATTAAGATCTCAAAAAGTATGAGATTAACTAGTAAAGAATGTATGATGTATCCTAGGAAAGTAAGGCATGGTTCACTTGATCAGAGCTTTCAAATTGAGAATATTTTGCAATGTCAAAAGTACTTATCTATATTTGAGAGAGGAGTATGTATTCCAACCTTTGGTATTAAAGTAAAATAATAAGATAGAGGTTTTTTTAAACCAGGAGTAATTACTTTTTATCACACATTACTATAGAATAGTACCAAAATTCTTCCATAAGAGATAAGTTCTTTGCATGTAGGTTGGAAAATGGAATCTATTTTCCTCTATATATTCCTGTCAGATGTGGAGGAATAAAGGGGTTGGGTTTAAAAGCCTTATAAAGCTGCATACATCCAAAAATATTGAATTGGTTATTTCATTGTGGTGCAGAAGATTCCATTAAGCTAACATTGATCTCAGAAGATTTTTTTTTACCCTCAACTACACCTGTGATTATGTCTGGGCTACAATGTGATGACATTTTCATACTTGTTCTGGGTCCTCCTACAATCTACTCTTTCCCCAATTTGACCTACCACTCTGTGTTGTACAGTTTAATAATCAGTGCTTTCTAGACTATTTGTGTGTTTATTGTGATTATTGTTTGGTTTGGTTTTCTCTTTTTTTTGCATATATCCAATACCTTTGAGAAATCATTTAGTCCCTCCTTGCTTCGTAAATTATTTGTACAAAGCCATCTCCATTGATAACTAAAATACTAATAAAATCATGAACCATAAGAAAAGTAATAACATTTTTAGCTGACTTTGAGTAGCTAAACAAATGTGAGAGATTTTGGAAAAGATTTGGCCTTTTCCCTCAAGTAAATTAATGGTCCTAATATCTAAATAAGTAACATATATTTTATTTTTATTTTCATTATTTATTATTAGTTACAATTTATTCACATTGTATCCCAGCTGTTGCTCCCTTCCTGATCTCCACCCAGTCCCATCCTCCCCCTCTCTCCATCTCCATGTCCCTCCGCTAGTCCAGGTCTCATCAGGACAGTCTGGATCCTCTTTCTCTGTGCCCTAGTAAGGCCACCTCACCAGGGGTAAGTGATCAAAGAGCAGGCAACCGAGTTCACGCCAGTGACTGCTTCTGCTCCCCTTACGAGGACTGCTCCATAGAGACTGAGCAGCCCATTGGGCTATATTTGAGCAGGAGGTCTAGGTCCTCTCCATGCAGCGTCCTTGGTTGATTCATCAGTCTCTGCAGGCTCTCTTGGGCCCAGAGTTTTTGGATCTGTTGGTCTCCTTGTGGAGTTCCTGTCCCCTCCATGTCTTTCTATCTCCCACTTCTTACATAAAATTCCCTGCTCTTTGCCCTAAGTTTGGCTATGAGTCTTAGCATCTGCTTCAATACCCTGCTGGGTAGTACTTCATGATATATTGAAGTAGAAAATCCACTCATCAAACTAACTGACCAATTTTTGTAATGTAAATTTCTAATAAACAACAAAGTTGGATCAGCCATAGGTTCACCATTCCCTTGGTCTCTGCTCCATCTTTATCCCTGCAAAACTTGTAAGCAGGCCAAATTTGGGGTGAAGCGTTTTTGTGGTCCAGGTGGTGTTCTTCCTCCCTCCACTGGGAGTCCAGCCTGGCTACAGGAGGTGACTACTTCAGGCTCCACATCTCCGGCTGCTAGGAGTCTCAGCTCTAGCCACTCTTACTGATTCCCAGAAGACTCCCAGGTTCCAGGTCTCCTGCTCTTCCCTTCCCAGAGATGTGCTACCGCCATTTTCAGTTCTCTCTTCCAGTCCCTTCTGCCTGTTCTCCCCACATCTGACCCCTACCCAGGCCCCCAGTTCCCTTCATCCACTTCTGATGTCTGTTTTATTTCCCCTTCTGAGTGAGATCCCAGCGTCCTCCCTTCAACCCTCTTTATTACTCAGCTTCTTTGGGTCTGTGGATTTTAGCATGGTTATCCTGTACTTTTTGGCTAATATCTATCTAAAAGTGAGTATATACTATGCAGTCTCTTTCTGGGTCTGAATTACCTCAGCCAGGTTGATGTTTTTCTAGTTCCATCTCTTTTCCTGCAAATTTCATGATGTTCTTGTTTTTAATATCTGAATAGTATTCCACTGTGTAATGCCCATAGTGAGTCTCTCCTTTTTCTAAGTAAAAGGAAGAGAGGAATGGGGGAGAGGGTAGAACGGTGGGACTTGAAGTAGAAGAGGGAGGGTTGCTGTGATCAGTATGTAAAACGAATAAGTGGGAAAAATAACACAATTTAATAATATGAAAAACAAACCCTGACAACAATAATACATGCAAGAAATGAGCATCCCAGGAGAGATTTGGTCTATAAAAGCACTTACAAGTCTGATGACCTGAGTTTGACCCCTGTTGATCATATGGCAGAAGGATAGTACCAACTTCTGCAGGTTGTCCTCTGACTCCACAAAACTCCCTACAGTTGTATCATGAAATGAGTAAACAAATCAATGTATAAAGTTAAAAAAACAACAGTAATTACTAGCCCTCCATCATCCAATTATTCACTAAAGATCAGTAATATAGCTGAGTATGGAAATAATATTGCTTCTAAACATTTGTAGTAAGTAATGAGCTATTTGGCATTGTTTTCATATGGTTCCATGATGCTACTGGTTTTAAATATATTAAATTCACAGCAGCATTCATGTGGCATAAATGAATAAAACTACTCTTTAAAGTGAAATTATATATGTATATGTATATATATGTTTGTATATATATGTTGTGTACATGTATACATATGTATATATGTATTTGTCCATAAAAACTAGCAACTATGAAATTTTTTTTCCTCTTTTCTCTTCCTTTTCAAACTTTAGTTCCCTGTAAGGAGATGATAATTAATTAGTGTCTACCACAGTAGGGAGCAGAAAGGAAACCAGTTGGCAGGTACAGGATAAGAGGAGCGTTTCTTCATTTCACAGTGGCAGGCTTTAATCTAAAAAATTAGATAAAGGAGTCAATTCCAAGGAGACACTTTGGTTCCCCACATTAGACAGAAATGTGGGCTTTTTGCATCAGTTGGTAATTAAGTAATAAGACTATGTCATACAGTTTATATTGCAGTTCAAAAAGGAAGCCTAGGTAACACTCAGGTTATTCATTGTGGCTTCTATAAGGTATAGGAGAAAAGGATCCAGGGAGGGGTGGGGAAGCCATACTACATCCCTCTAAATGGAAACAAGACCTACATCACTGTCATTTTATTGCTGCCACCTGAGAGAAGACAATTAAAGTGAATTGGGTACATTTTCCAACGCTGTAAAGTCTGACAAGACATTGGTTAAGTCATCCAAATGGAGTCTGACACTAGATCAGTAATTTCCCTGAGGAGGGGTGAGAAAAAAAAATAACCAAATGAAATGGAAAGCCTTGAACTTGGACTCTGTAAGTTATTCGGTCTCTTGGCAATGATAGGAGGTAAAATGAGACCTTAGGTTGGTACTCAACTTTACAGAAATGCTTGAAATGCTGTGCTTTCTTCTTCCAAAAACAAAACACAATGTAACTACAGCAAAGCAAGTAGGAAAATAGAAGTGTCCTGCAGTGATAAACAGGACACTGTGCTTTTGAGAACATGACACAAAACCATTAATTGATAATGATAAAGAATGAAGGGAATTTGCTAGTCATTTCCTTCATATGTAATGTATGCATAAAACTTTACATATGATCAATAAAATTTTCTACTTAATTATATGGTATATTGTTTAGGAAGAGCATGTTGTGTACAGAATTCTATTCTTGAAAATAACAAGTGTTTTTTTACAAGAAGATGTAGATAATAGAAGGCATTTATCCATTACAATGTGAAATGGATGATTAGAGAATATTAATAACAGTTGTCTTCTTTTTGTGGAAAAACAAGATTCAACAGCAGGTGTAGAAGTGCCCATCATTTACATGTGGTTTGCATTGCACTCTGCTCTGTTTAAGGGCACATGCAAGTTTATAACTTTTCAGCCCAGTGCTTTCGGACTAAGTTGTTTCCATAAAGACCAGTGTTCTTTTCCTGTGAACAGTGCTCAAACGTTGCTTATGAGTATTTGTTTCACCATAGAATGTAATATTAAAGGAATGAGAAAATAACTAAGTCTTTTTGAAAGGAGGCATAGCAATCAAAGTAATAAGAACACTGTCACCAAAAAATTGTTAAATGAGTACAGGAAGCGCAGAATACACTGTAGCCGAGCAGAACTGTATTTACATTGGCACATTGCTTGCTGTTTTGCTGACTATTTGGCTATCTTTATTTTAAGGGTGATTATATGGACTTTTTTATATCTGTTTATGTTTGTATGTGTTTGTTGTGTGTTTGCATGATGACACATACAAACATGTGTGCCAGGGAGTGCTCATAGAGGTCAAAGAGCAACTGTATAAAGTCTGTTCCCTTCTCCCATCCTGTGAGTTCCAACAAGTCATGACTTTAGTTGCAGGTGGTTTTGCCCACTGAGTCATTTCAGTTCCCTGATTAAACAGCTTTCCACTTGTCAGCTGTAAAACTGTCGCTCCTGCTTGTGTACCATCCACCTCCATTGTCACAGCCAAGATTATTCCAATCATGCAGCCTGCCGAGAGATTTAAGAATGGATAACGGTGCTTCATGTGTTAAATAAATACACAGTAGATTTTGATATCCTTACAAAAATTTATTTGTACATGAATTTTGGTAGACTAGATACGCTAGTGACAAATTGTTCAATTCACATGTGATCCCTATAAAGGAAAAACAGCTATCTAGAGTCACTATAGCCTTCCCTAATGTTCTTTAATATAGTTGTTCATCATGACATATCTCTCTGCTGCAATTTTTGATCAACTATAAGTAACTAAAGGAAAACTAAGGTGGTTTTGTGAAAAAAAAAATTGATGCGCTAACATGTCACTCATGGCATAATAACCTGAAGTGGATGACAGTTCTCACACCAGCTGCTTGACATCTGAACAGCTGCCAATGCCGTAGGAAATGTCATACCATCAGATATGGACCCTGAGTATGTGCGTAGCAAAAATGTATCTGGTAGAGGCCAGCACCCCAGGCCATGACTAACACCCCAGGCCCCATCATCCCTTAAGCCTGAAGCCTGGGTTGAGCTGTCAGCTTAATAAATGAATAGCCTCTTTATTTTGATCAGCATTGTCAAGGCTTATTTAAAAAGGGGACTCTGATTTCTCTCACAGTCTAGCCCAGCCAAAGTCAATTGGTACAATTTCAAGGTGAATTTATTCATTCTTTATAAAGTTCTGTGCACGAATGTATCAAGACAGTTGAATAAATTGAAATAAATAGAGTTGGAGTTACATATTCTCTCAGTAATTGAAATATACTAATATATTTATAGTAATATATTTATAGTATAGTATATTTATAGTAATAATTCCACCTTTATGAAACCTAGTCTAGCTACAGAAAGGAAAGCATAGAATTACCATTTTGATAACATATTTGGAAAATGCAATTGGGGCTAATATGCTGATAAGGGCACCTGAATGTTGTCCTTGCCTTTAACCATTCCATGTTAAACTTTGAGTAAAGTACAGTTTTAGTATTTGCTGAAGATGTGTGATTAGCCAGCATTGAAGTACAAATATTTACTTTGAATTTGGTCATTTCCATTTCTAAATGACCAAACACTTGCTCTTTCTGTCTGCTTTATAATACTTTTTTTATAAGTTACATATAGGACATTTAAGTAAATAAACATCATCCATGTTGATGTCCCTCAGAAAAGGAAAAATCTTGGTAATTGATGTGGAATTACTATAATGCAAATGACCTCAGATATTGTCATTACCATTTTAATAATATACAATAGTTTTAACTCACAGGGTAACTTTGTCGTGACTTCTGCTTTTCATTTTATGGGAGGGAGACTGTGGGAAAGGGTTACTGTAAGAGAAAGGCTTACCTCATGGTTGAACAAAAACAAATATCTCAATAAGATTCTCTTGCATGTGATGGAGAGAGAACTGATCTTCAACATTCATACATACAGCAAGCTGTTTTAAAAGATTTTTTTTAAAGTAACGAATATGTTATCCAGGAAAATTGGTTTTCCATAAAACCATCCAAATGCCATCAGAAATTCTTCAGTCTGAGGATTGGAGGCAAAAGAACTTCTTTGACTTGGAGGGCTAACAATGGAGGTGGAACAGTTAGAAGGCTTCTGAGAACCACTTAGCTCAGTTGTAATCTTTTGAAAATTTGATAACTATTGCTTTCCCTGACTTACAAGTAATTTCTAATAACAATCCAACTGATCCACTGAGAATGCTCTTTCCATTCTTTCTCTCTTTACACTTCATTTTTTTCAATCCATGGATGCTTAACCTCTTATTCTTCAGTGGGGATATAATCTCCAATGTGAGGCCCAAGGCAAATAAGCATTGCTTTGCCACTGATAGGAAAACAAACATATACAATAAATGTGTGTGTTACTGTCAGGATAAAGATATATATAGCTCGAATAATATACAGATTTTTTAAATATTGACCAAAAGTCTTCTTCCATAGCTTCTTCAGTAAAATCTAGATAATGAGCCTGAAACCTGAGCTCCGATTTTAGCGGATGAATAGTTACACCATCAACACATTATTCACATGGAACTTTTCTGCATAGTGGAGATCATATTAGGATCAGGTTTATGCTGAATCAAATAATGGAGAGTCTGCAGTCCTGACATGAACAGACCTTTTGCTTAACTGTTGAGACTTTCCCTATTGTTTACATTACTAGAGTGCACTATATAATCATATTTTGGTCATCAAGGGCCCATATTTGTAAATGGATATCTGGTAAGATTATATCATCTGATGATGTCATAGCCATCCTACTTGGTGTAAGTGCGCTAGAATGGTGTTTACAGAAAGACAAAATTACCTGAAAATGTGTCCCTGTCATCAATTGATGCAGGAATACTCATCGATACTGTAATTTGGAAGATACAACCTCGGAGGGAAAGAATCTATGACCTAAATGAGATCATGGATATTATAGTCACCTTCTATTTTTAGAGCTCAAATTGAATCTGAACAGAGATTGACTTCTTTAAAGATTTTAACTATTCCCCCCTAAAAAGACAGGTTTATGATTACTCATGATTCTTGCTTTAACTTGAGGAAAGTAGCTATACCTTTGTGCGCTTACTTCAGAGGTTTCTCACAGAATTATGCTAATTTTTGTCACACAAATTTTTGTCACACAATTCACTATTTTGTCATGTTGACACTGAAAGCTATGCTGATTCTCTGTAACGCTGGTGAAGGCACCTTCCGCTTATGTTGGGGTTTCAAAAAGACCCTGGGGAGTATGTGTCATTCATTTTTCATGTAAATGCAAAGATTATGAGTATAAATTTATTTGTACTCTATGTTCATATAGTATGAAACCAGTTAACATGATGTGGACATTAAGACTGTACTGAAAAGAGATTCGGGTGGACAGATGTGGATTCTGAACTATACAAAAACATAGGCAATGGGAATATGTTTTTATAATGGGGAACAACAAATTGATATAAACCATTATCATCCCTTAATATTAGGGCATTACTTTTTTTTTAAATTTAATTTTATTTTTTTGTTATCAATCACAGGTTAGGTACTTTGCATCCCAAGCGTAGCCCCCTCCCTTATTCCCTCCCACCCTCACTAACCCTCCCTCATCTCCCCACCCCCTCCAAGTCCACCAACAGGGGAGGACCTCCTCCCCTTCCATCCAACCCCAGCTCATCCTGTCTCCTCAGGGCTGGCTGCAATGTCCTCCACTGGGATCTAGCCAGTCTGTCACTCCCCGGCATGTATGGGGGAGGGTCAAAGAGTCAGCCATCAAGTTCAAGACTGAAACAGTCCCTGTTTCCCTCACTAGGGTCTTTA
>CM053757.1:28067445-28116252 GCA_028658305.1 Pachyuromys duprasi | reverse complement strand
TGGATGTGTCCTGGAACCCCTGTGCAGATGGGACCCAGGATAGCTTGGTGTAGGACTGGAGGGCCTAGTGAGGGAAGCAGGGACTGTTTCAGTCTTGAACTTGATGACTGACTCTTTGACCCTCCCCCATACAAGCCGGGGAGTGACACACTGGCTGGATCCCAGTGGAGGACATTGCAGCCAGCCCTGAGGAGACAGCATGAGCTGGGGTTAGATGGAAGGGGAGGAGGTCCTCCCCTGTTGGTGGACTTGGAGTGGGCAGGGAGGAGATGAGGGAGGGTTGGGGAGGGTGGGAGGGAGTGGGCGGGCTGCGCATGGGATGCAAAGTACCTAACCTGTGATTGATAACAAAAAATAAAAATTAAAAAAAAAAGCAGTGTCTAAATAGCAGTGAAGCAGTTGGCACCCTAGAACATCTAGTCAAAGTTTTGAAACTACATCCTTAATCAAAAAGATCTGCATTTCTTGATCATTTTAAAGAATTATTAACTTTAAACATATACATGTAACTCCCTGAATGGTAAATGTGATAACATTCAAAGGGAAACAACATTATATAAGCATTACATTTAGCAAAAGTAAATTTTCAATTTATTTCATCATGTTCTACACTACTATGCATCTCTCCCTAGAATAATTGCCAACAATACTTTTTCATTCTTTTCATTTCCTATATATATATGTATATATATATATATATATAATTAAAAGATTTATATATCCTTTAATTTATATTTGCATGTTAGGGTATGGAAATTCATTTGTACAATTATAGCTTTAAATGATGGGTAATCAGTATTTTCCATGTGCATGTGTGTTTGTTTTTCAGTGATAAAGGGAGAAAGAAAAAGAGGGAGAGAAAGGCACACAGAGGGGGAGAGTGTGTGTTTGTCAGAGATAGAGGGAAGGAGGGAGAAATAAGGGAAGACACACACACACAATGAATGTGTTAAAGAGAGAGAGTGAGGGAGAAATAGGAGAGAGACAGAGAGAGACAAAGAGGGAGAGAGAGACAGACATAGAGACGGAGTGTGTGTGTCAGAGATAGAGGGAGGAAGAGAGGGAGAGAGATATGAAGAGAGAGAAAAATGTATGCATGTATGTGTGTTACATTATGTATGCACTAACACTCACATATGTGTGGAGGCCAGAGATTGACATTGGTTAAGTTCTATCAATCTCCACTTTAGTTTTAGAGACAGGATTTCTTACTGAAACCAGAGCTCAATGTTTCTGCTAGGCGGGTAGCTAGCAAAGCCATGGAGTTCTACCTGTTTCACTTACCTAGCCAGCCCTGCGGTCTCTGATATATTCTGCCTTTATCTTGTATGTGGATGATAGGACCCAGATTCAGATTTGATGATCAGACAGTAGGTACTTTACCAGTTGAGCCGATGTCCTCAGCCCTATTTTAGTTATTTCTGATCATTTGCTTAGCTAGATTCATAAATTTCTGTTTGTTTGGTTTTTTTTTTTTTTTGAGACACTCTCATCACTTTCTCTGCAAACAGAGGCATTGGATATTATTTTATTTTGGGAAAAACTATGAGGGTTATCTGTGTGATATGTAGCCATAGATGGAGATGGTTCCTCTTTGAAGACAGAGACATATACAGAGAGAAATTTATTTACTGATCACTGGAAAAGACCCAGACTTCCTCAGTTTAAGTCTGCTCTGCTACATAGTAACAAAACTCTGTTGCTGTCCATCTATATTGCCCCTGAGTAATCTGAGGAAACAGGAAGAGTCGACTGATACACAGTAGCTCCAGTGAGATTGGTAATTTGTGAATACTACTCTACTCTAATCCAGGACTTCTAGCCAGACCATGAAATTCTGCCAGTTCATTGTTAGATCAAAAGTTTGACATGTCTGAGACCCCACATAATTCAAGTCAGATAGATTTCAAAAATTGGTAAATCAGATGTTTAATTTATAAAGTTTTTTTATTTTTAAATATATTTAAGTAATTATATTAATAATACATATAATCGAGTATTTTCTTTTGCCAATATCATTAGCAATTTTGCTTTCAAATATTGTCATTTGCCAGCTTGATAAGAGCAAAGGTGATTGATTATATTTTGAATTTGCTTTTACAATGAATGAGTTTAAGTATTAACACAAGTACTTTGTGGCTAGTTTTACATAGTTGCCTTCGCCATTATCTTTCAATTCTTTACTGATTATTCCTTTGGTTTTATTTTTTTCCCCTAGCCCAACATTCAGGGATATTTTCAATTAAGGAGTAGGTTTTATGTATGCTACACATTACAGTTTATAATTCCAAATGCTTTTTAAATTTTTGATATAGTTTTATTTTTATTTTATTTTTATTAATTACAGTTTGTATACCAGCTGTAGCCCCCTTCCCCCACCCCACCCTCCCTCTTCTTCTCCTATGCCCCTCCCCCAGTCCAATTATAGGGGATGTCCTCCTCCCCTTTCATCTGACCCTAGTCTATCAGGTCTCATCAAGACTGGCTTCTTTGTCTTCCTCTGTGGACAGGTAAGGCTGCTCCCCCCTCAGGTAGAGCTGATCAAAGAGGCAGCCCATGAGTTCATGTCAGAGATGGTCCCTGTTCCTAATATTGAGGAACCCCCTTGGACCTGAGCTGCTATGGGCTACTTCTGTGCAGGGGAGGGGTTCTAAGTTATCTCCATGCATGGTCCTTGGTTGGAGTATCAGTCTCACCAAAGATCCCTCTGCCCCGATTCTTTGGTTCTGTTGCTCTCCTTGTGGAGCTCCTGTTACCCTGGAGTAATTTTTTTTTTTTAATGAGAGAAAATTTAAAAAGTAAAATTAAAGAAGTTAACTTGCCAGTGTTGTTTTTATGGCTTTTGGATTACTTTCTCAATTATGATGTTGGAGAATAAGTTTTTGCTTCTTTTTACACTGTTAGAATTTTATTTCATGTATTTAAATCTTTGATACATCTAAAGTTTTTCATTTTTTTAGGTGAAATGGAGATTACATCTATCTTATTTCTTTTTCTGGACTTAGGGTATTTTTGAAATAACCCATGTCAGAAATCTTAATTGAGATTTGGAACAAAAAAGTGTTTCCTGAAGAATAACTTAATCACACACTTGAGATAAACTATTAGCTGAATTTACTAAACCGTTAAATTAAACATTTCAACTAATTACCAGAATTGTATTGAATGGTGTGATTTGCTTTGGCCACCAGGCCTTATTCACACAGGGAGGAAATGGGACTGATTATTCTGTGAGGTCATTTTCAGGACTCATGTTTTGTATCTCTCTCTTATTTTTCTTTATCTGCCTTTCATTCTCTCTTTCCTTTCTTCCTACTTTCTTCTATTTTCCCTCCTTTTCTTCTTTTATTCCCTTCTTCTATTTTGTGAATATAACAATTTTCTTCCAGATACTAATGTTTTTATTGTTTATTATGGCATTAGTAATTTCTGTGAATGATTTTATAAGCTTTCCTGTTTTAATATTTGGATTCTTCCTTTGCTCTCTGTCATCATTATTTCCTCTATATTCTTGTTATCTTTTCTTTTTCTTTTCTGAGTTGGATAGGCATTCATACTACTTAGGCCTTGGTGATTGTTGGTTTTTAAAAATCTGCCTCTTATTCAGCTTCCTGATAACTCCTCACTCTCTTGGCTCATTCTGTGAGTAAAAAAAAAAAAAATATTTTACTCAAACTTTCTGGGTAATTCATCAGTTAATTTTTTGTTATTTTTATTGGTTGTTGTGTCCTTTATTTCTCTGTTATATTTGAATATTTATAACTTAACTTATTTTCATGGGCATATTTGCATTCATCACAAAATCATGTGAGAGTATTTATAATTTTAAAGATTGATTTAGTTATGTCTTTGTGTCTGTGCCATACCTGTGAAGGTCTCTGTGGAATCCAGAAGAGAAAATCAATCTGCTGTAGTAACTGGCTTTATAGGCAGTTCTAAGATGAGCAATCTTGGTGCTGCGAACCAAATTTGTGTCTTTTTGCTGAAAGGAAACTGGTGACATATCTTTCATAAAATATTTTTATTCATCTTTACATGAAATCATGAAACTAAGTAATTTACATTTGATTACACAAATTATAGTTAATTATTTTTCAGTAAAGCTTCAGTGTTCTGCTTCTAGGCATTGGCACCCATGAATATTTTTTTCTTATTATAACTCTTTGGCTTCTACTATTCAAGGTGACAGTCAGCCACCATAGAAAGACAGAAGTCCACTCTCTCATTCAATCTCCTCACTCTTCATCTCAGGACCAAGCAAGTCCAGGATACTCATCATCAGCAGAAATTCTCATGACAGTTCACCAAACTATGGAACTCAGTCTTGCTAAAGACCATTTATATGGTTCCTTTCAGTTGTTTCATTCAATGTAAATCTCCAGGGATTCCATTTAAAGCAAATCAGGGGTGAGAATGAGTTTTCCAAGATAATGTCTATTCGAAAAATGAAAATGCCTCTTAGAAATAAGGAAGTTTGGCCAGATCTGTTCTCTGTTACCTTACCAAAAACTCCATGATAAGTGTTACCAGCTATGTGGCAAACTGTAGCCCCTATACATCAGTGATTTTTTTCAATTTTTTTAGAGATTAGAAATCCTTGGAAAAATGGCATTAACTGATGTTTGTAACAAAGCGAGAATACTTCGCCATTTTCCAGCAGAAATGAACAGTTGTTTGAAGGAAAGGCATTGATTTCAAGTCTTTACAAAGTTCTACATAGACCAAGAAATCCTGTTCAATCTATGAAACGCATATGACTTTCCAGTATGCTCTTCTTCATATATGTCTGCCGGGATTTTTCAGCTATTACTTTTTTTATAGAAGACTTTCTTGTAAAACTAAATTTGAGTAACTTGTTTCTGACAAGAGAAAACCATTTTGAAATTATAAACTATATAATGCCATTTCTAGTTATACAGGTATTTGATTTCATGGAACAGTGATATTAAACCTATCACACTGTATTAGTTAATCAATAGAAAAGTCAATATCTTAAGTTAGCAACTATGGAGAACTGTCTGAGATAATTTTTCTCTCAGGAACAAGTCATGGGATTAGAGAAAAGTAAAATTCAGTTTTCTCTAAATGAGAATGAATCCATATTTGGTTCAGAGGTTCTGGCTCTAAATGTTGGTGTGACGCATGTTCTGTATTAATCCAGACTTTGACTTAGCCAATCACATTCTAAATTATTTCTATGATGTCTGTACCTTACTTTTCACCTTGTATTCTCTCCCAAGTGGCTTTTCTTTATAGCTTTTACTACAAGTTGATTTATTTCCTGATTTCTCTCTATATTCTTCCTTCCCCTGCACACCAGAAGTTAAGAACCATGGGGCTTACAGACCTCTTTTTTCAAAAGTAGATTACCAGGAGTATTTTTATTAAAAAAAATAGTCATTCACAAAAGCAAACCAAGGCTCACTATTCTTGAAAACATTGTTATTCATCCTATATAATTATTTGGAATTAAAGGGGGGAACTTATCTCATGTAAACAGAAATATCTCTTGACATTAATGACTATCTAGTAGTGAGTAAAACTGCTCTACAAAATAAGAGAATCTCTTCAAGTAGAAGAAAATGTTGGCTATCAGGTACTTACCCTAATGCTGCTATTGTTGTTCCTTGGATGAAATCATGTTCCTGCTGTCTTTTTTTTAATCAATACTCTACAACCACAGTATCACAGTGAAGACTTTCATACCTAAACAAAACTATTGATTTACCATTTTATGAGAGAAGTCAATAAAAGAAAAGACTATCAGTATCTTGCCTCAATTACTTAAAAAAAACAGAGGGGGTTTCACTTTCTCCTATTTTCTTGAGCTATTAGATCTATTTCTATCATTCTTGGGCTTTGTGATGTCAGAACTTGGCATAAATATCTACTGTCTTACATGGCTTAATTTAACTAAAACAGACCATTGTTTGATATGTATCCCTTTTCTTTTTTATTTTCTGTGGAAGTGTGCAGTATCTCCTGCATAGCTAACTTGCTTTTGGTTAATGCCTCCATCTTTTCCAGGACCCTCAATATTTTGCCAAAGTGACAGGAGTAGTTTATTTCTAGAATGAGCTTGTTATTTAACACGGTGTATTTTTTTTTAAATTTAGTTTCTTGCACAGCCTAGCTATAAAATCAACAGCTATATTGAACAGAGTTTGCATATATTTTTCTACCAATATATGTCATTCTTTTTGTTTACTGACAAGTTTGCATTTTCCTTCTTAAGCAGATAACTGTAATTTTTGTTAAGGTCAAATTATTTCTGTTTCCTTTTATTGTGGATATTTTGTGTCATATTGCAGAAATACTTATTTCAGTAACAAATACTTTCATTAGGTTTGGACTATCATCTTTATATCAGTTAAATTTTTTGAATGCTAAAACCTGTAAATTCAAAGGTTGTGTTTATGTGTTACTATTTGCTTTGAAAAAATTTTTACCTGGCCCCCAAAGAGTTCTAGGCTTTCGTTTTGGTTTATTATGGGTCATCTGAGATTAACCTTGTCCAGTGTTTGCCCATTAAGTTTTACTATGCTGTATGTCAGGTAAAGTCAGTTTAAAGGTAGGATTGCTATGCCAACATGATCGACCAATATGATTTTAAATCAAAGACTTCAGACCATTTGGTGTCAGTTGACCTAAGAAGATGGAATTCAACAAAAATAAAACCAAACAACCAATTTAATATACACTGAGTAATGGCAGAATAATGTGCCCTGATTCCACAGACAACAAAAATGAATAATAAAGACTGCAATTGATTATTCTAAAAACAGAAATACTGGGTGAAATATTTCCACAGCATGAACATTAGAAGAATTGTTTGAAAGAATTTAACCACTTTTTTTTTTAACAAATGCTCACGGTGGGACACTTAAAATTGTGGTATAAGTAAATTGACATGCCATCATTTTGCTCCAAACTAACTAATGGTATACCCACAGACAAAAACTACTCCTAGTCTACATCAGTAAAGGTTCTCCTTACAGTGAATGACAGTGAGTGCTGAGCTGAATCATGGATGTTCAGGGTCCTGAGAATAAATGACAACTGAAGACCAAAACACAAACAGGAGATTTGAAATAACAGATCCATTACTCAGTTGGCATTGCACACAAGGGGGCAAAGAGAATAGAGGGCCAGAAGACTAGGAAAATGGTTGCAAAATGTGGTCCTCTAGATGCAACATAACCATTACAGTCATATATTAACAGCAGCTGTTGTCACCTGCTTTCAACCTCTTCAACTGCCTCTGTCAACAATCACTCATAAATGGGCTAAGTGCTCATGGGGCATTTCATTTACTGCGAATCGGTTAGGTATTAATGGGTTCTGTGAAAGTATCACGAATTGTCTTCTGTTGTGCATCCTCTGCATAGCCCACCAGTTGCTGATAAATCGTTCCAAATTCACAAACATACTGATAGATATTCCTGGTAGACAAATCCAGTAAGGAAGCAATATTGATGAAAGATGTCAGAAGGTAGGTGACAGGTGGAAGTGATTCACTGACATTCATATCTATCAGTAAAAATATTTTAGACTCGGAACAAAACATATTTTATCTTTGAGGTAGGGGGCAAACAAAGGAAGGAAGGGAGGGAAGAGAGGAATGGTCAGTGAGAGAAATGAAATAAAACATAACAAAAGGCATGTCTGGCATCAATGGCAGAGTTGAATTCAGACCGTGTCAGTAACAGCTTTGGTAACTAAGATGGTTTGTATTAAAATGAGCTAACTCACCAATCCCACAATGTTGTAACTTGAAAGCTTCAGATTTCCCTCCAGGGCAGAATGGTACCTGTAGGTGCTATGAGATTTGCATCTAGAAAGTATTAGCACCCTCCTCCCAGGGAGGAGCAGCATAACTGGATCCCAGAAGAGGACATTGCAGCCAGCCCTGAAGAGACATGATAAGCTAGGGTCAGATGGAGGGGGCGGGGGGTCCTCCCCTATCATTGGACTTGGAGCGGGGCAGGGAGGGATGGGGAGAGTGGGAGGGAATGAGGGAGGGAGCTACAGCTGGGATACAAAGTGATTAATATGAAAATAAATAAATTACTTATATACAATAAGAAAGTATTAGCTGCTGGTGTCGATTATTTCCACTGTCCTCTGCCTCTGTTCTGACTGTCCCATGAAGATCACAGACACATGCTTGAGTGAGCACATGCCCGATTGAACCCTCTCTGACCACAATGAGCTTATGTGACTGGGCAGTTTGTATTTTCCCACTGACACAGAAAGAAAAGAAGCTTCATTTTAAATTTCTTGTTAATTTGTTAGACTGAGTTCATTCAACCTACTTTTTATACGCTTTTATCAAAATTTTGTTATGAGAAAAGCAAATCCGTTCATAATATGGAAATACAAATTTACAGAATTTTCAGCCACAATAGCATATCGAGAAGTTGCAACTTTGGGTTTAAGACTTTTATTACACTGTGGATGTATTAAGCATTCCAGAACAGACTGTATATGATACATTTCCTTTCACTGTGCCTTCATAACGTGCACAAACCCTTGAAATCAGGAGTTTCTAATGGAAACCCTGATTCTTCCTTACTCTGCTAAACCGAACGGTGCTGTGCTGATAAGAGGGAAATGTGTCTTTGCCTTTGGAAGCCTCATCATCTCTCTAAATCATGATTAGTGGGTGGCGGGACAATATAACACCATAACACTGAGTTGTATGCAAAGAAGCTCGGGTTTTGAAATATGAATCATTTGCCAGTGCAAGAGATAAAGATGGCAGTTGTAATCTCTTCAGATTCATAATTTACCAAGTGGTAGGCAGGTTAGCAGTGATTGATCATCCCTAGGTATGGTTTTAGTAATGTAAAAATCATTTTGTAATACAACACAAGTGTGAGGCTGAAAAGTTTCTGGCTGTCCTTAGCTCTCCTCTAAGTAAGTATTAGGGAAAGGATGAAAATGGATGCACACATGTCCAGGCTTACTGCTATATAGCCTACTCTTGGAGCTTATCATTGTGTCTATTAGGCTTTATCCAGTGGATTGTTCACAGTATGAAAACGTTTTTATAGTGTGAGGACAAGCATTCTCTACAGAATGAAGTTTCACAAAGAACTATGGGTTTAGCTACCAAATAGGAGAAGGACATTTGTCACTGCCTCTCTAGTCAACAAAAAGCACTTTGAGATGGAATTATTCAAAGAACACAGGGTCAGAAAGACTGAACTCACTCCCAACAATAAAACTAATACTCTATTGTGTCCTACTATAGCAAACAGTATTTTTCCATTCAAACACATCTGGAAAAGGCACATGAAGAGCCAAACAAAGAAGATGGAGAGGTCCTCACCACAGACTTGTGTTGGGTTTTGCTCTATTGTCACCCAGAGAAGGCTTGCAAAATTGTGAAGCTTGGGACACAGCACAGATAGAGTTCCTCAGAATATGAAAAAAGTCTTTTGACTCCACTTTACTTCTTGTAATATTCTCTCTCATTCTCCTTCAAAGAAAATTTCTGTGTGTTATTTTGTGGTGGGTGAGAGCTGAGCCATCACTCACTGGGGATTTCTTTTTCCAAAATTCCTCCCTTCTACAGCCATGGTCTCCAGGGTTCTGTCTGAATATGAAGTTAAAGCGGAGGTAAAGACGAATTTGGTATAGAAATTTGCAGAATGTGATTATTCTCATCCCATGGGAGCCACGCTACCACTCAGGGCCATGCCTGACTCTGCAAAATGGAAATTTTTATGCAGAGTTGTAGTACTAAAATCACAATTTTAATTCTAGGATCATTTTTTTTCTCTGCATGCGTTGGGACAGAAATTAGAAGTTTATATAGAAGGAGTCCCATGGGAATATTTGTCAAAACAGGAATCTCCTTAAATATCCTGCATTGCCTGCTGCCTTTCATAAGCTGAGGAGTGGAATGCCTCATGATAGAAACCTTGTGCTCTACAGAGGAAGTGTCAACACCCATGTGTGTACACTACAGCAAATGCAACAAAGGCTTGCTTAGTTGGAAACTGAATAATTAATTAGGATGCTGATCTAGATAATGACTATGTGAAATTGTTGGGGAGCTTTTCAATTTTTCCTCTTAGAAATTTAGTCTTGCAGAAGTAATTTTCCATATAATCCAGACAAGGCATTCAAGTTTATTTGTTATGGATTTCATTTCAAATATCCCTACAAAGGCCTGTCAGCTGATGTCTTGTTGGCTAGTTTGGGCAGTGTTGAAAGGACGTAGTGCATCTTTAAAGCATGTGATCTAGTGAGCTGTTTGGAGAAGACCATTGGGATTTATACTGCATCTTCTCTCCTCTCCCTCTTTCTTGCTTTGTGGCTGCCCTGAAGTAAGCTGTACCTTAGTCATAAGCTTCCATTACAGACACAATTCAACAGGACCAAAGAACATGGACAGATATTTTTGAAACCATGAGTAACAATAAAAACATTACACTTTAGATGTTTTGTCCCTGTAACAAGAGGCTTACAAAGCATTTCTGAAACAGTCCGAGCCATATCTCAGCAATAAGTTAATACTTGCTTCATGTTTTCATCATTCTAATACAAGTTGTCTAGTATATTTTTTTAACACTAGTGAATGACTAAAAGCAGAAAGACATCTAATTGGGATTCTCTAGAGGTAAGGAAAGAATAGAAGTCTAGATTGTGCAAAGGTATTTAGTAAGCTGCTTATGTCATATGGGCTGTGTAGTTCAACAATGGCTATCTGAACACTGAAGAGGCTGAGACTCTTCTGACACCCAATCCACAAGCCTGCATGCTTAACAGTCTCTATCTGGTACTACAGACCTGGAAAACTGATGAAAAGTTACCTGTTTTGGGGACACATTTGAAACCTAAAAAGTGGGTTCTGATTTCAGAGTTTGGGAGCAATAGGGAAGATGCATCCACAAGCAAGAAATGAAGGGCAGTAGGTACAGCAAATAAAGGACAGCTCTTTCTCCCCCATCATTCTTATAGTGGGTTAGTGCCAGAAGGTGCAGCTTATTCTGAAGGAGGGTTTTCCCCCATCAATTATTCTGTCTAAAACATCACCACAGCTCTTCCCATGGGTATCTTTCACTTCCTTCCAGATCCAACCAAGTTGACAACCAAGATTAACCATCATAATTTCTAACATCTACTATTAAAATTCGATGCTTTGGTACCACCACAATTAATCTCATAATTCCCAAATTCCACAGTTCCTTTGGCATTGAGACCGGAGAGTAAATCACCCTCAATTTTCCAAACACAGAGCTATTTGCAAGGATGCACTCATTAATATGTCTCATAGAAGATTGTTTAATTGTGTTTGTTTTGCTTTATACACACACACACACACACACACACATATATATATATATATATATATATATATATATATATAATATTAATTACAGGTTATCCCAGCTGTATTCCCCTCCTTCATTCCCTCTCAATCCCACCCTCCTTCCCCCATCTCCTCCCTGCCCCTCTGTAAGTCCACTGATAGGGGAGGTCCTCCTCCCCTTCCATCTGACCCTAGTTTATCAGGTCTCATCAGGACTGGCTACAGTGTCCTCCTCTGTGGTCTAGGAGAGCTGTTTCTCCCTCAGGTGGGGGGTGAGGTCAAAGAGCCTGCCACTGACTTCATGTCAGATATAGTCCCTGTTCCCCTTACTAGGGTACTCACTTGGATGCTGAGCTGCCATGGACTACATCTGAGCAGGGGTCCTAGCTTATATCCATGCATGGTCCTCATTTGGAGAATCAGTCTCAGAAAAATCCCCTGTGTCCTTGTGGCACTCCCATCCTCTCCTGGTCTTACTAACTCCCCCTTCTTTCATGAGATTCCCTGCACTCTGCCCAAGGTTTGCTTTTTTAAAAAAGGTACCTAATCCTTCTTGAAAGAAAGAAATAAAAGGACAGTGATTATTCAAATAGAAGTTCCTTTCAGCCATCCAGCCTGAATTCATTTCGGAGATCAAAGAAGGAACAGAAAATACAAACAATTTGAGCTGGACTCCATTCCAAATGCCTATGGACTTTTTCCTTTTGCATGATGAATTCCCTCACTCTTTCTGCTTTGGTCATACTGAACTTCACATTCCCTAAACACTACAAGCACACTAACAATTCATATTCTTGTTCTTGATTCCTTTATTCTCCACCTAAATCCAAGATTTCTTTAATGCAGGCATCAGCTTTGCTAATATTCTTGATCACTTCTAACGGTAAGAGTGTACAGAAGAGTTGGAGATGTGAACAGCATAGACATCAGTATTTGAAGGTGCAACCAAAGTGGAAACAATAAAGGATTAGTGAAGGGACAGTAAAGATATGTGAAAATATTTAAGGAAAAACACTCAGGAATTTTAAGCAAAATACAGTATAGAGTCAGTCTCACAAACAATGTAATAAACATAAGTGGCAAAAAAAATCAAAGATAGAAAGTATAGATTAACAATTTTCCCTAAAATAATACAGTGAAGAAATTCTGTGAACCAAAGATAAACGTTTAAGAAGAATAAACATGTAATATGTGTAACTGTAAAGAATTTAAAAAAAAATAGGGAGTTACACAAGCAGAGAGAGAGTGTGTGTGTTTTGGGATACTGGGGATAAAATTAAAGGGAACAAGTTCAGAAGAAGTGGAGGGAAATATTAAGAAGAAAGTGACAACACTGTTAAATAAGGACTAAAAATAGGTCCTTTCAACTTTGTAAATCCCCGAGGGACAGCAAGTAGAATAAAAAGTAGTAGATGAAGTCTGAGTGGAAGCAAGGTGAGATGAACGAAGTTGAAAGCATCACTTTGCCTGAATAGTCATTGTTAGAGCCAGACTGTATATAGTACTGGGTGACATTAATGGAGACCAGAATACACAGACACAAAATAAACTTTTCTATTACAATAATCAAATGCAAATAAAGGTGATTTTGTTTATAACAATGAACACCAATCAAAATCTGGAAGGACACACAGGCCACAGTAAGGCTGATTTAAAAGGACATGCTTATTTTTCCATGAAAAAATATTTTAAATGTTTTCTTTTGCCCTCAGGTTTTTAATTAAATTTCAAGACAGAGGACCAGCTTATACAAATAATGTGTACTCAACTGATAATATTAAGTTCGGTGGCAGATATGTATATTTACTCTTTAGTATATAATATGAGTGATATCCAACGTTATAATTTGACTGACATTCCATTATAACAAGCATGACTGTATAGCTGATTTCTCTCTCCTGTGTTTTCTATAGTCTCATAGCAATTAGAGTGCTTGGCTATATCTCTAGCCTACATGTGAATAATATTATGTAGTAAATGAAAAATAAACTCACTTTCATAGTATCCAATCTTTTATTATAATTGATGAGTATTAATAACAATTATCCTATATACAATCTATAAACTAATAATTTTAAATAAGTTATTTGCATCAATTTAAATACTGAAAAGTTTTTTCTCCTTCTCAATTTTAGAAATAAACAAACAGAGACATAAAGAGATTAAGTGACTGTTTTAAAGTCAATCAACTAACAGGATGATATGGCATACACAACAGAAAAAAATGCTTGCACACATAAATGGGTTATGAATATGTTTAATTTTGTGTGAATCTCATTATTAAACTCTGTAAATTGTTGAACAAATTTTGCGTATTTTAAATTTATCTCATTTTCTAGTGTTTTCACAAATAAGCTTGCACTGAAATCGCATCTCTTGACTTTAATGATTAGTTATATATTCCTCTCAATCAATAATCAACAACCATTATATAATAATATTCAGCATTTCTTCCTTTTGTTTACAACAGCACCCTCATTAAACTCCCAGCATCATATAATAATTTCTGAATGTTATATAATAAGACCAAGATGGCATATTTTAAGGTTTTCAAAATTTTTTACAAAATCATTATAATGGCCTATGATCGATATGTTCATATCTGTTTGCCTTTATATGCATACATGAATGTGTGTGTGTGCGTGTATGCATGTGTGTGTGTGTTTTAAGGGGAGAGAATGTCATCAGATATGATCCTCAATTGATTTCCACCTGATTTTTTTTTGAAACAGGTTTTTTTCATAGGCCTGGAGTTCACTGGTGTAGACAAGTTGTCCAATGAGCTCCAGGAATCTGTCTCCACCTTCCAGTGCTGGGATTTCAGTTATATCCCAAAATATAATGCTTTAGGCTATATTTGGTGACTTGTCATAGTTAAGATGGAACTCCTAGGTTCTTACATCCTCTGTCTCTAATTAATAACTTCTCTATATTAAACTAAGATATTCACTTGACAGAAAAGGCAATAGTTGATCTTAGGAAACTGTGTGTAGTTAATCCTTTGGTGTATTCCCAGCCTTGTTAGCATGTGCTGTGATTCCCTTGCTTTAGGCTCAAGAAAAACTTAAATCAGGTCTTGTTCTTGTTCACAGACTTTCTTGTTCAAATTAGTCCTGGTTTCTGGCTTGTTCTCATTCAGCTACTTTCCCTGAAATTCTGATTAATCATCTTGAAAAGAAGCTTCTTTCTTCATTTTAGTAAGTCCCAGGAAGAACTCAACTATTTTCTTGTTTTCGCTTTAACCATTTTCTTGCTTGGTGGCAAGAAAACTGATAAAGAAAGATGGCTCCACAACACTACTGTCCTTTAGGTCCTGTCCTTAGTTGATTTCATGTCCTTGTATATGGTGAGCTGAGATATATGTCCAGTGGTAGGACTCATATATGAGGATAATGCTGTGTCCAGCAACACGCTGAGAACAATCTAGAGCCCTTTGGTACTTTTTGGGAGCTACCCACCTCTTCTGACCTCCAGGACTTTTGGGGCATCATATCTCACTTCAGTTCCAAAATATAAGCTTCTTATAGTGTGATTTTCATTTAAATCACAGATGAGATCATCCAGAGAAACAGATTCTGGAGTATATATTTTCTGGTGAAAGCAAGTCAATAAAAGAAGAGCCATATACACTTAGAACAAGCAGAGAATACTAGAATGAAGTCAAAAGACACATTAAAAAAAAAAACCTGATAATCAACACTCTGCAGGCAATTGCAAAACCATCTACAAGAGTAAAATAAGCCAGATGGACTATATTATGTAGAATTCTTTATGTTTATGGGAAGTGACTTCTCCCTGAAACTTTATTCTTCTGGAAATAGGGTGGTACATATGAATTAAATGCAGGAAAGCTTGTGTAGTACTTGTGAATTAGGTCCTTAAATCATTGTATTACTATTAAATTATATCACCTGGGAGCATGTATTTTTCAGAGATTTTTAAAATTTACCATAGTAGAATAAAATCATATCATTTTCACCTTTTCTTTCTTCCCTCCAATCTTCTCTAATAACCCTTGTTGTTATCTTTTAAATTCATGGCCTCTTTTTTCAATGCTTGTTGATATATATATTACTTATTTAAATGTCTATATTACATATATACAGTATATGTAATATATTATGTATTAATAACATAATAAATATTATTAACATAATATACATACACAATATATTAACGGTATAATACATATATTATATATTATTATTATGTTACTAATACACTAAAATATATATTAGATTAAATATACATAGTGGAATATATATATATATATACATTCCTAAATAAAACCTGTTCAGTCTGTACAATCTTATTTATGTATACATACATACATAATATAGTAATGGTATAATACATATGTATGTATTAATGTGTTGCTAATACATTAGAATATATATTAGATTAAATATACATAGTGGAATATATATATATATATTCCTAAATAAAACCTGCTCAGTCTGTACAATCTTATTTATGTATACAGTTTTAGACCTGACCATTTGCTATTGGATAAACAATTGATGTGCCTTCCTGGGAAAGACCTTTTCTCTCATTCTAGGCATTTCTTAGTTGCCTATAGATTTTGCAAGTGATTAAGTCCTAATAGGAGTTCCCCTGTCTACTTTGGCATGTCTATTGTTGTCCTTGTTCCGTTCACGTGAGGTTTTTTGTGGGTGTAGCTTCTGGCATTTCTAGAAAACACAGTCTCACAGCAAACTCCCTGACTGGCTCATTCAATCTTTCCATTCTCCTGTATTGAAATGTTTCCTGAGTGTTAGGTACATGAATTGTTTTGTAAATAAAGCCACTGGCACTGGGCCCTATAGCTCTGTTTTGTTCTGTTGTAATTGTGTGTAATGGTCTCCATCTACTGAATGTATTCAAAGTGTGTCTAAACAATTTTATTTTAACTTAAATATATTTATTATTATTATTTACTAATTACAGTTTATTCATTTTGTATCCCAACTTTATTTTGTAGTTATGTTGGCTTCTGCATTTCAAACTTTTCCTCTCTGATCATGCTCTGATTTTGCTGACTTTGAAATCTCTGATGAGGCTGGTTTCAGGGTCTTCGAGCTAAGCCACATAAGTTTTATAAGAGGCCTTATCAGCTGGCATGTAAGAAATGTTTAGTAAATATTTTATTAATGAAGCATTAATTGATAGGATCAGTGCACTTTAAATTTCTAACTCTTCATTCATATGTATATATACATTTGTTTATATAACACATAATTTTTAATTAAATATTTATTAATTCTAAAGGGCTTTTCTATGACCTGACTAGTTACCCAATAATTGAGTCAAAGAACTATCTGTTTATTTAAACAGCTTTAGCACAGTAACTCAGCAGGCATGATTTAAAACAATTTTCTAAGCTAATCTGGCTACTCCCCAGCTCCAGTCCCCAAGTTATTTGCCTATATGGATCTTGTCTGGGGTGGATTTGCTCGATCAGACTATGTCCTCTCTCTTCCTCTCCATCTTCTTCCTTCTCTTTCTCTAGCTTCTTCTCTCTCGTGGTCCCTCGGACACCTCAACCCTGGGAACTGAAGCTTTTATGCCCAGTTACTGGCTGTCCAACTTTTTTATTAGCCAATAAGAGATAATTGGGGAACAAAATTTACACAACATTATCTGGTGTACATGAGAATGTACTAATCAGGACTTTAACCAGATCCCTGAAGGCAGAATTTAGCATTTGAATACACAGCAACACACCAACCCCCAACACGTAATTCTATAATGGGTAATTGAGGATACTTGTTAAGTCTGAAGGTTCCAAACACAGATAAGATAAAAGAAAGAACATAGTTTTCTCTGTTCAATTCCATTAATCACAACTCACTTAGTGTTCTCGTGTTGTTCTGAAATGGAACTCAGGTCCTTGAGTATCCTAGATACTGAACTACTCTATCTTTATTCCAATTCTGTTAACACTGACTCTAATATGGTTAATTTTTACTTAACCTTTGCATATTACATCTTATGTAACTCTCTTTTTCTTGGACGGAATAGAAATTGCTTCAAATTATAAGGGAATA
Organism: Pachyuromys duprasi; assembly: GCA_028658305.1. Taxonomy (NCBI): domain Eukaryota; kingdom Metazoa; phylum Chordata; class Mammalia; order Rodentia; family Muridae; genus Pachyuromys; species Pachyuromys duprasi. Next base: position 28,098,882 of record CM053757.1, on the reverse strand, counting down.
GGAACAAAGATATTTAAATACTAAATTAAGTAAATATTTAAGAATAATTCTATTTGAAGCTTTTAGAAAAGAAATTAAATTCAGAAAATTTATTAAAACTGGCTGAGTTTTTAATAAAATGTTTAATTTAAATTAATTGAGCTATAGGTATTATCCACTTTGACCAATGGAATATTTGATTGGGTGTTTTCTAGATGTAAGTGTGATTCTAGAACTCACAGATCGTAATCATTTCAGTTTGATAAGGAGGAAAATAAAATGCTGTTTTTCAATTAAACAGGAGATGTTTTCATATCATCAGGTAAATAATGTCCACAAACTCCTGAAAACTCAGATCAAAGGGGGTCTTTAATAAACAATAAACACAGAAACAGTCTCAACAGCTCAATGCTGCATCTATTGTAGTCAAAAAGGCTTCAGAGGTTACAAAGGAAATTCTAGGATGGAGATTTCAATCATTTCAGTCAAAAGCTAGAGAAATCACATCAATTACAAAATTTAAAACTATTCAAGTAAAAACAATTAAATAGATGGGTTCAGTAAAGCCTGACAATTAAATTTTCTGTGTCCATAAGGGTGCAAGGCATAGCGGATTATGATAAAGATCAGATTTCAAGTCATAAAAATTTCCATTTTGAAAATGAGAAAAATAACTTACATTATATAATTGCCTGTTCCACTTTTTGGCCTCCTGCCTTCTTCCTGCCATGCTCTAGTAAACTGTATTTTAGAAAAGGGCACAGTATTATAACATTTCAGAATGTAACAAGATTACATATTTGTAGAATGTTAACCATGGCATACTTTTCAACCACTGCCCATGATGAGTGACATTCATCTTTGAAATGTTTTGTGTGATTTTTTCCTTATTAGTAAAATTGAAAACTAACAAACTGTTTTTGTTTGTGATATAACCAAATGTATATATATTTCACACTTGGTTATAACTTTATGAGTTCAGTTTTGGAACCAGAATATAATGAAAATGTATTTATTGCCTGGTGTTTTGAAAACTTTGTATAACATTTTAGAAAAATAATCTTAGATTAATAAATATTAATTTATAAAAATAAGTACAGTATATAAAACTGTAAACAGACCAGGTCATGACAATGATTGCAAGCAGAATGAATTTTACAAAATTTCCTGGGATTTAACCATATTACATGAAAAAGTAAATATGTTGGTAGTTCTTCTTTAATGTTCGTATGTTTTTATTTGTGTTTTTATTTATTTATTTTTTACCGGTAACAGCACTGTGTGTAAAGAAATATCACTTAACTTTTAAATTTTTTTTTTGTTTTGAAAAATAACCAATTGATTATCTTTGATAACCTTTATAATTTTATTCAAAAATTATTCACTTTTAAGACTGAAAATGATAAACAATTGCTATCCTTTCATCACAACTTCACCCAAATTATAGCAATATTTATAGACTAATTTTACCATGCATTAAAGAACATTATCCTAAGTAAATAATAATTTCTATCTAAAATGAAATATTGTAATTTGAATGAGTAACCTTTAGTGCTATTGGATATTCTCTTTTCTTAACTTGTGTGTTCTTGATATCCTTGATGAACTGTCTTATATATTTTACAATTTATATCAATACAAATAAAAAAGAAGTAATTGAAAATTACCTCCAAAAAAAAAGAAAGAAAGAAATGTTATGCATCAACCAAAGGCCTATTGTGTAGTTAGAAAAAAACAGATACTTAGTTCAGTTATCAAATATTTTAATTAATTAATTGTAGTCAGAATATTCTGTATGTATTATAAAATATGCTAGAAAACCTGTGAAAATACAACTTATCTACCTGTCTATGTACCTGCTCATCTTTCCAGATATTCAAGAAATGTCTTAGCTCTTTTACTTACTAAAAATATCTATTTTATAGCCTATTAGGTTTCCTACCATATTTTCAGAGCACTTTCATCCCATTTTCCTTTGACAAAACAATCCATCAAGCACTATTACTGCAAAATTGTTGTATCATTTTGAAAGATATCAGATTTTGACATGGCTGACTTGTAGAATATTTGAATAGTACTACAGAAAACACTTATTTTTCCTTCTTTCACCTGAATTAGAAATCAGCCTTCATACAGAACTTATGTTGGTTTTTGTGATCATTATTAAGTCATTTTAAGTTAAGAAAATTTGGGTTAGAAAAATCTTCATCATGTGAAAATAAATGTCAGGTGAATATCTTCATAATAAATAAGAGTAAGATGTTCAATGGGTAAAAACACTTGTCATTCAGGCATGATGACCCGTGTTGAATAAGCAGAACCCATGTAGATCTATGTATGGCAGTATATGCCCCTTATACTGACTCTGTAACAGTGAGATAGAAGGCAGAAACAAGAGAATCCTAGCAGTCTTTCAGTCCAGATAATGTCATATTATCAACAGAAGAAAAATTAAAAAAAAACACTTTGCCACAAAAAAGTGAACAATTAGGACCAAGTCCTAGTTAGTTATATCAAGATACTTTATGGATTTTGTGGCTATTGTGAAGGCTGTTGCTTCCCTAAAGCCTTAATTTCTTTCTCAGACCTTTTGTCTTTTAAACTCTGATGCATGTCATCACATTCACACACACACCACACACATAAAACTACAAATACACAAATGTATGCACACACAAAAATACAAACAGAAACACACATACAGAAACACACAGACATGCAAACACACAAAAACACATATACAAACACTCACAAATACACAAACACAGACACAAACATGCATTCAAAAACGCACTCCACACACACATATCTAGGACACTTAGAGGTTAAGAAAAATAACGGAAAGATGTAAGGTAGTGACATAAACTTTAGGGTGGCCACTAGCTTTGATCCCAGTCTCTGTTCATGTAGAAGTGCAACAAATGACCACTGTTACTGGGACCATTATAGTCCACCTGCTGATGCACACTGATCAAAAAGTTCTGCAACTCCAACTACTACCTATGAAGGTTGGAGTTTATAGGGAGATGACTTTCAAAATTCATATTAAGTATAATGGAATAAAATTAAAGATCAGTTTCCATTGAGCTCATATGCTAGAGGCTGAGAATCACAGGTGGCTAATCCTTTGACCAACACTGAATGTTTTCTATGGGAAGGAATGAGCTGATGCCTTTTTAGTCCAGATAGGGTATCAATGACAAACTAAAAGTGATTCCACCCTAGGGTAGTTTGGAAAGGCCATCAGTAATGAGACTGATTACAAAAACATGGGGAAGCAAAGGGATGCTGCAGAACTGAACGTCTATTAAGCATTGGTGGACCTGAGCAAAGCTTAGTCCCTGAGGCTTTCTGCCTACCTGCCAGGAAGCTCTACTGAAGATTTTTTACAGCTAATTGTACTGCTTGTAATAGCCTTGGGGAGAGGCCTCATGAGTCTTTTGGTCACTTCCGAATTTCTTCTAAGTCTTATGAGTACCCCTGACTTTTCCAAGAAGACATGTTTCTATTCAGAGGAGTATAGCTATACAAAATGAGTACAGAATATATGTCTCCTCTAAACAAATTAAGTAGGGCTCAAACTTAGATAACTCTTACTTATTTAAGTGTTTCTCCTCATCTGTTCTCTTTGTTTTATTACAAAATTGAGGAGAAGAATGAATCTGAAGAATTTTATCTTTCACTCACTCCAAACTGATGTTTAAGGAAATAAAAATTATGTATCCAATAAAGAAAAACTGTACAACCTGTTTAAATCTTCTGTTGCTGGACCAGAAGTGCTCACTTCCATTAAACCCAGACTCTCTTAATTGTAGTTTCAAAGGGGAGAAAGACATAATTTGGGGGTCAGCTTCAACATGCCATCATCAGTTTCTCAAGCATTTCAAAACGTTTATTTTGTGGAACACACATTTGTGAGGAGATGTTTGTGAAATAGGTTATAGCATTAATTTTAAAATTATCATATCTTATAAACTGAAAACAGCTGACACCAATTTTCATCTAGACCTTGAGCCCAATGTAAAATATAAAATCTTTTATACATAAATGAAGTGAAAAACAGAACATTTTATGACAAATTTTAGCATATAATTCCTTCATTGTTTATGCCACAATCATTGTACATGGATTAATAATTATAATTTCTGAACCTAATAATTTATGCATTAATATTTTGTCCCTGTCATGTTTTTAATTTTTGCAATTAATTGTTTTAATAATAGAAAGGTTAATTGCACCATTCATCAGAATCGCTTACTGTGAAATAGTAGACAAATAAGAACCTTCTAGATAAAGGACACACTTACTAATCAAGCTTGTCACTTCGGTAGAAAGGAAACTGACTGCAATATCCAAATACATTCATGCAATTTGCAAAATCTTGGGTTTAAAAAAAACCCTACTAAACCAATAGAGTTCAAACATACTATCAAATCTATTCATCTAGTCAAATGCATTCAGAGCATTGACCTATGTGTCAATCTGAGTACATGAATGTATGTGTTGTAAGCACATGTGTATACTACTCTGTATATACCCATTTATTAAATTATAACCTAGAAATCCATGCTTCAAGTCAGAAAAGCATTATAAAAGAAAACGCGTGATTTTATTTTCTTTCACAAAACTTGAATTACACTAATTAGTAATGAACTGTGAATGAAATCTAGATTATTGTTCTAGTATCTTCATCATTGACTTTCAACTAAAATATTACTTCACAGCTACAAGATGATCATTGAGACACCAACATTTTCATCCATATTTTACTAAGCAAAAATAGAATATGGGGGAAAATGTCCAGCTGAGTTATTTGACCCCAGTAAAAGATATTTTTACAGAGCTCATTTTATGATGTAACTTTAAAGTATATGCAATGTACATCTATCTTCCTAAGGGTAAGTGCGTGTGTGTACCCATACAGTTAATATTTCTTAACAAGGTGTAAAAGTATCTTTTATTTGTCTGATATAATTGTTGTCTAAGAGTCTTACTGCCTTAGTCATCTAACCTAAGCTTAGTCCTGGAAGCTTCTATCCTCCATACAACCTAATCTAGGCCTAGGATGTTTTCTATCTCTGAGACTTACTGCTCAATAAACTCACAATTTCTAGCTCTTTCTGAACTCTGGCTGTCTGGTTCAACTCAGTTGTTCTGGCTAAAGCTCTTCTCCAAGCTGACTGATTAAAACTGGAGTCTCTCAGCTTCTGACAGAATTGCCTTTCTTGGCCTCAAACTAACTCTAGTAATCTCTTCTAATCTTCTGGCTCTTTATATCTTTACCTGTGCCTAGCTTGTCTCTTCTCTTCTCTTCTCTTCTCTTCTCTTCTCTTCTCTTCTCTTCTCTTCTCTTCTCTTCTCTTCTCTTCTCTTCTCTTCTCTTCTCTTCTCTTCTCTCCTCTCCTCTCCTCTCCTCTCCTCTCCTCTCCTCTCCTCTCCTCTCCTCTCCTCTCCTCCCCTCCCCTCCCCTCCCCTTCTCTCCTCTCCTCTCCTTTCCTCTCCTGCCCATTTGGAGTCTGAGCTGCCATCTTTGCAGGGATTCTAGGTTATCTCCATGAATGGTCCTTGGTTGGAGTAGCAGTCTCAAAAAAAAAAAAGCAAAAAACAAAAACAAAAACAAAAAAACCCCCTGGGCCCAGAGTTTTTAGTTCTGTTGTTCCTTGTGAAGGTCCAGATCCTTCCAGATCTTTTTTATCTCTCTCTGCTCTCATAAGATTCCCTGCACACTGCCCAAAGTTTGGCTATGAATCTCAGCATCTACTTTGATACCCAGCTGGCAGAGTCTTTCAGAGGCCTCCTGTGGTAGGCTCCTGTCTTATTCCTTGTTTTTACCTTCTTCTGATGTCTATCCCATTTGCCTTTGTGAATGAAGATTGACCATCTTACCCAGGGACCTCCTTCTTGCTTAGCTTCTTTAGGTATGCAGATTTTAGTATGATTATTCTATATTAAATGTCTAATATCCACTTATAAGTGAATATATATCATGTGTGTCTTTCTGCTTCTAGGACACCTCATTCATGATGATCCTTTCTAATTTCCACCATTTGCCTGCAAATTTCATGATTTCCTTGTTTTTAATTGCTGAGTAGTATTCCATTGTGTAAATATACCACAATTTCCATATCCATTCCTCCATTGAGGGACATCTGGGTTGTCTCCAGCTTCTGGCTATTACCTATAAAGCTGCTACAAACATGACTAAGCAAATATCGTTGTTGTGTACTTCATCATATTTTGGATAAATGCCTAGGAGTAGACTAGCTAGATCTTGAAGTAGCACTATTCAATTGTGAACAAGCACAGGCTCTAAGATCAGCAATCAATAAATGGGACCTGATGAAACTGAAGAGTTTCTGTAAAGCAAAGGGCACTGTCGTCAGAACAAAAGACAGACTACAGATTGGGAGAGAAACTTCACCAACTCCATATCTGACAGAGGGCTAATATTTAGAATATATAAAGAACTCAAGATGTTACACAGCAGGAAATCAAGCAATCCAATAAAAAAAAATACAGATACAGCACTAAACAGAATTATCAATAGAGGAATACCAAATAGCAGAGAAAAACTTAAAGAAATGCTCAACATCTTTAGTCATCAGGGAAATACAAATCAGAATGACCCTGAGATTTCCCCTTACACCCATCAGAATGGCTAAGATCAAAAAATCAAGTGACAACACATGCTGGAGAGGATGTGGAGAAAAGATGTGAACCATCCTTCATTGCTGGTGCGAATGTAAACTTGTGCAACCACTTTGGAAATCAATCTGGCGCTTTCTCAATTAGGAGTAGTGCTAGCAAATCTTTCGAGTCCTCATTTTTCCTGCCCTCAGTTATATGTCACTTTCAAAAGTGTGCCTCCATCTACAAAACTGCATTTACCTTCATTTTGGGGGGGATTAAAGTTATGTACTAAGGTCTTGTCTGTGTTCTAGACAGAGGGATTAAATGTGTGTGCTAAGGTCATGTCCATATTTCCAGCCAGAGCAGCCATGTTGCTGGATTTAAATCCCTCTACTAAAAGGAGCTCTTTTACCAGATCAGCTGGTGATATGGCCAAAGTCACAAATGACACTATCTAAACTCTTAACAATACAAGGACATGAATATGGTGTGTACTCTTTCTTATTGGACTTGATTGTTTATGTTAGTCAGCTGTGATAAGACACCTGTAGTAAACTACTTAAAAAGAAGAAAACTTAATGGCTCAGTTTCAAAGATTACAGTCTGTGGACACTTGGCTGCATTGCCTTGGAACTGTGGTAAGTTGAAAACATATGAGAATAGTTGATGTAAGAAGGCTCTGTACTTCATGGTAGTTGAGATGGCAAATTCCTTAAAGTAGGCACTACTTCTAAATCAGCAGACATCTCTCCGTATCTCCATTGGCTGGAACCAAGATAATAGCATAAAGACTTTTGAAGGACATTCAATATTCAAACAACAAAACTTTCATATCTCATTGTCTAGCGATCTATATAAAATACTTTTTTCCCAAAAAATGAAGGTACAGTGATGACCAAACAGTAACACAATAAAAGTGCCTTTTGGGAAGTGGTAATCACTTAAGAATGAACAAAGAGTTATGTGTATAAACATATATGTCAATATCCATTCTGAAGATGTCTTTCAATCCATCTGATAATCTTTCTATACCATTGCCAGCACTCTTCTCTCTGCTTTTTCAAGAAGAGAGTCAAGACTTGGGAGGTCTTGCTAAGAGTAAATATTCTCCTTGCTGATACAGTTCTAGAACTACCTTATACAGGTTTATACCACCAGGTTTGCTTTGGATCTCTGACTTCTCTTTTCTTTCTTTAAAAAAGTCTATCCTAAAGACAGTCTGTACTTGATCCAGTCTGTACTTGTAATTAATTCCTTGATTGAATAACCACGGCCAAGATATTTTCTTAATGTCAGTTTAAGCTTCAGGATTCTAGCTATTTTCTTCCTAGCCTATCTCCAACTTTTAATTGTCACAATGAGGTTTTCCCTTTCAGTTCCCTCAAAATCAATTATAAACTTAAGAGTTCTATCTTTACACTACTTTATTCTAGAGACAATGTCACTAGTGTCTTGAATAAGAACACAATAGCTTGTTATCATTCTGGCTAATAGGGTGGACACCAAGTATATGTATAGTCATGGCATTAATTTGGAAGACACTTCTTTTACCAAGGGTAATTTTAGAGTACAGATAGTGCCATTCCTATTACATGACACTTGGTCAACACTGATCTCAGGACAAGCGCAGAACATAGAATTTTTTCTTTCATTTCTATCCCAGAATCATTTGCTGCCCTTGTAGATTTTCTTTTCAAAGAACTCTGTAATAATTGTCAAGCAAGGAACTAGTAAATGCTATCATGATTGATGTCATTTACAGCTGGAGTTCAGCTGGTTTCACTTTCTAAATTGTTTTTAGAATAACCTCATCTTGCAAAGGCAATTGTGGCTCTTCTTAGAGACAGTACTAAGTAGTGATATTTTGAGGAAGTCTTTTTCCCATCAGAACAGATTTTGCCATTTTTTAGACACATTAGTTTTGTAGAAGCCACAAACAGAACAGAGATATTTCCATGCTATGAAAAATGCAATCTTACTATAGAAACATGTACCTTAAAAAGCAGTGAGTAAGTACCTGTATTCAAAAGATGATGCAGCCAGTTCTTAATCAGATTCTGTTTTACTTTCAACAAGGATAAAGGTGAAGAAAATCTTCAGGGTCATATTATTCATATCAGGCTATCATGTGCATTTTCTCAAGTAGCTGACATTTATTAGGCATTCAATAATCAATCAATAAGCCATCTAATATATTATATAACTCTCATAGTGCATGAGAAAAAAGACAAAATGAAATCAGTGCTACCCTATGCTCAGAAACTTTGAATCCTTCTCTCATTGTAGACAACATGGTTTGAAAATGATCCATACTATGATAGAAAATTCAAAAGAAATAGGATGGCAAGATACTAATAAACATTTATTATGTCTGTGTCTTCCCTTCTAAACTGTTTTAAATGTTTCTTATTAAATTCATATCTAACCATAACCCTAGCATGTCTATTTTGTGAAATATATAATTGAATTACAGAAGTGCTAAGCTGATCAAAACTTCACAATGAATAATGCCAATGGGGTGTTATCTTATTCATTTTAATATGTATAATACTTAACCCCTTCCTGTTATGAGACAATGTTCATGAGTCATTTGAAAAGACAAAAGTGAAACATGAGATGATGGTCATTTCTGGAAGAGGAATATACCAATAGAAGAATCTCAAAGTAGAAAATAGTTATATGGTTGTTAATATTATGGCTAAAGAGGTAAGTGAAAAAACTTTTATATATTATTTGTGCTACATGACAGAAATGCAGAAATTATTCTATATGTAAAGTGAAACTATGGAATGTTATTAAATCCCCTTTGATCTACCAGGAACTACTCCCCTATTTATGTTTTGAAGTTTAAAGAATGCACTGTTCCACTAGTTAGAAATAACATAATCTTCCTAATATGGCTTTTGCATATTTCATTCTTATCAAAAAATCAAATCAAAAGTATTTTAATAACATCAGTTTCTTTGCATTCTGGTCATTTCTATAGATTTCTCCTTGGTTTTGTGGCTTCTGACTAAAATGTAGAGACATAAATAACACCTGTTTCTATAGTCCAAGAGAAAGAAATGAACCAGTAGGAAATCAACGTAGCAGCTGAGCAGGGAATGTAATAGACACAGGCCTCTAGTGATAGATAGAAAATGAAAATGTGAGTACTCAGGAAAGAAAGAGAGGGTAACATGACTCATCTTTGCCATGCTGGGGATAGTAAGGTTTTTCCATCTTTTCTGACAAAATTTTGCCCTATGAGATGTTTTTTAGTTTCCTGCCAGATAGCTGTAGGAATTGGTTTTTATAATTTAGTCTTGCAATCTTTCTAAAAGGAGTAATTGTCTAATTGTGTTATAAAAAAATAAAATACAAGCAAACAAAAATGTTTTAAGTGAAATATTATTTCTCTAGAATTAAACATGTGCTTTGAGTTTGGGAAGTTAATATAAAATAACCTCTTTTAAGAATATAATTCTTTGCCTAATCTCAAATGTAGTGGGCTTTCCCAAGGATGGCACTAGGCAAGAAAAGATATTAAATGACACAGAAGACCAGTGGTTCTGAACCTCACCAATGCTGCTTCCTTTCAATACAGTTCCTCATGCTGTGATACCCTAGATCATAAAATTATTTTGTTGCTTCATAACTGTAATTTTTCTACTGATATGAATCACAATATAAATATTTTTGGAGATAGAGTTTTGTAAAAGTGGGTCATGATCTACAGGTTGAGAACTTCTATGCTACACGAATAGATGTCTGCTTTAAACACAGACTCCTTCTCATTACTCTTTCTTTTATCCATAGTGTTGATTCCTTTTTATTCTCACAGTTGTATACTGTTTTAGGAGGATACACTCTATCATCCTTTAAAGAGTTATGTTGCATACAATATGGACTTCACAAAGGTGGATAAAAGAAATGTTTTAGAAGACAGGAATTAATCTTGGTACTTTTAGATACAAAATGATTACTCTCCATTATTTAGATTACTATTAAGGTAATATTAACTTATGAATTCACTTAATGTGAACATAAAAGTAAATCAGGGACTAGAAATAAAGTCCATTAGTCTACATGCCATTTCCCTAAGCTCTACCCTACACATTGCGAAAGTGTCAGCTCTTCCAAAATTGATCTGTAGGTTCAAAACAGTGCTGCCCAAGATCTTAGCCAGTTATCTTATGTGAAAAGCTCCTTTGAATGTTTTTACAGAATGTTTTTGCAGTTGACAGAATTGTAAATGACAAAGAAGTCACTACAAGACTGTAGGAGCTGCTGGAATGTTGGGCTCATAGAGAAAAGTTGGTACTGGTGTAAAGGTTGATAGAGCAGATTAGAATATACCACAGTAGGTTTTCTTAAGTGTAATCAAAGATTTTTGTGAAACTAGAAAGCCCAGCAATGGGGGAAAACATTCCTTTTACGAAATGCTATAGGTACAAGTGACCATACATATTCAATAATCAATGTAGACACAAAACCTACATGTTCCACAAAAATGTATTTAGTCTGGGTCTTACATCTAAAATGTAAAATACAAAACTATAATGCTTCTATAAGGAATCGAGATTAATTTTTTAAAAAAATATTATTTGAGAAAGAAGCTGTCTTCGTTTTTGTTGTTGTTATTGTTTTATTGCTTTTTATGTTTTGTTTGTTTTGTTTTTCTCTGTTGCTGTTAAGAAATACTGTAACCAGACAATGTGATACATTTCTTTAATACCAGTAAGTGGCAGGCAGAACAGACAGATCTTAGTGAATTAAAATCCAAACTGATCTACATTGGACTGGTTTCATGAGTCTGCCTATATGGAGATTTGAGTAATATTATTGATATTGTCTTTTGTCAACACTGTCACGTGGTCTCCATCAGTTTACCTGGAAACTCTATTAATCACCACTGTGTAATCAGGTTAGCCTTGAATATAAGATCTGCCAACTCAACCTTCAAGTTCCGAGGTCAGAGTCATGTCCCACCAAACTCAAGAGATATGATAAATAATTATCAAGCTTTAAATAACTTGGAAACTTCTAATAATTTAGCATCAACTGATATATCATGTCTATTTTTCCTTTTCCTGTTCATATGTGTAGGCTTTTAAATTTAAAATGTTTGTATTTTCTTTCAATGGCAATTCATAATTCTTGTTTGTTCTTTATTCTTACCATTTTGTTGCACTGTAATTTGGCTCCGACTTTGTTTTCTATGTATAATTTACCCACATATAATAAAATTATTTGTTACTTTGAAAGTACATAATACTATGAATTTCCCTCTGAGTGAATATTTGGCCACATTTTATGAGCTTTAACATAAATACTTCCAAATTCTTATAATCCCAAGCTTTTAGGCATTGTCCATTTAAATTATTCAGAAAAACTTAATTTAATTTTAAGCCTGAAAAATTTAGTGTTATTATTTTTTAAGGATCTCCAAAGCAGTCAGAAAATATATGGACTAATTGTCTGAATTATTTCTAAACATTCTTATTGGATTTCTAAAATGAAAAATAATATTTTAGATTGGCTTACTTCATGAGCAGATGTTAACATCATTCATATTATCTGCTTTTAATTTTTCCAATTATCTTAATAATTCTAAATTAAAATGAAAAATCAAAGCTTGTATTTAAATTCAAGTTCATACAGTCTTTTTCTCTTGGTGTTATATTCCTGAATGCCATCTTGTAATAAATATATTTCTTTCTTTTTCATACTTCTTTTCTAAACTGATGTATGCTCCCTTTCACATGCTACATGTTAATGCAGAAATATCTTAAGCCATTTTTAAGTCTTATATATTTGATGATACTAAAAATATTCTAAGAAAAGTAATGTTGCAAATATTTCTGTATCCAAAAGACAAATCATCTTATACAACAAGCCTAAGCTGTACAATAATGCCTAGTAAGTCCCACTGGTCACACTCAGCTTCTATAACAATGTGCACTTATATTCTGCTTCTAAATTTGAGACCATGATCATGAGGGCTACTTCAGTAGAAACTTCAAATTACTTATTATTTACTTTAGCTGTTCTTTGATATGAGAAGTGTTAGTGCTTTAGCAGAAGTAAGATATACCTCTACTAATTATCAGTGTACAATAAAAATATGAAATGACCATGTCACAATTTTTTCTTTGGAAGCATATGGGACTTTGCAACTGCACACTCCCATTTCTGAGAGCCACTTGATATCTAGCAAAATACAACAAACTTTCTGTTGATTGCTAACAGCTAAAATATAAATAAATAAGTTGATGCTGGGAGGATATACATCTATGTCTCGGTATCACCAATAGATAACTGGAAAGGAAGAATTATATATACACACAATTATATATATGACTGTGTGTGTGTGTTTAAGAGAGTCTTAGTGTAGACAAGAGTCCTTTGCGAAACTGTAAACACGAATGCTATTCAGAAATCCTGCCTCAGCAAAGGAAAGGATGTGGCCCATATTAAATGCAGGATTTTATCAGGACACTGTAATTATGATTCTCATCCTGTAGTCTACTAATATATACTTATATATGCCATATATGAAGTGTAACTTTTTGAAGTCTCTTAATATTTTGAAGTGATAAACTGAAATTATCTTTTGGAAGGCATAATTGTCAGCAATAAACCTGGCACATTCCTCGAACGTGAAGATGTGCTTTCCACAGCAAAAAGTCTTAGATGTTGTTCTGCATTAGTTAAATTAGAATGCTTGATATGTTAATTATTTATCATTTAAGTTATGAATCTTCTAAAATGACAGAAACACATGACTTGTTATTTATTATCATAACAGACATATAATTTGTTATTTATTTAGCATGAAAACTTGCCTTTGTGTGGCTTGTCCCTTTTTAATATATTTATTTTTGTTAATTACAGTTTATTCTCTCTGTATAATAGCTGTAGCTCCCCTCCCTCTTCCCCTCCCTCATGCCTTCCCATGCTCCTCCCAAAGTCCACAGGGAGGGGAGGTCCTCCTCCCCTTCCCTCTGACCATAGCCTATCAGGTCTCATCAGGACTGGCTTCATTGTCTTCCTCTGTGGCCTGGTAAGGCTGCTCCTCCACTGAGGGTAGATGATCAAACAGCCAGCCATTAAATTCATGTTAGAGACAGTCCCTGTTTCCCATTACTACGGAATCTATTTGGAGACTGTGATATCATGGGCTACAACTGTGCAGGGGTTCTAGGTAATCTCTATGAACGGTCATTGGTTGGAGTATCAGTCTCAGAAAAGACCACTGTACCCAAATATTTTGGTTCTGTTGCTCTCCTTGTGGAGCTTCTGTCCCCTCCAGGTCTTTCTGTCTCCTCCTACTTTCATAAGATTCCCTGCACTCTGCCCAAAGTTTGGTTGTGAGTATCATCATCTGCTTTGATACCCTGAGGGGTAAAGTCTTTAAGAAGCCCTCTGTAGTAGGCTACTGTCTTGTACCCTGTTTTCTCTCTCTTCTGATGTCCATCCTGCTTGTCTTCCTGAATGAGGATTGATCATCTTACCCAGGGTTCTCCTTCTTGCTTAGCTTCTTCAGGTATACAGAGTATGTTTATCTTATATCGTATATCTAATATCCATTTATAAGTAATTATATAACATGTGTGTATTTCTGTTTCTGGAATACCTCATTTAGGATGATTTTTTCTAGATCCCACCATTTGCCTACAAATTTCATGATTTCCTTGTTTTTAGTTACTGAGTACTCTTCCATTGTATAAATGTACCACAATTTCTGTATCCATTCCTACATTGAGGAACATTTGGGTTGTTTCCAGATTCTGGCTATTAGAAATAAAGCTGCTACGAACATGGTTGAGCAAATGACCTTGTTGTATACTTGAGCATATTTAGTATATAGGCCTAGGAGTGGTATACCTGGATTTGAGGAAGCACTATTCCTAATTGTGTGAGAAAGTGTCAGATTGATTTCCAAAATGGTTGTACAAGTTTACATTCCCACTGGAGGAGGGTTCCTCTTTTTCCACATCCTCAACAGCATGTATTGTCACTAGAGTTTTATATCTTAGCCATTCTGATAGGTATAAGGTGAAACCTCAGGATTGTCTTGACATGCATTTTCCTGATGACTTAGGGGGTTGAGCATTTTTTTTTTAGCTTTTCTCTGCCATTTAATATTCCTCTATTGAGAATTCTCTGTTTAGCTCTTTACACCATTTTTTAATTGGATTAGACAGTTTGTTGGTGTTTAACTTCTTAAATTCTTCTTTATATATTTTGGATATCAGACCTCTGTCAAATACAGGGTTGGTAAAGATCAATTACCAATCTGTAGGCTGCCCTTTGGTTTAGATGACAGTGTTGTTTGCTTTACAGAATATTTGCAGTTACAGGGGTCCCCATTATTTTTTAGTTAAATTTTATTTTTTATATTAATTACAATTTATTCACTTTGTAATTCACCTGAAGCCCACTCCCTCATTCCTTCCCAATCTTACCCTCCCTTTCTCACCTCCATCCATGCTCCTCTCCAAGTCCACTGATAGGGGAGGCCCTCCTTCCCTTCCATCTGACCCTAGTTTATCAGATCTCATCAGATCTCATGCATTGTCTTCCTCTATGGCCTGACAAGGATACTCCCCTCCTTGGGGGAGGGTTGTCAAAGAGCCAGCCACTGAGTTCATGTCAGAAACAACCTGTGTTCCCTTTCCTAGGGAACCAATTTGGAGACTGAGCTGCCATGGACTACATCTGTTCTAAGTTATCTCCACAAATGGTACTTGGTTGGGGTATCAATCTCAGAAAAGACCCCTGTACCCAGATTTTTTGGTTCTGTTGCTCACCCTTCCTTCATAGGAATCCTGCACTCTGCCCAAAGGTTTGGTTGTATGTCTTAATATTTGCATTGATACACTGTTAGGTAGAGTCTTTCAGAGGCCCTCTGTAGTAGGCTCCTGTCCTGTTTTCTATTTTCTCCTTCTTCCAATATCCATCCTGTTTGGTTTTCTGAGTGAGGATTGATCATTTTACCCAGGGTCTTCCTTCTTGCTTAGCTTCTTTAGGAGTTCAGACTTTAGTATGCTTATCTGAATATATAGTATGGTGTGTCTTTGTGTTTCTGGGTTACCTCACTCAGGATGATCTTTTCTAGATCCCACCATTTGCCTGCAACATTCATGATTTTCTTGTTTTTAATTGCTGAGTAGTATTCCATTGTATAAATGTACCACAATTTCTTTTTATTGATTTTTATTTTTTAATATTTATCACAGGTTATTTACTTGGTATCCCAGCTGTAGCCCCCTTCCTCATTCCCTCCCAATCCCACCCTCCCTCCCTCATCTCCTCCCTACCCCTTTCCAAATGGAATAGGAACTATTTCTGACATGAAATCAACTACTGGCTACTTTACCTCCCCATGCCCCATGGAGGAACAGTCTTGATAGGCCACAGAGGAGGACATGGCAGCCAGTCCTGAAGACACCCGATAAGCTAGGGTCAGATGGAAGAGGAGGAGGATTTCCCCTAGCAGTGTACCACAATTTCTGTATCCATTCCTCAGTTGAGGGGAATCTGGGTTGTTTCTAGGTTCTGGCTATTGTGAATAAAGCTGCTACAAACATGATTGAACAAATATCCTTGCTGTGTACTTGAGCATATATTGTATATATGCCTAAGAGTGGTATAGCTGGACCTTGAGGAAGCACTATTCCTAATTGTCTGAGAAAGCACCAGATTGATTTCCAAAGTGGTTGTACAAGTTTACATTCCCACCAGCAATAGAGGAGGGTTCCCCTTTCTCCACACCCTCTCCAGCATGTGTCTTCACTTGAGTTTTTGATCTTAGCCATTCTAATGGGTGAAAGATGAAATCTCAGGGTCATTTTGATTTATATTTCCCTGGTGACTAAGAACATTGAACATTTATTTGTGTCTCTGCCATTCTACAGAGAATCCTCTGTTTAGCTCTGTGCCCTATTTTTAATTGGATTACTTTATTTGTTGCTTTTTAACTTCTTTAGTTCTGTGTATTTTATGGATATTAGCCCTCTGTCAGATATAGGTTTGGTGAAGATCCTTTCCCAGTGTGTAAGCTGTTGTTTAGTTCTGACGACAGTGTCCATTAATTTATAGAAGCTTTTCAGTTTCATGAGGTCCCACTTATTGATTGTTGCTCTTAGAGCCTGTGCTGTTAGTATTCTGTTCAGTAAGTAGTCTCCTGTGCCAATGAGTTTTATGTTCTTCCCCACTTTTTCTTTTCTGTTTGCTTTTATGTTGAGGTCATGATCCACTTAGACTTTAGTTTTATGCAGGATGATAAATATGGATCTTTTTGCATTTTTCTATATTAGATGTCCAGCTAGATCATTACTGTTTGTTGAAGATGCTGTCTTTTATCCATTGTAGGATTTTGGCTTCTTTTTCAAAAATCAAGTATCCAGAGGTGTGTGGGTTTATTTCTGAGTTTTCTATCTGATTTCATTGATCCATCATTCTGTTTCTATGCCAGTACCATGCAGTTTTTATTACTATTTCTCTGTAGTACCACTTGAGATCATTAATGGAGATACCTCCAGATTATCTGTTGTATTAGAGGATTGTTTTAGCAATTCTGTTTTTTCCTTTTTCCATATGAAATTGATAATTGTTCTTTTAAGGTCTGTGTACAGAATTGTGTTGGTATTTTGGTGGGAATTGCATTGAATCTACAGATTGTTTTTGGCAGGATGGCCATTTTAACAATGTTAATCCTACTGATCTATGAGCATGAGAGATCTTTCCATCTTCTGATATCTTCTTCAATTTCTTTCTACAGAGACTTGAAGGTTTTTTTTCAAAGGGGTTTTCATTTGCTTGGTTAGAGTCACACCAAAATACTTTATGTTACTAGTGGCTATTGTGAAGGGTGTAGTTTCTCTGATGTCTTTTCTCGGCCATTTTTTCTTTTGTATACAGGAGGGCTACTGACTTTTTTTTTAGTTAATTTTGTATCCAGCCACTTTACTGAAGGTGTTTATCAGGTGAAGGAGTTCTCTGGTTGAATTTTTGGGGTCACTCAGGTATACTATCATGTCATCTGCAAATAATGATACTTTGTTACCTTTCGGATTTGTATCCCTTGATCTCCATTAGTTGTCTAATTGTTCTAGCAGGGACTTCAAGTAGTAATTTGAAAAGAGATGGAGAGAGTTGGTAGCCTTGCCTTGTCCCTGATTTCAGTGGGAGTGATTTAAGTTTCTGTCTGTTTAGTTTGATGTTAGCTATAGCCTTGCTATATATTGCCTTTACTATGTTTAGGTATGTACCTTGTATCCCTGATCTCTCCAAGACTTTAAAGTTGAATGGATGTTGGATTTTTTCAAATGCTTTTCAGCATCTAATAAGATGATCATGTGGCTTTTCTCCTTTAGTTTTTTCATATGGTGGATTATATTAATGGATTTCCGTATACTGAACCATCCCTGCATGCCTGGGATGATTGGTCATGTTGGACAATATTTTTTATATGTTCTTGGAT
This sequence comes from Pachyuromys duprasi, assembly GCA_028658305.1. Lineage (NCBI taxonomy): Eukaryota > Metazoa > Chordata > Mammalia > Rodentia > Muridae > Pachyuromys > Pachyuromys duprasi. The sequence goes on along the minus strand of CM053757.1, from coordinate 28,080,803 downwards.
TTGATTTGCAAGTATTTATTGAGTATTTTTGCATCAATGTTCAGTAGAGATATAGGTATGAAGTTCCCTTTTTCTGTTGGGTCTTTGTGAGGTTTAGGTATCAAGGTGACTGTGGCTTCATAGAATGAGTTTGGTAGTGTTCCTTCTGTTTCTATTTTGTGGAATAGTTTGAAGAGAATTAGAGTTAGCTCTTCTTTGAAGGTCTGGTAGAATTCTGGGCTGAAACCATCTGACCCTGCTCGTTTTTTGGAAAGGAAACTTTTGATGACTGCTTCTTTTTCCTTGGGGCTATAAGACTCTTTTTTCTATTTGCCTGATCTTGATTCAATTTTGGTAAATGGAATCTTTCAAGAACATTGTCCATTTCATTTGGATTTTCAAATTTTGTGGCATATTAACTTTTGTAGTACGACCTAATGATTGTTTGTATTTCCTCAATGTCTGTTGTTATGTCCCCTTCTTAATTTCTGATTATATTGATTTGGATAATTTCTCTCTCCCTTTTAGTTAGTTTGGCTAAGGGTTTGTCCCTGTTGTTGATTTTCTCAAAGAACCAGCTCTTGGTCTCATTGATTCTTTAAATTGTTTTCTTTGTTTCTAATTCATTGATTTCAGCTCTGAGTTTGATTATTTCCAATCATCTACTCCTCTTTGGTATGTCTGCTTCTTCCTGCCTCCACTCCCCAGGGCTTTTAGGTGTGCTGTGAAGTTGCTTGTATGAGATACCTCCAACGTGCTGTGGTCTTTCCTCTTAGAGCTGCTTTCATTGTGTCCCATAAGTTTGGGTAAGTTGCGCCTTCATTTTCACTGAATTTTAGGAAGTCTCTAATTTCTTTTTCATTTCTTCCCTGACCCAAGCTGGCATTGAGTAGAGAATTGTTTAGTGTCCATGTGTGTGTAGGCCTTTTTGTTATTTCTGTTGTTAAGGTCTCGTTTTAGGCCATCGTGGTCTGATAGGATACAATGGATTATTTTGATCTTTTTGTATCTATTGAGGCTTGCTTTTTGCCCAACTATATGGTCTATTTTTGAGAGGGTTGCATGAGATGCTGAAAAGAAGGTATACTCTTTAGAGTTTGGGTGAAAAGTTCTTATAGACATCTATTTGATTTAGGACCTCTGTAAGTGTCATTATTTCCCTACTTAGCTTCTGTCTAGATGATCTGTCCCTTGTTGAGAGTGGAGTGTCGAAGTCTACCACTATTATGGTTTTGTGATCTTTGTGTGATTTAAGCTTTAATAATGTATCCTTTACAAATACAAGTGTTTGGGGCATAGATGTTCAGAATTAGAATGGCCTCCTCAGTGATTTTTCCTTTTATGAGAATGAAGTGCCCCTCCTCATCTTTTTTGATTAAGTTTGATGAGAAGTGTTTTACTAGATATTAGGATAGCTACCCCTGCTTGTTTTCTGAGTCAGTTTGCTTGAAAAACATTTTCCAGCCCTTTACTCTGAGGTCGTGTTTATCTTTGTTGGAGAGGTGTGTTACATGGATCCTGTTTCCACAACCATTCTGTTAGTCTATGTATTTTAATTGGGGAGTGGAGTCCATTGATGTTGATAGATAACAGTGACCAATGAATGTTAATTCCTTTTATTGTGGAGTTGATGGTATTAATGTATTTCAATTTCTTGTTTTCTTTTATTTCTTTATTGTGAAGTTATCTATATCCTGTGTTTTCTTGGGTGTAGTTGATTTCATTGCATTTGAGTTTTCCTTCTACTATCTTCTTTAGGGATGGGTTGCTGTGTACATATTATTTACGTTTAGTTTTGTCATGGAATATTATCCATCTATTTTGATTGAATTCTTTGCTGGATACAGAAGTCTGGGTTGGCATCTGTAGTCCCTCAGAGTCTGAATGACATCTACCCAAGCCCTTCTGGCTTTCATAGGTTCTGTTTAGAAGTCTGTTTAGAAGTTCTGTTTAGATGTGATTCTCATAGGTCTACCTTTATATGTTACTTGGCCATTTCCCCTTGCTGTTTTTAATATCCTTTTTAATGTAAAAATTTTTAATTAAGAAAGAATAATAACAAAAGAATAGCCATCACATGTATACCCCTTGTCTACTTGACAGACAATAATATCTCCTTATGTCATGCTTAATTTTCAAATAAAATCAATAACTGAGGCATAATTACATTTAAACATGATATAACTACCTCTTATACAACTGTAAACACATCATAAATTTAGAATGGGTGACAATGTCTTTTGAGGGACATTCTTTAAGTATGTCCATTAAACTTAAATAAAATAATCATTGATAATTTATCAATTGATGTTACATCACGTGATAAAGAATCAGGGAAAGAAAACATAAATATCTATACAAACACAATCTTAACAAAGCACATCAGAAACAGAAACACTCAAGGCACTTATAATCCTCAATTCTGTAATTGGTCACATGGTCTTAGCTAGTATTTTCATTACTGTCTTCTACTACCCATTCTGCACTTCTGTACAACATCAGCAAGCATCTCCTGAGATCTTGATTCTTTTCCTGGAGGAGTGACCCAAACCTCTATTCCTAAATGGTTGTGCCCTTTGCCATGCAGTCTGGATTAGGTTGTCGTAGCTTGCCATTGACTTTGATCAGAGGACATGGTAGCATCAAGCAAATGTCCATAGGATCTAAAGATTCACAATCTTTTTTACCTATATTGTGGAGAAGCTATCCAATTTCCCTCTAGTAATCTGGATCACTAATTACACCGGTAGTTTTTCCTTAGCCTGTTGGTTTAAGAGCATCAGGAAGCCCAAAGTGTCCAGGGAGAATTATGAACTCCCAGTTCAACGGAATGTCTGTTGTGGCTCCTGGCAGGAGCTTTCCTCTATCTGGAACAAAAACTTCAGGCCAGCAGAACTTAAAGTCATGTGAACAGGAAGCAAAGGTTTTTCTAGTGGGTCACCAGTGGTAATATTAAGTGGAATTATTCCCTTTTCCACACCTTGATCCCTAGACCCATGCAGCCTGGCTATGGAAAAAACTGGACCATATATTGGATGTTGAGTCAAAGCATATATCACCTCTGGATAACTCTATCCCAGGCTTTCAGGCTGCTGTCACCTAATTGGCACTGAAACTGTGTCTTCCAAAAGGCCTTTCCATTTTTCTATCAGATCAGTTGCTTTGGGATGGTGGAAATATGGTTAGATAGCAGATTCCATGGCTGTGGACCCTCTGACTGACTCTTTTTTGTTGTTGTTGTTGTTCTTTAGATTTAGTGTTTTGACTATTATGTGACATGAGGAGTTTCTTTTCTGATCTAGTCTATTTGGTGTTCTGTAGGCCTCTTGTATGTTTATGGAAATCTCTTTTTTTAAGTTGGGAAAATTGTTTTCTATTATTTTCTTGAAAATACTTTCTGGACTTTGGAGCCTAGAGTCTTCTTTTTCATTTAATCCTACTGTTCTTAGATTTCTTCTTTTTGTGATGTCCTTGATTTCTTGGATGTTTTGTCTTTGGAACTTTTCTCTCTTTTCTTTGAGATATGTATTGATTTCTGCAATTGTATCTTCAGTACCTGAGATTCTCTCTTCCATCTCTTGTATTCAGTTTTTATGATTACCTTTGTGGTTCCTCACCTGTTATCTAAGTTCTCCAGCTCCAGGGTTTTCTCCGTTTGTGTTTTCTTTATTGATTCTAATTTTGTTTTTAGGTCTTGCAGCATTTTCTTCATATCTTTGAATGTGGATTCCTATCTTTCCATAGTGGCCTCTATTTTTTCTTTGTTTGTTTCCTATCCATATGCTAAAGAGGGACCCTGTATCTGGGGCTCTGCATGTACTCACTTGACTGCACACTCATTTGCTGGCAGGCTTAATTGGAAAGCATAGGGGTTCCTCCTGTTCTCTACCCTCAGATTTGGGCCTGTAGAGGCAAATGAGAGTGTAGTAGAACCATCGGCTCAGTGGCATCCACTGTTTGGCCACCGGGCAAGGAGGCCTGTAGCTGGGTTAGCTGCCTCTACCTTCTCAGTCACTGAGCAAGAGGTCTCCATTGTGTAAATGTACCGAAATTTCCATATCCATTCCTCCGTTGAGGGACATTGAGTTTGTCTCCAGGTACTGGCATTATGAATAGAGCTGCTACAAACATGGTTAAGCAAATGTTCTTGCTGTGTAGTTGAGTGTATTTCGATATATATGTCTAGGAGTGGTATAGATGGAAATCATGAAATTTTCAGGCAAATGGAACTAGAAATGATCATCTTGAATTAGGTAACCCAGAAGCAAAAACACACACATAGTATATACTCACTTATAAGTCATTATTATACATATAGTATAGGATAAACTAACTAAAATCTATACTCCTAAAGAAACTAAACAGCAAGGATGACCCTAAGGAAGATGCTCAGTCCTCATTCATAAGGACAAATGCAATAGACAGTGAAAGCAGGAGAAGACAGGGAACAGTACAGGAGCCTAACACAGAGGACCTCTGAAAGACTCTATTGATCGAGGTATCAAAGCAGAGACTGAGACTCTTAGCCAAACTTTGGGCAGAATGCATGGAATTTTATGAAAGAAGGGGAAGATAAAAAGACCTGGAGGGGACAGGTGCTCCAAAAGGAGATCAACAGAACCAAAAATAACTGGGCACTGGGGCCCTGAAAAAAATGATACTGCAACCAAGGACCATACATGGAGAGGACTAAAACCCCTGCTCAAATGTAGACTCAGTCTCCAAGTGGATCCTTAGTAAGGGGAACAGGGACTGTCTCTGGCATGAACTCAGTGACAGGCTGTTTGATCACTTTCCCCTGGTAGGTGCAGCTTTGCCAGGCCACAGAATAAGATGATGCAACCAGTCCTGATGAGATCAGATAGGCTAGGGTCAGATAGAAGGAGAGGAAGACCTCCCCTATCAGTGGACTAGGGGAGGAGCATAGGAGAATAATTGGCATGGAGAGTGGTATTGGGAGGGGAAGAGAGAGGGGGCCACCGCCAAGATACAAATTGAATAATTTGTAATAAATGATAATAATAAGAAAAAAATCATCAGAGAATATTTTTCAAGTTATTTTTTTTCTTCAGTTGTGGCCAATGCCATTTCAATAGTAAGATTTCCTTGCTTGTATGAACTTTCAAAAGTAAAGGAAGCTACTGTTTTACTGAATATATGGTTTAATTGAATATTAATATTTATTACTGATTTATCTTTTAGTTAGACAGTCGTCGTTATTCCTAAACTAGCTGTATGCCTAAATCATCACACAGAGACTATGATTTATCTAATTAACCTTGAGCACAATGTTGGGCAGTACTTACTCCCCCCTTTACCTCCAAACCTGCATAGTCTCCTCTCATTCAGATTTCTCACATTATACTTGCTTTTAGTCATATCTTATGTCTGGTTCATCTCTTCTTGTGTTTCCAAGTCCTCTGCTGCCTATCTCTCCTCTCCCACTCTTCCCACTCCCTTCTTTCTTCTCTCCTTCAGACCAGGATATCCACCCTATGTTTTTCCATTGCTCAATATTGGCTGGTTGTTTTATTGACAATACAGAGAACAAATGGTGGCATGTTTACACAAACTTGAGACAGGTGATACTTAGAATAAACATCACAATGTAATGTCCAGAATGAAGCCAGATAGTGGGGTAGAGAAATCAGCATTTAATGAACAAAGGTAAATTGTATACACTCCACAAGAACATTATACTAACAATGTAGTAACCAAACATATTAGTTCTTTTACAGTTTACGCTCTAGTGTATTACCTCTTCAACTTAATTTTCTATTGTTTCACTTGAGGACTGATATCTTCTTAATACAGCTATGTCTTTGAATGTCATTCCCTAAGGTATTACTCTACTAAATATAGTTTTAAAACCTAATCTCACTAAAATTATTACAAATGCATTTATTTTTAAAAAGCAAAAAGAAAAGACATGTCATATGCAGTGACACATGCTTGTAATCCCAGCATTCTGGGAGGCAGAAGCACGTGGATTGCTCTAAGTTCAAGGCTAGCCTAGTCTACAAAGTGAGTCCAAAACATCCAGGGCTAAACAGAGAAACCATGTCTCAAAAAAAAATAGAAACATTGTGCATAATTTCAACATCCAAAAATAATACATGTTTTCTTAAAGAGCGTTGTGTAAAACTCTATAGTGGTGGTGAGAAAGAGAGAAATGGACAGAGAGAAAAATCAGAATGAATGCTTAGGTGAGACAGATACTCTGTGACATTACAGTATATTACTACAGTCTCAATTACCTAAAGGCTATGCAAAGGGAAAGTTCTGAGCAGAATATTTGATCAGAGAGGGGCAGAGAGGTTTTATTGTGTCCTGAACGAAGATTGTGTCCAGTCATTCACATTGAGACATTACACCTTCCTTGTAACTATAGACTAGATTATACATTTTTCTCATCAGTGGGGCTATATAGAAGTCATGGAGTGCCACTTCTAAGATTAACTAATATAAAGACTGTGGTACCTTTCATGACGGCTGTCTTTTCCTGACATACTCTTTCTCTTGAACTAAGGTCCTAAATCTTCTGTGTTGTACCAACTCCATAGTGATGTCTAGACTTCTGTGGTATGTCTGTCTGTCACTCTCCCTAAGTATCTATCTATCGTCTGTCTATCTATCTATCTATCTATCTATCTACCTACCTACCTATCTGTCTATAATATACATGTCTGTCTGTCTAACATTTATCTATCCTCTATCTCTGTGTCTGTATCTTGTAGAACTCCCTCATATACACATCTATATGTTATTTTAATATATAAAATCTTGGGGCACTATAATTTGTTTCACTGATAACCAGTGCTGTAGGCAAAAGTTAATATCGTATGCAAACACACAGAGAAGAGCAACTCGCAAAATTGTACTAAACAGAGTACAACACCTTAGTGTCTACGAGAACTGAGTAATTGAGTGGTCTTTTTACCTGGTCTCCATTTTACTCCGTTTCATGTGTATTTTATGCTATATTCATTTCATTCATGAAACAGTTTTTTAATTTTTTTGACTAAATAAATGAAATGGTCAGGTATGGAACGGTCCATGTCAGTGTTTTAAGTGAAATGCCTTTCTCCGAGAAGAGCCATATTTTATTAAGCACCTATTTAAGTCACTTTTACTCTTTAGACAATCAAGATCTTTCCTTTAACATATTGTATAAAAAAAGATTTCCCTGATACAAGAGCTTCAGCAAGTTACCATTGCCACCAACCAATTCTCACATCATTTCTTATTATGAAACATAATAATCATACCTTACAATCTAGGACAATATTCCCTGCAGCATAAATCACTGTAACATTAAACCTTAATATTTATTGCCTGTTCTATCTTGCTGCTGACATTCTTATTAAGGCTTCGCTTAGCAAGTCAAAAAGTGATACCTTGGTACAATATAGTACTGGAAAAGACTGAGAAAATTCTTTGTACACAAATCAGCTGAAAGCATAACTTATCTGTTACAGCACAGGAAGATTAAACACATGGCAGTAAAAATCCCCACAATCACGGTAACTGGAGTTAAGGTTGTTTCTATTGCTTTAATAAATCCTTTAAGTATGCTTTCAATCTCTCAGCAATTCCTGACAAAGCCATGTGCTGTTGTTGTGGATCTGCCTACCTAGAGAGTCCTGATGGTGAATATTTCATATGGCTTATCACTTCTCCATGTCCCTAGTCTGGGAGAAGCTAGCGTACTGTGTGCTGCTTAATACCTTATTAGTTGAAGATGGATTTGTACTCTCAGCCTTTAGCTACCTAATTTCCTGTTACAGAAGATAAAATTTTTATTTTTTTCAAATGATGAATGAGGTGATTATACTTCACAAATTTTAAGACCATGGACCATTAACTGAATCACTCTGAGCACTTGTCATTTTTACACATACATTTGCTGTATAAAAAAAGACTTGCATTTTCATAATACCTGAGCATTACCTCATGTGAAAACTTTATTCATATAGGCATCAGGCCATAAAGAGTTAACAAATTTTGAAGAGCATTAATTAATTGCTCATACTGAAGCTGGAATTTGAAGTGGTTTTCTACTTGTTGCCTAGACTTTGTATCTGTGATGTAGTAACAATGAAAAAGTTATTGTTTCATCAATGCCAAACAATTAGGAGGATATAAATTCATGAATATTATGGTTAGTCATTTTATGGTTACACTTAACTGTCACAGTTTGGAGTCACCTGGGGGAAGGGCTTGTGAGGATGTCTGTGAAAGATTGCATGAACTATGCTAATTATAGTGAGAACACCTGCCTACCAGAGATAGCACCAGTGCTTAGGGTTGGTATTCTGAGCCAAATAAAAAGGAGGAAGCTAGCTAAGCTTGAACACATTGCTCAGTCACTCCATGCTTTCTAACGTGGATGTGATTTGGACAGCATTTTAAAACTTCTTACTTCTTTTCCATTTCAGCCCCACCTTGAGATTAAGTAAGACATTTCTCCTGTAAGTTGTTTCTGTCATAGTATAAATTAAGGCAGCCCTTCTTGTCGTTTTACTATAGAGTTATTACACCAGTTACCAACACTGAATTGTTAACAAGAACTTAATAAGGCTTAGCCTTGTTGGATATTCAAAGACAGATAGATAACTTTGCTTTCATTCAGCTGGACATGGATTCTAATCTCTTTCTTTGAATTCATGGTTTATATTTGTCACAGCGACTTAAGTCAAGTAAGAAAACACAATACTTTCCCGAGTGTTAAAAATTCTACATCGCAGAAGTTAGTAATCTTGTAATTAAATTTGTTTTGGGAATTTCATCCACATTACAGTATATTCTCCTTACCCTTACTCTCTCTTATCTTCATCCCATCCCTGTCAATATATCGTCCTTCTGAAAAGTCCCTACTTCCTGTTAATGGATTTTTCGTTTGTTTTGTGAAACTCTGTGTTTAACTAGGGCCATTGAACCTGCCATGATTATCCTCTGAGCTATCCAGTGTAGTTTTGTGGGCTCAGTACTTGGTTACACATTTGAATTCTCTCCTCAGAATCCATCCACACCTAGTAATTCAGCAAACATAAGCAACCATACCAGCTCCACCCTCAAAACTGTAACAGCTGTGTTGTCCTTGACCTCCTCTCTATCTTCTGGCTCTTAATACTCTTTCAGATTGTTGCTCTGCAGCAGTCTCTAAACTTAAAGTGAGTGGTATGAATCCCCCGTTAAGGATAAGCACTTAACCACCTCTGATAACTGGCATGTTAAGCAGCTAACAGTCTCTGCATTAACTACTATTCATTCTTCTCCAATTAGGGCTGAGAGAAGCAATTGTTTTTGAGTACGAGTTTTATTAAAAGATGGTTCAACAACATGACAAATTATTTCAAGAGCCACTGTTGTTCTTTCTAGAACCTCTGGTGTCCCCAACCATACTTACTTTTTCCACAATTTATGATACCAGATCTCATGTGGATAAGATTTCAAAATTTCAAATCAAGGCCAGGTGCGGTGGTACACACCTTTAAGCACTCAGAGGGAGAGGCCAGTGCATGTCTGAGTTCTAGGCAAGCCTCGTAGAGAGCAAGTTCCAGGATAGCCAGGGCTACACAGAGTAACCCTATTTCAAAAAACTAATGGAGAAAAAGAGAGAGGAAGGAAGAGAAAAAGAAAGAGATCTTCCAATCAAATCAGAGGTCTATTGGTAGCCACCATCATGGTTGTGGCATTATTGCAATGGGGTTGGTATTGAAGTTCGTGTAGTTAACATCTGGGAATAATCAGAATTGTGTTTTCTCCACAAACAACCAACATTGTAACTTTTTGTATTATGAAAGCTAATCAGAAGCTGTCTGCATGTACAGAGTTTCTGGCTACTTTCATTTACTATATCCACTTTTTTTTCTAATCTTGTTTAAAAGCAGAAAAGTTTTATCTTGTTAACACTTATATTTTCTAGTTAGAGAATCACTAATATTAAAAGAAGATTTCTTTGACAAGACTGGGATGTTATGTTGATCTAGCAAACCTTACCCAGATATTCTGCCCTAGCACTGAATGTATTTTCAATCTGTGTCTTTTGAATATGGCCTTCTGTACATGTTTCTTCCTCTCCTCTGCTTTTCTCTGTATATCATTCCACACATGTTATGTCTAGGAATTAAGCTAATCATATTTCTTTACAGGAGAAATATAATTACTGGTAATTACTAACCAACAATAAACATTCTATTTATGAGAGTTCATTTAGGCTTCTAAGACTATTTCTACATTATTCTCTGTGTCAAACAGAAGACAATATCTTTGATATCATTGCTTTTAGTATATACAGCATTATATATCATTACTGAGCCTTTGTAATAAGATCAAGTGTAATATCTATTTTTAATTCATTTAATAGAATTAAAGTTATATTGAAGTATGAATATGAAATGATCCCCATTACAGTTCTTTATGAGAGCTATATAGGCATTACACATCATTCTGTAAAACAACTCAGAAGTCATTATGCTTTTCTTTTCTTTTCCTATGTTTTTCAACCATGCTAGTAGCAGCTTTATTCATAATAGCCAGACACTGGAAAAAACGTAGAGGTCGCTCAACCGAAGAATGGATAAACAAAATGTGGTACATCTACACAATGGAATACCCCCAGCCATTTCAATGACAGCTGTCCTAGGTGCTGAAGTGAATCGAGTGACATCCCATGCACCGTAAAATGTGTGTGTATGTGTGTGTGTGCCCATGAATGTGTGTCCATGTGTTCTACATAATTTCATGCATATGTGCTTGCCTGCATCTCTGTGTGTGTATTTTCTAGGTAAGACCTCACAGCAGACATGTGAAATAAATGAGTAGAAAAGAGGTCTTTGATCCACTTGGGCTTTAGTTTTGTGCTTGGTGATAAGTATGGATCTATTTGCACTTTTCTACATGTAGACATCCAGTTAGACTAGCACCATTTGTTGAAGATTCTGTCTTTTTTCCGTTTTATGGTTTTGACATCTTTGTCACAAATCAGGTGTCCATAAGTGTGTGAGTTGATTTCTGGGTCTTCTGTTTAGTTCCAGTGATCCACCATTCTGTTTCTGTGCCATTAACATGCAGTTTTTATTACTGTTGGTTTATAGCACAGCTTGAGATCACAGATGGAGATACCTCCAGAAGATCTTTTACTGTAGAGGATTGTTTTAGCAATTCTGGGATTCTTGTTATTCCATATGAAGTTGATAATTTTTCTTTCAAGGTCTGTAAAGAATTATATTGGTAATTTGATGGGAACTGCATTGGATTTGTAGATTGCTTTTGGTAAGATGGCTACTACTAAGCAATTAAAAACAAAGAAATCATGAAATTTGCAGGCAAATTGTGGGATCTAGAAAAACATCATCCTGAGTGAGGTATCTCAGAAGCAGAAACTCACACATGCTGTATACTCACTTATAAATGAATATTAGTCATATAATATAGGTAATCATACTAAAATCTGTATACCAAAAGAAGCTAATCAAGAAGGAGGACACTAGATAAGATGATCAATCCTCACTCACAAAGGCAAATGAGATGGTCATCGGAAGAGGAAGAAAACAGGGAACAATACAGGAGCCTACCACAGAGGGCCTCTGAAAGACTCTACCCAGAAGGATATCAAAACATATCCTGAGATTCATAGTGAAACTTTGGGCAGAGTGGAGGGAATCTTATGAAAGTAGGGGGAGATAGAAAGACCTAGAGGGGACAGGAGCTCCACAAGGAGAGCAACAAAACCAAAAATTCTGGGCCCAGGGGTCTTTTCTTGGTTGATACTGAAACCAAGGTCCATACATGGAGATAACCTAGAACCCCTGCACAGATCTAGCCCATGGCAGCTCAGTATCCAAGAGGGTTCCCCAATAATAGGAACAGGGACTGTCTCAGACATGAATTCATAGGCTGGCTCTTTGATCATCTCTACCTGAAGGGGGAGCAGCCTTTCTCAGCCAGAGAGGAAGACAAAGAAACCAGTCCTAATGAGACCTGATAGACTAAGGCAAATGGAAGGGGAGGAAGACCTCCCCTATTATTGGACTGGGAGAAGGGCATAGGGGAAAAAGAGGGAGGAAGAATAGGATTGGGAGGGTAAGGGGACAGGTCTAGAGCTGGGATACAAAGTAAATAAACTGTAATTAATAAAAATAAAATTAAAATTAAAAAAGAAAAGAAGGACGATGGGGCAAGAGAACAAATTAAATTTAACATCTCTCATGTGTAGCTTTGGAACATTCTCAGGACTTAAACTTATCATTTTGAGTATTTCATATAAAAACAATTTTTTGAAGAAAAAAAATGGGAGCAAAATATAAATTTCACCAATTAGTGAAAAGACTCAAAGGGTAACTTTTCTTTTCTGGTTTCCAAGAACTTTCTTGATATCAGTATTGAAAATCCTACAAGTTGGAAGAGTCTTGAATCTCTGACAGATAACATTTGCTTATTTAAAGTCAGGATAGGCAACAGAGTTCGTGTCATAGACAGCATCTGCTCAATTTACAAGGGACCCCACATGATGAGCGAACTGCTCATTGGCTACATATGTGTATGGAGCCTAGCTCCAGTCCATGTATACTCTTTGGTTGATGCTTCCATCTCTTTAAGCCTCCTTGTGTCTAGGTTAGTTGACCACCCTGTTGGTCTTCTTGCAGCATTCTTGCCCCTTCTGGGTCCTTCTATCCTTCCTTCCCATTCTTCTACAGGACTCCCTAAGCTCTGGCTGATGCTTGGCTGTGAATCTCAGCATGTGATTCAATCACCTGATAGTCAGTAGCCCTCTAAGAGGACAGTTAATTAAGGCTCCTGTCTATAAATATAGCAGAGTATGGTGTCACTTTGTCCTGCCTGGGCTGCCTTTCCTGGCCATAGTGATAAAGAGGCGCTCAGTCTTGATACAACTTGATATGTTGGAGTGGGCTTGTGGAGAGGCCTCCCCTTTTCTGAGGACATGGGATGGGAAATAAGATGGAGAGGGCTATGATAGAGATGTAAAGTAAATATATAAATAAGAAATAAATTAAAATAATAAATTCAGGGTATATTTTCAAGTGAAGAAAATTGTGCTCATACAAACAAAAGGGGAGAAAAACAAGCAATTTGGTGTGGGTCTGTGATAGACTAGAGAAATATCATTCAAGAAGCTTGCTAGACCATACAGGGTTAAATTGTGTAAGGCAATGACTAGAGGGGGTCTCATCACAGAGGAGCACTGTGTGCTTGGCCAGGAAGCTGGGGTTGGAATCTCAGCACCCACACAGTGGCTTAAAACCATCTGCAACACTATTTCCATTGCATTTGATACCCAGTTCTGACCTCTGTTGGCACCAGGCATGCAACATGGTGCACTCACATACCTCAGTCAAAATACTCATACACATAAA
>CM053757.1:27994779-28059227 GCA_028658305.1 Pachyuromys duprasi | reverse complement strand
TCTCTTGCTATTGCATCGAGTTGTCTCCTGGTGGTCTCTGAGGGTTCCGTGAGCCTGACATTACACCAGTTTATAGTGTGATCTGTCAGTTATATTTCCCTTGAATAACCAATTTTCGTACAATCAATTATATATCCCCTTTGCATAATGACTAACTGGAGGTCGGAAAAATTAGAAACCTCACTTCATGTAACTATCTTTCAAGGTTACCTGGAGTGATAAAGTACATACATCTGATGCCAAATCTGTCGTTAATGACTGTAGTAGATTCCTTAGAAGAGTAATGCTCTGAGCAATTTTTGACAACTACTTTTCTTCTTAATTTAACATCCTTGTTTAGAGCAATGAAGAACAAATTTAGCTAAATTCTATATAGTGGTTTAAACACTAACTCACACTCATAGTCACATATGTAAATATAAGAGTGTTGCGTTTTCCTGATATTCAGATACAGTTTTGTTTTTTTTAGAAAAAACAAACTGTTCAGAAACAAATTACATAATTAAATGCCCATGAGAGTGCTGCTTGCATCTCTCCATACTTAAACTCAAATAATAAATTACAAGTTTTAAGATAAAGTGTGCTGGTTAGAAAAATGGCAAAATAAATACCATGTCAACATTCTTTATTGAAATGATTTTCCCATCTAGATTTACTGCTCATAAGGTTTTTAGTAAAACCTAAAAAACTTTAGTGAGGTATACATCACATGACATTGCTTGCATTAATGGAACAATACTGGAATTATAAGTTTTCTTTGCCAGTATCATATTCTTTTATTATTATTATTATTATTATTATTATTTATTACAATTTATTCACTTTGTATTCTGGCTGTGGCCCCCTCCCTCGTCACCTATCACTCCCTCCCTCCCTCCCTCTTAACCCCTTATGCACCTCCCCTAGCCTACTAATAGGGGAGGTCCTCCTCCCCTTCCATCTGACCCTTGCTTATCAGTTCTCATTGGGACTGGTTGCACTGTCTTCCTCTGTGGCTTGTCAAGGCTGCACCCTCTCTCCCACCCAGGGGGAGGTGATCAAAGAGACAGACACTGAGTTCATGTCAGGGACAGCCCCTGCTCCCCTTACTGGGGAAGCCACATGGAGGTTGAGTCTATGGCTTACATCTGAGCAGGCGTTTTAGGTCCTCTCCATGCATGTCTCTTGGTAGGGGTATCAGTCTCTGCAGGGACCCCAGGGCCCAGTTTTTTTTTTTTTGTTTTTTTTTTTTTTTTAGCTCTATTGGTCTCCTTTTGGAGCTCCTGTCCCCTCCACGTCTTTCTATCTCCCCCTTCTTTCAAAAAATTCTATGCATTCTGCCCAGAGTTTGGCTATGAGCTCTGTTTTGAAACCTCAATCAATAGAATCTTCTTACAGATATTAAAGAACACAATATTGATATAAATGCTCTCAAGCACAAAAATCAAAAATCTTAGTAAGTCAAAAAATGCTTCTTAACTTGAATGACTCAAGAGTGATATTGATATCTTGAGAAAAATATACTTAGAGCTACTGAATATCATTTGGAAAATCTTAGGGACCATGAGCATAACCATTTCTAGGCCTAGTTTGGGTTAACCAAGCTCAAAGTGGTTGTGTAAAAATCTGACACCTAATCATGAGTTTCTACGAAGAAATCAGTAGAATGATGGGCAGCACTTTCTATTTTTTTTGTAACCAATGTATTGTCTTGTCACAACCCTTCCTGGAAATCCTTACAAACATAAGTAGGCTTGATGAAGATGACATGGCATCAATCCAACCTTTCTACTAAGACGGCAAGCACACTACTGCACATCCTCTTTTTATAGAAGGCAGTGGAGCAGATTACCAAGGCCAGCCTCACTAGAGTAACATTTCCAGGATTCCATTGTTTTCCAATATGACACTTGTAAAAATATATATTCCCTTGTATTCAAACTTCTGGCCTCTATTTTAATATGTTAATAATTTCAATCATTTTCTAGGAGGTCATTCTTTCTCTTAAAATTTCAACAAATAACTCTTTCTGAAACAATATTAGTGGTGTGACTAAATTAACATTACATGTATCTAACATTCACAGGCATTAAAGTTAACAAATTTTTCAGGTAATAGAGCTAGGATTCAAACTGATCTTTTCTGATTACTTAAAATAATCATTTAAGAATTGTGCAATTCACCTAACATCCACAAGAAGGCTAGTGTATTTCCCAAGTTTGTAATTAGGATTTTGACCCTTTTTCAAGTTATATTTTTAAAAGAACACTTTTTAACTTATAGAAAATTTATGACAAAAAGAGAGAATTCTACTATACATTTTAGCAGGTAACTCTTATTCGTAACATATCATTTTATTTTTATTTTTTATTAAATTCTTTATTAATTACACTTTATTCACTTTATAAACCCATGTAGTTCCCTCCCTCCTCTGTCCCAATTCTTCCCTTCCTCCCCTTTCTGTACCTGTGTCCCTCCCCAAGACCACTGATAGGGGAGGTCCTCCTTCCTTCCCTCTGATCCCAGTCTATTAGGTCTCATCAGGAGTGGCTGCATTGTCTTGCTCTGTGGCCTGGTAAGGATGCTCCCCCATCATGGTGAGGTGATAAAAGAGCAGGCCAATCCGTTCATGTCAGAAACAGCCCCTGTTCCCATTACTATGGAACCCACTTGGACCCTGAACTGCCATGGGCTATATCTGTCCAGGGGTCCTAGGTTATCTCCATGCATGGTACTTGGTTGGATTATCAGTCTCAGGAAAGACCTCTTGGCCCAGAATTTTGGGATCTCTTGCTCTCCTTGTGGAGCTCCTGTCCCCTCAAGGTCTTTCTATCTCTCCCTTCTTTCATAAGATTCCCTGAACTCTGTCCAAGTGTTGGCCATAAGTCTCAGCATCTGCTTTAATAATCTGCAGGGCAGAGACTTTCCGAGGACCTCTGTAGCAGGCTCCTGACTTGTTCCTTGTTTTTTCTTTCTCCTGATGTACTTCCTCTTTACCCTTCTGGACAGGGATTGGGCATTTTAGCAAGAGTCCTCCCTCTTGATTACTTTCTTTAGGTGTACAGATTTTAGTCATTTTATCCTATTTTATATGTCTATATGAGTGAGTATATACCATGTGTGTCTTTCTGTTTCTGGAATAACTCACTCAGGATGATCCTTTCCAGTTCCCATCATTTACCTGCAAATTTCATATCCTTGTTTTTTATTGATGAGTAATATTCCATTGTGTAGATGTACCACAATTTCTATATCCATTCCTCAGTTGAGGGGCATCTGGTTGTTTCCAGCTTCTGGCTATTACAAATAAAGCTGATTCAAACATGGTTGAGCAAATGTCCTTATTGGGTACTTGAGCCACTTTTGGATATATGCCTAGGAGTGGTATAGCTGGATCTTGATGAAGTGCTAGTCTTAGTTGTCTGAGGAAGCACCAGATTGATTTCTAGAGTGGTTGTACAAGTTTACATTCCCACCGGCAGTGGAGGAGGGTTCCCCTTTCTCCACATCCTCTCTAACATGTGTTGTCACTTGAGTTTTTGATCTTGGCCATTCTGATGGGTGTAAGGTGAAATCTAGGATTGTTTTTATTTGCATTTCCCTGATGAGTAAGGATGTTGAGCATTTCTTTAAGTTTTTCTCTGCCATTCTATATCCCTCTACAGAGAATTCTCTGTTTAGCTCTGTACCCAATTTTTTAATTGGAGTATTTGATTTGTTGCTGTTTAATCTTTGAGTTCTTTATATATACTGGTTATTAGTCCTCCGTCAGATATAGGGTTGGTGAAGATCCTTTCCCAATCTTTAGGCAGTCGTTTTGTTCTGACAACAGTGTCCTTTGCTTTACAGAAGCTTTTCAGTTTCATGAGATCCCATTTATTGATTGTTGGTCTTAGAGCCTGTGCTGTTAGAATTCTGTTCAGGAAGTTGTCTCCTGTGCCAATGAGTTCAAGGCTCTTCCCTACTTACTCTTCTAACTGATTTAATGTGTCTGGTTTTATATTGAGGTCTTTGATCCACTTGGACTTTAGTTTTGTGCAGGGTGATGAATATGGATCTCTTTGCATTTTTCTACATGTAGACATCCAGTTAGACCAGCACCATTTGTTGAAGATGCTGTCTTTTTTCCATTGGATGGTTTTGGCATCTTTGTCAAAAAATCAGGTGTTCAGGTGGATTTATTTCAGGGTCCTCTATTTGATTCCATTGATCCACCATTCTGTTTCAATGTCAGTACCATGCAGTTTTTAGTATTGTTGCTCTATAGTACAGCTTGAGATTACAGGTGGAGATAACTCCAGAAGATCTTTTACTGTAGAGGATCGTTTTAGCAATTCTGGGTTTCTTGTTGTTCTGTGTGAAGTTAAGAATTTTTCTTTCAAGGTCTGTAAAGAATTGTGTGGGTAATTTAATGGGAATTGCATTTAATCTGTAGATTGCTTTTGCTAAGATGGCCATTTTTACTATGTTAATCCTGCCAAGCCATGAGCATGGAAGATCTTTCCATCTTCTGATATCTTCTTCTAATTCTTTCTTTAGAGACTGGAAATTTTTTTCATACAAGTCTTTGACTTGCTTGCTTAAGTTCACACTAAGGTACTTTAGGACCTTTTTGGCTGTTGTGAAGGGTGTTGTTTCACTAATTTCTTTCTCAGTCCTTTTGTCTTTTGTATATAGGAAGACTGCTGATTTTTCTGAGTTAATTTTGTATCCAGCCACTTTGCTGAAGGTGTTAATCAGCTGTAGGAGTTCGCTGGCAGAATTTTGGGGGTCACTCAGGTATGCTATCATATAATCTGCAAATAGTGATACTTTGACTTCTTCCTTTCCAATTTTTATCCCCTTTATCTCCTTTAGTTGTCTTATTGCTCTAGCTAGGACTTCCAGAACTATGTATAAGAGATAGAGAGAGAGAGAGTAGGCAGCCTTGCCTTGTCCCTGATTTCAGTGGGATTGATTTAAGTTTCTCAGCATTGAGTTTGGTGTTGGCTATAGGCTTGCTGTACATTGCCTTTACTATGTTCAGGTATGTACCTTGTATCCCTGATCTCTCCAAGACTTAAAAGTTGAATGGATGTTGTATTTTGTCAAATGCTTTTTCAGCATCTAAGGAGATTATCCTGTGGTTTTTCTCCTTCAGTTTATGTGGTGGATCACATTGATGGATTTCCATATATCAGACCATCCCTGCATGCCTGGGATGAAGCCTACTTGGTCGAAGTGGATGATATCTTTCATGTGTTGTTGTATTCGATTTGCAAGTATTTTGTTGTGTATTTTTGCATTGATGTTCATAAGAAAGATTGGCCTGAAATTCTCTTTCTTTGTTGGGTCTTTGTGAGGTTTAGGTACCAAGGTTATTGTGGCTTCATAGATGAGTTCGGTAATGTTCCTTCTGTTTCTATTTTGTGGAATAGTTTGAAGAATATTGGTGTTAGCTCTTCTTTGAAAGTCTGGTAGAATTCTGCGCTGAAACCATCTGGCCATGGGCTTTTTTTGCATGGGAGACTTTTGATGATGGCTTCTATTTCCTTAGGGGATATAGGACTATTTAATTGATTTACCTGGTCTTGATTCAGCTTTGGCAAGTGGAATCAATCAAGAAAAATTTCCATTTCATTTAGATTTTCCAATTTTGTAGCATATACGCTTTTAAAGTAAGACCTAATGATTGTTTGGATTTCCTCAGTGTCTGTTGTTATGTCCCCTTTTTCATTTCTAATTTTGTTGATTTGGATAGTGTCTCTCTGCCTTTTAGGTAGTTTGGCTAAGGGTTTGTCTATCTTGTTGATTTTCTCAAAGAACCAGCTCTTGGTTTCATTAATTCTTTGAATTGTTTTATTTGTTTTAATTTATTGATTTCAGCCCTGGTTTTGATTATTTCCATCCATCTACTCCTCTTTGGTGTGTCTGCTTCTCTTTTTTTCTAGGACTTTTAGGTGAGCTTTTAAGGTGCTTGAATGAGATGTTTTGAGTTTCTTCTTGAAGGCACTTAGAGCTATGAACTTTCCTCTTAACACTGCTTTCATTGAGTCCCATAAGTTTGGGTATGTTGTGCCTTCATTTTCAATGAATTCTAGGAAGACTTTAATTTCTTTATTTCTTTCCTGTCCCAGCTGTCATTTAGTAGCAAGTTGTTCAGTTTCTGTATATGTGTAGGCTTTTTGCTATTTCTGTTGTAGGTGAGGTCCAGCTTTATTCCATGGTGATCAGAGAGGATACATGGGATTATTTCAATCTTCTTGTATCTGTTGAGGCTTGCTTTGTGACCAAGTATATGGTCTACTTTGGAGAAGGTTCCATGAGGCGCTGAGAAGAAGGTAAATTATTTTGTGTATGGGTGAAAGGTTCTGTTGATGTCTTTTAGGTCCATTTGATTCATGACCTCTGTTAGAGTTATTGTATCTTTGTTTAATTTTTATTTTGGTGATCTGTCCTTTGTTGAGAGTGGTGTGTTGAAGTTTCCCACTATTAATGTGTGGGGATCTATGTGTGGTTTAAGTTTTATTAATGTTTCTTTTACAAATGTGGGTGTCCTTGTATTGGGGACATAGATGTTCAGGATTGTGATATCTTCCTAGTGGAATTTTCCTTTGATGAGTATGAAGTGTCCTTCTCCATTCTTTTTGATTAATTTTGGTTGAAAGTATATTTCATTACATATTAGAATGGCTATTCCTGCTTGCTTCTTAGGTTCCTTTGCTTGGAGAACCATCTTCCAATCTGATCCCTTTTCTGGCAAGGAATCAAATCCAAAGACCTAGGTCTGTGTAAATACAGACACACCTTTAGTACACACCTCTAATCCCTCTGGCTGGAATACACACCCTTTATTCCTTTGGCTAGAATACTGACAGGAATCAATTTTAATCCCCCTGGCTGGAATTTAATTCTAAACAATGATGACTATTGAAGAGATGACAAAGTGATGAATCAGCAAGGGATTGCCAGAATGAGTCTGAGATAGAATACTCCCAAGTCTTATGAGAACAGACAGGAAAGAGAAGTATGTATACTTGTACTTAAGAGCAGTGCAGAGAGAGAGAGCAGGAGAGTTCCTTTGTGGAAACAGTACAGTAGAACTTGGGATGACAGTACAGTTTGGTGCAGTTCCTTTGAGTGCAGTTGGTTTCGTGCAGTCCACTTCGAGGCAGTTTTTCCAAGCAGAGCAATTCAGTGAGAAATGGAGAGAGGCCAGTTTGAATCAATCAGCTTTGAGAGGAGTTTTGACCCAGAACAGCTGAGATGAACCATCTAGCCAGAGTTCAGAAAGAACTAGAAAGGGTAAGTTTATTCATCAGTAAGTCACAGAGGCTGAAAACATTCTGGACCTAGATCAGGAGATAGAAGGTAGAAGCTGAAGCCTTCAAGCTCTGGGCTTGTAGATGATTAATTGTATAGAAGCTAGAAACTTCTAGGGCTAGGCCTAGGGATAGTTAGATAGAAATGCTGTGTCTGGTCTCAGCCCAAGCCATGTGTTCATAAAGCTTGGGTACAGCTCTCATCTCATCTCCTCATCTGAGAAAATAAAAACACTGGTTACAAACATCCATACGACATCTATTTATTGAAAATTTTCTGAGGCATTTTCAAGAAATGGGAGTATGAGAGATTTTCTTCTTTTTAAAAAGTTTTAGTTGAATTACTTTACATTCAGATCATAGCCTTTTCCCTCATCTCTTCCTGGTTCCAACCTTCCTTCCCCATCCCCTTTCCCTAGTCCTCAGAAAGATGTGTGTGAGGGGGGTCCTCCTCCCCTACCAACTGACCCCAAACTATCAAGTCTATCAAGCCCAAAGTTTGGCTATGAGTTTCACAGAAACATAATAAATATGAAGTATTTTCAGTACTCAGCTCTGAAAGTGCATGACTGTTAGACATGACCTTGGTCACCTTAAAAATCTGTCCAGTTTCCAATCCTTTTTTTTTTTTTTTTTGGTCTGGAAAGAAGTCCCACTTTGAAGGAGTGGGGTGAGGAAAAATCACACCAATTTTCTAGAAGCTTTCTAGTGCTTCAAAACTGAATAAAAATAATTATGTAACTTTGAACTTACCGACATTTTTTTTCTTTTTACTTGGAATGTACTTCCATATTTGTAGAGACATTTTTCTGTAGAGACATTACAAGCATTTTGTCATGTTGTCTCTGTTCTTGATGGTAAACTCCTGTTAATATTAATATGAATTCATCCTTTCTACCCTCCTTTGTTTCTTTGTATCTTTGTTTTCTTTGTTTCTTTGTTTCTTTCTTTTCATTTTGTTCTCCTAGAGGATACTAAAAAGAGCTGGTATATATCCACTCTTGCATCATAATATCAACTATTTCTTAAAGGCTCTTAAAGGCTTTATGCTTTCCTTCTCAGGACAATAATTTTAGAATTCAACTTGGGCATAAGACATGTATATTTATGTTTGAATATTATCTCTTTTTTTTCCTCTTTTTTTTTTTTTTAATTTAACTTTACATCCTGATTGTGGCTTCTGCCTTCTCCTCCCAGTCCTGTCTCTCAACCCCTCCCTCGATTCTCTCCTCTCCTCCTCAGAGAAGGGGAAGGTCCCCATGGGTAGCAATCTTCCCTGAATGCTGAACTTTAAGTTGCTGTAGAACTAGGCCCATTGTCTCCCACTGGGGCCAGACAAAGCAAGCAGTTAGGGGGAATAGGATTCAAGATGTACAGGGAAAAAAATGAAGCAGGAATTGAAGGAATGGCCAACCAAGGCCTGAGACCCACTCCATGAGAGCAACCAACTCCTGACAAGATTAAAGATACATTGTTATGCTTGCATAAGGGAGCCTAGCATAACTGTTTTCTGAGTGACTCCATTCTACAGTTGATGAAAAAAGATGCAGAGACCCACAGCCAACTAATTCAGTGGAGTGCAGGGAGTCTTGTGGAAGGGTAGGGAGAAGGACTCAGAAGTGATAAGGGCTCCACAAGAAGATAAACAGAGCCAACTAACCAGGGCCTGGGGATTGGGGAGGCTGTGGAGACTGAAGTATTAAACAAAGACCATAAATGGACTGGACCTAGGTCCCCAATACAGATGTAGCCAAAAGGCATCTTAGTCCTCATATGAATTTCCTAGTGAGGGGATTTGGGGCCAACTTTGTTGCCTGCTTTTTGGTCACTTTTCCTCACCATGCCACAGGGGAAGAGGATGCACTCAGCCTTGTACCAACTAGATATGCTGGGTCCCGTGAATAAGGGGGAGGAGCCCTTTTCTGAAGAGTAGGGGAGGAGGGATAGGGAGAACAGAAGGGAGGATGGGACTGGGAGAAAAGGAGGGATGAGGGTACAACCAGGATGGAAAGTGAATAAATAAATTTTAAATTTAAAATATTATTAAATAAGAGTAAAAGAAAAAAAAAAGGTCAGAGAGGGCCCCTGCTCCAGTTATTGTTGGAGGGGGCAACCCACATGAAGACCAAGCTGCTCATTTGCTACATATGTGCAGGCAGCCTAGGACCAGTCCCTGTATTCTATTTGGTTGGTGGTTCAGTCTCTGTGAGCCCCAAGGTTAGTTGACTCTGTAGGCTTTCTTGTGCAGTCATTGACTCCTCTGGCTCTCTCAATCATTCCCCTAGTTTTTCCATAAGACTCCCTGAACTCTGTCTAATGTTTGGTTGTGGGTCTCTGCATCTGTTTGCATCAGCTGCTGGGTGAGGCCACTCAGAGGAATTATGCTAGGCTCCTGTCCCGAAGGATAACCGAGTAACATGAGTAGTTTTAGGGATTGCTTCTCTCCCATGGGATGGGTCTCAAGAAGGGCCAGTCTTTGGTTGGCATTCCCTCAATCTTTGCCCCATTTTGTCCCAGCACATATTTTAGGCATGACAAATTTTGGGTTGAAGGTTTTGTGGGGGAGGGAGTGTTGTCACTTTCCCACCATTAGAAGTCCTGCCTGGCTACAGGAGGTGGCCACTTCAAGTTAGGCGTCTCAGCTAGTATCACCTTCATAGACTTCTGGTGGCCACCCTTACCCAGGTGTTCGTCAAACCCCAGAGATGACACCCACCTCAGATTTCAATCCTCTCACCTGGCCCTCTCTTCCCAGCTTTCCCTACTCCTAGGCCTCAACCCCACTCATCTGCCCATCTCCTCTCCTAGCCAGTTCCTTCTCTTCATCCACCTTCAGTGCCTATGTTATTTCCCTTTGTGAGAGAGATTCAAGCATCCTCCCTTAGGTTCTCCTTGTAAATTAGCTTCTTTGGCTCAGTGGATTGCAGTAGGTTTATATCTTGTACTTTATGGCTAATATCCACTTATAAGTGAGTGCATACCATGTTTGTCTTTTTGGGTTTGAGTTACTTCATTAAAGATGATTTTTTTCTAGTTCTACCCATCTCTCCTCAAATCTCAAGATTTCCTTGTTTTTAATAGATGAGTAGGAATACTATCATATTTTATATTCTTAGCTCAAAGAGAACATGAATTTGTATACTGTATAATCTCTATATAATTTTTAATCTGACATAAACAACCAACTTCATGTAAGAAAACACCATTTTTAATGATGCTATCAATTCCAATCAACATGAATCCTTTTCTCTGTTTTGCCTTATTTATTTGTAAATTCCTACTCCAATAAAGAAGATCTTGGCTATTATCCCATACAATACATCCACTTAACGGTTCTTTTTCAATACTTGTATATAAGAGAAGTCTGATTGAAAATAAGCATCCCACAGTAAGATTTATCAAGAATAGTATTATGTGAATTTTGCCTCTTATTTTAAAGATGCCACATGTTTACAAGTTACGTACATAATTTTGCTACCTTTTTTAATCGCCATATTTACTTTCTCACTTTATTTCTTTGTTATTTGTAAACATAGTTGTATTCTCTTACATCTTTATATTTTCAAACAGAGTTACATTTTTCTATTACATCCTTTATTACTTCTTGGGAACCCTTGACATCCTAAATGATTTTTCTTGTTACATATTTTAAGGTTCGGGGTTTTTGCCATGAAGTTCAATGGTCTTTGTCAAATGTTTATAGCCACAAATCAATCCTTATAGAGCCCTACAGAATAATTTCACTGCTGTAAAAGTGATCCCCAATGATCTGTTTAACTTGTTTCTTCACCTTAATTAACAACTGAACTTTCAGCATCTCTATAGCTGGACAATTTCATGTTGTATAGTTACGATCATTTACTTTGTGTCATTTTCAAATTAGCTTCTTGCCCTTAACAACAAGTATTTAAGGCTCACCCTTATCTTCCAGTGTCTTGATAGCTTGCTCTAATATTTGTCTTTAATCTGCATTGTGATCTTAACGTATTTGAAGCCATCACTGATATGCTGAGAAAAAGATCCTCCTTTTTTCTAATGACTTGCTACTGATTGTCCTTGGTATTTTCTTTCTTACATTTATATTTTTTCCTATTTTAAATATCATTATATCAATTCTATGAATCTGTTTTGATCATATTCATCTCTCTCCTGACTACTCCATGATCTGCCCAGTCATGTCCTCTTTTTATATTAGCATTTATATGTGTGTGTTTATATGATGCATATGCATATAATGTATGTATTTAATATATGTTTATATACACATACTTGTCAATATAACCATCTCAGTATATATAATGGTACTTGGATGCATGTTTTCAGAGCTAACCATTTCATATTGGATAACCAATTGGTTTGTTTTTTCTCGTGGTATACTATTTCTCTCATACTAAGGATTCCTTAGTTGCGTATAGATTTTGGGAAGGTTTGAGACCATTTGGGCTTTTTCCTGTCCTTTTTGGTATGTCTATTTTTTGTTGTTGTTGTTGTAGGGTTGGGATCAAGCTTTTGTTCATTTGTTTGTTTCTTTAGTTTCATTTAGTTTTGTTGTTGTTGTTGTTGTGTGTGTTGTCTTGTGTTCTGTTTTTGTTTTTCAAGACACGGTTTCTCTGTGTAGCTTTGGCTGATCTGGACTCACTTTGTAAACCAGGCTGGCCTTGAACTCACAAAGATATACCTGCCAATGTCTCCCTCAGTTCTGTGGGCTGATGTTTAGATAGTCATATTGTTGAGACTTTATGGATATAGTTCCTGACGTTACTAGGAGACACAATCTCACAGCAAACTTCCTGAATTTTGGGTTATTTCAATTTTCCCTTGAATTTTCTGCAATGTTCTTGAGTCTTAAGTTGCAGGAGTTGTTTTGTAGATGTATTCACTGGGACTAGGATCCATAACTCTGCATTTTCATTGTTTGTGGTACTTGCCTATTCTTCTTTAACAACCTGATGGGTACTTTGTACTAAACCAAAGAGTGGTGAAGACATTTCTATACTTACTGCCATTGCATATTCTCATGCCATTTAACATGCCAAGTTATCCTGTAAATTTTTGTT
Organism: Pachyuromys duprasi; assembly: GCA_028658305.1. Classification (NCBI taxonomy): domain Eukaryota; kingdom Metazoa; phylum Chordata; class Mammalia; order Rodentia; family Muridae; genus Pachyuromys; species Pachyuromys duprasi. Next base: position 28,046,890 of record CM053757.1, on the reverse strand, counting down.
CAATATGAAAAGTTCCCACAGGTCTTAGTAAATAGATCTTGTTTTCCTAAATTTATTCATCTACCTAGATTTCAATTAGATTTTTTCCTTATGTGGAATGCAAGGAATGAATTTATATTTGTTCACCTTTGTGTGGTATTAGGAAGAGAGAGTTATAAATGGAAATCTTTGACATCTTGATTATCAAATATTGGTTCAAGAAAATTGTAATACTTCCTTGCTATTGTTAGGCAGAACAAGGAATTTTTAGCAGTGGAACCAAATATTAAATATAACTTTATATACTGACAAAGAATAGCCACGTGTTTTGTAGGGAAAATGTAAATTTTATTTAGTTGTACTGAAATGTTAAACATTTATTAATATCAGAAACAAATGAAAATTAACAGTATGAGATCACTGTGTATAATGTTTAATTAAAACAGGTTCCTCTGTCTATATTGCCAGTTTTAACTTTTTGGTAAAATAAGTTTTTCCTCCAGCCTATAATCATGCATGTCATGCCTACAAATGTCCTCTAAGTTTACAGCTTAATCAATTCAATCTTTATTTACAGAGTGTCATAGTGATGTGTACAATACATGCAATGTGAGCCTTTGAGTTCATAAAAGGATGCATGATCAGTATCACAGGTTTCTCACAATGACAAACATGACCTCATGGCAAATTGCTTAGAATGTTGATTGCAAGCAACATTGTCCTGGACAATGCTTTCTCAAAGCCCACCCATATTTCACAGTTTTAAATTGTTTTCTAGCAGTAAAGACTGATTTTGAAAATTAATATGCTTGCTTTCATAAACCCCCTGGAAAGAATTCTGTATTTAGCAATAAACTATACACACATTAAAGGATTAATGACCTAAAAGTCACAGGTAGGTGAAGGAACGCTAACACAAGAAGGTTGACAGGTGACTAACATCTGTAGAGTGCTAGCATCCAAGAAGCTCCTGATAAGGGAGTCCAAAGGATAGGGACTTAGTCCTATCCTAGGGCTATGAGACACCATGATGGAGACAACTCTTACAAAAGAAAATATTCAATTCAGGGCTTGGTTACAGTGTCAGGGACTTAGTCCATTATCATCATGGCATCATGACAGGGAGCGTGGCAGCATGCAGCCAGGTGCTGGAGCAGTGGCTGAGAGTTACATCTTTTTTTTTAAATAATTTATTTAATTTTATTCTCTGTGCATTGGTATGAATATGTCAGAATCCGTGGAACTGGAGTTACAGACAGTTGTGAGCTGCCATGTGGATGCTGGGGATTGAACCCAGATTCTTTGGAAGAGAAGACAGTGCTCTTAACCACAGAGCCATCTCTCCAGCCCAAGAGTTACATCTTGATACACAGGCAGAAAGCTGAGACTTCAAAGCCACCCTCCCCCCTTCCTCTACCCAGTGACATGCTTCCTCTCACAGGCTGTACCTCCTAACTTTCTAATCCTTTTAAATAGTGCCACTCCCTGGTCACTAAGCATTCAAATATATGAGCCTGTGGGAACATTCTTATTCAAACTACAATTGATAACATGGCCTCCTAAACTGAGGACTCTTCTTTCCTCTCAAAAGAAATTAGCCCCTCAGGACAAGGGCAACATACCAGTCTCCATTGGTTACTAGACCTTTGTGACTTCAAAGAACTGAAATGATTATGCAATCTTACATCATAAAAGTCCTTTTTTCCCACTCTATAGAAACTCCCATTTGCCTGGAGCATACACACATAAGCCCTATCTCCATAGAGAGACTGCTGCCCTTCATATTTTTGATTAAAGGACTTTTGTTTTTGTGTTTTTTGCTGCTGTTGAGGTTGGTTTATTCTTCTATTTCCACAACATCTCCATCAATCCTGATCTCAGATAACTGAACATTTACATTTTATATATTTATTTATTTATGTTTATTATGTGTGTGTATCTCTCTCTGTGTAATGTACATGCACACGCATGTCAGAGTAACATCAGAGGACAACCTGAAGAAATCAGGTTTTTCTTACCATTTGGGTTCTACGATCAAAGACAAGCCATTAGGCTTGAGAGCAAGATCATTAACAGATATAACAAGACATCTGGCCTCTTAATAGACTATTTTAATGGCAACAGTACCTTTTCAAAGGGTTCAATGTACATTAATTCATGCATTAATTTGGTTCTACCTAAAATGAAAATAAACCCATATTTATCACTCTGCACAAAATTAAAGTCCAAGTGAATCAAAGACCTCAACATAAAACCAGATACTTGAAATCAGTTAGAAGAAAAAGTGGGAAAGCTAATGTGCCTAGAATTCATTGGCACAGAAGACAACTTGAATACCAACCTGAACAGGACACCAACAATACAGGCTCTAAGAGCAACAATCAATAAATGGGACGTCATGAAACTGAAAAGCTTCTGTAAAACAAAAGACACTGTCATCAGAACAAAACTACAGCCTACGGACTAGGAAAGGATCTTCACCAAACCCATATCAGACAGAGGGTTGATATCCAGAGTATATAAAGAACAAAAGAAGTTAAAAAGCAATAAATCAAGCAATCCAATTTAAAAAATGGGTATGGAGCTAAACAGAGAATTCTCTATAGAGGAATATAAAATGGCGGAGGAACAAAGAGATGCTCAACATCCTTAGCCACCAGAGAGATGAAAATCAAAATGACCCTGAGATTTCACCTTACACCCATCAGAATGGCTAAAATCAAAAACTCAAGTAACAACACATGCTGGAGAGGTTGTGGAGAAAGGGGAACCCTCCTCAATTGCTGTTGGGAATGTAAACTGGTACAACCACTTTGGAAATCAATCTGGTGCTTTCTCAGACAATTAGGAATAGTGATTCCTCAAGACCCAGCTATACCACTTCTAGGCATATATCCATATATCCAAAATATGCTCAAGTACACAAGGACATTTGCTCAACCATGTTTGTAGCAGCTTTATTCGTAATAGCCAGAACCTAGAAACAACCCAGATGTCCATCAATGGAGGAATGGATACAGAAATTGTGGTACATTTACATAACGGAATACTACTCAGCAATTAAGAACAAGTAAATCATGAAATTTGCAGTCAAATGGTGGGATCTAGAAAAGATCAATTTGAGTGAGGTATCCCAGAAAGAGAAATACACACATGGTATATACTCACTTATATAGACCTATAAGATAGGATAAACATACTGAAATCTATACACCTAAAGAAGATAAACAAGAAAGAGGACCCAGGGTAAGATGATCAATCATCACTTAGAAAGACAAATGGGGTGGACATTGGATGTAGGAGAAAACAAGTAACAGGACAGGAGACTACCACAGAGGGCCTCTGAAAGACTCTACCTAACAGTGTATCAAAGCAAATATTAAGACACATAACCAAACCTTTGGCAGAGTACAGGGAATCATATGAAAGAAGGGGGAGTTAGTATGACCTGGAGAGGACAGGAGCTCCACAAGGACCAAATATATCTGGGCCCAGGGGTCTTTTATGAGACTGTTTCTCCAACCAAGGACCATGTATGGATATAACCTAGAACCCCTGCTGAGATATAGCCCATGGTAGCTCAGTATCCAAGTGGGTACCCTAGTAAGGGGAACAGGGACTATTTCTGACATGAACTCAATGGCCCACTCTTTGACCTCCCCCCCACCCCCTAGGGAGGAGCAGCCCTGCTAGGCTACAGAGGAGGATTTTGCAGCCAGTCCTGAAGATACCAGATAAACCAGGGTCAGATGAAAGGGAAGAGGTCCTCCCCAATCAGTGGACTTGGAAAGGGACAGGGAGGAGATGAGGGAGAGAGGGTGGGATTGGAAGGGAATGACGGATCAGGATACAGCTGGGATACAAAGTAAATAAACTGTAATTAATATAAAAAATAAAAAAAATTAAATTACAAAACTTTGGTTCTGTCTTTATCTGCCTAAGTACAGTAGGCAAGCTCATATTTTACTTCTCATGATATTAGAAGTATAATTCTAGAGAAAGAATGGAAGAGAAGAAACTTTTCTTTACATGTGCACCATAAATGTTACATTATTAAATAGTGTACTATTCTGATATTTTGAACAGTATAGCCACAGGGCTACTTGCTCTAGTCTTGTTTCTCTAAAGATGAGAAGAACAAGTTTATTCACTGTAAGTTAATGTAAAAATTGTTATTGAACACCTGAGATGATTGATAATCACTGATGGCACATGAGTGAAATTATTGTATGCTTCATGACCGAGTGAATGAAAGAAATGAGTGTACAGTCATCCTCAAATATCTTTACCTTAAAGTGATAGGCAAATTTTCAAAATCTGAAAATTCTTATTGTTAAAAGAATATGATATTTTTCTTTTATGTAGTGACTGAGAACTCATTGAAATTAGGAAAATTCTTAGGAATTATTTATTACACAATGAAGAAACAGTATTATTATAATATAGTTTTACAGTATTATTTTTCTCAAAAACAGCTTCACATTTCTTTTGTCAAATCATTACAAACTTCATACATTAGTTTATGTTAATCAAATCATATATCAGCTACATTTATTATATTTTGTTGATTTTATCACATGATGAATTGTGTAACCTAAAATATTTCAACATGATTATGGGTGCATTTGCAATTGAATCATATTATTATTCTAAATGATATGTTCTGTGACTATACTGCTCAACAGAGCTGGCATAAATGCATAAATTTGTTTACCATGTAGTTTTATATTATTGATTTAGCAGATACATAAAAATCAAAGACTCATTTGTTAACATAAATCCCAAGTTAAATATTATCCAATATATATGTAAATATATTCTTAAATACATTTTCTAATTAAAGAAAATTGTATTTTTTTTCTTTTCTTTTCAATATGATCTGACTAAAAAAATGCTCTGGAACAAAAACAAAAGTAAACAAAACTGTGTGCCATGATTATACCTGCCTGCACTTATCCAGAAGTACATTCCTACCCTTATAGCTTCAAAATTTATCACATTTAATATGAAACCGAAATTTAAAATATGTGCTATGTATTGGTTCACTTTTTACTTATGAAGCTAATGTGCAAATAATTCCAGATCTCACATTCCTAGTGCTGACCAAAATGCATGAGAAATGAGAAATGGTAATGGAAACGGGCATTCCCTAGGGGTACTTTACCAGAGTAGGGAAGACAAAGTAAATGATTTTTTTTTTTTTGTGCCTGTGCCTGTCAGGATATGTAAACGTCAGAATTCAGATAAAAGTACATTTTGTGCTTCCTAGCTATAAGTAAAATAACATGTCAGCAAATGGTCATTTGGGTAAAATCGTGAGCAAAAAATTAAGAAGAAATCTGTGATTAACCGAGTAAATTTGGGAAATATTCCTAGAATAGTAGGAGGCTTAGATTTTAAAAGATGTAGAGGAAGACTATGTAATAAAACTTTGTTGATGGCTTAGAAACAATGGCAACTTTTCTCTATTGATCAGTAAAGAAACTCTTTATTGGATTCTGATGGAAGCTGGAAACTTCTTATCCACTCTCTGAGTGACAAGGTGTCTCTGGGTATACAGTCAAGCACTCTGTCATCTAGATGGAAAGAAAGGGAGGCCTTTTCTAACTTGCGATAGTACTCTAATTCGGGTTTCACAGCTCTGTGTGTGGATTTAATAAATAAAACACAAGTGTTACAGAGTAAATCAGAATTTCCATTTGCTATAAATTAGAGAGTTTTATAAATTCCTTCACTGTATTGACACTCCAGGAAAAGGTAACAGATGATTAATTCATGTTTGTAGAAAATACATATAGAGCATGTTAATAAGCAAATTATAGAAAACAGATTGATTCATGTCAAATTCCTTCTAAATCGTGGACTGTACAAATTTATCAGTCTTACAAAAAATAAATCTTCCTCTCTCATCTGAGCTTATCAAGTCTCATCAGGACAGTCTGTATCCTCTTCCTGTGGCCTGGCAAGGCCTGGCAAGGACGTATTGCTAGGGAGAATTGATCAAAGAGAAAGCAACCGAATTCATGACAGAGCCATGCCCTGTTCCTTTTACTCAGGGACCAACATGGAGACTGGGCTGCCTTTGGGCTACACCTGAGCAGGGTTTCTAGATCCTCTCCATGCATGGTACTTAGTTGGTGCATCAGTCTCTGCAGGGCCCCCTGAGATCAGATATTTTAGCTTTGTTGGTCTCCCTGTGGAGCTGCAGTCACCTCCAGGTCCTTCTATTCACCACCACCCCCTTTTTCCATAAGACTCCCTGTGTTTTGCCCAGAGTTTGGCTGTGAGTCTGGGATGAGGTTGGAAAGAGGAATGAAGGATGTGATAGGGAACAAATAAGGGAGAGGGCTACAGTTGAATATAAAATGAACAAATTTAAAAATATTATTAAAAATAAGAAAAACGAAGCTTTACTGATTTTTGTTGATTTTAAGGTAACTGGGTGGAATTCACTTAAACTCATTGGTTATTCAGCTGGATAAACTTAGTGTCAGTAGGGATCCTTCACCAAATATAAATACAACAGAAATCTTTAGCTGGCAGTTCAATTTTTGCCTTTGTAGCTCTTTCTGCTTTTTTTAATTAAATTTTTATTTTTTATATTAATTGCAGTTTATTCACTTTGTGTCCCAGCTGTAGTCTCCTCCTTCAGTCCCTCCCAGGCCCACTTTCCCTTCCTCATCTCCTCCCATGCCCTGCTCCAAGTTCACTGATAGGGGAGGTCCTCTTCCCCTTCCATCTGACCCTAGCTCATCAGGTCTCATCAGGACTGGCTACAATGTCCTCCTCTGTGGCCTGGCAAGGCTGCACCCCATTCTGGGGTTGCTGATCAAATAGCCAGGCAGTAGGTTCAGGTCAGAGACAGTCCCTGTTTCCCTTACTAGGGCACCCACTTGGAGACTGAACTGCAGTGTGCTACATCTGTGCAGGGTTTCTAGGTTATCTCTATTCATGGTCCTTGGTTGGGGTATCAGTCTCAGAAAAGACCTCTTGGCCCAGAATTTTGGGATCTGTTGCTCTCCTTGTAGAGCTCCTGTCCTCTCAAGGTCTTTCTATCTCCCCCTTCTTTCATAAGATTCCCTGAACTCTGTCCAAACCTTGGTTACGAGTCTCAGCATCTGGTTTGATACACTACTGGGTAGAGGCCAGCAGGTCTTTAAGAGGCCCTCTGTGGGAGGCTCCTGTCCTGTTTCCTGTTTTCTCCTTCTTCCAATGTCCATCCCTTTTGTCTTTCTGAGTGAGGATTGATCATCTTACCCAGGGTCCTTCTTCTTGCTTAGCTTCTTTAGGTGTACAGCTTTTAGTATGTTTATCTTCTACTATAGGTCTAATATCTACTTATAAGCAAGTATATAGTATTTGTGTCTTTCTGCTTCTATAATACCTCAATCAGGATGATCTTTTCTAGATCCCACCATTTGACTGCAAAGTTCATGATTTCCTTGTTTTTAATTGCTCAGTAATATTCTATTGTATGAATGTACCACAGTTTCTATATCCATTCCTCCATTGAGGGGCATCTGGGTTGTTTCCAGATTCTGGTTATTATGAATAAAGCTGCTACAATCATGGTTGAGCAAATGTCCTTGTTGTGTACTTGAGCGTGTTTCAGATATATGCCTAGGAATGGTAGAGCTGGATCTTGAGGAAGTGCCATTCCTAATTGTCTGAGAAAGTTCCAGATTGATTTCCAAAGTGGTTGCACCAGTTTACATTCCCAACAGCAATGGAGGAGGGTTCTTCTTTCTCTACATCCTCTCCTGCATGAATTGTAACTTGAGTTTTTGATCTTAGCCATTCTGATGGGTATAAGGTGAAATATCAGGTTTGCTTTGATTTGCATTTCCCTGATGACTAAGGACGTTGAGCATTTCTTTAAGTGTTTTTCTGCCATTCTGTATTCCTTTACAGAGACTTCTCTGTTTAGCTTTGTACCCCATTTTTGAAAATTGGATTATTTGGCTTGTTGGTTTTTGTAATTTATTTTTATTTTTATTAATTACAGTTTATTTACTTTGTATCCCACCTGTAGCTCCCTTCCCCCTCCCCTCCCAATCCTACCCTTCCATTCTCTTCTTCACCCATGTCCATCCCCCAGTCCTCTGATAGGGGAGGTCCTCCTCCCCTTCCTTCTGATCCTAGTCTATCAAGTCTCATCAGGGATGGCTACATTGTCTTCCTCTGTGGCCTGGTAAGGCTGTTCCCCTCTCACAGGGAAGTGATCAAAGAACAGACCAATAAGCTCATATCAGAGACAATCCCTGTTCCCATTACTATGGAACCCACTTGGACACTGAACTGCTTTGGGCTACATCTGTGCAGGGGTTCTATGTTATCTGTATGAATGGTCCTTGGTTGAAGTATCAGTCTCAGAAAAGACCCCTGTGCTCAGATTTTTTGGTTCTGTTGTTTTCCTTGTGGACCTCCTGTACTCTACAGGTCTTACTATCTCCCACTTCTTTCATAAGATTCCCTGTATTATGCCCAAAGTTTGGCTATAAGTCTCAGAATCTGCTTTGATACCCTGCAGGGTAGAGCCTTTCAGAGGCCCTTTGTTGTAGGCTCCTGTCCTGTTCTCTGTTTAGCTCTGTACCTCATTTTTTTAAATTGGATTACTTGATTTGTTGCTTAACTTCATAAGTTCTTTATATATTTTGGATATAGGGTTGGTGATGACCAACCCTTTGTCAGATATAGGGTTGGTGAGGATCCTTTCCCAATCTGTTGTTTTGTTCTGATGACAGTGCCCTTTGCTTTACAGAAGCTTCTCAGTTTCATGTGGTCCCATTTATTGATTGTTATCTTAGGGCCTGTGCTATTGGTATTCTTTTCAAGTTGTCTCTGTGCCAATGAGTTCAAGGCTCTTCCCCACTTTTTCTTCTAACAGATATAGTGTGTCTGGTTTTATGTTGAGGCCTTTCATCCAAGTGGATTAGTTTTGTGCAGGGTGTTAAGTATGGATCTCTTTGCATTTTTCTACATGTAGGCATCCAGTTAGACCAGCACCATTTGTTGAAGATGCTGTCTTTTTTCCATTGTATGGTTTTGGTTCTTTGCCAAAAATCAAGTATCCATAGGTGTGAGGTTTATTTCTGGGTCTTCAATTTGATTCCATTGTTCCAACATTCTGTTTCTATGCCAATACCATGCAGTTCTTATTACTATTGCTCTGTAGTACAGCTTGAGATCAGGGATGGAGATACCTCTAGAAAATTTGTTGTTGTACAGGATTGTTTTGGCAATTCTGGATTTTTTGTTTTTCCATAAGAATTTGAGACTTTTTCTTTCAAGGTCTGTAGGGAATTGTATTGGTATTTTGATGGGAATTGCATTGAATATGCAGATTGCTTTTGGCAGGATGGCCATTTTCACTATGTTAATCCCACGAGTGTGAGAGATCTTTCCATCTTCTGATATCTACTTCCGTTTGGCTCTTTGCGATTTAATTCATGTTTTAGCTGTTTACTTTAGGGCAATACAAATTATCACACTTTCTACTTAAGTGAAAATCACAGTTCTATACAGTGGTGATCTGAAGCAAAGTTTCATGTGCTGTTATCTACCACTCACATGATGTCCCTAAGAATTCTATCTTCTTATCATATGCCACTCTGTATATTTTTACCATTCTTCCTTTTAAATCTTTTATCAAAAAATCTAAGAGATAGAAATGTTCTCTTATAGGAAAAACACAATATAAAATTATAACTATGAAAACTTTGTAGAATGTAAAGTGTTCCTTAAATATTCAATAATAGTAATTCTGTAGAATTAAAGGGAGCCGGGAAAACATACTTAAAATTAAACTATGTCCTTTATTTATGCTTTTAAATGATATGACACATCCGATTTCTCAATCAGGTGGGGACAAAGGGTGGATGATTACAAGCAAATAGTGTTTTCTCAATACAACAATGCACTCACAGTATTGTGACGGTCCACTCAAAGCCTGTGTAAACTCAAGCTAACAAAATCCAAGCATGGGGCCCCAGGGAGGTGGGCAAATAGCTGAGGAGCTATCTTCAACTGTTGGCTTACAGGATGGGGCTGGTAGCTTTTCATTGATGTTGTGAACTTCAGTAGATGGCCACAAACCCAAGAATATAAAGCTAGAACTAATTGTGCTAGATTAAAACTAAAAATTAGGAGGAAAAAAGTGAATGGGAATAGAATGAGTGGATTTGGGATGAGTTGGAAAAGGAGAGAGTATGATCAAACACAATGTACAAAATTTTCAAATAATCAATAAAATACATAAAAGGAAGTTTGCATTTGACAAAAAGGCCTAGAGAAAAATGAATAGTAACATAAAAATTACAGTTTAAATTACAATGGTGCTAAAACAACAAAATAATTATTAAAATAACACTACCTAAATTGAGTATAATTGTGAAATATATATTTATTATTTAAATATATACAATACACATGATAATTTAAAAATTATTGTTTAGATTTTTGTAAAAGTTTTATATTTACTCCATTCATTCAGTGTACATGTGCGTGTGTGTGTGTGTATGGATAGTGGCCTTTGTGTGGTGGCCTGTAAACTATTCTATTCATCATTGTGGAACATCTGTCAGCCTATGTGTCCATGCCTCTGACTACTTAGTCATCTCACTATTTTTGTAGCTTTTAAATTTCTTATTTTTATTATATATGCTAAGAAAGAAAACTTAATATTGTAAGTTTTGAACATGCTAGTTAAAATATCTATAAAAAGTAATAAAATTAAAGGATAATAGGAAAATAATTATCAGACATTTTTCTCTACCTTTGAGGAGTAGGCAAGTATCAAAGGGATGCTGTAGAGTACTCACGCATTTTTATGAATCTTTGTTCATAACATTTAGAGGAGCACCTAGGAAATCAAAGCAAATCAGAAAAGGAGGCAAAGACAACCGGTCTAAGAGAAGGCTAATTAATATTAAAAAGAAAGCAGAACTAAGATGTCCTTTGCTTTATACAATAATATTTTGATGTATAGATTAAGACATAATTTATAGTTTTATAACAAATTGTCAAAATTGCAGAAATGCTTTTTAATATAAATATTTATAAAATAAACATTTATATAAAATATTTTTAAATAGACATTTATATATGTTTATAAAATGAACATTTATATATAAATATTTTAACATCTTGAGTGAAAAACACCTGACCAGGTTTTGGTAAGGTGAAATCAGTTGAATAATTTATTTATTCTTTATTTACTTATTTTTATTTTTTATATTAATTATTGTTTATTCACTTTGTACCTCGCTGTAGCCCCCTCACCCATCCTCTCCCAATCCCATCCCCCCTTCCTCCTCTTCCCCTATGTTCCTCCCCCAGTCCAATGATAAGGGAGCTCTTCCTCTCCTTCTACCTACCTGACCCTAGCCTATCAGGCCTCTTCAGGACTGGCTTCATTACCTTCCTTTGTGGACTGGTAAGGATGTTCCTCCCTCAGGAGGAGGTGATCAAAGAGTCAACCCATGAGTTCATGTCAGAGTTGCTCCCTGTTCCTATTACTGGGGAACCTTCTTAGACACTGAGCTGATGTGGGCTACTTCTATACAGGGGTTCTAGGTTATCTCCATGCATGGTCCCTGTTTGGAGTATCAGTCTCAGAAAAGACCCCTGGGCCCAGATTTTTTGGTTCTGTTGCTCTTCTTGTGGAGCTCCTATTCCGTCCAGGTCTTTTTATCTCCCCCTTCTTTCCTAAGATTCCCTGCAGTCTGCACAAAATTTGCTATGAGCCTCAGCTTATATTTTGATACACAGCTCTGTAGAATCTTCATTTAAAAAAAGGTGTATGCTGTATTTCAAATTCATCTTATTCAGAGCAATATATATATATATATATATATATATATATATATATATATTTCAAGTATATATATGTATATACTTGAAATCTGATAAGTTAGTCTGATTACATTATTCTTGTGTAAACTACAAAATAGGTATGTCTACATTATAGTACATCAATAATTTTAAAAGTGAAATAGCCAAACTTTGGACAGAGTTCAGGGAATCTTATGAGAGAAGTGGAAGATACTAAGACTTGGAGATCACAGGAGCTACACAAGGACAGCAACAGATCTAAAAAGTCTAGGCACAGGGTCTTTTCTGAGACTGATACTCCAGCCAAGGGCCACTCATGGAGATTGCCTGGAACCCCTGCACAGAGGTAGCCTATGGCAGTTCAGAGTGCAAGTGGGTTCCATAGTAATGGGGACAGGTACTGTCTCTGACAGGAAATGATTGGCCTGCTCTTTGATCACTTCCTCCGAGGGGGGAACAGCTTTACCAGGCCACAGAAGAAGACAATACAGCCAGTCCTGAAGAGACCTGATAGACTAGGATCAGAGGGAAGGGGAGGAGGACCTCATTTATCAGTGGACTGGGAGAGGGACACAGGCGGAAAAGAGGGAAGGTGGGATTGGGAGGGGAGGAGGGAGGGGGTACAAGGGGGGATACAAAGTAAATAAACTATAATTAATAAAAATAAATAAGAAAAAAGTAAAATAATATGAAAGACAACCATTTACTATTCGTGTAATGCTTAACAATGGTACATAATCCAGTAGATTCATGTAATAAATTGATGCAAATGTTCCAGTTGGTGTTTTTAGGAGTATAAGGTAAAGTCTTAGACCCTAAAAACTAAACTGAGTGCATCAGAACATTGCCTCTTCCTATAATCTGTATAAAAGAATTACAAGGAGAAATTTAGTGTCACACACAGAACAGTAGTAGAGGTGAGGTTCTAATTTACCACCAAGTTTTATTTCAACTTAGATCTTCATTGCTACAAGGCATAAAAGTTATTGAATTTTACCACATATGACTCACACTGGTTTCCTATCAAACAGAATATCACTGGAACCCCTCTGTTGAGCTCCCTACATGAAATTGTCCTTTTGTGCGTCTCATAATCGGCAGCGATGTGGCCAAGCATCTGGTGGTGACAAGCAGACGTCTTTGATTTATTGGCTAATATCACTGCTTGTTAGTGGATGGTTGAGCAGGAGACTAAAAGAGCATAAAATCAGAGAGAATAAATTATGAAGGCGCCGAACTGTGCCATTATAAACCCTTCCTTGTCACAGCTGTGACATCTCCCAGGAAATGGAGGATGACAGCAGCATTCATTCTTCAAAGGGCCAATACTTTCTACTTGTGATCCCGGCCATAAATAAATAAATAAAGCAAACAAACCACACAGGCAAATGGGAACTCAAACAGAAAATGCCCGCCCCTCAGTAGAGCACCGGGCCCCAGTTTCTTCTATTTGAAAGTAGAGCAGAATAAAGCGGACAGGAATTCATCCGCAAAACCTGCAGATATTAACTAAATCTGTCCTGTGTGCTAGAACCTTAGTGATTTAAGGAGCCGAACCCCTTGTGGCTTTCCTTTTTGTCACCCAATAAAGATTGCTCTGGTGTGAATTGGTTACACAAGTCCTACTTTACTGAGTCAGTTTCGTCATTCACTCATTCCATAAAAGTCTTTCTGGTAAATGATGTTCAGAACGCCTAACACCAGTTAGTATTTGTACAAACAGTGCTTAAAAGTAGATGGAATTTGCAACATGGCTTTTGAATTTAGTCAGTTGAAGTTATTAAATTCTATCTGAATATAAATATTTATTACATGTACATAATAGTAGGAAATTATGCACACTAATATGGAGAACACCTTATTTCATCAGATTCTAAAATGATATGTTTCTTTAAAGCATTGGAGACTTGTACATAAAGAGTTGACTTCCTAGTAAATGAAAAAGTCTAAGAATGGTAAAGAAAAAAATAATGATGGTGGCCCTCATTTCCAAAGAAGTTATTCCGGCTACACAGTTCCTATAATTCATTATGAAATCTATTAAAAAGATGGCTTGTAAAGATAATTTTAAATGTAATTTATTTATTTTTATATTAATCACAGGTTATATACTTTGTATCCCAGCCATAGCACCCTCCCCCATTCCCTCCCACTCTCCCCATCCCTCCTTCATCTCCTCCCTGCCTCCCTCCAAGTCCACTGATGGGGGACAACCTCCTCCCCTTCCATCCAACCCTAGCTTATCATGTCTCTTCAGGGCTGGCTGCAATGTCCTCTTCTGGGATCTAGCTAGACTGTTCCTCCCAGGGTGGGGGGGAGGGAGGGTCGAAGAGACAGCCATTGAGTTCATGACAGAAATAGACCCTGTTCCCCTTACTAGGGTACCCAGTTGGATACTGAGCTCCATGGGCCACATCTGAGCAGGGGTTCTAGGTTATAAGATATTTTAAGGTAAGCCTCAGCACAGTCAAACATTGTCGCTGAGAAAGTACATGAAAAAGCATGTGAAAGAAAAGCAGAATTCTGAGAAAGTGTGAGAGAAAAGACAAAACCAAGAACTTAAAAACAATATGGAAAAGCTATTGGCCACAGCATTCCCTAGTTTGTTTGTTTATTCTGCCATACTCTTAAATGATTTATGATTAAATGCTAAGATACATAATGCATGGCATATAAAAGTAGAAGTAAGAAGGTGACAGTAATATAAAGTCAAGAATGAAACTCTAGTGAAATATAAATTGTAATGTTCTGCAATGTACTAATGGTCATTCATAATTTTAGCTCAAACCTTTTAAACTTTTACCATGAAATGACAACTGTAGTTTAAAATAACTTCAATATTGCAACAGAGGAAGATGACAATTATCTGGAAGAAATAAATATAGTAGCGTAAAATATATTTCCATTATGTAAAAACAATAAAACTTTCAATGGCAGTGTTGGTAAACCATACCTTTAATTCCAGCACTCTGGAGGAAAATGTAATTGGCTCTCTCTGTTTCAGGGACATCCTAGTACAAATAACAAATTCTGGGGTAGCTTGCACTACATAAGGAAACCTTGTTTAAAATTGAAAACAAAACCAAAAAAGTACTTTCAAATTGCTTTCAAATGAAACAATTCAGTAGTATGAACATCTCAAAGGCATCCTTATGTGGAGTCACCCAACTTCGTTTTATACCTAAAATTTTCCTCCAAGTAAGACAAATATTTTCTTGAAAATATTTCCAAATTTTGTGCTGATCTTTGTACTTATTTTTTAGTTATTTTCCATAAACACAGATGCATTTTTTTATATTTTATACTTATTAAAAAAGATAATATTGTGAGTAGGACTATGAAAAACTGCTTTTAAAATATCATCCTTTAAAGCCAAAACTGAGGTAAATGAGACACTGCTGTGAAGTTTGATACCCCCCCACACATGCACACATATGAAATGTGTGAAGGTCCTGTGTGAGGTCCTGAAGAGATTCCATGTGATTTCCAAGACATGATCAATAAGTAAAATCATTCTAGCGGCAGGTACTGCCACAGAAGAGACAAAGCTCTCAGGGCCACACCTAGAAGTAAGGGTCACACTTCTTGTTGTGTGGTTAAAAGAACACTTCTCTTCATACAATGGCATTGACTTTGAAGTTGAAGTATGAAGATGGCCATAACATTTGTGGGAATATAGAAAAATAAAAGCAAAAAGGTTACGTTTATTTATTTTTTATTTAGTTAATTGGTTATTTGTGTATATATATAGATATGATGTATACATATAGATGATCTATGATGATGACAAGTGATCTCAACAAATATAAGAACATTTTCAACATTTTAATATTCAATCAGAGGCAAAACAATAAAATAATCTAGTATTTTTGATTGAGTTTTAACTCCGTTTGAACTTGCACCCCCAATGTTCCATAACACTTCATTCTTCTGAATCTCATTCATAGTATTTTCTATTTAATATTGTTGCAATTGCAAATAGTGTGCTTTGTAAAATGCAATATCCTTATTAACTTCTATGTAAATATTCTTTTTGTACAGGGAATCCAAGCATAGTGCTGGGTGATAACTGATTTTTCAGGTAGCTTCAAAAAGAATGTCTAATATGATATATTCCATACTAATGGGTCTTCCCTGTCTTTTTCAGAATTAGATTAATTATTGGCTTCATGGATTGAATTTAAGTTAACAGAATACATCTTGCCTTGGAACATAAACATGAAATTTGTTTAGAATTTGTAGAATATGAATAATTTTACTTTATATTTTCAGAGTTACACACACACACAAATATTGGTGGGTTTAACTGTGTATAATTTTAATCTTTCATTTTACGTCTAGTAAAGAAAGCAATTGTTGTGGCATGATATTCCTTTTATTAACTTTTTTATTTTTTATATTAATTACAGATTATTCACTTTGTATCCCAGCTGTAGCTAATCTCACCCTCCCTCATCTCCTCTCATGTGCCTCTCCACTGATAAGGGAGGTCCTTCTCTCCTTCCATCTGACCCTAGCTTATCCAGTCTTATCCGAACTGCCTGCACTGTCCTCCTCTGTGGCCTGGCAAGGCTGCTCCCCAATCCAGGGGAGGCAGTCAAAGAGCTAGCCACTGAGTTCATGTCAGAGACAGTCCCTGTTCTCCTAACTAGGGAACCCACTTGGATACTGAGCTGTGGCTTGGTATTCTTATGAACATAAATCTAAATATGTTTACAATATTGAATTGTATAATTATATATTATATTTGTATATTTTATATATCTAGATACTTATATCTAACATATTCCTTGTATATATGTATGTGGGCACTAGAAATTAGGCTAAGAGGGTCATATATTATTTTAATTAGTCTTCAGAAAGTTTCCAGTGGATAGCTATAATTACTATGGTTGGCCAGCCTGAGAAATAACTAGTTCACATAATGTTACTTCTTAAAAATGATTTGAAAGCTCAGTGTGCTAAATGTATGAAAGGTATTATTTCATTGTAAAATTAATTTATTTTCAAAAACAGAGTGATCATATGAATCTTGTAAAATTGTTTCTTGGGTTGATGTAAAACCCATATTTAAAATTACTGATTATTATCTGTTGGAATATTATTTAGTTTGGAGTCTTGACATTCTGATTTAGACAGTTTGTCTTGATTTACCTAATATGTAGAAAATGCATATGAATATTCCCTGTACTATATGTCATGTAACCTTTAACACAATGTGTGTGTGTTTCTGTGTGCATCTAAGTGGATAACGGACCTTCAAACTTCAAAGAACATAGCTACAATTTTAATGCACTAAGACAGCATCAAAAATATATACATTCAAATTGCATACACCTTTGCATTTAATAAACGAGAGAGAAAGTAGCACCATAGCAATTTTATCAAGCTTAACTTCTTCTCTGAGAGGTACATTGCAATTAAAACATTACTGAGGCGAATTCTCAGTGGCTCAGCACTAGACACTTCTTACACACTTGAGTGGGTACAAGTGTAGCCATGGGCAACCATGTGTGGTAAATCTGTCAGAACTAACAGCAGGGTCTCGGATGAGAGTTTTCCATCAGTAAACCTGCTTGATAGGTCAAGGTCTTTGAATTGTTATCATAAGTGGCGCCCAAGAGTGCGGCCAATATTAAGGATCTGCTTGTATTTCTCCAGTGTACATTTTATTAATTTTGCATAGCTTTACTCTGTTGGCCATTTGAGGTCATGCTGGAGTTTAAAACTAACTATAACACTTGTCAGAATATGAGTACTTTTGTTCTCGTTTGATGAAAGAGAACAAGATATGTGTGAAGATAGTATAGAAAATTATTTTCCGATTAGAATATGATTTGTTGTGGAAAAGAAAAGAAGTGAAAAGGTTTGCTATACTCCCATCTAAATAAGAAACTGTCACAGGAGTTTTTACATTGGACAATTAAAGAATCATGATCGAATTTCTGATGTGAGGTTTTGCCAGCATCTACTTGAACCTTTTTTTTTTAATCTCAACATGGTCTGATATATATATATATATATATATATATATATATATATATATATATATATATATATATATATATCAGTCAGATTGACTTACTACATACTCCTTTCTGGAAAATATCTCTGGTTTCTTCACAAGTTCACATCTGCCTTTCCCACCATCTAGTATATGGACTCTGACAATATTCTAATTTGTGGTATTATACTTCAGGCCTGATTAATGCAATTATTCATTCATAGATTTTCCAGTGGACTAAGAGTAACAATTTTATAAAATTTCTAACTCTAAATATTTCATATACTCTATTTTCAACATCCTCTCTAATATGATACAGTATCATTAAAAGAAAGTATAGGTAATAATTTTTTTGAAGTCATAACAGGTACAATTTATCTTCACCTCTCTTGTTTGTTAGTTGTATAATACTATAGATTCAATTGAGCTATCAGGCTTCAGAGTTTTAAATTTTCTGTTATCAAATATATTTAGAGTTGCTTATTGAAGAAAATGAAGCTACTGGACATATGTAAGTTTAAGTCTTCTGAAACAGTTAAAACTATAAAATGAAAATTAAAACAATATACCAATTGGCAATGGCATCATTTGAAAAATGATGTTACTTTATAAATTTACTTAATTATTTTTATGGAATATCTTAAATTGAAGTTAAGCTAAAATTTCTTAAGGCCTTGGTATTTTTTTTACATGTCTTAGATTTTAATAGGAAAAGACATGGGCTCTCAAATTGTATCTTTGTAAAACTATGAGCAGGCCAGAAACTTCACAGTTGAAATTGGCAATGCCACACATCTCTTACATTTTGTCTATGCCTAGCATTATTGGGTTTTCTCTTCTGCGTGTGGAATGGGCAATGCATAAGAGATGGAGTGTCTCCAGTTTTAATGACTTCACTTTCCATTTGAAAAGTAATTCATCATGAAAAGTCAGTGGGGTATACAGAGCACTAATTGCAGCAAAATATCAAGGACAGTTTTCCTCTGTCTTAATTAAACATTAATGAGTAAAGTTATTTGCAAATGTGTGCTGCAGGGATGGACTTGTCTGTCTAGGTTTGGTAAATACTGACACTGGGTGTCAAAATAAAGCACCTTAATTGATTTATACAGAAATAGTTTAAAAGGATTACACCTGGCTTGACATTTCCCTAGGTTTTTATAGAGTAGTTTCTGATAAATTATTTATAAAGAATCTTTTCCTGACCTATCCTAATTACAGGAGTGATTGTTTCCAAACTAATCAATTTGGTGCAAATTTGACTTTCCTTTTTTGCCTTTACTATCAACATAGAGAACTCTACAGTAGATTATAATGTTCTTGAGTTTCCTTATATTTTCAGAGGGAATATAAAAAAAAAGACATTTTCCTTTAGTATCATAAATATGTTGTAATATTTTAGAAGACATTTATCCTTTGAATTAATTTGGAGTTAATACTTTTCTGTAGAAGTATTTTAAATTATATTTCAGGATATGGTCATTCCACATATTTTTATTTGAACTATAATTTAATATCGTAAATACAACTTAAACTCTGGAAGTATATTAAAACAATCCTCGGGTCTCATGTGACTTTGTCTTTGATATATTTCATTTCATAAGATAACATACTGGAGAGAAGCCAAAAGAAAAGGTGGGGGGAGGTGAGGCATTGTAGTTAGTCTATAGTTAACTCAATAGCACACATTAATCTGTAGACTGATTGAATGGTACTTTCTAACTAAATTTCTCATATGTTTCTCTGAATAAATACCAACCACTATTTATTTTCTTGATCTAATTAAGTAACATTAAAAATTAACCATTACAAGCCTTGTTTTAAAATAATTTCATCAACTAAACCATCTACAGATGTATAAAATTAAAAAATATATAGTAGCTGTATGCTCTGAACCTTAAAGAAATTTTGATTGGTGTAGATCAATGCATATATACATATACAGAAAAAAAAATATACATATATATACTGAAAGTGATAAAATATTATGGATACAGTTTAAAAATATCACTGTGATAGTAAATATCCAGTTTTTAAAAATGAAGACAGAAAGAAAAATAATTCCCTAATATGCCTTAGAATGACTGGTAAACATTATATAAACTGTTTTAAGACAGTGCTGCTAAATTTCACTATGAAAGCTCTGGAACTCCTCATTTCCCAAACCATATGGCTTGCTGCAAATGCAACCAGCTTATGGAAAAAAGTGTAAGCACACCTCACAGTCTCCCACTTGGGGACCTGCTAGAATGATGTGTATGCATTAAAGGTTCTGAGTGCTGAGGCTTCAATGGATCTTTATTTTCACATACTTTGTCACCCAGATTAACTCTTTTGCAAACCTCTGAAAATAACCAAGCTGACCTTGCCTTTGTCATGTGAACCTCAAACTTCGAAAGAGTTTCATTTTCAACTTGAAATTCAAATTACACTTACAGGTATTTTACACCATTCTTAAAAACAAAACAAACAAACAAGAACTAGTTAAAAATAAGAATTTGTATTTAGGGAAAGCACATTCAACATCCCTTTCTTTTCTTGACTTCTCTTTGTTAAAGCCACACAAAAGCAATTAAAAACATTAGCAAGAAGTTTATTTTTGATGGGACTTAATAGAAATGGGAATGCACACACTGAAAAAAAGGTTGAATTTTCCCAAAGCAGCCATGTGAACAATGTTTTTATATTACACAATGGATAGGTTATTTTGATTTTGCAGTTCAAAAGAGAGAGAGAGAGAGAGAGAGAGAAAACCATATACCTATAAATCCTGTAATTATCAGAGGTACAAAAACAATCATTTCAAACCAGTGATGAAAACAAACATTTCCATTTGTGAAAAAGTTAGAAGAGTTATTGGAATGAAGGCATAAATTTGACTGAATTTCCTTAATTTCAATAATGATCAGAGCAAAGGATAACAGAATGTGAGCTACAGGGAAGAATGCCATTCTGGGTAAACACGAAAGAATCACTGTGAGCAATATGTAAGAAGTGAGAAGTTTCCTCACCTCTATAAGAAGAGTTTTTCAGGTGCAAATATGGTCATATAGAAAACTGATCACATGGAAAATTACAAATGGTACCCCTATGAATTCTAGACCTGTAAAATGGAAGGGTAAAAGGGAAGAAAAAATGCCAAAAAAAACATGAAGGAAAAAATAGGAAGGAAAGGTCAGAGAGGGGAAGAGAAAAGGAGAGAGGGAGGGAAAAGGACAGAAGAAGAAAGGAAGAAAAAGGAGAAAGGAAGAAAAGGAAGAAGAAGAAGAAGAAAAGATGGATGGTACGATGGACAAATAACATTAAACAGAAATTAATACTATTGAATAAATAAATAGGCAATAATATCTAAAATGCAGTAAGGCATGTCATTCATCTACAATAATGTATCTCTCTTGATATATGGCTTAACTGTGATCACATTTCCTCATACTGTCTGTCTTGATTTTTTTTAACAACAACAAAACTCTTTAATGTATATAGATACAGAAAAAAAACAAACTGACATAACTGAATGGAAGTATAAACAAGCCAGTGCCAAAGAGTTGGAAAATAGATTAGAATAATATATTTGAAAACCTGGTAGAGTGTATGGAATATATAAAGCCAGATGTTTCAGTCCATTACCAGTAAATTTAACATGTTTTAAATGTATAACTACACAAATTAATGGGGAAAGGATTTCAGTATGTTCTCATAATCTCAACTTTTTAAAAGATGTATTTATTTATTATTTATACAGTATTCTGCCTACCTTTGTGCTGGCAGGCAAGAAAAGAACACTGATCTCACAAGAGATGTTTATGAACCACAATGTGGTTTCTTGGAATTGAATTCAGTACCTTTGGAAGAATAACCACTGCTCTTAACCTCTGAGCCACCTCTCCAGTCCCCTCACCCTCATCTTGACTTTTAAATGTCACACCTTCTGGTCTGTCTTGAATTTATTTTATTTTTTTAAGTAATTTATTTATTTTTATATTAATCACAAATTATGTACTTTGTATCCCAGCCATAGTCCCCTCCCTCATTCCCTCCCACTCTCCCCATCCCTCCCTTATCTTCTCCCTGCCTCCCTCAAAGTCCACTGATAGAGGAGGACTTCACCCTGTTCCATCTGACCCTAGCTTATCATGTCTCTTCAAGGCTGGCTGCAATGTCCTCTTCTGGGATCTAGCTAGGCTGCTCCTCCCTCTGGGGTGGGGGGAGGGTTGAAGAGCCAGACATTGAGTTATGACTGAAATAGTCCCTGTTCCCCTTATTCAGGTACCCAGTTGGATACTGAGCTACCATGGGTCACATCCGAGCAGGGGTTCTGGGTTATATCCATACATGGTCCTTGGTTGGAGAAAGAGTCTCATAGAAGACCCCTGTGCCCTGAACTATTTGGTCTTTGTGGAACTCTTGTCCTCGCCAAGTCTTACTACCCCTTCTTTCTTATGATTCCCTGAACTCTGCTGAAGGCTTGTTGTGAGTCTTAATATCTGCTTTGATACATTGCTAGTTAGAGTCTTTCAGAGGCCCTTTGTGGTAGGCTCCTATCCTGTTGCTTGTTTTCTCCTACATTCAATGTCCACCCTGTTTGTCCATCTAATCGAGAATTGATCATCCCACCCTGGGTCCTCCTTCTTGCTTATCTTCCCTAGGTGTATAGATTTCAGCATGTCCATCTTATCCTATAGGTCTATATAAATGAGTATATACCATGTGTTTCTTTCTGCTTTTGGGATACCTCACTCAGGATGATCGTTTCCAGGTCCCACCATTTGCCTGCGAATTTCATGATTTCCTTGTGTTTGATTGCTGAGTAGTATTCCTTTGTGTAAAAGTACCATGATTTCTGTATCCATTCCCCAACTGAGGAACATCTGGGTTGTTTCCAGGTTCTGGCTATTACGAATAAAGCTGCTATGAACATGGTTGAGCAAATGTCCTTGTTGTGTACTTGCCACCTCTCCAGCCCCTCTGTCCTGATTTTATAATGTGCATTCCTTATTGTAACATTTTAAAAGGATCAATATCATACTATCAGATATGAAAATAGATAAAAATAGGTCTACAGGGTTTCCTATGATCACATCTTACTTATTGCCCTCACTCACTCCCATGCCTTTATTCTTATTTTTATTTTTTCTTCTCTCATACATTACATCCTGACCAATCGGTTTCCCCTCTGTCCACTTCTAGCATTTTCCCCCACATCTCCCCTCCCCCACCCAGATCTACGCATTTGCCTCTGTTTCCCTTAAGGAAATATTTCTCTCTTTAATATTAGGATATTATGTATGCTTTGTGGTTCCTTAAGTACATTTGGTTAAGCCAAGATCATGCATGGAAAGGACCTAGACACCCTCTTCATTAGAAACATTTAATGATGAATGATTATGATGGGATAAAATATACAAACATAAGAATGATGTAATGAAACCCATTAAACCCATTATTTTTATATAATTTGTATGCTTGCCTGTAACATACACCACAATAAAAAATAGAAAACTTCAAAAAAATACATTTTGTTAGAGTTTTATTGTATCTGTTTCGCTTTGTTTCCATTATCACCAAGGGTACCACTGATATTTTAATTGAACTGATCTTTTCTTTTCAAGTGTACATTTCACTGGGTACTATGGTCATTTAAATGTTGTTTCTTTTTTGTTGTTCTTTTTTATAAAATTTCAGTTCATTTACTTTACATCCTAAGGGTGCCCCCTCGTTCCTCTACTTCCACCTTCTCCTTTCTCCCCAGAAAAGAGATCCCTCTTCTTCCCTGTATCAAATCTCCCCAGTATATCAAGTCACATCAGGAATGACGATATCCTCATCCCCTGAGGCCAGGCAAGGCACTCCTACCAGGGGAAAGTGACCCCAAAACAGGCCATAGAGTCCATGCTGGAAATAGCATCCCCCTATATTAATGAATATATAATATCTTTCTTTTGCATGCTCTATAATTTCTTTCAATGCCTTTTATTTTTATTTTGAATTACTTAGATAAGTATACTCTCAAAAGTTTAATCTTTTGTAGATAATATGAAACGGATATGTTTCTTTATTATTCCAACGGGTTTTTGGTAGCCTATTTAGCACTTTATTTGTACTAAATCATATTATAATCAAATATGGAAAATAGACATCCTCCTCCCAAATATGGATGTGCACATGTCTTTCTGTTGTATTAGTTTTCTTAATATGATTTCCAATACAATGTGGAATAGAGACATATAGTATATATCAGTGTCTTGTTTCAGATTTTAGATAAATGATTTTCAAATTTTACTTTTCACATCATACTGGATATTTTAATATGTAGCCTTCAGTATTTAACAAATTTGTTGAGTACACTTATACTGAAAGAGTATTTAATAATATAAGCAACTTTTAAGCATCTGTTGTATGACTTTTTAAATTGCCATACAATTATCAGATAAATTATAATACTCATTTGCAAATATAAAGCCATCCTTGCATTTTTAAGATGAATCCCACATGATGAGGCACAGATCATTTATTCTTTCTTACTGTTGTCAGTTTCCTAGCATCCTGCTGAGAAATTCTGCAGCACTATTCATCAGGAATGAGATATGCAGTCCTCTTTGTTCTTTTAGTCATGTTCATGTTGATTTTGAATTAGGCTAGAAGTACTAACATGAAAAGCCTATGTCAAATTTGTTTCCTTTTTAATCTTTGTAAAATAATTTGGGAAGGGTTGCAATTGTTCTTTATATATTTTGTGAAATTTGTTTCTTAATCCATTTGGACTTGGGCTTTCATATAAAGAACAACTTTAATGGACTCAGTCTTCTTATCTAGTTATCATAGTATCTGTTTCTTCTTGATTCAGCTATTGTAGATCGGAAATGTGTAGTTGTGTGTGCATTTTCTCCTGATTATCTGAATGATTATCAAGCAGATTTACTTTTAATTTGGTATATGTTGGTAATTAAAATAATCATATTTTAATATAGTTGTTAGTTCTAATAGTTCTCCAGCTTAACTTATTTTTATTCAAGCTTTTCTTAACACTTACTTTATTTTCTTCTTTTATCTCTTTTTTTAAAATTTATTTATTTTTATATCAATCACAGGTTAGGTACCTTGCATCCCCAGCGTAGCCCTCTCCCTCATTCCCTCCCATCCTCCCCATTCCTCCCTCATCTCCTCGTGGCCCCCTCCAAGTCCACCAACAGGGGAGGACCTCCTCCCCTTCCATCCAACCCCAGCTTATCTTGTCTCCTCAGGGCTGGCTGCAATGTCCTTCCCTGGGATCTAGCCAGGCTATTACTCCCTGGCATGCATGGGGGGGGGGCAGGGTCAAAGAGTCAGCCATCAAGTTCATGACTGAAACAGTCCCTGTTTTCCTTACTAGGGTCTTCAGTTTGACACTGAGCTATCATGGGCCACATCTGAGCGGGGGTTCTAGGCCATATCCATATATGGTCCTTGGTTGGAGAAACTGTCTCATATAAGACCCCTATGCCCTGCTCAGTTTGGTCTTTGTGGAACTCTTGTTCTCCCCATGTCTTACTAACTTCCTCTATTTTTATTATTACTTCCCGCCCTCTGCTAAAGGCTTGATTGTGAGTCTTAATCATCTCTTTTTTTAAAAGTGCTTTTACGGGAAAAAAATTACACTGTATATTCTACTCATGCTTTTTCCATCCCCCACATACTCTGAGGTCTTCAACAACTCTTCACACATTGGACTCTAAACCCTTCCTATCACTCTTTAAAATATGAACAACTATCAACAACAATGAAACAACCAAAAAACCAAAACCTTACTCAAACACTGATGCGGGCACACACACACACAAACACAAAAACACACACACACCAGCAATATAGAAGCTGAAGACTATATGGACTAAAAATGATCAAATGAAAACATTTGAGACAAAATGTTCACAAATGTACCATTTAGTTCATTTTTGTGATGACTTTCCATTGTTGAACATAGAGCTTATCCTGAGGTACAGTTAATATAGTGATACCTTATTGGAGATTTTTTTTTTTTCATTAGGTGTCAATTGCCAATAGTTTCCTAACTGGAAATGTGGTTTTGTTTTCTCTTCCCTTTCTCAGCACTGGAACCCCATCTGTCTTGATCCAATGCAGGCCTTGTAAATGCTGCCAGTCTATATGAGTTCATCTGTATATCAGTACTGTTGTGTCAGGAGGACACTATTTCCTCAAAGTCATCCATTCCATCTTGTTTTATAATATTGCTTTCTCTTGGCATAGTTCCCTGGTGCCTGAAGGAAGATTTTGATGAAGACATCCCACTTAGGAGTGAGAAGTCCCGAATCTTTCACTCTTTGAATATTTGCAGTTGTGGTTCTCTGTGTTAGTTTTCATCTACTTAAAAAATATTCTGTGTTAATAGCCATGTGAGATATTGATCTACAGGTAAATATTAATATCATTGGGAGTCATTTCTTCTCTCTGTTTCTTTAGCAGGGCAATAGTATTTGATGTTCCTCTAGGCCTATGATCTATTCAATCTCAAATTCTTGTCTATTGGAGCAGTGTCTGGTATGGGTTCCATCTTATAGACCCTACATCCAATCAGAGAGTGGTTGGCTATTCAAACAACTTTTGTGCTGCTATTGCATTGATGTGTCATGCAGACAAGTCACCGTTGAAACCTGGCGGGTTTGTAGACAGACCAGTATTTAATTTTCTCCCGTGGTAGTACGCAATGTACCTTCCAAGTACCATGAACACGAGTTAATAGGGTTGAAATTCATAGTTAGGCCTCAGCTTGACTTTTCCATACTCAATTGGATATGCAAGTCTTGTATTCAGTGATATATATTTTTCATCAGTTTATGGGGAGTAACTAATAGCCCTGCAGATAGCTCAAACATATGTTAACACATTCCTGCCACTGGAGGTTTTACATGGTGGGAAAATATGGGTAGTTGTGGTTTTATGACCCATTTAGATTTCTTTCATATCTGTGTATGTTTTAAGAAAACTCTACAATAGTAGTTTTCTAATGATGCCACAAATGTTCCTTAGTTTTAGTTTTGTATCTCCCTACATTTCCTATTTACTCTGCTCTTCCATTTCTATCCCTATTTAATATTCCTGTTCCCATTTCTCCGCAAGTCTATCCATAACTATATGTTATATTTCCCTTTCCTTGGGATATCTTCCCCTACCCCATAGTCCCTTAATGTATACTAACCTCTCTGATTATACAGGTTGTAACATGCCTATTAAAGTATTAAATTCTAAAGCCCACATAGAAAAGAATACATAATGTATTTGTCTTTTTGGACCTGGTTTGATTCAGTTATGATGTTTTGTTTTGTTTTAGCTCAACAAATTTACTTGTGAATTTCATGGTTTGTTTCTTCTTATCACGCAAATAACGTTAAATTGTTTAAATTTATCACATCTTCATTATTGTCACATTTATTATTACATTTTCATTAACTATTTCATTATTGATTCATCTATTGTGAGTATCTAGGCATTTCCCACTCCTATTATGATTAGAACAGCCATGAACATGGATGAACCGCTGTCCCTGTTGTGGGATATACAGTTTTTTAGGAATATGCCCAACCATAATGTAGCTGTATCTTGAGGTAGATCTAATCCAGCTCTGTGAGAAACTACTACACTGATTTCCATAGTGTCTATATATGTCTGTACTCCTACCAGTGGTGAATAAATGGTTCCCTCACTCCATAGCCTCACCAGTATGAGATATTATTTGTTTTATTCATGTTAACCATTTTAACTGGTATAAGATAAAATATCAAATAATTTTGATTTGCATTTCCCTGATGATTAGGAATTTTTAATATTTCTTTAAGTGTTTCTCTCTCAACTATTAAATTAAATCTACACCAAGAAGTGGCTACAGTTGATAAGCACTTCAGAGTAATAGCCAGATATAAAATTAGTACACAAATATAAGTGGTCTTCCTTTATAGAAATAACCCAGATTAAGAAAAAAAAAATCAGTGAATCAATACGGTCCACAGTAGCCTCAGAAACCATCTTTGGATAACTCCTCCAACTAAGCATATGAAAGACTTGTAAAATGAAACCTTGAAGATACTGAAGAGAGAAATTGAGGAAGATATCACAAGTCAGAAATATTTCCGATGCTCATGATTGGTAGTAATGATATAGTGAAAATGACCATTTACCGAAAGCCGTACAAAGATCAAACATTTAAGTCTTAATTCATTTCAAGTTAATTTTAGGATATAGTATAAGATGATTCTCTTTATATGAATGTCTATTTTTTCCTGTCCATTCATGAAGGAGACTGTCTATTTTTCATGATAGTTTCCTGACATCTTATCAAACACTGGTTGACTGTATTTCTTTATTTGCTTCCATTTTTCTGTTTTTCTCTATTATGTAGTACCATAGTGTATTAGCTAATACTAATTTGTAGCAATGTCTGAAAGTAAAGGAGTATGAAGCCACCAGATAAATCTTCATTCTCTATTTCTTTCGCTCTCCAACCTTTAGCTATTTTTAAACCCATTGCATTTCTACCCAACTTAAGTACTATTTCTCTAATTTTGTTAGGGTCCAGAGGAGGCTAAACAAACTATGTAGACACCAATCTCAGTTTAGATATAGTTGGCTTATTGAACAAAACACCCAAGATGGACCATTGTCAGAAGCAGGCTCCAGGGATTTGCTAGCCAAACTATGACATTGACCTATTTCCCAGAGACAGTTTACAAAGGCAGAAGCTGCTATGAGCTCATACAGGGGGTGGGAGGGTGAATGGTGGAACAGGGCAATTAGCACTGACTCCAGTTATTTAGCTAAATAGAGAAGCCGTTCTAGCTAAACTTGAAAGCGTGCTTTGCAGTTGGGGCCAGTTGTGTTTATAGTTTGGAAATTTCCAGGAACAACAAGTTCATAGTGGTTTTCACTGGACATAAACATAGTTTATGGTCAACACGACCTAAACAGAAATCTTGTTCAGAGATTCTTTTATGTCAGTAACAAGCTGAGATGATATGGCTAGTGGGCCAGAAATTATATATATATATATATAATATATATAATATATTTATATATATATATAAATAACCATAGTTATGCTGCCCAAAAGGACCAAGCCTCCAAAAGAGACATTGGATATTGAAAGAGTATTATTCCTTATTCATGAAGATGGATTATATTCACATTATCTGTGTCTTCATCAGTGTGTTAATCTGTATAGTTCTCAGAACTTTTTTTGTCCGTGTTGTCACAAATGACAGAATTTATTTATTTAATTTATTACAATTTATTCACTTTGTATCCCAGCTTTAGTCCCCTCCCTTGTCCCGCCCTCTCCCAATCCTGCCCTTCCTTCTTCATCTCCTCCAATGACCCTCCCCAAGTCCACTGATAGAGGAGGTCCACCTCTCTTTCCCTCTGACCCTAGCCTCAGTTGTCATCAGACTGGCTACATTGTCTTCCTCTCTGGCCTGGTAAGGCTGCTTCCCCCTTCAGGGGGAGACAATCAAAGAGCCAAGCAATGAGTTCATCTCAGAGAGAGCCCCTGTTTCCGTTACTAAGGAACCCACTTGGAGACTGAGCTGCCCTGGGCTACATCTGTGCAAGGGTTCTAGGTTATCTCCATGTATGATCCCTGGTTGGAGTATCAGTCTCAGAAAAGACCCCTGTGCCCAGAGTTTTTAGTTCTGTTGCTTTCCTGTCCCTTCCAGGTCTTTCTATCTCTTTCTTCTTTCATAGGATTCCCTGTACTCTGTCCAAATTTTGCCTGTGAGTCTCAGCATCTGCTCTGATACTCTGCTGGATAGAGTCTTTCAGAGGACTTCTGTGGTAGGCTCCTCTCCTGTTCTCTGTTTTCTCCCTCTTTAGATGTCTATCCCATTTACCTTTCTGAGTGAGGTTTGATCATCTTACTCAGGGTCCTCCTTCTTGTTTAGCTTCTTTAGGTGAGCAGATTTTAGTATGTTTATCCTATATTCTAAGTCTAAAATCCATTTATAAGTGAGTATATACCTTGTGTATCTTTCTGTTTCTAGAATATCTCACTCAGGACAGAATGGGAAAGGATCTTCTCCAACCGTGTATCTGACAGAGGGCTAATATCCAGAATATATAAAGAACACAAAATGTTAAACACCAACAAATCAAGTAAGCCAATTTAAAAATGGGGTACAGAGCTAATCAGAGAATTCTCAATAGAAGAATATCAAATGTCAGTGAAACACTTAAATAAATATTCAACATCCTTAATAATCAAGGAAATACAAATCAAAATGACCTTGAGATTTCACCTTACACCCATCGGAATGGCTAAGATAAAAAACTCAAGTGATGAAACCTGCTGGAGAGGATGTGGAGAAAGGGGAACCCTCCTCCATTGCTGGTAGGAATGTAAATGTGTACAACCACTCTGGAAATCAGTCTGGTGCTTTCTCAGACAATTAAGAATAATGCTACCTCAAGATCCAGCTATATCACTCCTAGGCATATATCTAAAATATGTTCAAGTATACAACAAAGACATTTGATCAACCATGTTCGTGGCAGCTTTATTCCTAATAGCCTAAATTTGGAAACAACCCAGATCTTCCTCAACTGAGGAATGGATACAAAAATTGTCCTACATTTACACAATGGAAAACTGCTCAGGAATGAAAAACAAGGAAATCATGAAATTTGCAGACAAATGGTGATAACTAGAATAGTTGTCAGAACTTTAGAGCAATTCATATCTTTATCTTTAATGATATCTGAAATGATATTATTGCCATTATATATTTTGTTTATAAGGTTGTTTTGTACTGCAATTTTAGCATATCAGTTTTGTGTTATTCAACTTTAATGATTTTGTTTACTATCTTTTCCGTTCTCTTTCAGCTTTGTCTTCAGATATTTTTAATAAATAATTTATGTTATATGCAAAGGCAACTTTAGTCGTCTTTTTCTAATTCCAGTGATTTTCATTTATGTATCTTGTCTGGCTGTTTCATCTAGAACTTTGAATTATACATTGAAAAGAAGCCTGAAAGTGGATAACCTTACCTTGTTCCTTATTTCAGATGATAAGCTATCTGTTTTTATCCTTAAGGTCACAGAGATTAAGAGCTTTACACAAATTAAATTTATTTTGTTTTTCTGTAGTCCATATATATTTAGTTTTTGAAGGTTTTCTCTTACAAATACATTGTTTTTTTCTCTCAAATATTTTTCCTCCATCTTGTTTTAGTGCCTTTACATATATACACACTACACGTACACAAAAGCACACACTATATTTATTTGTATATGTTCAACAACCTTAATATCCTACAGATGAATACAACCCAATCTTACTATGTTTTTTATTAATTTTCTTTGTATTTAATATTTATTACAATTTATTCACTTTGTATCCCAGCTGTAGCTTCCTCCCTCATTTCCTCTCAGTCCCACCATCCCTCCCTCTTCTCCTCCTATGCCCATCTCATAGTTCACTGATAGGGGAGGTCCTTCTCCCCTACTACCTAACACTAGCCTATCAGGTCTCATCAGGGCTGGCTGCATCCTCTTCCCCTGTGTGAGTCAGCCATACAATATAGGATAAACATACTAAAATTTATGGTTCTAAAGAAGCTACCTCAAAAGAAGGACCTTTGGGAAGATGCTTATACCTCATTCAGAAGAACAAAGAGTACATAGACTTATAGAAAACCTGAGAAGACAGGGAACAGGACAGGAGCCTTACACAAAGAGCTTCTGAAAGAATCTACCCAGCAAGAGGATATCAAAGTAGATGCTGAGACGGGCCAAACTTTGGGTAGAGTGCCGGGGATTTTTATTTTATTTTATTTTATTTTTGCAGTTGTTTGTCATCTTTATTTTCCTAAGAATAAAGTTGTTCTTTACAAAAAAACAAAAAATTCCTCACCATTTCTTCATTCTTATGTTTCCATTCTTTCTTTTCACAAATACTGTATATATTAGCTCCTTAAAATCATTTTTTTTATTTTTTAACATTTTTATTTTATTTTAATCACAGGTTATATACTTTGTATCCCAGCCGTAGCCCCCTCCCACATTCCCTTCCTAACCCCCTTGCTCCCTCTCCAAGTCCAGTGATGAGGGAGGACCTTCTCCCTTCCATCTAACTCTAGCTTATCAGGTCTCTTTAGGACTGGCTGAAATATCCTCTTCTGTGGCCTAACAAGGCTACTCTTCCTTTGGGGGGTGGGGGGGTCGAAGAGCCAGCCATTGAGTTAATGTCCAAAATAGTCCCTGTTCCCCTTACTAGGTTACCCACTTGGATATTGAGCTACCATTTGCTACATTCAAGCAGGGGTTCTAGGTTATATCCATACATGGTCCTTCGTTGGAGAAACAGTCTCATAAAAGGCCCCTGTGCCCTGATATATTTGTTCCTTGCAGAGCTCCTGTCCTCTCCAGATCATACTAGCTCCCCCTTCTTTTATATGATTCCCTTCTTATAGAAGAAGGGGGAGATAAAAAGACCTGGATGGTACAGGAGTTCTACAAGGAGACCAACAGAGGCAAAATATCTGGGTCAGGGGTCCTGCAGAAACTGATTCTCCAACCAAGGACCATGCATAGAGAAATCTAGACCCTCAGATTTATAGCCCATAGGCAGCTCAGTCTCCATTTGGGTGCCCTAGTAAGGGGAGCAGGGACTGTCTTTGATGTGACTCAGTGCCAGACTCTCCCCCAGGACATGCAGACTTGCCAGGCCAAAGAAGAGGATACAACCAGTCCTGAAGAGACCGGATAGGATGGGGTTTACACTATACTTGAACACACTTCACTTATATACTTGTGTTCTTTTGTTTTTCTTTTCTTTCTCCTCTTCTCCTTTTCCTCTCTCCTCTTTCATGCTCTCATGTTGCTACAACACTTTCCAATATCTTAGTTGTTGAGCTAATATTAGATTATGATGGAAAATTTAAATTAGTAGTAACTCAGAGATCATTTAAAAGCTAATCAAGAGGGAGTACTCTGGCTAAAATGCTCAATGTCCAGCCAGAAAGGCAAAGCAGATTTGACATCAGAAGAAAACTGGAAACAAGCTAGGAGCCTGTCACAGAGGGTCTCTGAAAGGCTCTGCCCTGCAGAATATCAAAGCAGATGCTGAGACTTATGGCCAACTGTTTGGCAGAGTGCATGGAATCTTACAAAAGATGTGGGAAATAGTAAGATAGGGAGAGGACAGGAGCTCCACATGGAGAGCAACAGGACCAAAAAATGTGAGCATAGGGGTCTTTCCTGAGACTGATACTCCAACCAAGTACCATGTATGGAGGTGACCTAGAGCCCCTGCACAGATGTAGCTCATGGCAGTTCAGTATCCAAGTGGGTTCCATAATAATGGGAACAGGGACTGCAAATGACATGAACTGATTGGCCTGCTCTTTGATCACCTACCCCTGATGGGGGAGCAGCCTTACCAGGCCACAGAGGAAGACAATGCAACTACTCCTGATGAGAGCTGATAGACTAGGATCAAAAGGAAGGAAAGGAAAACACCCCCTACCAGTGGACTTGGGGAGGGGCATGTGTGGAGAAGGGGGAGGGAAGGTGGGATTGGGAGGAGAGGACAGAGGGGTTTATGGGGGGATACAAAGAGAATAAAGTGTAATTAATAAAACTTTAAAAATACTTTAAAAGAAAAAAAAAACTACTACCATACAAATAGTAGATAAAGACATTATAGCAACAGTTGTCCTGGTGAAAAGCATCTATTATATGCCTAACATGTATGATTGCCACACTAATTCTAGGTGCAAAGACTATGGTCTCAATGGAATTCAGTTTGAAGTTATTTTTCTCAGTTCTCTCAAAGGGATGTGGATAATCGGAGATCTGGAAGTCACACATTGTTTAGGGAATTACAGTGTTGAAGAATCATTGTATTCCTTGGGTAAAACATCCTAGACTATCTATATCATGCACTGACTTGGTTTTGGAAACAAAAATTGAAATCATGTCATAAGGTCAGTGATGCATTAATTAAATACCAAGAATGCTAGCTTTCACAATAAACATGTTCAGCCCACGTACTTTCCATGTAGCAGAATTTGTTTTAAAACAAACTTAAATGACTTAGAGGTCATAGTAAAATATTAAAGAAAGCAATGACACAGAAAAGGAAACCATGATTTAGTAAAATTGGAGAAATAACTGGAACACCTAAAAGTTAGATTTAATTAACTCTTTTTTCCAAAGAAAAGAATTTTTTAATTTATTTTTTAATTACAGTTTATTCACTTTGTATCCCACCTCTAGCCCCCTCCCTAGTTCCCTCCCAATCCCACCCTCCCTCCTTCTTCTCCCCCCATGCCCCTCACCCAGTCCACTGTTAGGGAGGTTCTCCCCCTCTTCTATCTGATCCTAGCCTATCAGGTTTCATCAGGAGTGGCTGCATTGTCTTCCTCTGTGGCCTGGTAAGGTCACACCCCCTGAGGAGGAGGTGATCAAAGAGCAGGCCATTGAGTTCCTGTGAGAGACCATCCCTGTTCCTATCAACTCGTGTTTCTATTCTAGTACCATGCAGTTTCTATTTCTATTTTTCTGTAGTAGAGCTTGAAATAAGGATGAAGATACCTCCAGAAGATCTTTTGTTGTATAGGATTTTTTTAGACATTATTGCTATTTTGTTTGTTTGTTTTTTCATTGAACTTGAGAATTGTTCTTCAAAGTCCCATAAAAATTATGTTGGTATTTTCATGTGAATTGCATTGAATCTGTAGATTACTTTTGGTAAGATGCCATTTTTACTATGTTAAACCTACTGATCCATGAGCATGGGCCATCTTTCCATCATGTGATATTTTCTTCAATTTGTTTCTCAGTAACTGGAAGTTCTTTTCATATAGGTTTTTGACTTGCTTGATTAGTGTTATAACAAGATATTTTATATTACTTGTGGCTATTGTGAAGGGTATTATTTCCCTAATTTCTTTCTCAGGCCCTTTGTTCTTTGTGTACAGAAGGGCTATTGAATTTTTGAGACTCCGAGTAAGAGAGGTTATTTACATTGTAGAGGACATCCTCTGACTAAAAGGATGATTAGAGGAGGAAGAGAAATACCAATCCACCACAAAAATTTTGACCCAAAATTTACCCTGCCTGTAAGATGTGCAGGGACAAAAATAGAGCAGAGATTGAGGGAATTTCCAACCAATGAATAGCCCAACCTGAGTCTCACCCCAGGAGAGACAGATGACCCTTGACAAGATTAAGGGTACTATGGTATACTTCCAGAAGGGAGTCAAGCATAGCTGTTCTCTGAATGGCTCCACCTAAGAGCTGATGGAAACACAGGCATAGACCCACCACTATTCATTGGGTGAAGTGCAGGTTGCCTTGTGGAAGAGTTAGGGGAAGGATGGAAGGACACAGAGGGGTCAAGAGCTCCATAAAGAGATTAAAAGAGGCAATTAACCAGGGTCCAGGGGGGCTTGTGGAGACTGAAGCACTAACCAAGGACCATGCATGGATTAGACCGAGGTTCCTTACACAGATGTAGCCAATGGGCAGCTTGGTTCTCATATAGGTTCCCTAGTAAGGGGAATGGGAACTGACTCTGACATGGACGTTATTGCCTGCCTTTCAATTGCTTTCTCCTGGTGGGGATAACTCATCAGGCCCCAATGGAAGAGTATGAGTTCAATCCTCATGCAACCTGAAATGCTAGAGTAGGTGGGTGAGGGCTCTCCTCTGAGGAGTAGGGGAAGGGGAAAGGGGAAATAGGGAGGGAGTGTGGAACTGGGAGAAGAGGAGGGAGGGTTCTATCACTGGTATGTAAAATGAATAAAAAGAAATTTAAAAAGCTGTAAAAATAAAAAGTCACAATTCTAGTTGGGCTAAGTGGTATATACCAACAATCCCAGCACTCAGGGAGGCAGAGGCAGGTAGAGCTCTGTGAGTCTGAGGACCAGCAAGTCCAGGACAGCCAGAAAACCCTTGTCTTAGGGAATACATACATACATACATATACAAAAAACCTGAAAATAGTAAATTATTGAGAGCCATAAAGGAGAACAAATATAGAAAAGCACTGATAATTTTGAAATATTCTTTTTTCTTCTTTTTAAATTATTATTATCATTTATTACAATTTATTCAATTTGTATCACAGCTGTGGCCCCCTCCCTCATCTCCTGCCAAATCCATCCTCCCTTCCTCTTCTTCCCTCATGCCCCTCCCCTATTCCACTAGAAATCAAAATTATTGTGTCAGTTAAACTTCTAAGATAGTCACCATAAATTTTGGAAAAAATGTTGATTCTCAAAAATAAAATCTACAGAATTTATTAAAATGTCTCCAAGTGGGTTCCCTAGTAAGGGAAGCAGGGGCTGTCTCTGACATGAACCCCGTGGCTGGCTCTTTGATCACCTCCCCTTGGGGTGGTGCAGCCTTGCCAGGACAACGGGGTAGATAATGAAACCCATCCTGATGAGACCTGATAGGCTAAGGTCACATAGAAGGGGAAGAGGACCTCTCCTATCAGTCATCTGGGGGAGGGACATGGAAGGAGAAGAGGGAGAGAGAGCAGGACTGGGAGGCGACAAGGGAGGGGGCTACAGATGGGATAAAAAGTGAATAAATTATAATAAATAACAATAAAAATATTTTAGTAGGCATATTATCTTCCAAAACCCAATGTCAAAAATAAAATTTTGAACATAATATTTTCAATACAATTTCCGATGTTCTATTGATATAAAATTTAGTTATACCACAACTTTTGAAATTAGAAATCATTAATTTACTGTAAGTCTTCATCTAGTTTTGGGACCTTGTAAGATTTTCTGAACCTAAGATGGCATTTCACCTACATCCAATGCACATCCCATGTGTCTTTCTAAGTGGGAATTGATCATCTTAACCTTGTAAGGGGAACAGGAGCTATTTCTAACATGAACTCAATGGCGGGCTCTTTGACCTCCCCATCCTTCAAAGGGGGAGCAGCCCTGCTAGGCCACAGAGGAAGACTTTGCAGCCAGTCCTGAAGATACCTGATAAATCGGGGTCAGATGAAAGAGGAGGAGGTCCTCCCCTATCAGTGGACTTGGAATGGGGCAGGGAATAGATGAGGGAGGGTGGGATTGGGAGGGAATGAGGGAAGGGGTAAAGCTGGAATAGAGAGTTAATAAAATGTAACTAATAATACAATAAAAAAAGAAAGAGAAAAAAGATGTCATTTCAACTGTTCATTTTGTATTTTTTTTAGGCAACGAGGTTGCTGAATTTTATAG
This sequence comes from Pachyuromys duprasi, assembly GCA_028658305.1. Taxonomy (NCBI): domain Eukaryota; kingdom Metazoa; phylum Chordata; class Mammalia; order Rodentia; family Muridae; genus Pachyuromys; species Pachyuromys duprasi. The sequence continues at coordinate 28,009,840 of CM053757.1, read as the reverse complement.
ATTTAGCTTTGCTGATATATATATATATATATATATATATATATATATATATATATATATATATATGACACACTAGATTGCAGCAGTTATTCTGAACCTTACAATCTGTTTGTTTGCTTGTTTTTTATTTTGGTTCATTTGGTTGGTATTATCATTATTAATTATTATTATTATTATTATTATTATTATTATTATTGAAATTTTATTCTTCTTGCAAAGACTACATCCCAACCACAGTTTCCTCTTCCTGCACTTGTTCTACCCCTACCCCTGGATTCACTAACCCCTCTTGTTTCCTCTTCAGAAAATAACAGGCTACCTAGAGATGACAACCAAAGAGGACAAAACAGGTTATAGTAAGACAAGACAAATGCTCTGTCATCGAGGATGGAAAGGCAACTCAATAGTAGGAGAAGAGTTTCAAGAGCATGCAAATGAGTCAGAGACACACCTGCTCCCACTGTTGAAAGTCCCACAGAAATAACAAGCTAACAGTCGTAACATATATGTAGAGGACCTGGGACAGACGCACGTAGTCCCTGTGCTTGCCATGTCAGTCTCTTGTGAGCCAATGTGAGCTCTACTTAGTTGATTTGATGTGTCACTTCTCCTGGTGTCCTCATACTCTCTGATTCCTACACATGCTCCTTCCCCTTTTCTTTGGGCTTCTTCATCTTCAAGAGGAGGGACCTGATGGAGAACTCCAATATCAACCTCTCTCCCATGGGGGTCTTGGCACCCATTCCTATCTGATGGAGGAGGAAGCTTCTCTGATGGTGATTGGACAAGGCAGAGATCTAGAAATCTAGCAGAGTATCGTTAAGAATCTTTTTGTTTGTTGGCTGGTTGGTTGGTTGGTTAGTTTTTTATTCAAAACTACGTCTCTGGGCCATTCGGTCTCAGGTTCCTGGTCCTGCAGGCAGTGTAGGGTGTGGGTACCCTCTTGTGGCTTTGGCCCCAAATTAGAGCAAACATTGGTTGGCCACTCCCACGACTTCTCATGAGAACATTGCCCAGCTCATCTGTAGGCAGGACAGATTGCAGATCTTGGGTTTTGTGGCTGGGTTGTTGTCCAGATTTCTTTCTTTTTTTTTTCCCCGTGGCTTGCAGAGTACCTTCTTATGATAAAGACAGTAGAACGTTAAGATTGAGGGCTCCATGCAGGCACAAGCTGAAACGTGGTAGGTTGAGTGAGGTTTGTTGATTATGTCCTCGGCAATGTCAGTTTTTAAAAGGCAACCTTCTGTGCTAGCATCAGCCCCGGTTGTTTAGAGATATCCACTGGACCTCCTTGGCTAAAAACTCAACTGAATGTAACCCATTTCCATTACTGGAAGCCTTACCTGGCTACAAAGATGGCTAGTTATTACTCAGTGTCCTTTATTACTAGTGACCCAACACTAGCGTCACTCATAATTTCCCAGAAGTTTCAACTGCACTAGGTTTCCACACTAGCCCCCACCCAAATAGCCCCCAAGTCCAACCTTCTCTCCTGATTCTTACCTTCTGTACCCCAGTATATGATTCTTCCAAATCCTTTCTCTACCTGGCCCCAGTTCACCTACAGAATCTATTCTATTCCCCCTTTGCAAAGAAATCCATGCTTCCTCCCTAGATCCTTTCTCTTTACCTAGCCTCCCTGAGTCTGTGGATTGTAGTTTGGAAATCTAGTATCCACTTATAAGTGATTACAAACCATACTTGTCTATTTGGTTCTAGGTTAACTCACTCAAGATTTTTTTTTCTTTTAGTTTCATCCATTTGTCAGCAAATTTCATGAAGCCTTAAAAAAAAAAAAACTAAACTAAAAATACTCCATTGTGTAAATGTACATTTTCTTTATCTGTTTTAAAGTTGAGGGGCATCTATGTTATTTCCAGGGTCTGGCTATTATGAATAAAGCAGCAATGAATGAAGTTGAACAAGTATCTTTTTGGTAGGATGGAGTACTCTTTGGACGTATGTCCAAGAGCTGTATAGCTGGATCCTAAGGTAGATTGACTCACAATTACCTAAGGACACTCCATGTTGATATCCAAATTAGTTGTAAAAGTTTGCAGACCTACCAACAATGAAGGATGCTTCTCCTTGCTCTACACCTGGATCCTAGAATCTTCCTACCCACCACTTACAATGTCCTTGAGCCTTTTGTGTAGAAGTTTCATTACAGATCTAGCAACTCGGATCATGTACTGCATAGTCTGATTTTGTTTGTATGTGGGCCAGTTGTGCACTTATGTGATAGTCTTCATCGGTTGTAAAGAGAGCTATTTTTTTTAATGAGGGGCTAGAAATGCACATGTCTGTGGGTATAAGGTAGTCAGAGGTAATATGGGTAGCAGAAGAACTGGAGAGCTCAGGGAGAGTTGGAATGAGGAAAGAGTATGAAAATGATATAGAATAGCCATGTATGAAATTCTCAAAAATTAAATTAAACAACAATTAAACAAAATAAAAAGATATAAAATTAATCCCATGATACAAAGTCAGTTTTCTATTAAATGGTCAAATATAATAAAATATATTTATTGAAAAAATTAATTTCCCAGGGTAAAACAAACAAGTACAATGATGAATATTAATGAAAGAAGCATCAGATTGCTCTCACCCAATAAAAATAAAATATAAAGCGCAAATAGAAAAAAGAGTGACTCTTGGATAACATCACAACACACTTAGCAAAATTGCAATTTTAATAAAATGCCATTGAAAATCAGCATGATGATCACTAAGTGTGCTTTCCACCATTACAAGCATTAGAGAGCAGTGTGAAAGTCCCTTAGTTCAAGAAAATAAGACGAAAATGTTATTCTACATATGGTAGAGAGATTATAAATATTATTCAACTTTTTATTTTATAGAAATACCAAAAAATGATGATTTATAAATGTATAGTTAACATTTCTAGAACAAAGCAAGCAAGTGTCTGGCAACTAACAAAGTAATAATAATTTTTAAAGAAAGGTATTCACATTAAATAATACCAAGACGTGGAATTTTCTGTCTTTATCAATATTTTTTCCAACTTTACAATTTTATTTTTATATTATTATGACTGTTGTTTACAATTAATTCATTTGGTATTCCAGTTGTAGCCCCTCCCTCATCTTTGTCCTTTCCCACACTTCCTCCCTTTTCCTCCCCTATCCCACCACCTAGCCCACTGATAGAGGAAGTCTTCATCTCCTACTGACTGACCCTAACCAATCAGGTCCCATCAAGACTGTCCAGATCCTCTTTGTCTGTAGGAAAGCTAGGTCACCCCACTAAGGAGAAGTTATCAAGGAGCAGGCAACCAAGTTCATGACATTTGCTCAGCTATGTTCATAGCAGCTTTACTCCAGAATCTGGAAACAACCTAAAGGTTCTCAACCAAATGATGGATACAGAAATTGTGGTACATTTACACAATGGAATACTACTCAGCTATCAAAATTACCTGAAATCATGAAATTTGCAAGCAAATGGATGGAGCTAGGAAAGATCCTGAGTGAAGTATCCCAAAAGCAGAAAGACACACATGGAATATACTCACTTATAAATGGATTGTAGTCATGTAATATAGGATAAACACACTAAAATCTGCAGACCTAAAGAACCTAATGAGGAGGACCCTAGGGATTATGCTTAACTATCATGCAGAAGGAAAACTAGGATAGACACTGGAAGCACTAGTAGAGCAGAAACAGAACTGGAGCCTAAAACAGATGTCCTCTAAAAATTTCCACCAAGGAGAGATTGAAGCAGATGCAGAGACTCACAGCCAAACTTTGGACATAAAACAATAGTCTCCTGGAAGAAGGGGGATAGAAAAGGACCTGGAGGGGACAGAAGCCCCACAAGGAGACGAACAAAGCCAAAAAACTGGGTCCAGGGGAGACTGCAGAGGCTGAGGCACCAACCAAAGACCATGCATGGAGAGGACCTACAGCCCTGCTCAGATATAAATCATAGCTGTTTCCATGTGAGTTTCCCTCGTAAGGGGAGAAGAGACAGTCTTTACAGTTATTAATGAACAATTTTGAAAATATGAACCAGTGTTCTTTAATTATGAAAAAGAAATTGAGTATAAAAATTGAATGGAAAAATGTAAGTTTTTTTTTCAGATAACATAAATATATAGCTGGAAACCTTAATTAATTAAAACCAAATAAATATAGGTAATAAAGACTTTGGTACAGTGACTGAGTAGCATAATTTACATAATCAAAATTAAGTCTTTGGTAATTATAAAATGACCAATTTTGTAGTGTATAATCTATTTCAGTAACGTAGTTGGGGAAGAATGTTATCAGTATTCCTGATATTGTGGTTTGTTTTTATTAAATGTTTACTTCTTTTTGTTTAATGCAGAGTTATTTTGTGACATTAAATTATGACATATAGATTATCAGATTTTATAATAGATTGTCTTATTAATAAATTGATATTTTCATATGGTTGAGTCTCTTGTTTTCAGGAGTTTCATAATATATTCAAGAATATTAAACTATGCAAACTTTAATCTGGACCTGGTGGAACAACCTTTTAATCCTAGCAACTGGTGGCAGAGACAAGCGCATTCAGCTGAGTATGGGGCCAGCTTGTCCCACATGGAGAATTCCAGAAAAGCTAGGGCTAGGTAAAAAAAAATATGTACAAGCTTTCATTTTCTTAATGGAGAATTTTAGCTTTCTCTACACAGGTTTATCTCTGTTGTAAAGTATAATTCTTAGTTTCCATTAAATATATAAAAATAATATATTAGCCTAAGCTTAGAAAATTTTTGAAATTTGTTTTATTTCTTAAGATTTTATTTCCAGAAATGTTTCAAATAAAACTATTATATTTAAGAAAATGCTATTTTCTAATAATAATTGTTTAAACATATACAAAGATATGTACATGTATGTGAGCTGTAGAGACAATAGATTTGACTTATTTTCACAGGTATTTGTAATAGCACTGGGGATGATACAAAGACCTAAGAATAAAATGCATATTAAAGGGCTCTATGCAAAAATGGTTTTTAGGAAAGAAGTTTGTAGAAATGTGGGTATAGAATTACTATGTAGATGTTAAGGAAAAAGTTATGAAAAGAAAGAAAGAAACTAACTAACAAAGAAAGAAAGAAAGAAAGAAAGAAAGAAAGAAAGAAAGAAAGAAAGAAAGAAAGAAAGAAAGAAAGAAAGAAAAGGAAGAAACTCTGGTATGCTAGGTATCAAAGAAATAGTAGAGAAGGCCATACCATAGCTACCAAGAATAAGGATGTGGTAGAAATTAATACCAGAAGAGATGAAGTTCTGAGTATGTGAGGCCATGCAGTCTTTCTCTTTGTTGTACAAAACCACAATAGAAATTTCAACACAGTAGTGATTTAATCTTATATATTTTTAAGACTAACATAATTACAGCATTTTTTCCCTTTACATTTTTCAAACTCTCCCATTTACCCTTCCCCTTTTCCTTCAAAATCATGCACCTTTTTTCCCCAGTAACTTTTTTACATACACATATATATTCCTAAATATAACTTGTTTAGTCATATGTTATTTGCATTTTATAAAGAATCATTGCTCTGTTATATCTCATTGCATTGCTTTATCTTCACATTATGCTGATTTAGGATTTTAAACATTATGTTCTGTCTTTTGCATCAAACTATTGTGGGTGACCAAATATAAAGAATAAATGCCATTTAATCAATATTGACTGTGTAGTTGTTGCCCTAATGAGTCTGATTAGAGCCTCTGTATATTTTTGTTTGTTTTCATATATCTCCATTGATCACCAGTCTTTGAATTGTTGAATTGAGTTTTTGTGCTCTTTCCCCTTATTTCCCATGACAGTGTGTAAGAACAAACATTTTAAATAGAGTATCTGAAGTCTGAAGCCTTTATATGATGCATTAAAACTGAGCCATAAGCTCTGAGTTATGAGGTGCAATAATTAATTTTCTCATTTCTTCACATTTCCAGGCTGGTAAATGTTAATCAATTCCTGCTGTTTTAGAGGTCAGACATTTAAATGTTAGAAATAATATCCATAAGGAAATACATTTATTGATATTTAAGCTATTGAAAACAAAAGGATAGAGTGAGAAACCATTGAGCCTAAAACTAAATTAAATTTACTTTATATCTTCAAAGAACTGATTTCTACAACTGCCATGAGAATAAATATCACTTAATAAAGCTTCAGGTTTTCAGTTTCATAGTTTTGCCTATCTTCTACCATATTTATTGAAGAGTGTCGACGTTTATTTACTTTCAGTTACTTTGGAGTTGTACATAAGCCTGGAGTCATTAACATGTATTTTCATATTGCATTATCCCTCTATTCCTCAATTCCCTTTTAAGCACCTGATTTGTGCAGGATGCTTTATGTTCATATTTTATAAGTATTTGCTAAGGAACAAAACTGTCTTCATGAGCGGCATCTCATACAAGAGAGTCAAAACAAGCAAGTCTAATAAATTGTATGGTGTTTTACAAAGTGATGATAGTTGTGTATAGAAAGAAAATGGAAGTTCATTCATCAGTGTAAGAGAGTCTATGGGAAGGAAAGAACAAAGGCATGGTAATAACAAGAAAGATATACCAAATGAAGAAGGTAGTGCATTGTATTGTGAGTTGGACAATACAACACCTTTGGAATCAACTAGGAGATGTATTTCTGGGCATGCCTGTGGGAGTATCTTGATTAAGATATCTCATATGGGAAGACATTCTTTAACTGTTGGCGGGGCTACTCCTTGAACATGAAAGATGGAGGGATGGAGTTATAGTAATCGTTGCTCTCTGCTCTTTCTTGTGGGTGTGAAGTAACCAGATTTTTCAAGTTACTGTTGCCTTTACTTTCCTTATGTGGTACACTGAACCATTCATCTGTGAATCCAAACATTTTTTTTTTTTCCCAAGGAAGTTGCTTTTGACAGGGCATTTTATTACAGCAGCAAGGAAACAAACTATGATGATGATAGTGGATGAAATTCTGAAGACACTGAATCAAAAATCATTCAGACATGTGGTGTGTTGACTGGAAGGAAAAGAAAGTATGATTAGGGAAGAGTGTGTGTTGTGAACAAATATAACTAGAAGACAATAGAAATGGGTAATAAGAGCTCATTTCTTTTTTTTTTTACTTCTTTTTTCTTTAGTTTTATTTTTCCTTCTTATTTTTATAAATTATTTTTATATTTATTATAGTTTATTCACTTTGTATCCCCCCTGTACCTCCCTCCTTCCTCCCCTCCCAATCCCACCCTCCCTCTACTCCACCAGTGTTCTTCTCCCAGTCCACTGATAAATGAGGTCCTCCTTCCCCTTTCCTCTGATCCTAGTCTATCAGGTCTCATCAGGAGTGGCTGCATTGTCTTCTTCTGTGGCTGGGTAAGGCTGCTCCCCCTCAGGGGGAGGTGATTAAAAAGCAGGCCAATCATTTCCTGTCAGAGACAGTCCCTGCCCCCATTACTATGGACCCCACTTGGATACTGAACTGCCATAGGCTACCTCTGTGCAGGGAAGAACTCATTTCTTACAGGACTGTGCTAGACAATTTAAAGTTTTTCCTAACTTTGAGATGAATGTGAAGCCAATGTTTGATATTGAAGAAGAATTTCACCTTTATTAGGCTACGACATAGTAATTATCACTACTCCTTTATTAATTTTTATTATATCATTTTCTTTTTCTTTCCTCCCTCCAAACTCTCTTGTGTAACCTACTTGCTCTCTTCCAAATTCATTAAATTAATTGTTCCATGTATAAACTCTTTTGAGAAAGCATTGACAGAAGGATAAAAGTAGGTTGTTTCCGTATTACCAGGTAATGTTGCCACACAGGCAAGAAATTACAACATTCCAAAAAAGAAAATTTATGAATTGTATGAATGTTGTGGATACGTCCTAAAATAAACAACTATAAATATAAAACAGTTTAAAACGTTTGGCCATGAGAAATGGAAGGTTTGGTGATATCATCCCTGAGATGTGTACAACAGTAGGAAGGGTAGTCTGAGCTAGAGAGAGTTGAGATCATAAACTTTTTATTTTTTGTTTTAGCATATAGACAAAGAAATAAAAACCAAAATATCTGGGCACAGGGGTCTTTCCTGAGACTGATGCTCTAACCAAGGACCATTCATGGATATAACCTAAAATCCCTTCTCAGCTGTAGCCCATGGCAGCTCAGTATCCAAGTGGGTTCCCTAGTAAGGGGAACAGGGACAGTCTCTGACCTGAAATCAGTGGTTAGCTCTTTGACCACCTCTCCTGGATGGGGGAGCAGCCTTGCCAAGCCATAGAGGACAGTGCATCCAGTTCTGATGTGACCAAATAAACTAGGGTCAGATGGAAGGGGAGAAGGACCTTCCCTATCTGTGGACTTGGAGAGGGGCATAGGAGGAGATGGGGGAGTGAAGGTGGAATTGGGACAGGAGGAGGGAGAGGACTATCACTGGAATACAAAGTGAATAAACTGTAATTAGTATAAAAATTAAAAAAATAGTTGTGTGAATGCGTTTAATGTCTAAATAACATTCTACCCTAAAGATAGGGCTTTGACAACCACTTCCTGCTGATGATCAATAGACTGAGTAAGCTCTGTATGGAGTCACTGGAAAACTGAGATCCTAGGCATGATAGCACTCAGTGATTAGCAAGGAATGCAACCCATAAAAAAAGAACCAAGGAAGCCTTGAAAAGTTCCACGTTGGCCTGGCTTATGGAGACTACAGCCTATATAAAGCCTTATGAAAAATGGAGCGTATCTAACTATCTTTATATCTGGAAACAAAAATATCATAAGTTATATACCTCACAAATGACAGAAAGTTATTTGTATCAGTCCTGAAGGCTGAAAACTAAAAATCAAGAAGCCAATAGATTAATTGTCTGTGATGATGCATTGTCCTAGTGATCACCTTATGGTGTTGCCTTCTCATGGTAGAAAACTGGAAATTTCTGAGACCATATCCATCCTGAACTTTTCCTTTTTTAATAAGGAACCCTAAACATTATCACACTGTATGAAAGGATCCTGTGAGACTATTACAAACAATTCATGATAAAATGCAAGTGCTCTATTATTAGGTCCTGTCAGCATGCCAGAATGCAATAATAAATATCATTCTCCTCTCCCTCTATGTTCATTTGACAGACGTATTATTCTCCCTCTTTCTCTTTGTGCTCAAATGAAGCAAGCACATATGTGTTTTTAGCTTACTTCTTATTCTGTCATTTTTTAAAATTTCCAGCCACTTCCTTAATATAACTCTATTGTAGTTAGTATCAAAGTGTCCTTCAAAGGCTCATGTTTTTAATGCCTTGGCTTCAACTTGATAGCATGATTCTGAAAATGTGTAAAGCCTTTAGAAGTTGAGGCCGAGATAAATGAAATAATTTTCTAGATGTTAGGTTTGAAGATTATACTCTCCCCTGGTTCCTGCTTGTCATCCCTACTTCAGGGTCCACCATATGATGAGTCAGTGAGATACAATCCTGTCACTGAATGTTGACACCCCTTCCTACTTTTATGAATGGAATTCTCTGTTAGTGTGAAACAAAATAAATCCTTTCTCCTTTGAGTAGCTCCTTTCAGAATTGATAGTCAAATAAATGAAGAAAGTATCTAATTCAACCTCTACAACTATTATCATCAAATATAGTCATTCCTCTCTTTCCAGATTCAAACTGCAAACTTATCCTGGCACCGGTCACCTTAATCTTTGTGTTGCTCATTATGTAATTCCGAATAGGTTCCAACAACATAAAACTTTAAAAGGCAACCGAGATTTGTTGCTTGTTCTTTGATCATTTCCCTCTGGTGAGGTGATCTTACTAGGAAGAGGATCCAGAATCCAGACAGTTCTGATTAAATCTGATATGCTAGAGACAGATAGTAAGGTAGGAGGACCTCCCCTATCAGTGGACTAGGGAAGGGATATAGAGGGAGAAGAGAGAAGGAGGGTGGGAGGGTGAGGAGATGAGGAAGGGGTTACAGATAGAACACAAAATGAATAAATTGTAATAAATAATAATAAAACTTTAAAAGTTATATTTCTCTTTAACCCTACACTCTTAATAGCCATTCATTTACCTTTTATTTTCTTACCTGTTGCTTTTATGTTTGATATCTTTAAAACATTGATTTTGTATGTTAGCATGCAAGGCAATGAATTCTAAGATGTTATTAAACACATATGCTTTATACTTATCTCTTATTCACTTCACATGGCTTCTGTCCCTCCTTGTGTCTTCTCTTTCCATCTGATTTATTCTTTCTTCCATAATGTGTTTCCTTCTGGTTTCTTATCAAATGTATTCCAATGCCTTCTTCTCCTTCCTTGCAATATCTACTCCATAGCTCTTTGTGGTATTTCATCATCTTTAAGTAACATTTGACTACTTAATTACTTTCCTTTCTCTCTCTTTAAATAGATAGATATAGATAGAAAGAGAAGTAGAGATAGAGACAGAGAAAGAGAAAATGTTTGCCATTGGCTTGATTATATCTCTTAGCCCCTAGAACTTAGCTGTCAAACTTTCTAGTTTGATTAATTCTACATAAAGTTACAACTGCATAGTTAAAGCAAGCTTTCCGTTAAAACACTTATTCTTGGAAATCATATAAAATCTCCACAGGTTCACCATTGTTCTTTGCTCCTGCACTGTGTTGGGATACTTGAGCACAATAGATGCTATGTTAAGAGAGTCTTTCCTGATTAGTTAGAGAGAATAATGAAATATATGGGGACATGATAAAGGGGCCTGTCCTACATCCATGTGTCTTTTGCATTTTAAGCTACATGAACATAATAATTACTGAAAAAATAAAGTGATTTCCCATATTTTGAAATAATTGAAGCTCAAAGCTCCAGATTCACTTGCATTCTAAACAAATAATAGGTATGAATCCTTAATTCACTTTTTTCAAAACTGTTTTCATAATAGACGGGAAAGCAATAGAGTCAGATACCGCTGAAAACAGAAGCAAGAACTAACTAACCCTGCAAACACGCCACATTTACGATGTTAATTTCACATCTCCCAGTGTCCCACCATTTCCAACACAACCACTTCTAGTAGTTACAAAATATTATAAACTGCTTCATTATTTGTCCTCTTTTGGTTATCCTTAAATCTTAATTAATTTTTTTCTGTTCATGAAAATGTGTGCAGTGTCTTTCCACAATACCTATGCAGTACATCTGGCAATCAATATTGGTCCATTTTGTCTGTGCCAGTAAATAAGCAAAAAATTAAAAATAACGAATTCCTGATTTATCACACTTATTGTGTAATGCATGCTCTATTTTACTATGTTCTTTCTCATTTGTGTTGTTGACATAAGCTTGATTCTCTTAGCGCCTCAGCATATGTCATTCAAACATAACCCTATTGTGTAAGAACAAAGAACACATCACATTCTTCACTATGTCTTGTACCTGTGACCACTCTACGAAAGAAAAGACTATCCTCTTCGTCTTAATCCTCTTGCTTTTCAGTACTTTTTCCCTTCTGACTTCACATGTCAAATGCTTATCTACAATTCTAAGATCTATTTCAAATAGCATCACCTTCAAAATGCTTCCTCTTTTGTTATCACTCAGATTTCTTTTACTGTGCTATAGTCACATTCCATGACCTTACCTGTATAATAGCATCTACATCCAATATTATGCTAAGTGTTTTTCAAGACACACATTTTCCAAAAGAGTGTTTGAAATTGGTTGAAAAGATATGTTATCACTAGAGGTATTTAAAACCACTTAAGTAGGTGGCTCATTCCTGCAAGAAAGATGAAAAGGTGAGACTTTAAGATAAGACATTTTACTAATATTTCTCACATTGTGTTTCACAAATGTTTTGAATGTATCTATTTTTATGTTAAAGTTGACATTCATATTTCTATATAACACATTATTATCAAGACAACATAATGATTATAATCACAGTATTAATTAAAACAAAAGTAGTGGAAGCTTTGAATTCCTAAATTTAATAGTTGTTTAAAAATGAAACATAGTTTCTATTTAATGACTGTATTTTTCCAATTATCCATAAAAATATATGTAAGCCATGTAATAATTTTGATAACGGAATGAGAAATATTTTAAATAAGTAGAACATAAATAAAAAAACAAACCTATATTGAGTTTTTGATGAGCTTTCCTTTCCCAAAAAAGTCTTTGATAACAATAGTTAAGTTCTATTTTTTTAAATATAAAACTAGAATTTGATCTCTCTATATAAGAGAAGTTTTACATTAGTTATAAATACATGATCCCATACTCACCTGTGGATGCATTTTTGATAAAATAATGCAAATGTTAAGAAATAGCACAATCAAAATGAGATATTTAGGGAAACATACATTGTAATCACAGGAGAATAATGATGCATGGAGAAGGATGTCTGAGAATTAGCTGTGTAAAGGGAACATGGTGTGATATAAGGTGTGTGATAATATCTATCATCTTTGCCTATTTATTCCTTCAAATTGGAAAAATACATGCTGAACCAGAAGGGAAATGAAGTAACTCCTGTAGGGAATTACAGACAATAACATCGTGATATTTAAAATGGAACTATTTTAATATGTCATGGTTTTGACTTGCAGTGACATGACAATTCAAGTAAATTATCTTTGCATTATAAATATAATATTCATATATACATAAAATCCTCCATTTCCTTCCTGAATGTCAAGAAAAATGTCTGAATATATGTCATAGCTGTAATTCCAGAATGACTTTATATTGTCCTTATTATATATATTTTAGGCCTACAGAGTAAAATCTGTACCAAATATGAGGACACATTTCTTTAAACTCCTTCAATAGGCATTTCTTTAAATAGTTATAAAACTAAAAGAGAAGCATTTATAACTATACGTTATTTTAATTATTTTAAAGTAACTTGGAGTGGTTGCTTTTGTTCTTTCATACATTTATGAGGAAAATATGTAAACGTATCCCTTAAAATGAATGCATATATTCTAATGAGGTCTATTCTTCGTCAGTGTCTTTTTGGGGAAACATGTTTGGAATGAAAATCATTCTGAGTCAGACATAGTGCAAATATTCAAGAATGCAGAAGCACTAACGCTTAGTGACAAGACAGAAATTGAGGTATCTTCCTTCCTTCCTTCCTTCCTTCCTTCCTTCCTTCCTTCCTTCCTTCCTTCCTTCCTTCCTTTCTTTTGTTTTTTTCTGAGAAAGAACTGAATAGAATTTCATGTGTTTGTAGTAGTTCCAGGTAGAGGAGTTGCCTACTTGGGAAATTTAAATGTTTCCATGTCTTGTATTGTTTTTTTAAATGTAATTTATTTATTTTTATATTAATCACAGGTTAGGTACTTTGCATCCCATGTGTAGCCCCCTCCCTCATTACCTCCCACTCTCCCCATCCCTCCCTCATCTCTTCCCACCCCCCTCCAAGTCCACCAACAGGGGAGGACCTCTTTCCCTTCCATCCAACCCCAGCTTATCCTGTCCCCTCAGGGCTGGCTGCAATGTCCTCCCCTGGGATCTAGCCAGTCTGTCACTCCCCGGCTTGTATGGGAGTACAAAGAGTCAAAGAGTCAGCCATCAAGATCATGACTGAAACAGCCCCTGTTTCCCTGAATAGGGTCTTCAGTCCTACACCGAGTTATCATGGGCCCCATCCGTGCCGGGGTTCCAGGCCACATCCACACATGGTCCTTGATTGTAGAAACCGTCTCATACAAGACCCCTGGAACCACTATTCTTAGTTGTCTAAGAAAGCACCAAATTGAGTTCCAGAGTGGTTGTACAAGTTTGCATTCCCACCAGCAATGGAGGAGGATTCCTCTTTCTCCGCAACTTCTCCAGCATGTGTTTTCACTTGAGTTTTTGATCTTAGCCATTCTGATGGGTGTAAAGTGAAATCTCAGGGTCATTTTGATTTGCATCTCCCTCATGGCTAAGGACATTGAGCATTTCTTTAAGTGTTTTTCTGCCATTCTACAATTCTCTACAGAGAGTTCTCTATTTAGCTCCGTGCCCCAGTTTTTACTTGGATTGCTTAATTTGCTGCTTTTTAACTTCTTGAGTTCTTTATATATACTGAATATTAGCCCTCTCTCAGATGTAAGGTTAGTGAAGATCTTTTCCCAGTCTGTAGGCTGTCGTTTGGTTTTGATGACAGTGTTTTTTGCTTTACAGAAGCTTTTCATTTCGTGAGGTCCCATTTATATTTATTGTTCCTCTTGGAGCCTGTGCTGTTGGTGTTCTGTTCAGGAAGTAATCTCCTGTACTGATGAGTTCTAAGGTCTTCCCTATTTTTTTGTTCTAACAGATTTAGTGTGTCTGGTTTTATGTTGAGGTCTTTGATCCACTTGGACTTTAGCTTTGTGCAAGGTGATAAATATGGATCTATTTTCATTTTTCTGCACACAGATATCCAGTTGGACCAACACCATTTGTTGAAGATGCTGTCTTTTTTCCATTGAATGGTTTTGGCTTCTTTGTCAAAAATCAAGTTTCTGTAGGTGTGTGGGATCATTTCTGGGTCTTCTATTCGGTTCCATTGATCCACTATTCTGTTTCTATGCCAATACCATACAGTTTTTATTACTATTGCTCTGTAGTACAGCTTGAGGTCAGGGATGGAGATACCTACAGATGATCTGTTGTTGTAAAGGATGGTTTTGGAGATTCTGGGTTTTTTTGTTTTTCCATATGAAGTTGAGTATTTTTCTTTCAAGGTCTGTGAAGAATTGTGTAGGAATTTTGACAGGAATTGCATTGAATCTGTAGATTGCTTTTTGTAATATGGTCATTTTCACTATGTTAATCCTACCAATCCATGAGCACTGGAGGTCTTTCCATCTTCTAATATCTTCTTCAATTTCTTTCTTCAGAAATTTGAAGTTTTTTTTTTTTCATATAGGTCTTTCACTTGCTTGGTTAGAGTCACCCCAATGTACTTTATGTTATTAGTGGCTATTGTGAAGGGTGTTGTTTCCCTAATTTCCTTCTCGGCCCTTTTGTCTTTGGTGTACAGGAGGGCTTCTGATTTTTTTGAGTTGATTTTGTATCCAGCCACTTTACTGAAGGT
>CM053757.1:27976570-27994279 GCA_028658305.1 Pachyuromys duprasi | reverse complement strand
TTAATGATGTTTGGTTTACATATGTAGGTGGTCTTGTATTTGGGGCATAAATGTTCAAAATTGTGATGTCCTCTTGTTGGAATTTTCCTTTGATGAGAAGGAAGTGCCCCTCCTCATCTTTCTTGATTAACTTTGGTTGAAAGTCTATTTTATTAGATACTAGGATTGCTACCCTAGCTTCTTTTCTGAGTCCATTTGCTTGGAAAATATTTTTCCAGCCCTTTACTCTGAGGTAGTGTTTATCTTTGTTGCATAGGTATGTTTCTTGCATGCAGCAGAATGTAGGATCTTGTTTCCGCAGCCATTCTGTTAGTCTGTGTCTTTTTATTGGAGAGTTGAGTCCATTGATGTTGATAGATAATAGTGACCAATGACTGTTATTTCCTTTTATTGTGGACTTTTTGGTCTTACTGTGATTCATTGCTTTTTTGTTGTTGTCGTTGCGAAATTATCTGTATCCTATATTTTCTTTGGTGTAGTTGTTTTCATTGGACTGAAGTTTTCCTTCTAGTACCTTCTGTAGGGCTGAGTTGCTGTGCAGGTATTGCTTAAATTTTGTTTTATCATGAAAAATTTTGTTTTCTCCATCAATGTTGATTGAAAGCTTTGCTGCGTATAGTAGTCTTGGTTGGCACCTGTGTTCCCTTAAAGACTGTATGACTTCTGCCCAGGCCCTTCTGACTTTCATAGTTTCTGATGAGAAGTCAGGTGTGATTCTGATCAGTCTGCCTTTATATGTTACTTGATCCTTTTTCCTTGCTGCCTTTAATATTTTTTCTTTGTTTTATAGGTTTAGTGTTTTGACTATGATGTGACGAGAGGTATTTCTTTTCTGGTCTATTCTATTTGGTGTTCTGTAGGCTTCTTGTATGTTTATGGGCAATTCTGTTTTTTAAGTTGGGAAAATTTTCTTCTATGATTTTCTTAAAAATATTTTCCTGTCCTTGGAGCCTGGAGTCTTCTTTTTCATCTATTCCAATTTTTCTTAGGTTTCATCTCTTCATGGCATCCTTGATTTCTTGGATGTTTTGTGTTTGGGACTTTTATGATTTTATTTTTTCCTTGAGTGAGGAATCCATTTCAGCCAGTGTATCTTCAGCTCCTGAGATTCTCTCTTCCATCTCTTGTATTCTATTGGTGATGCTTACCTTTGTGGTTCCCGATCGTTTTTCTTAGTTCTCCAGTTCCAGGTTATTCTCCATTTGTGTCTTCTTTATAGATTCAAATTCTGTTTCCATGCTTTGTATCATTTCCTTCATCTGATTGACCGTGGCTCCTATTTTTTTGTTTGTTTCCTCTCTGTGTATCTTTAATTGTTCTTCTATGTAGGCAGTTATATTCTTCTGAATTTCTTTGAGGGCCTTGTTCATTCCCTCTTTTTGTCCTTCCTTTTGTTCCTCTAATATCTGCATAATCATAGCTTTAACATAATTTTCCTGTGTCTCCGCTAAATTAAAATCTCCATTGCTTTTGGGTGTTTCTGGTTGGGCCATGGTGTCCTGATTTTTGTTGGGTGAGTTCTTATGTCTACATTTGGCCATTTATTTATATATAATCAAGGAGCTGTTTGTGGTTTAAGACTGAACTTCAGACTGGAACTGTCAATCTCTTGTGTCAGGAATATTCTTCAAGAAGATCAGGGAGTTCCAGTGGTTTGATAATGTATGTTGTTGTCTCAGTTGAACTCTGTTGTGAGATTTGTGTGCCCGGCTTCATGCTCTGTGCTAGAAGTTGTGAGCACCACAAGCTACCACCCCTCTTGTCTGGAGGTTTGGCTCCTCACTCTGTGCAAGAGGTAAGTGTCCCGGTTTGAGATATCAGCTGGGGGCACTGCCCTGGACTGGAGGCTCCACGCTCTGACCTGGGCTTGCTGCTAAGAGCTCCCCTCTGGACTGGAGACTTGGCACATCCTTCTGGGCCAGGGGCTGTGCACCATGGTCTGAGATGGTATTTGGGGGCACCTCAGTCTGGACGTGATACTGTGTGTCCTAGTCCAGGATGGCGGCTGGGGCTGCCAAGGTGAGTGTGCCCGCCCGATGCAGACCTGTCTGGGGAATGGAATCTGGGGTCTACAGTCTGGAGTGGTTGCAGGTGTTGCCGAGCACAGTGCGCCTGCTGGATGCAGCCCCATCTGGAATGGTACCAGGGGCCTTCTCAGTCTGGCCGGTGGATACACATGGACTGGGATGGTTCTGGCGGAGCCGAGCGGTGTCAGCCCACCAGATGCAGCCCCATCTGGAATGGTACCCGGGGTCTTCTCAATCTGGCCTGTGAACTGTGTGACCCAGTCTGGAAATGGTGGGTCTTGGTGCCCAGTGTGGCTGCTCCTTCAGATCAGGGCTGTGCGCCGCCAGTCACCCAGAGTTTTTCCGGGGAATAACTGGGTGTCCCTAGGATTTTCCCACATGATTTCCTCACCATAGGAATTCTGCTTACCTGGCAATCACAAATGCTGGTGTTTTAGGTCCCAGAGTTCAGTCTCCTGGTCGCTGTGCTGTTACTGCTGTCCTACTCCTCAGACATAGTGTCCTCTCATGGCAGCCATCATGGATCTCCTCAGTCTTGTATTGTTTTAATACTTAAGTTTCTTTTTAAAATAAAATTGAAATTCAATACAACAAAGTATTGACAATAATAATGAAGGAACATAGTATATCTGATCAAAATAGTCTTAAATAGTAAATGACATTAGCCTTTGCTAATAAAATTATTTGGATTACTGCATGCTAACAAATATGCAGTTTGTAAATCAGGGTTGTTATGAACAATCTAAAACAGGATGTAAATTTATAACAAAATAACGTAAACTGTACCAAGAATGTGCCACTCATTTTCCATGCTTGGGACTCTTTTTCTCCTATTTGGTTGCCTAGTCCCACTTGATAAGAGGGCTTTTGCCTTGTTTTATTGTATCTTGATTTGTTGTTTTACTTTTGTCTCTTGGAGGTAAGGTGGAAGGGTTTAACTGGGAAAAGTGGAGGGAGAGGAAAATGTGGTCATATATATGAGAGAAGAGTCTATTTTCAATAACAAAAAAAAAGAAAAAAGAAAAATACATACAGATAGTTGTGACAAACCAAATGAACACTGGTAGGGAGACAATTTACTGTCCCTAAGAATTGTTAGTTAAGAGGCAAGATATATTTAATGCATTGTCCTTTTAAATTACACATATAACATCCCTCCTTCTAAATCACATTCTGATATACAGAAATTTGTCATTTCAACATGGCATATAATAAAATAGGGCAATATGTCTATTATCCATTGACATATATACAATATGCTATTGTATATAATTGTGTGGTAAATTTGTCCGCTAATCTATTTCACTATGTATATAGTCATGGTGTGGTACTATGTTCAAATCAGAACATTTAGTGTTTATACCTCTCTAAATACTTAAAATGTTAAATAATATATAATTATGTATATTTAAGACGTCCATTATATAGCCGGCATGGTGTCACATGCCTGTAATCCCAGTACTTTCGGAGACAGAGACAGGTGGATAACTGGAGTTGGTTGGTGGGAAAGGGAGGCTCTTCTTTACTAAGGAGTAGGGTAGGGAGGATAGGAACAAGAGGCAGGGGGGTGGGGCCAGGAGGAGAGAAAGGAGTGGGCTACAATCAGTATACAAAGTAAATAAATATCCTTTTTTAAAAAGATGAGCAGAGCTTCTTACCTACCTACCTTTTCATATCCTCATCTAGAAAGAAATACTAAGGTAGTATGTAACAAAATCAAGCAGACACAGCTTTCAGTGTGATTACCACCCAGCAAAAGGGTTTAGAAACACTGATCTAATTTTGCTACCATAAGTAACAATGAAACATGAAAGTTTTCTATGTGAGAATGTTCAAAAGATGAATGAAATGTTTTGATATGTACAAAATACTCTACTTCTATGGCCAATTATTCCTGGAAATGGCATTTTTAATTCTCAACTTTTTCAGTATTGTGAAAGCTGGTGAAAAATAGATATTTTTATATATTCTTACTTTGGCCACATTGCTTGGGCCCCTTTAAGTTACCTGTTACCAATAGGAGACATATTCAATGTTGCACAAAAATTAGAACACAAAAAGTATTGAAATTAACTAAAGAATCTTTTATTAGGCTTTCTTGTGTGCGAGAATTTTGAATACCTGAGCACATACCATTTGTATGTGGTCCAAACTTAATGTCTCAAGTTCAGTAAGGCAGGGCTTTGGCTAACAGTTTAAGAAATGAGAGTGATAAGTTTAAATATAAAGGAATCTCAGTGTAATGGTATAGGACAGAAGGAAATAATATTCCTGAATCTAGGTGCTTCTGCAGCTTCGTAGGATGATAAAGTTAAATGTAAAATATTTGTTTATGAGTTGCAAAACAAAATCTCTTTAACATGTCTCCTGGAGAGGTATCACAGAATCAAATGTAGATAAAGAAAGGCACTTCAAGACTAATGTAGACAATTTTAAAGGTTTAAAGTTACAGGTTGCCAAAAACTGTTCTTTGAGTGAATCTTCTAAGGGCTGTGAATTTAGGACTATTTATTACTATTATTTATATTGCTAAGTGTTCAATAGTATGACCACGTTGGTCTAATTTTTTTCTCACCTTTTCTGGGCATAATCTCAAAAAGTCATGCAACTTGTCTCAATCTTCCACATCATAAAATTGGAAAAGGATATCTTTCTTATATAGTTATTAAAAGTTTAAATGGGTTAGTATTTATGAGAATGTTTGGGCATGGGCTAGGCACTACAACACACAGTACTAGTACATAGCATTGCACATGCTCACACAGCGTGACTGAGGAATGATTATTCCAGTTGAAAATTCAACAGATATTCACATTTAAGAAATTCTAAGATTCTAAGAAAGTGCCAGATTGATTCCCAAAGTGTTTGTACAAGTGTATATTCCTACCAGCAATGGAGGAGGGTTCCCCTTTCTCCACAACCACTCTGGCATGTGTTGTCACTTGAGTTGTTCATCTTAGCCATTCTGATGGGCATAAGGTGAATTGCATTTTCCAGATGATTAAGGACATTAAATATTTCTTTAAGTGTTTCTCTCCATTCAATATTCCTCGGTTGAGAATTCTGTTTAGCTCTGTATCTCATTTTTTTTAAAAATTGGATTACTTGGTTTGTTGGTGTTTAATTTCTTGAGTTCTTTACATATTCTGGATGTTAACCCTCTGTCAGATTTGGGCTGGTGAAGACCCTTTCCCAGTCTGTAGGCTGTCATTTTATACTGATGGCATTGTCCTTTGCTTTACAGAAACTTTTCAGTTTCCTGAGTTCCAATTTATTGATTGTTGATCTTAGAGCCAGTGCTGTTGGTATTCTGTTTCAGAAAATTAGAAATAGTGCTACTTCAAGATCCAACTATACCACACCTGGGAATATATCTAAAAAGTTCTCAATGATACAACAAGGACATTTGTTCAACTATGTTCATAGAAGTTTTATTTATAATAACCAGAACCTGGAAACAACCTAGATGCTACTCAACTAAGAAATGGATAAAGAAATTGTGGTACATTTACACAGCAATTAAAAACGAGGAAATCATTTTCAGGCAAATGGATGGAAACAGAAAAGATCATCTTGAGTGACATAACCCAGAAGCAGAAAGACACACATGGTATTTAATCACTTAAAAGTGGACATTAGACCTAAAATCTATATTCCTAAAGAAGCTAAACAGCAAGGAAGACCCTAGAAAAGATACTTAATCCTTATTCAGAAGGGCAAACAGAATAGATATCTGAAGTAGGAGAAGACAGGGAACAGGACAAGAACCATCCACAGAGGGCATCTGAAAGACTCTTCCCAGCAGGGTATCAAAGCAGTAGCTAAGACTCATAGCCAAATTAGGGCAGAGTAAAGGGAATCTTATGATAGAAGGAGAAGATAGAAAAACCTAGAGGGGACAAGAACTCCCCAAGAACATCAATAGAGCCAAAAAAAAAAAGAATCTGGTGTAGGGGGTCCTACAAAGGCTGATGAATCAACGAAGCACCTATAGAGAAGACTTATATCCCCTGCTCAGATGTAGCTCATGGGCATCTCAGTCTCTGTGTAGGTTCCCTAGTAAGGGGAGTAGGGGCAGTCACTGGCATGAACATGGTACCTGCTCTTTGATCACCTCCCATTGTGAGGTGGCCTTACTAGGCCACAGAGAAATAGTTTCCAGACAGTCCTGATGAGACTTAATAGTCTAGGGTCTGACAGTAAGGAAGGGGGACCATTCCTATCAGTGGACTAGAGGCACATAGAAGGGGAAGAGAGAGGAATGGTGGGAGCAGGAAGAGATGATAGAGGGGTCTACAGCCAGGATAAAAATTGAATTAATAATAATAATAGTAATAATAATAATACTGAAAACAAATTTTAAAAAAGAAAATAGGTTCATATGATGCCTGGAAAGTTAGGGAACAAAAGAGGAACATGAAAGAGATAAAATAAAAACAGAAAAAGAAAAAAGAAATACTAAGTTTCTAAAAAATTTACAAAGGGCTCCTTCTAGTTTGCTAGTGAACCTACAGCTCTGAGATTTAGGTGTTTTCTCAAGTGCAATATAGACTGAGGCTTAAACAGTTCTGTATATTCCTCCCATAATTATCTTCATTAAGGTGTCATTTTGAAAGTATTCATGTCAAAGAATATACAAGAAGAGAGACATTTTATAGTCTTATCATGAATGCGACAACCTTAGAGCTGTTTGCAAATCTTTATTGAGCCCAGTAACTTGACAGTAATCGATACCATTTCTTTGGTGCTCTTGCTTTCTCTGATCCAGTGATATGGCTGCTTTTCCCTTTTATGGAAACTTCTGCAAAAACACAAACTCCAAACAGATTCTTGCTAAACACTAATGCATCTTTTCCATCATACAAATACTCCTATGAGAAAACGACAAGCTATTCGGGCCGATTTTGACTTTTATTAGTGCAAGAAGTTCAAAGCTAAATTTTGTGGTGAAGTGATAATTCGAGTGGGGAAGAGTACTTATTTCTTTCACAGAAGAACCAATGCTTGGTGTCCAGGACCCTCATATATTAGCTCACAAACACTTATAACTTTAGTTCCAGGAGATATGTTGTCTTCTTCTGGCGTCTGAGTACACAGACACTAACATGCCATACCTGCCTATAGACATACATACAAATAATTTTAAAAAATTCCAAAGAAGAAAATGACACTCAGCCCTCTGTATTGCTTTTTAACTACATTAGCACTTACATGATTTGAATGACAGTCACTGACCAACAGTCAGAGAATAAATACCACAGATTACAGAATCCCATGAAGCTTTGCTAGTTTTCCCTGAGCCCCCTGTCTATAATTTTCACTGATATGGAAATAAGGGGCCTATCACTATAACATTTCTACTTAAGTAATACATAAGCCAGAATGGAGTTGATATTGATTTTTGAAGGTCAGCATTTATGTGTTAACAGGAAGAGCTGTAAGAAATGTTCTGCAATGCAGCTCATGGTACTCAAAAAGAAATGAGTGATGCTGAAATATGAAGAAAACACAATATTACGTTTCATCTATCTAGGATTTTTTTTCAAGTTTTGGGGCTTATTCTAGTTTATCCAGGGTTCAAGATTGGACTTATATATGACTTTGATATCTTTTTAAAAAAATTTTTAGTAAGACCCAAAATCTCTTATTCTAGGATTGAAAGAGTCACACAGGAACTGAAAAGGTAAAGAGAAAAAAAAATGATTGATGTGAAATAGAAAGGTTTTTGACAAGAAGAGATACAAATCTTTTCTGTTCCCTATGTTACAAATTTGAACAAATCAAAGATTAAAAATCTTCTATGCAAGTTGCCTAAAGTCCCAATTCATCCTCAGATTTTTAACACAACCAATTTAAACACTTTCTATTATCTCCCAGGATCAAAAGAATCAATCAACATCTTCTACAGTCTTATGGGTCTTCAATCATGCTTGCCCAAGGCAATGAAAATCAAATCAAAGCTGCCTCTATAGGGAGGGGGTTATAATGCAATATATCAGAAGTATGTGGTAGCAAGAACCTTGCATAAAATAAAATTTAATTCATGTTCACTGAAAACTATATCCTTACAGAGATTATGTAGAGATCTCCTCCGTCTGTTCTTTTTTCCTCAGAATGAATTTTTAAAATGTCAACCTGTTATTCTTTCTGAGGCAGAAAATTAATTTTGTAATCAGTCCAAACCCTGTGTTCTCTTCATCATGATTGCTTTAGATTCTAATGTTCAATTTAGACAATTTCCTAAGAAATCAGTGTTCATCCTGAAGATAATGAAGAGACTTAAGAACAGTCTTTCATATCTGTGCATTTGCTAACAACATTTTGGGTATATAAGTGAGTCTGTGTGTCTGGGTGATGAATATCAACATAGGTTGTTGATTTTCATAATTTTGTTACTGTTTTTTGTTAACTTTTTATTGTGCCCAAGTTAGGAAGAAAATTTCATCACAGGTTTGCATGTGTGGATAACAATAATGAATGTAGAAGATTTGATAATAACTTCAGTTTCAAGTGTCCAGTACATATTTTGAAAGATATCATCTCTAGTTAAGAGATAGCTGCTTACTAATATCAAGATCATTTGTGCATGAGAATGGTGTACATCTCAACCCTGCTTCCATACTTTTGAGGATAGTTTGCAATGATATGTTTACTTATGCTATACTCAGTAGAATGTGAAAGTGAAGGGCATACTTCTATAGACTATGCATGGCTTTTTTATATAAGTAGTTTATTTATTTTTATATTAATCACAGGTTATATACTTTGTATCCCAGCTGTAGCCCCCTCCCACTCTCCCCATCCCTCCCTCATCTTCTCCCTGCCCCCCTACAAGTCCACTGATAGGGGAGGACCTCCCTCCCTTCCATCTAACCCTAGCTTATCATGTCTTTTCAGGGCTGGCTGCAATGTCCTCTTCTGGGATCTAGTTAGGTGACTCCTCCCTCAGGGGAGGGGGGGTCCAGAAGCCAGCCATTGAGTTCATGACTGAAATAGTCCCTGTTCCCCTTACTAGGGTACCCAGTTGGGTACTGAGCATCTGAGCAGGGGTTATAGTTTGTATGCATACATGTTCCTTGGTTGGGGAAACAGTCTCATAGATGACCCCTGTGCCCTGATCTATTTGGTCTTTGTGGAGCACTTGTCCTCGCCAAATCTTACTAACTCCCCCTTTTTTCATATGATTCCCTGTGCTCTGGTGATGGCTTGGTTGTGAGACTTAATATCAGCTTTGATTCATTGTTAGTTAGAGTCTTTCAGAGGCCCTCTGTAGTAGGCTCCTGTCCTCTTGCTTGTTTTCTCCTACATTCAATGTCCATCCTGTGTGTCCATCTAAGCGAGGATATGCATGGTTTTTTAAAACATTCCAAATTCACAACTGTTATTCGGTGTCTGGGTCTAGTGAACAAATATCACATTAATGCTCTTTTGATATTTATAATACACCTATGGAATGGTGTTTAGAAATAATGAAATTTCAAAGTGTAGACAGTGAATTTGAATGTTCCATGTATATATAATTATAGAGTGTATAGCTTATGTTGATGCTATTTTATTTTATTTTGCTATTTTAAATGTATTTCCTATAGCTACACGTTTCCAAAAATATTTCCAAAATTATTTGAGGATACTCATTGAGAGTATGAGACTAACTTATCAATACACACAGTACTTTATCTTAAGAATTGGATTTCAATTGGGCAATATAGATTCTCACTTGGTCTTTGAAATATGGAATATGTTTCAGGTACTTTGAAGTTGATCTGTTAAAAAGAATAACTGCTGTGACCTTTTTAATTATTTCTGATCTATATAGAAAACACAACATTTCACTAAATGAAAGCTAAACATCCATGTAAATATAGTTACTAGATTACTTCTTTGAATGACAACGTTTAAATGATAATGTGAAATTAAAATGTATAATGCAAGAAGCATGGGATAAATGAAGACTGGATCAGATTTACTGAATTGTGAGAAAAAAAGTTTCAAATAATGGGTTATTTACTTATTTGATATACTTGTAGATTTAGATTTGTGTGTACTTCAATATGATTGAATTTTACTCATATATATTTTGTTTATACAATTTTAGGTTTCATTAATAAAGTATGTTTCAAAAGTACCATTACTTTGATTACATTCACCTCTTCACATTTTCCCCTTTAAATGGCCCCTCTTCATCTACCTTCTAATTTTCTTCCTCTTTTCCCCAAGTCTCTCTTTTGTTTTCATGTCATATATATGGTAGGTGTATGTATTTTATAAAGAAATTTTTAGAAAGCATGAGTGAGAGAAAAGCTGTGATATATGTCTTTTTGTCATAGACTTATACATAATATGATGATCTCCAGTTCCCTCCATTTCCAGCAAATAACATATTAATATGTGTGTGAATTTCTGTGCATATAAGTGGGCTGTGTATGTGTTTAATTTGACAATTGAAACTACATTGCAATAAGCAAAACTGTAGAGGACTATCTGTGGTGTATTTCCTGAGTGTCCTCTGAGTACATATCGTATATGCAACCTCAAAGTTGAATTTCACTTTTCCAATTCATGTCATGATACCAGTTCCTCCATAATTTGGATAATGAGACCATTTAAAGTCAGGTGACATGATAGTAGGTACCTGTCTTGACAAATCCAAAGCTATACATATGGTATCAATGAAAACATGAACATTGAAATTCCCATATTTATGATAAAATATTCTCCTTAGAATAGTACTAAATAAATACGGGGCCAATTTTAAAGCAATGCATGATTTTCATAGGTCTTTTTCAGTTGTTCTTTTGTTCACTAAGGCATTGAAATTCCACATGTATATTTAGTTATTTCACAAAATTCACATACAAACAGCAGATGTAAGAGGAAACAGCTGAGCAAGAATGACAGCATCACCTATCATGTACCATGTACTTTAGATTTATGACTCCATTTAATTCTCCATTACCCTTAACAAAGTATAATTCCCTAGTAAATATTTCTTATTCATGTAACAAGAACCAGGCATATGTATCACGGACAGAGAGTCAAATAACTTCCTCAGGGTAAGTTAGTTGGGAGGCTGTATGTTTCCAATACACATGAGGAAGTCATTGTTTTTCATTCTGCACTTTAAATTGAAGCTTATATTTTGATATTCAAAATAACAATAAATAAAACTATTCTGCCTCACCCCCACCTCTCCTTTAAAATCAGTCAGGGCTACAGTATTAACTATACAACCTTAGAACACTGATGTAGTTTTCAGATCCAAACAGTCCATTTAAATTAAAAGCTCATTCCTATGTTATAGGCTGGTAAAATATGGACAGTTGTTAGGATACCATGTTTTAAAGCTTCTACATTTCAGCCATAATCTGATCTTTCGTCTTGCTCGCATGATGGTCAATTGGTGGGTTTTGTCACAGAAAACTGTAGATTTAAAAACAAAACAAAACAAAAACAAAGGCTCTACATTCTAATACAATGAAATGGTACTTTGATGATGTAATGGTTCTTCTGTTCAAGTTGTGTGTGAGAAAACATGGTGTAGTGTGTGTGTCCAGAACTGAGTATGGGTTTTTTTCATTTTTATTTTATATTAATCACAGGTTATGTATTTTGTATCCCAGCCGTAGCCCCCTCCCGCATTCCTTCCCTATCTTCCCCTTCCCTCCCTCATCTCCTCCCTGCCCCTTTCCAATTCCACTGATAGGGGAGGACCTCCTCCCCTTCCATCAAACTCTAGCTTATCAGGTCTCTTCAGGAATGGCTTCAATGTCCTCTTCTGTGGCCTAGCAAGGCTGCTCCTCCCTCGGGGAGCTGGGAAGGTCGAAGAGCCAGCCATTGAGTTCATGTCCAAAATAGTCCCTGTTCCCCTTACTAGTGTACCCACTTGGGTATTGAGCTACCATTTGCTACATACAAGCAGGGGTTCTAGGTTATAACCATACATGGTCCTTGGTTGGAGAGAAATTCTCATAAAAGACCCCTGTGCCCTAATATATTTGGTCCTTGCGGAGCTCCTGACCTCTCCAGGTCATACTAACTCCTCCTTCTGAGTGTGGGTTTAAGTCTCAGTTAAGGTACTCAGGTATACACATTCATATCAATAGTTTGCTTCCTTCTTTCCAGGAGATACCACCTCTTCCTCCAGAACTGCTCACGACAAATACTCTTTGTAAATTACCATAGGCCAAGAAAAGATGGAGCCTGGTTCTCTGAAAAAATCAGGAAGAACTTAAAGAGTTGATCAACCCATTCAGCAAATAGCCTGTCTTAGTAACTTTCTCATACCCTATATTAAATCCTCAGTGGTTCTCAGACAGTAGTTAAAGCCAATATTCATTTTATATTTCCTTGGCAAAAATTAACATTCTACTATTCATCTGGACTTGGACTGTGACACTGATGAAGGTTAAACATACAAAATAAAAGTTCAATAATTAAAGGAAAGCCAATTCATTTTAGGGATGGTGTGTTTGCTTTTCACACATGCTTATAAAGGGCATTATTCATTCTGCCTTCTCAATTTTCAATCCAAAGCAAGCTTTTCTTCCCTAATATGTTCTTAGCTAATTAATCTGCTTCTTACTTCATTTTAGAAACAGAAGCAATCAGATTAGACCTTCCAAAAGTTTCCCTAGCCACATGGACTAACACAGTAACAGCTGTGCCAAAAACCTCTGCCATCACTTCTGTTATTATGGATGAGCTGTCTGTGTTCCCAGCTTAGGCTAAACCCTTCCCTCATGGACAGAATCCCATCTCCTCTGGACTGTGCAAGGACATGGTCCAATTGCTTCCCTTTTCTTTCCTCATCAATTATTCCCTTTCTACCAGATCATTTTCATAAATGTGAAACCACAATAGAATGTCTCTAAATAAAGTAAATCAAGGGAAAGTCTACATTCTTTGAAGGAAGCAACATACCCACCCTGTTTCTGGTAATCCCCAAACACCAGAAGTAGTTGCTATTTTTATTTTTTACATACCTCCTAAAATATGTAAGCATATGTAATGTATAAACAATATATGTGCTGCCATTGAGAAATGGACTGCATGACAGGACCTAGTGACAACACACAATGTTAATGATGCAAAGTAAATGTTACATTTAATTCTATATTTCCCCTCTGTATTATCTAGAAAAAAGTGGCATATTTGCTTCTAGATTTAAGCTATTAGAAAGTAGGTATTTAATTCATTTTGATTATGAGATAATTGTTGGAAGTAAATTACACTTTCTTAGTGCCTTTTTATTAAGCAAAAGATTACCATGTTATTGATTAGTTAGTCAAATAATAGAATGAGAAAGACATATTAAAATTTGCCTTATAGTAAAAAAATGACCATTTTTAAAGTATTCACTTTTGAAATTATTTTTACATTTCAAATCTTTAATATCATTATTTTATTGATGTTGTTTATTTTTATATACATTAAAATAAATATCTCAAAATCAATCACAATGTGCACAATTTAAAAATAGTTGTGTTTTTATGCATTTAAAAACATTGAAGGATCTGGAGAAGACCTACATGCCCTGCTCAAATGTATAATCCATGGGTTGCTCAATCTTCAAGTGGGTTCCCCAGTAAGGGAAGCAGGGGCTGTCTCTGACAGGAACTCAGTGGCTGGCTCTTGGATCACCTTCCTCCCCCCCCTCCCTCCCCGGGGTCACACCCTGTCAGGCCACAGAGCAAGTCCTGAGGAGACCTGATAGACTAGAGTTGATAGAAGGGGAAGAGGACTTCCCCTTCAAGTGGAGAAGTGGGAGGGAGGATGGGCCTGGGAGGAGAAGAGGGAGGGATCTACAGCCTGGGTACAAAGTGAATAAATTGTATTAAATAACAAATAAATATTAAAAAAAGAAAAAAAAACATTGGAGGATTGAACAAATTTGTGTTGCGATGCTTTCTTGTTTTAGATTGGATATTAGTAACTTTTTCTTAACTACATTATGCTTAGAGTTGTTCTTATTGCCAAGAGCAGTTATAAATTCAGTTCCTGAACAGAGAGAGCAATAACAAGAGCTAATATACCAAAATTATGCTACTGAGTGTTTCATTTCTTTTTAAGGAGACATAAAGATTCTTAACTTATAATGGATGATTTTTAAGACAGAACATTTTTCCCAGACTCAAATTTGTATAAATTCCATTACAAAGAATAAACACAACTTAAATGAAATCCATTTTATTTCTGTTCTTTTGATTACAAATCCATTTACCATTAGTTTCTTGAAACAATATAATTTATCAGAGTGGGAAGTGGCTAAGTAGGTAAAAGATTTTTCTATGCAAGACTGAGAACCTGAGTTTGAGTTCCCAGAACCCATGCAAAACTGAACTCACAGCATTAGCTCTGTAATCCCAAACACCTTCTGGGAAGGTTAGATACAAATACAGCAGAATCTAGAAATTCACAGGCAAGCTGGTTGGAATACACTGTGTGAAAGGAAGAAAAAAGATCCTGTCTTAAATAAGTTAGAAGGCAAATAACACTGACTAATTTTCACTGACATACCAAGGAGCACATTAGCATGCATGTGTCTTCACATATACACGCACATATCATACATATATCATACACATACATCCGAACACACTAGTTGAAAACAATTAAATAAAACAAATTTTTGAATGACTATTTATCATAAAATATTCAAACTTCGTTAACTCTTTTGAATGGTGTGTCATAAGCAACGAGAGTCTTCATTCCTTGGTGGGGACTTGGGGTGTAGCTGTTATAATGAGGTAAAGTATTGTACTGTTCATCTTACTGACTTGAAGTTTGGCTATAATATTTGTTTTAAATATTGATTCTTCATCTTATTAGCATTATAAAAATTGCAGTGTTCATTGTGTTTTTTAATTGGTAAGTTGACTGAATCACTCTGTTTCTTGAAGTTCTCTAAGATAAAGTGGTGATAATAATAGAATGTGCTTCTAGAACAGTTGTGATGGTTAAATGACTTAATAAGAGGAATAAAGGTGAACCAGTTCTTATGGAACACAAAAGCAGCTGGGAAAGGCAAAATTTATATATTTATATAATGAATCTAGGCATTAATCTGTTCTCCTCTCCCATTTCCTTTTCTTGTTCACTAAGAGTTTTCTTCCCATTATGGCCTATGACTACTAGTATGGCTTCCTTAGCAATCTAATATTCATCTGATGTAATTACAGTTTCTTAAGTTGTCACAGTAGGGAGAGACAAGGGTAAGGGGGACTTCACTGCAGAATATAACACCCCCTCAAACAGCTGTTAACAGGTCTCTGTCAGAGAGAGAGAGAGAGAGAGAGAGAGAGAGAGAGAGAGAGAGAGAGAGAGAGAGAGAGAGAGGTTTTTTTAATTTATTTATTTTTTCATTTTTATTTTATATTAATCACAGGTTATGTACTTTGTATCCCAGCCATAGCCCCCTCGAGCATTCCCTCCCTATCTGCCCCTTCCCTACCTCATCTCCTCCCTACACCTTTCTAAGTCCACTGATGGGGGAGGACCTCCTCCCCTTCCATCTAACTCTAGCTTATCAGGTCTCTTCAGGAATGTCTACAATGTCCTCTTCTGTGGCAAAGCAAGGCTGCCTCCCTCAGGGGACAGGGAGGTCGAAGAGCCAGCCATTGAGTTCATATCCAAAATAGGTTCTGTTCCCCTTACTAGTATACCCACTTGGAAATTGAGCGACCATTTGCTACATACAAGCAGAGGTTCTAGGTTATAACCATACATGGTCCTTGGTTGGAGAGACAGTCTCATAAAAGACACCTGTGCTCTGAGATATTTGGTTCTTGCAGAGCTCCTGACCTCTCCAGGTCATACTACCTCCTCCTTCTTTCATATTATTCCCTGCATTCTGCCAAAGGATTAGTTATGTTTCTTAATATTTGCTTTGATACACTGCTAGGAAGAGTGTTTTTGAGGCCCTCTGTGGCCAACTCTTGTCCTGCTACTTGTTTACTCCTACATCCAATGTCCATCCCATTTGAATTTCTAAGTAAGTATTAATCCTCTTACTCCAGGTCCTCTTTCTTGTTTATCTTCTTTAGGTGTATAGATTTCTGTATTTTTATCCTATCTTACAGGTCTATATAAGTGAGTATATACCATGTGTTTCTTTCTGCTTTTGGGATACCTCACTCAGGATGATCGTTTCCAGGTCCCACCATTTGCCTGCAAATTTCATGATTTCCTCCTTTTTAATTGCTGAGTAGTATTCTATTGTGTAAAAGTACCATAATTTCTGTATCCATTCCTGAACTGAAGGACATCTGGGTTGTTTCCAGGTTCTGGCTATTACGAATAAAGCAGCTAAGAACATGGTTGAGCAAATGTCCTTGTTGTGTACTTGAACATATTTGGGTATATGCCTAGAAGTGGTATAGCTGGATCTTGAGGAATCACTATTCTTAATTGTCTAAGAAAACACCAAATTGATTTCCAGAGTGGTTGTAAAAGTTTACATTCTCACCAGCAATGGAGGAGGGTTCCTCTTTCTCCACAACCTCTCCAGCATGTGTTGTCACTTGAGTTTACGTTCTTAGCCATTCTGACAGGTGTAAGGTGAAATCTCAGGGTCATTTTGATTTGCATCTCCCTGATGGCTAAGGATGTTGAACATTTCTTTAAGTGTTTTTCTGCCATTCTACAGTTCTCTACAGGGAGTTCTTTTTTTTAGCTCCATACCCCATTTTTAATTGGGTTACTTGATTTGTTGCTTTTTAACTTCTTGAGTTCTTTATATATACTGGATATTAGCCCTCTGTCAGATATGGGATTGGTGATGATCCTTTCCCAGTCTGTAGGCTATCCTTTGGTTTTGATGACAGTCTCTTTTGCTTTACAGAAGCTATTCAGTTTCATGAAATCCCATTTATTGATTGTTGATCTTAGAGCCCATGATGTTGCTGTTCTGTTCAGGAAGTAGTCTCCTGTGCCAATGAGATCTAGAGGCCTACTATACACTAAAGACGAAAGGGCTGAGAAAGAAATTAGGGAAACAATACCCTTCACAATAGCCACTAATAACATAAAGTATCTTGGGGTGACTCTAACCAAGCAAGTCAAAGATCTGTTTGAGAAAAACTTCAAGTCTCTGAAAAAAGAAAAGGAAGAAGATATCAGAAGATGGAAAGATCTCCCGTGCTCATGGATTGGAAGGATTAACATAGTGAAAATGGCTATTCTGCCAAAAGCAACCTACAGATTCATGCAATGCCCATCAAAATACCAACACAATTCTTTACAGACCTTCAAAGAAAAATTCTCAACTTCATATGGAGAAACAAAAAAACCCAGAATTTCCAAAACAATCCTGTACAACAACAGATCATCTGGAGGTATCTCCATCCGGGATCGCAAGCTGTACTACAGAGCAATAGTTATAAAACTGCATGATATTGGCATAGAAACAGAATAGTGGATCAATGGAACCAAATAAAAGACCCAGAAATGAACTCACACACCTATAGAAACTTGATTTTTTTATAAAGAAGCCAAATCCATCCAATGGAAAAAAGACAGCATCTTCAACAAATGGTGCTGCACCAACTGGATGTCTATATGCAGAAAAATGAAAATAGATCCATATTCCTCACCCTGCACAGAACTAAAGTCCAAGTGGATCAAAGACCTCAACATAAAACCAGACACATTAAATCGGTTAGAAGAAAAAGTGGGAAAGACCCTA
>CM053757.1:27847067-27976070 GCA_028658305.1 Pachyuromys duprasi | reverse complement strand
GGGGGAGGGGGCTATGCCTGGGATTCAAAGTACCCAACCTGTGATTGAGATAAAAATAAATAAATTAAAAAAAAATAAAAAAAAAGGTTTGGGAGGCAAAGACAGACAAATCTCTGAGTTCAAGGCTAGCATACAGAGTGAGTTTCAAGACAGACAGGGCTGCACAAAGAAATCCTGTCTTGAAAACAAACAAAAAACACTTACATAGAATTACAGAAATTGTTAAGTGCTAGAATTCTATAGAACATTGTAGTGTTTAGTTAGACTATACTTTACAAAATGCTTGTCACTCCTGAAAGCAAGGATATTAACTTAACTAATGATCCTTTAAATGGGTATGTAAAATATAATTTAAGCTACTTGCATCATGAAAAAGAGAGGCATCATTTGTTACTGCCAAAAATCACTGGCATGTAGAAATCAGAAAATCATTAGCCTTGATAGAAATAGCTTAATACAACAGGGAAGACATTGCATTATTTAGCACAGTTAAATGACAATTGATGCAAACACGAGTGAAGTACAGGGGAAAGGAGAAACAATTTAGTGAATGATAAATTCTGTTCATAGTATTTATGCATGCAAAGGAATGGAAATCTTTGCTCATTAACTAAGGCACTTAGTTTGTGAGCCAAAATGCTTCAGGCTGTAGCCTTAATTGTCATAAATGTTTATCTCTATGAAAGTTTAATTTAGGCTTAAGAAAAAATACCATCCCAAATGATGTATATGCTACTTTTTTCTTTTCTTTTGGTTTTGTCTTCTTCATTCACCTAAGGTAGGTTACTAAAAACTTTGTATGTGGCTGTCACTATCTACATCGTCTCAAGCTACAATCAGATGCTGTTAGTTTGTCTTTTTCCTCCTTTACTTTCTACTCATTTACATCTGTCAGCATTGTGCCTCATGGTGTAGTGTTCCAGGCATCCTCCATTAACCTCTGCATTCTAGAGCACAGATTTTTCAAAGGTGCTCAGTGGAGTATTCAATTTTGAGCTCTGTTCAATTTGAATGACACTTGTCAATGTGTTGTCTTTATTCCACTTTCTTCCTTTTTGTTTAATTCTGAAGATTCCAAGGCAAGACTTCGTGTTATATATGTGTATTTGCTGGATACTAAACTATTTTTGAAATTAAATATTTTCTCATGATATAATCTATCCCTCAGTGTACTTGTGATAATACGAGGCTAGTAATAATCTTTTGCATCTAATGATGTATTACTTCATAAATACAGGTTAAAATGTACAGTCATCACAAATATGACACTCAAGGCAGACAAAATAAAAGATTACACCAAAGTCTGTATTAGTGGTCCAAATGAGTAAGCCAAAGTGAGCTGCCTCACTGAAAATTTCCATACCAACTCAGATAAGAATTTTTCAATGTATTCCTGGTCCTTCTTAACCAATTGCCAGAAAGTTTCACCAATGCTTCAGAACTCTGAGCAACTTCTTACATAACAATTTTGTAGGGCCTTGTGTAGCTTGTAAATCTCATGACCTCCCTACGTTCTATAAATTTCATGAGGTTTCTGAGACTTATGACCTCCATTCCTCTCTTACAATCTTACAGGAGAATGAGCTTTAATGTTTGAAGAAATGGCTGTGAAACATCTTTTGCCATATGTTTCTCCAGATGTAGAAGGCACAATCCTATTAACACTTTTCATATACTTCTACAAAAATATTATCTTGTTTTTCATATTTTGAAATTTAGAACTGATCTAAAATTCTACACTTTGGGCGTAATAGTGAACGAGAGTACAACAGCTATTACCTATATTGGTCTGGTACATAGTATTTTATCATTTTACTGAAAAGTTTTGTGGCTCAGTCAACAATGTGATGTTTCACTTGAAATCTGTTTAATATTTAGGTTTTTCAGTTCTCTTTTCTGGATGTCATATAATATTGTAATTTTGACTCATAAATTAATATGAAACCTAGAAAATATTCATGCTTTATCAAGCACTGATAAAATATACTTATCAAATTGAAAATAGTTTTACAGATAGGAAATTTCCATAATAACCAGACTGTGAATATTTAAGGATTTGGGGCCATACTATAAAAGTAGCAACTCTTTGAGGGAGGGAGAAGTCTTCAAGGATGACAAATGAATTATTCTGTATGGCGGTATTGCAATAATATCTAACTATGAAACAGGTATTAATGCAGGAATGACCCTTGGGCCATAGTTGACAGCTGCTGAAATAAACTAGGATAGTTTTCAAACTTGAGAAAGCGCTCATGCAAACTGGTTTTACAAAGAACATTCAATGCAACATCAAGTCTTATTTTCTCAAAATTCCAACTGAATTTGAATATCAAATATTAACGTTTTGGTTGTCAAAATTCGATTACATAATAAATTGGATGGTTTACTTTTCTTATATTAAATTTATTTTGTGTTAACATTACCAATTTTGTCATATTGTTCTTGAATGAAGAGAGATTAATTTAAATATTTTTTAAATAATTATGAATACCAACTCTTTCACTTCTCCCAGTAGCCACTTTTTGTATGCTGTAATTATGAATCTACTAATCTGTTACTCCCTGTGTCCTATATTTCTTGTTTTTTGTTTGTTTGTTTTGCTTGTTGTCTAAAAAGGAAATACCTGTGTCACAGAGTCATTTTTTTACTTTGAGCATTGCACTTTTTTAAAAAGGTTAAAATATATTTTTATTACTTTAAATACAGTCAGCATAAACATACATTGAAATGCTCTATGTGTAAAACGTTGCTGGTAAATGGTTTGTATTCTAAAATCTGAAATGATAGGTGCTAACATACTGTGTCCATAACAATGTTGAGTAGTTATAAATTATGTTCAGCAAATTAATGCCAACAAATCAATATTAAAGAAACATAATAAAGAGGTCTAGGAGTCAAACTGTCCTTTGTGTTAAAGAAAGTCTATCTTAGAGAAAAAGAGAATAACTTCCTTCTTAAGGTACAGCCAGTACTTGACAAGTAGCTCTAAGCTCACATGATCTTTATATTTGCTGTCCACTTCCTGCCCTTTAACAGGCACATTACCTAAAACCACTTACTAGATTTTTTTGTCAATATTTTTGCATTATTAGTGATCAAACACAAGTCTTCAGAAATGCTGAAACAAAGTGGCAGTAATCCATACCACCAGCCACAAATTTTACTCAGTGAATGATGCAGTTTTGGTTATCAGAAATGAAAATTTTAATCTATCCTTTTTGCAATTTTAAAAATGAAATCAGAGTTGAAGCATAATGTGGCTAATCTGTAATCTTAGATTTAAATGGAAAAATATAGAAGGGATCAATGTAGTTACAATAAATATTAAATTCTGATAAAATATGTTGCTTACTCTTTATATTTAAGTTCACTTCATTGTTATAAATTCTTTGATAAAATTCATACCTATGTTTATTCTGCTGTGTGTAATAAATTGTTAAATAAAATTTAAATGGATACTATAGATGTTTTATTTCCCTTGCTATATTCTATGAAACTTACATATTTTAAAAACTGTGTAAAATATTTTATCATTTCTTTTTTAATTAACTAATTTATTTATTATTAATTATAATTTATTCATTTTGTATCCTGGCTGTGAAACCCTCCCTCATCTCCTCCCAATCCCATCCTCCCTTGCTCTTCTCCCCCCTATTCCCCTCTTCTGGTCCACTGATGGGGAGGTCCTCCTCCCCTTCTCTCTGACCCTAGCTTATCAGGTCTCATCAGGACTGGCTGCATTGTGTTTTTCTGTGGTCTAACAAGGCTGCGCTCCCCAGGGGGAGGTGATCAGAGAACCTATCTCTTAGTTCATGCCAGAGAAAACATCTGCTTCCCTTACTAAGGAACCCTCTTGGAAACTGTGTCTAAGGACCACATCTGAGCAAGGGTTTTAGGTCCTCTCCATGCATGGTCCTTGGTTGTGGTATCAGTCTCTGCAGGGTCCCCGGGCCCCAGTTTTGTTTTGGCTCTGTTGGTCTCCTTTTGGAGCTTCTGTCCCAAGAAGGGGGAAATTTTGTCATTTCTTTATGGCAAATAAAAATCAAAGATTACACAATGAGTCTTCGAAGTGCTAATTCTCTATTTTTAAGCATTAGCTTTCATAAGGTGATCTATTTAAAAAGATTCATTAAACACCTCACAGCTGGTGGTGTTTTTGTTGTTTTTACAATTAATCCTACATGTTAGATATTTGTGTTTCCTAAGATTTCTCATAGCAATGTTGTGGAAAGAAGTCATTCCTTGACATTCAGTTGTCCTGTCGTTAGCACTAGTTACAATTCTTGATAGGCTGATAAACATATTAAAGGGAATTAAAAACACGAACGATCTAGCTAATCATGTCTATCAAGTCTTACCAATTTCCAATGCAA
Source organism: Pachyuromys duprasi (assembly GCA_028658305.1). NCBI lineage: Eukaryota > Metazoa > Chordata > Mammalia > Rodentia > Muridae > Pachyuromys > Pachyuromys duprasi. The sequence goes on along the minus strand of CM053757.1, from coordinate 27,971,697 downwards.
TCAAGTGCAAATCAAAATTTCCCTCTTTTGCATTATGTGCATGAGAATACCACTGAGGGAATTTCAACATCCACCTGTACTGACTGCTTTATACTTGAGATCTCTTGGTTGGCACATAAAGGTAATTCTGCATAGTGTATTTTCCAGCGTATTTTACAGGATTCTTTTTAAATGGAGGATGATATGGTTATTTTATCATGGGATGAGAAAATGAAACCAATGCACAGGGCATGTAGACTTTCTTCACGGCAGGTACATGTTGTCAGTGTCTTTTCACTTCAGAGTTATTTCCTTTACAAATGCACCAACATCATTAATACTGTGATCTTAGTGTTCAGAGCACATAGGAAATACTAGCCTGAGTCTCAAGCCCCAAAATATCAGTCAAATGAATCTTTAACACATTCTCCCATATCTTCTTTTGTTTCCTGCTTCTCTAATTTGTCTCCTTTGTTCTCCTAGAGAGGTTTCCCTATTTCATGTCACATATACAATTCATATATTTATACAAATACATAGGAACCAACTATTAGAAGGGATATGTGATGTTTGTCTTTCTGAGGCTGGCTTAATTCTTTTCACACTATTATCTCCAGTTACATCTATTTTGGTGGAAATGACATAATTTCCTCTTTCTTTGTGACTGAAAAAATATATTTTTATCCATTTCTCTCTACTGCACACCTAGACTAGTACAACAACTGAAGTCTTATTTAGAAATCTTTTTTCTATGCATACTTCTGGAAAGCCTTCTCTACCATTACTTCCAACAGTTTTAGAGTTTTCAGGTCATACAATATCTTTTTTTCACTTGGAGATGATTTTTTTTTACAGAATAGGTTATAATGATCCCATTTGATCACATGTCAATATTCAGTTTATTTACTACTGTTTGTTAAAGAAAATGTCTTTTTCCACAGTATATTTTTGTTTGAATTTCAGTATCTTTATTTTCATTATTAATTAATTAATTTACTTTACATCCCAGACCCCTCAGCCCTCTCCTCCTGTTCCCAACCTCCTAGAAAAGATCATCCTGAGTGAGGTAACACAGACACAGGAAGACACTCCTGCGATGTACTTACTTATGAGTGGATATTAGCCATATAGTGCAGGATAACCATACTACTATCCTCAGACCCAAAGAAGCTAAGTAACAAGGAGGGCCCAAGGGGAGATGCTTGAATCTCACACAGAAGGGGAAATAAAATAGACATCAGAAGCAGATGAAGAGAGAGAACTGAGTGGTGAAGGATTGGGAGGGGAACAAAGATGGAAATTAGGTGTGCATAGAGCAGAGATGGGAGGTGAGAGGGTTCCACAGTACATTTTTTTGTATCTTTGTCCAAAATCGGAGTGCTGTCAGGCTTACATTTGGGTCCTTTGTTACACTGCAGTGATATGCACCTTGGCTTGTGTCACTGTCATGCTGATTAGTTACTAAGGCTTTCCTAAAAGAAGTTTGGAAGCTTGTCTCTATATACCTGTATCATAGTCATTAAACTGCTTCTAAGATACCACATCACCTCCAAAACTGACTTACAGACATTGTTGATTAAGTCCCTTGGTGATATTTACACATACTGAAGTTTGAACACATTGTATTGTAGTATTCCTAGAACCTTGATGTTGAGTTATTTAACAATTACCAATGTATTTGAAATATTTTAAAGTACCCCACAAGTGATGAGAACATTAGATAATCCTTTTCAACATGTTCAGTGTTCTTCTGTAGACGAAACTCACCCTTGTTTGTATTTTTCTCATTTTGTTATGTTTTAAAATTAATATTAATTAAATACAATTTATTTATGTTGCATCCCGGCTATAGCCCCCTCCCTCATCACTTCGAAATCTCACCCTCCCTCTTCTCTACCTATGCCAATTCCTTAGTCCATTGATAGGGGAGGACCTCCTCCCCTTCTATTTGACCCTAGCCTATCGGGTCTCATCGGGGCTGGTTGCATTATCTTCCTTTTTAGCCTGGCAAGGCTGCACCCCACAGGAGGAGGTAATCAAAGAGCTGGCCACTGAGTTCATGTCAGAAGACAGCCCCTACTCCCCTTACTAGGGATCCCACTTAGGAAATGAGGAGGGGGTAGGTCCTCTCCATGCATGGTTCTTGGTTGGTATATGGGTCTCTGCAGGCATCCCTGGGCCCAGGTTTTTTTTGTTTGTTTGTTGGTTGGTTTGTTGTTGTTGTTGTTGTTGTTGTTTTTAGCTCTGTTGTTCTCCTTCTGGAGGTCCTGTCCCCTCCAGATCTTTCTATCTCCCTCTTTTTCCATAAGGATTCTGGCACTCGGCCCAAAGTTTGACTATGAGTGTCAGCATCTTCTTCGATACCCTAATGGGTAGTGTTTCAGAGGCCCCTGTGGAAGGCTCCTGTCCTGTTCCTTATCTTCTACTTCCGATAGCTTTCCTGTTTGTCCTACTGTCAGCCTGTTCCCTAGGGTCCTCCTTGTTGTTAAGCTTCTTTAGGACTATAGATTTTAGTATGTTTGTCCTATATTATATGGTTAATATATCCACTTGTGAGTATATACTGTATGTGTCTTTCTGCTTCTTGGTTACCTCACTCAGGATGATCTTTTCACTTCCCACCATTTGCCTGCAAATTTCATGATTTCCTTGGTTCTAATTGCTGAGTAATATTCCATTGTGTAAATGTTCTACAATTTATGTATCTGTTTTTCAGTTGAGGGACATCTAGGGTCTTTCCAGATTGTTGCTATTACAAATAAAGCTGCTACAAACATAGTTGAGCAAATGTTCTTGTTGTATGGTTGAGCATCTTTCGGACATATGCCCAGGAGTAGTATAGCTGGATCTTGAGGTAGCAATATTCCTAATTTACTGAGAAAGTGCCAGATATTTGATTTCCAAAGTGGTTGTTCAAGTTTACATTCCCACCAGCAATGGAGGAGGGTTCCCCTTTCTATACCACCTCTCCAGTATGTGTCATTCCTTGGGTTTTTGTTTTTGTTTGTTTGTTTGTTTGTTTATCTTAGCCATTCTGATGGGTGTGATATGGAATCTCAGTGTCCTTTGAGCTGATGTTCAGATACCCTGCATGGTCATTGCCACCATCTTGGATCTCCTTTGTTTGCATTTTTCAACTGTAACCATTAAGTTGTTCTTTCCATAAAGTAGAGAAAGTGACAAAGACATTAAAAGGTATGTTTTCAGAACTGACCATCTGATATTGGATAACAAATAGATGTGCTCGTTCCTGGAAAATACTCTTTCTATTGCTCTCAGCATTCTTTAGTTGTTAAGGTTGGCATAACTTTGGCTTTCTCCTGTTTACGCAGATTGTACTTATACATTTACTCTAACAGCAATTAATGAAAAAAGTGGTCATGAATGTAGAAAAAGAGCAAAGTTGGGTGTATTTAATGGTTTTCATGGAGAAAAGAAAAAGGAAAATGATGTGATTATAATCACAAAAGTAAAGGTAATATTATCTTTTAAAAGAAAGGTAATAATAGGTGTGTCAAATCATAGTCTAAATTTTGAATTTCCATGTGTTGTCTTTAAAAATTGTTTACAAAATCTATCTCTACACCTATATTTTATCTATCACTAAGTGTGTTTGGGCTGCCCTCTTTGATTAAGCCTGTAAGATATTAATGACTCATGAATACATTTGGTATTACTTAAATTATGATATACACACTTGATATATCCTGTTTATGATATTTCCAAGTTTTTTCCTCCATCTTCCTTCCTTCCTTTCTTCCTTCCTGTCTTTCTTTCTTTCTTTCTTTCTTTCTTTCTTTCTTTCTTTCTTTCTTTCTTTCTTTCTTTCTTTCTTTCTTTCTCTCTTTCATGACTTTATAGCCTAATCCCAGTCCTCTCTCTCCTCTCCTCCCAGACCCACCATCATGGCCACCACCCCTTTCTCCCCTCTTCTCAGAGACGGAGAGTCCCCAAGTGGTAATAATCCATCCTATTACTTCAGGTAGAAGCAGGACTAAACAAATACCGTTCCACTCAGGCCAGACAAAGCAGCCCAGCTAGAGAGAAGGGATCCAAAGGCAGGTCACAGAGAGTCTCTATTCTAATTGTTAGTAGACTCGTATGATATGTCCAAGGTACATATCTGCTACATAAGTGTAGGGTATCTAGATACAACCCATGCATGTTATTTGTTTGGTAATTCAGTCTCCTTGGGCCCAAGTTAGTTTACTGTGTAGATCTTCTTCTGGTGCCCTTGACCCCTACAACTCCCTCAATCTTTCCTCCCACTCTTCCACAAAACCCCTTAGAGCTTGTCCTATTACTTGGCTGTAAGTCTCTGAATCTGTTCCCCTCAGTTGCTGGATGAAGCCTCTCAGAAGATACTTATGCTAGGCTAATGTCTGTAAGCTTGGTAGAGTTTCATTGTGTTAGGAGTTAGCTTTCTCCCATGGGGTGGGTTACAAGTTGGGCCAGTCATTGGTTTGTCATGCCCTCAGTCTCTGCGTCATTTTTATCTCTATGCTTCTTGAAGATAGGACAAATTTTGGGTTAAAGTTTTTATGCATGGGTTGTGTCCCCCACCCTCCACTAGAAGTCTTACCTTCCTTCAGGAAGTCGCCTCTTCAGGATCCATAAGCCCTGCTGCTAGGAGTCTCAGGTAAGGTTACCACATAGAGTCCTGGGAGCCTCCCCTAGCCCAGAAATGCCCACCCCACCAATTTCAGTTCTCTCCCCTACCTTCCTCCTACCCCCAACTCCACTCCCCTTACATGGGATTCCCAACCCCCATTACCCTTCTCACCCCTTCTCCCGCCCCTCCTTCCATCTACTTCAGATGATTATTTTATTTCCCTTTCTGAGTGAGATTCAAGCATTCCTCCATGGGCCCTCTTCTAATTTAACTATTTTGGGTGTGTGGATTGCAGCATGGCTATTCTGTAGGGATTTTTAATTCTTTTAATTATTATTATTATTATTATATACAATTTATTCACTTTTTATCTTAGCTGTAACCCTCTGCCTCCTTTCCTCCCTGTCCAACCTTCCCTCCTTGTTTCCCTCCATATCCCTCCTATAGTCCACTGACAGGAAACTTCCTCCTCCCCTACTATCTGATTCTAGCCTATCAGATCTCATCAGGACTGTCTGGATGTTCTTTCTCAGTGGCATAGTAAGGCCATCTTGCTAGGGGGAGGTGATCAAAGAGAACACAATTGAGTTCATGCCAGTAACTCTTCTTGATTCAATTTACTCGTGGTTGTAGTCCATCCCTCTTTTCCCCGTTCCCATCCTCCTCATCCTTCTCTTCCTCTTGCCTCCCTCCCTGCTCTTACCATCCCGTATTCTTCAGAAAAGTGGAGCCCCCTTTCTCATACACCCCAGCTCATCAAGTCACATCAGAACTGAGCATATCCTCTTCCAGGGCGAAGTGATCAAATAGCTGGCAAGTGAGTACATGTCAGATTCTGTCACCTCTTCCCTTACCAGAGGACCTACAAGAAACCAAATCTGCTCATCTCTACATCTTTGTAGAGGGCTTAGGTCCAATTCATACACAGTCCTTGGTTGATGCTTCAGTCCCAGCAGGCCCCTCTGGGCCCTGGTTTGTTGGCTCTACTGTTCTTCTTGTGGAGCTCTGGTCATCTCCAGGTCCTTTTCTCTTTCCTATCAGTCTTCCACAAGACTCCCTACTTATCACCCAGTGCTTGGCCTTGAGTCTCAGAATCTGTTTTTAGGTGCTGCTGGATAGTGGCTCTCAGAGGGCAACTCTGTCAGGCTCTCATCTGCAAGCTTAGCAGAGCATCCTTCATAGTGTCAGGAGTTGGCATTCTCTGACAGGGTGGGTCTTTGGTTGGGCCAGGCATTGGTTGGGCATTCCATCAATCTCTGCTTTATCTGTGATATCTTTATCCCTGCACATCTTGTAGGCAGGGTAAATTTTGGGTCAACAATTTTGTGGGTGGGTTGGAGTTCCCCTTCTGCTACTAGAAGTTTAGTCTAGTTAGAGGGTATCCTCTTCAGTCTCTATGGCCTCTGCTACTAGGAGTCTCTGCTTGAATCCCACTCATCTTCCTAGGAGCCTACCCTGACCTAGGTCTCCATCTTTTCCCAGAGATGTCCCCATCCTCAGTTTCTCTTTTCTCCATAGGTTTTCTGTCCTTTCGGCCCCGCTCCTCTAAGTCTGACCTCTATCCTCATATATCTCTTCTCCCCCTCTCCTACCTTGCTCCCTCTCTTCAAACACTACTTTTGTCTATACTATTTCCCCTTCCAAATGAGATTTATGCACCCTCCCTTCCTTGTTATTTATCTTCCTTGTTCTGTGCCTTGTAGGATCCTTATCCTGTACTACATGGCTAAAATCCAATTATTAGTGAATATATAGCATGTGCTTCTTTCTGGATGTGGGTTACTTTACTCAGGATGAATTTTTCTATTTCTAGCCATTTGCCTGCAAATTTCATAATTTTTTTAATAGCTGAGTAGTACTGAGTAGTATTGTGCATTGTGTAAATGTTCCCCAGATTCTTTATCTATTCTTCAGTTGTTGGTCATTCAAGTTGTTTCCAGATTCTGGCTATTATAAGTAAAGCTGCTATGAACATAGTTGAGCAAGTTTATAGCTAATATCCACTTATAAGAGAGTACAAACCATCAGTGTCTTGCTAAGTCTGGGTTACCTCACTCAGGGTGATCTTTTCTAATTCTACTTATTGTACTGCAAATTGCAAGATGTTCTTGTTTTTAATAGCTGAGTAAGTACTCCATTGTGTGACGTTATTCAGGTAAGGGTTGGGGGTATCTAGGTTGTTTCCAGTTTCTGGCTCCTATAAATAAAGTTGCTATGAATCTAATTGAGCAAGTGTGCTTATGGTATGGTAAACCATCTTTCAGGTGTATGTCCAGGAGTGGTATAGCTGGGTCTTGAGGTATAGCTATTCTCAGTTTCCAGAGAAACTGCCAAATTATTTTTTTAATAATTTATTTATTTTTATATTAATCACAGGTTATATACTTTGTATCCCGGCTGTAGCCCCCTTCCTCGTTCCCTCCCCCTCTCCCCATCCCTCCCTCATCTTCTCCCTGCCCCCCTCCAAGTCCACTGATTGGGGAGGACCTCCCCCCCTTCCATCTGACCCTACCTTATCATGTCTCTTCAGGGATGGCTGCAATGTCCTCTTCTGGGATCTAGTTAGGCTGCTCCTCCCTCGGGGGGGGGGGGTTCTACAAGCCAGCCAGGACAACAAATAGTCCTTGTTCCCGTTACTAGGGTAACCAGTTGGGTACTGAGCTACCATGGACCACATCCAAGCAGGGGTTATAGTTTGTATCCATACATGGTCGTTGGTTGGAGAAACAGTCTCATAGAAGACCCCTGTGCCCTGATCTATTTGGTCATTGCAGAGCTCTTGTCCTAGTCAAGTCCTACTAATTCCCCCTTTTTTCAAATGATTCCCTGATCTCTGGCAATGGCTTGGTTGTGAGTCTTAATATCTGCTTTGATACATTGTTAGTTAGAGTCTTTCAGAGGCCCTCTGTGGTAGGCTCCTGTCTTGTTGCTTGTTTTCTCCTATATTCAATGTCCATTTATCCATCTAAGCGAGGATTGGTCATCCCTCCCTGGGTCTCCTCCATTGCTGGTGGGAATGCAAACTTGTACAACCACTCTGGATATCAATTTGACGCTTTCTTAGACAATTAGGAATAGTGATTCCACAAGACCCAGCTATACCACTCTTAGGCATATATCCAAAAGATGCTCAAGTACACAACAAGGACATTTGCTCAACCATGTTCGTAGCTGCTTTATTCGTAATAGCCAGACCCTGGAAACAACCCAGATATCCCTCAGTTCAGGAATGGATACAGAAATTGTGGTACTTTTACACAATGGAATACTACTCAGCAATTAAAAAGGAGGAAATCATGAAATTCACAGGCAAATGGTGGGACCTGGAAACAATCATCCTGAGTGAGGTATCCCAAAAGCAGAAAGAAACATTTGGTATATACTCACTTATATAGACCTATAGGATAGGATGGACATGCTGAAATCTATACACCTAGGGAAGATAAGCAAGAAGGAGGACCCAAATTCATTTCTACAGAGGTTGTACAAGTTTGTACTCCCACTAGCAATAGAGGAGGGTTCCCCTTTCTCTACATCCTCACCAGCATGATCTATCACTTGAGTTTTTGATCTTAGCCATCTGACAGGTGTTAGATGGAATCTCAGAATGTATTTTATTTGCATTTTTCTGATGACTAAGGACATAGAACATTTCTTACATATCCTGTTTATGATTTTCCCAAGTTTTGAATGATTGTTCACTTCTATGTAATTACAGAGATGTATATTGTTAGTACCATTTCATATGCACGACACTGTGAAATTACTTCCGTGTCTAGAAAACTTACTCCCTGGGAAAATTTAAAGGTTATATTTAGAGTGCAAATTTAATTGTTATATTTGGTTTTGTATAAGATCTATTATTTGCATTTTTAACTTTGATACAATAAAGAAAATGAAGTAATCTTGTGTTTCAAAGTTATAAAAATATAAGTAAATGCATGAATTATAGTACTTTTAAGATTGGTCCGTGTCTGAAAATTTTACTGTAATTTGGGTTTGTTTGTTTTTTTGGTAGCACCATGCAGTTTTTGATACTTATTTGTCTTTAAATTTTGTGACTACTATTTGTTTAAAAGGCTCATGTTGCAAATTTGGTGCACACCAATTTATTTAATAATAGTAATAAACTAACCTGAGATGTCTTGATTTTAATGCTTTATGTAATAGTTCATTTTCTTAAAATGATTTACAACTCTGTGTTATTGAATTAAGTATGTTATTTTTCTTGTTTGTTCTTTGAATTATTTGTGTATTTATACATCAAAAGCTAATTCCAGGGGCTGGAGAAATGTCTCAGAGGTTAAGAGCATGCCTGCTTTCCCAAAGATCCTGAGTTTAATTTCCAGCAATCACATGGTGGACATGGGAAAAAGTTAAAGCTTTTCAGTTTCCATTTAATCTCCAAAACTAACAGAAATATCACTTAGAAATTGTAAACATCAAGTATTATCATTACCTATTTTGTGTAGTTATACCAACACAAAAGTAAAATCTCTATTGGGAAAACTCAAGCCCAGAGTAGAGGTGATTCAGAGGATATCAGTGAAGTGATTGGAAAGCTAAGAGGTTGCTTTGATTTTGATGTTGGAGTCCTAGTGTAACCCCAGCCACTGTGATAGGTAGATTGGTGAAGATTTGGGGAATGATTCCTTGAACAAGGGCAGGCTGCTTATTTGAAGAAATCGCGTGGAATTTGTAGGTATTTGATTGAAAAATACCACAGACACCCATCAAATTACTTTCTTTGATTGTTTTAAAAATCTCTTTAAAAGTCCATATCCCAAAGAAAATTTATTTAATTCTTTTTTTACTTCTTTATGGTTTTCTAGTATTACCATCGCATTTTGAGCTTCACAATATTCCAAACTTCAGGGAAAATATATTTATGCGTATTAACATCAAGTTATGAAGAGTTCAATTAAGTGTTAATGCTCAGGTTAGTGTATTTCACTTGACAAATAACATTATTATCTTGAACTCTGAAAATACATAGTCAAATGGCACCACGGAGCATTCTGTCATTAGTTCAAAATCATTTTTCTGTTCAAAAGCATATAACAAAAACTCAATCACTTTTTAAAGATTTTATTATAAGATAAATTTGAGATTCCATCCAAGTGAATGCTGAAGATCCTTAAAGAATGCAGTGTCAGAATATCAAGAACCTAGCCACTGAAGGCCTGCCTTTCCTATCATAAGACATCTTTTACAGTTATATTTTCAGATGGTTGTATGCTCTTAGACACAAATAGCAAATCTAAGAAATGTTTACAGACCACTATATATTTAAAGAATGACTGATGCTCTTCCTGCCTTCTGTGGCATAAGCCAGGTGGGATTTTTTTTTTTTCTGACAGCATCAAAATCAATGCTGTTTAACACACATTCTCTCCTAGATAACTCCGGTAGATGGTGACTTTTAAGTAACTTAGCTTCCAAGGTGGATAACATACATTTATGTAGGCAAACGGGCATCCACAGAATTTTTTTCCCCACAATTTATGGTTTTCTTCTTATAAAAGATTAGCTTTTAGTGAGAACTAAAAGCTTTTGTTGTGACTTTGTAACAGCCAGCTAAAAGCATAAATGTGACATACAGAATGGCAAACTAAATGTCTGCTAAGCAGTTTTGCTGTCCATGATGCAGAAATTCAGAACCCTAACAGGTGTCCCTGCTTGTATTAACTGTATTATTGGTTTCTCTTATTTTTGAGGAAGATACTTCATAATTGAAGGCTTCTTGAAATGGTATTTAGCATTTGCATGAGTAATTTGGTACCAGTAGGGGCTGATACTGATTCAGTGTGGATGCCACAGTGTGTGACTATGATACACAAATTCCAGTGAGAAGTGTATCCCAGGGGTGACCAGTAAAACACGGCATAAGTAGTTTATTCAGCTAATCGCTTACATCTGCATAATATACAAAATGTAGTACATTTTGAAAATGGGATAAAATAATGGGTATAAAGTGCTAAGCATAGTGTTGGCTCATCATTTTTATTGTGCAATGTACACATTTCTTTCCTCCATCTCCACTTCAAAGCACTGTGGGAAAAATCGATAGTCCAACGTATCATAAACTCTTGATGCTTAAAAGTAGCAATTTCACTTTGCATACAATTTTCAGCATAAACTTAAATCTTATTAGATAAGCTTTAAAAAGTGTATGTGTGTGTGTGCATGTATGTGTGTGTGTGTGTGTGTGTGAGTGTGTGTGTGCACCTCAGATTCCAGAAGGGGTTTTCAAATACCCTAGAGATAGGATTATAAATACTGTGATCCAGTTGATATTGGTGCTGGATATTGTGCTCATGTCTTCTGCAAGAAGAGCAAGTCCTTTTAATTGCTGAGACATCACTTCAGACCAAGATCTGTTTTATTTGCTTCCAAGATGGAAACTTAATTGCCTGCTATCATGTGAGAATTAAGAGAATTAAGAGTTCAAATCCAATGATTAAAATTTCCATGTCTGAGTATGATAACAAAATATCTAATAATCGGTATTTTGAAAATAATGATGAAGATAAAATTGCACATGACTTTACTTGGGTCATGGTCATAGGTAACACTTTGACAAGAAATAATTTCTAATTGAGATTTAATAATTTACAAAAATTTATCATGTGTCTGTTTTGATATAATTTGAACATGCATGTCTTCCCTCATAGCATTGTAACTTTATATTATTTTAATACCATGTGCCTCTGTTTGGGTTTCTATTGCTGCGATGAAACATGACCAAAGCAACTTGGGGAGGAACAGGGTTTATTCAGCTCATGCCTCTATGTCACAGTTCATCATTAAAGGAAGTCGGAACAGGAACTAAAACAGGGCAGGAACATGGAGCCTGGAGCCGATCCAGGGGCCTTGGAGGGGTGCTGCTCTCTAGTTTGCAAATCGTGGCTTGCTCATCCTGCTTTCTCATACAACTGTAGACCACCAGCCCAAGGAGAGCACTACAAAAGTGGATGACCCTCCCCCATCAATTGCTAAAAGGAAATGTACCCTACATGCTTCTCTACAGCCTGATCTTATGGAGGCATTTTATCAATTGAGACTCCTTCCGTTGTCATGAGTCTAGCTTTTGTCAAGCTGACATAAAAAAAAAAAGCCAGTATAACATGCATAACATAAACACTTAACACATCAAAGAGCTTAAACTTTTTCTCATTGACCTGCCCCAGGTAACAGTTTCATCGATATCTCTTTCTCCTTTGAAGAATCACAGACTCCAGTGGTCCTGATTTTAAGATGGTGCTCCCACCACATTCATGGACTGATTATTTTCTGTATATTATAGCATGCTTAAATATCTGAAAATACTTTTTTAAAATCTTTATTAAGAAAATTATATATTTAACATATATTATATAATCTGTAATATATAATGTATTTTATATATGTTATGCTACTTATATGTGTATGTAGATAGATATTTTGATATTGGTGTAGATACAAATATAGATATAGATGATAAAGATATATAGATAGATAGATCTGTAAACCACGGCCTATTTTCTGAATAGTGTCATAGTCATTGCTTAAGGAAGAACATCTTCATTGATTCAGATTTTTTCAGGAGCTCTGATTGATCTGTCTTCTTCTGAGGGAAGAGTCTGTCTTTCATGTGCACAAAAACATCACATTTACTGTAACTCTATCAATAACCACAGTACTCATATGCACAATCAAGCAGCATATATATCATTCTATTGGGATTTATTCTTTAAAGCAGTTTTGGCATTGGAGTTCTCAGGCTCAGCTGCAAGATTAGTGAGTGTTCTTTTTCTTTCTATTATACATTCTCATTCATATTAAACATTAGGGGAAGTCTTTGCACATTTTAATTTCCGGTAATATTTAGCAACTCGAGCATATAGCATAGAAATTAAATGAGTTTATTACTATTCTTTCAAAGAGTATTTTATTTGTGACAGAATTATCAGTTAGAACAACCTTAATGATATTTCAACCCTGATATAATATCTGTTAAATTATGACTAGATAATTTGTAACCCCTGTAGCACCAAGAAAATAACTTTCAGATATTTTACCATTGAAATGTATTCATCAATCACAAACTAATCTTTTCATTAGTGATGTGATTCAAGTTTCAAAAGAGAGTGTAAAATCTTCAATAATATCCAGGCAGTAAAATGTGATTGAAAATCATATCAACATGCTTTGCCGTTGGTAATCTCCATGATAAAAATGCAACTGAAATGAGAAAGAAATCAACTTGATGACAGTGTATTTCCTCCTGATAATTTTTATTTTCTATGAACAATGGTTAATTAGGTGAAGAGCGTAGAAAATAGTGGTTTCTATTGCTACAGCTTAGCAGATTACCCACAATGTTTAAAAATGTATTCAAATATATCTAGGTTTCTACACCTCATCGGCCAGAGTAAGGAATATTTAAATTTAATGAAAAAACAACATGTAAGTTCTTATTTTCAATAAAAAATAAAATACAGAATATTAGTTTAATAGGTGAGGGGTAGGTATTGGGTGGCTTTAGAGAAATATTTTGAGAAACACATTCTTGAAGTGTAAGGAATAAATGGGAAAGAAATTTGATTAGAATTTTTCAGTAAATTATTATTTTTATATTAGTTACAATTTATTTACTTTGTACCCCAGCTGTAGCCCCCTCCCTCATTCCCTCCCAGTCCCATCATCCCTCCCTCATCTCCTCCCTGCCCCTCTCTAAGTCCACTGATAGGGAGGTCCTCCTTGCCTTCCATCTGACCCTAGCTTATCAGGTCTCACCAGGAGCTAGGCTGCTCCTCCCACGGGGGTGGGGTGGGGGGAGGTCAAAGAGCTAGCCACAAAGTTCATGCCAGAGACAGTCCCTCTTCCCCTTACTAGGGAAGCGACTTGGATACTGAGCTGCCATGGACTATGTCCAAGCAAGGGTTCTAGGTTATATCCGTGCATGGTCCCTGGTTGGAGAATCAGTCTCAGACAAGCCCCTGTGCCCAGATATATTTGCTCCTTGTGGAGCTCCTGTTCTCTCCAGGTCTTACTAACTCCCTCTTCTTTCATATGATTCCCTGCACACTGCCCAAAGTTTGGCCATGAATCTCAGCATCTGCTTTGATTCACTGCTATGTAGAGTCTTTCAGAGGCCCTCTATGGTAGGCTCCTATCCTGCTTCTCATTTTCTCCTACTTCCAATGTCCATCCCATTTGTCTTTTAACAAGTATCTTAAATGATATCCCAGAAGCAGAAAGACACACATGGTATATACTCACTTACAAGTAGAGACTAGACCTATAAGATAGGAAAAACATACTAAAATCTGTACACCTAAAGTATCTAAACAAGAAGGGGACCCTGGGTAAGAAGATCAATCCTTACTTAGAAAGAAGCAGACACACCCAAGAAGAATAGACGGCTGGAAATATTCAAGCTCAGAGCAGAAATCAATAAATTAGAAACAAATGAAACAATTCAAAGAATCAATGAAACCAAGAGCTAGTTCTTTGAGAAAATCAACAAGATAGACAAGCCCTTAGCCAAACTAACTAAAAGGCACAGAGAAAATATCCAAATCAACAAAATCAGAAATGATTAGAATTTTTACTTTTATACTGATGTTCAGCTAGTCACTTTGAGGGCACTGTAATAATCAGACTGAAATTTCTCCTCCCTCTCCTCCACTGTCCTTGTGCCTTCATAAACATCAAACACATCAGCCTTTTTCCTCCTCTTGAGAGTCCTTCTGAGGTCTGGTTTTTCCAGCCCGTTTTCTGCCCAGATTTGCCTTGTTCCATTACTTTACATTCTTTCAGGATTTTCTCAGATATTGCCTCATTCCAGAAGCCTCCCAGGACAACCTAAAGAAACATAAGCATATCCTGTTCCCTTATGTTAGCAATACCAGTTCAAGAATGTGTTAAGGGTAAGGACTTATTTGTATTATTGACTCACAGATCTGCTTCCTTTGTGCTTCATCCCATTTGCCCCTGCACACGGTTTCCACAAGGACAGATTTTTATTTTCTGCTTTGTTTCTACTGCACCCAATGCTAACATAAGCTGGTTGAGAAAAGTAACTAGTACCTAAAGAAAGAGTCCAATTTGCTCCTATAACCTGGGTACTTCCTAGACTGGTTCTAATTTTTTCACCCCACTTTTCTAATGACTGTTCTTACTGGGTTTCTATCTCAGTGGTCCCCACTGAGAAAATCTTCTAAAGATTTTCTACTTATATTTTGCATCATTGTTACTTTTCTATTACTTTTCTTCTTTTAGTACTTATTATGATCCACATTGTTACATTTACTTATTAACTTCCTTACGTATATTTTATTTATGAATCTTAGGTAGTCTCATTGTGATGTCCCTAATCTTTAGGGCATGCCAATCTTCTACTAGGGAAATAAGAGACAGAGGTTTCTCTCTTTATAACAAATAATACATGGAGATATTGGTGTGTTCTGGGACTCTAATCAAATCAGAAAAAGTAAATATTTTCTCTGCTCCCATACAGAGCTAACTTTTGAAACTAGTCTGTGGAGACAAAAGAATGTTTGGAATAGGTTGTAGAAAGGATTGAAAGAGCCATTAACTGTCGGTTCTTGATCAATTTGACAACAATTTCCTTGACCGAAAGACAGCAATGCAAAGCAGAATTTGTGCTTTAATTATAAAGGCCAAATAAAAATTGGACTGACATGAATTTACTTTATACTGTTCGTATTCCAGTAGATGTGCAGTGTGGTAATGTTGTACAATTGAAAAGTGGGTACAAGCAATGATAATGACACCAATGTAAAACTCAATAGTGTCATTTGACAAAATGAAGTTAAATAAAGTTGCTTCCATTCCATAAAAGGCATTTAGAGACGATGCTGAAGAGATTGATTTGTGCTTGAGACCACATACTAGTATTTAGGACGACCTAAGATCAGTTGCCAGCACCCACCACTGTGGTTTCACATAAACCTTTCAGCGTGTTTTTAAATATATTTAGGAGATTATCATTACATCATCCCTGCTTCCATTTTCTCACTCCAAACCCTCCCACATGCTCTGTCTTATTTTCTTTCAAATTTATGTTCTTTTTTCTTCAGCTGTTATTACGCGTGTGTGTCTATCTGTCTGTCTGTCCCTCTGTGTGTGTGTGTGTGTGTTTTCAAGACTGACCCTTTGCAGTTTGGTATTGCATAACTTTTCTTCTTATTCTCAGCTTTCCTTATTTGCCTGCCATTTTCTGTCGAGGGTTGAGACTACTGAGCTTCTCTCTTCCATGTTAGGATGTCTATTGCTGTCTTGCACTGGTTATGACTTGGGAGCAATGTTGGTGAGAATTCATGGTGTCGTTTCTAACATTTCTAGGAAACACATTCTCGTGGAAACTTTCCGGTTTATTTGGCTCTTACAATATTTCTGTGACCCTTTCTATCATGATTCCTGAGCCCTAGATTCAAGAGTTGTGTTTTAGATGTGTTGGTTAGTGCTGGTTTCTACAATTCTGCATCTTGATTAATTGTGGTTTTCAAAAAATGGCTTATAACTGTTGCAAAGAGAAATGTTAGTAAGAAGTGATACCTACACTTATGTGTGAGTATAGGAACAAATGTTCAGAATGAGGTTAAGCTGGTTTAATAAAGCAGTGGCTACAGATTCTCTACTTAGATCCATGACTTCACTAGCCCTGAGTTGGTTGTCTCCAGTACCAGTCAAGATTTCCTTCTTGTTGAGCAGGCACCTTATGTACAATTAGGGAGCTGCTGTTTACCACCAAAGAATGCTTACCACTACTTGAGCTGTGCTTGTCATCATTGTTGATGGTGAATACCATAGCTGGGTAGTAGTGTTGGTTGCTTCCCTCCTTTGAAAGCTGGAATAAAAGGTGTGACTAACACTGCCCATTCAAAATTCTTATAATAATTTAAAAAGTAAATCTATTTACAACTTAAATATTCCATAGAGATTTAACCATACATCTACAGAAGAACAACTCTATATATTTTAAAGAACTGCTTACGGCACACCTAACACCCTCTGCTATATGCGCTTGTACACATTATGAGCACAGCAGTAACAAGTTTAAAAAAATATGCATGTTGAAAAATTTAAAGTGTACATTTCTTTGTTGTAAGTTGTTAAAATTACTGAAGTGGAAAATAATGAGATATGCAAACTGACATGTTGACAATGCAGTAGTTCTTTTGTCATTCTGTGCAGCAGCGGGTTTTGACACCCACCCCCAAATGTCACTACAATGTTATTTTTAAATATTCTGTTATTTCTTGGTTTCCTAGTTACACTCATGGGTCTATATCATTTAGTATATGACCTGACCTTAACAGGTATTGTTTCAGAATAAAGTAAATGCATTTGAACAAATACACTCTTCAATGAAATGAAAGTAACACAGGGCTAGGAGCAGGAAGTTTTTGTGTAAAATAGATGGATTTTAAAATCAGATGTACAAATTAGCATTTGCTTTGTCTTTATTTCAATTTTTACTGACTTTCGTTTGTTGTACATAGTTGTGACTTTTACATAGAAATTTTAAACTAGCTATTCCTTGGCCACATTCACTACACTCTTTCCTTTCTTTCCCTCTCTGGTCCCATGGATCCCATTCATTCCCCCAAGATACTCCTACACCTTTCATGTCTCATTTACATAGGTGCTTTTATGTATCTACATAAAATGGTGTTTGTCTTTTAGAGTCTAAGTCTTTTGCTTAATATCATTATCTTCAGTTGCATCCATTTTCCTGCACACAGTAAAATTCTGTTCTGCTTTGTGCCTGGATAAAACTCTAATGTGTAAATATACCATACTTTCGTCAGGCATCATGGCACATGCCTGTAATCCTCGCACTCAGAGAGGCACACAGAGGGGGAGCTCTGTAAGTCTGAGGCCAGCCTGGTCTAAAAAATGAGTCCACGAAAACCAAGGCTTTTCCTTTCAGGAAAAAAAAAAAACAAAGAGAAAATATAAGTAACATATTTTGTCTTCATCCCAATGTTGATAAATAACTAGTCTGATTTTATGTTTATTATGAGTTGTGATGCAACATAATATGTCTAAGAGTTTCCAGGAACAACTTTGCTACCATACAAGTATAAGGGTGTTACATATCTCTGCTTTATTTTTAAAAAAAATCACAGTTGAAGCCTGTAGAAAACCTTGAATTTATAAAGTATGAACATAGTGGATTAAAAGCAATTTATGTAATAAAACATAATATTAAAAAACAATAGTATATGGTAATATTTTGATAGAAAAGATATATAATACTGATTAGATCCCTACACTTATGTAGAAATATAAAGATGTAAATTGTGTGTGTACACAAATAAAATGTTACTTTATTTATACTAGTGAATGTAGACACAACAAAGGGAAAATTAGAAGAAATTAGGTTGCACTCATTTCATTCGTACTTATGCTTTAGTTTGATCATTTAACCATAGACTTATTCTTTTCAAATTAAAAATATAAGTGGATTGTTTCAAGTCATTATAAAATCATAAATATCATTGTCTTTTTTGTTTTCAATTGTGCAAGAATTAAGTATTCATTATTCCATAAACTGTTGCCCCAAACAAAATGTCTGTACATTTGGTGATCCATCTTACAGAATTTGTCTAGCAAGACTTTCTACAATGAGCTCATTTTTCTGTTATTTGAACTTTTTCATATCCTAAATGAAATGGAAAACAATGACATTGGAAATTATAAGCCTATGCTCAAATTTTACTACCTTTCAATAGGAGATAAGACATACTGCATCTTTCTAATACCCAAGTCACTAAAACAACACAGCACATTCCCATTTTCATCCAATATTATTTAAGTGTGATGTCAAGTTTTATGTTTTGAGAATACTTGTTATATGTAATACAAAATTTCTCTAATTACCCATAGTTCTCATTGGCCCAGTAAATACACGTATATGTCAAAGAGGCTCAAAGTCTACTGTATTTTCAAGATGAAGTATTTGAACTTTGGGTGTATGAATTTGCTTAATATAAAACATGCCCAAATCCAATGTCTGTTTTAACAGTGAGTTAATTGATACCAAATTTGCTTTTGTCATTAGGAAAATACTAGTCATATTGATGACATGTATATTACTAATAACAGTGATATCAAACCTCATAGGGATGTTTTAAAGATGAAATGAATCATAATTGACAGTGTTATTGCAGTTTTGTTGGATAACTATTAAGAAACTACTGGTTGCTGCCATGGTCCACAATTCTTTCTCCAAGAAACTTAGCTGGAAAACCTAGCAATTGCTTTCATGTAGGGTGAAATGTTTTGCACAATCAATCTTATGATTACTTATACTAGGGAATTCCTGGTTTTTTTATTTAAAGGGTACAAAAACTATTGCTAAATGAAGTACCAGGAGAGCATAGGTTACCTTATACAATTCTTTACGACATGGTTGTAGGACTGTACTCAAGGAACTTCAATTCAGATCTTGACTTTCAGATTTATTGCTCTGCTCTTCTGTCTTCTCTCTTGTTTACCAAGAACGAAAGCAACTATCCAGAGGTGATCCAATCTATTGGTTAGGACGGTAGATTCTGAAACAAGTTCAAATTGTACACTACAGCAGCGAAGCACACTCTCTTCAAATGCTGGTAGGTGACTTGAAGCAGAGAATTCTTTAAACCAAAAAAAAAAAAAAAAATCTCTCTGTCAAATAAACTTAATGATACCTCCACAGTGGATATTATTGTCTGTTGTAAATACAATATTATGGGGACTAAAGAAATGGCCAAGTGACTCAGAGCTCACACTGTTATTCCAGACAACTCAACTAGGTCTTAGTGCCCAGAGCCCACCTCATGTTCCTCACCCACACCTGTAACTCCAGCTGCAGTGGATCTATTGCCCTCTTCTGACCTCCATGTGGAAACACACACTCATGTGCGCCTAGCCGCATAAAAATGCAACTGTGCTTTCTCTCTTTAAAGTAAGTTTAAAAAAAATAGTATGCTCAATGTCCTCAGTGGAAGATGTACTTAGCAAGTGTCAAATTACTGGGTTTGCTCTTGTAATTTTTACTTCATTTACTATATATATTTTTGGATAATTTAAGTGAATATACAATATTCTAAAGTATTTTTGATTAATTAATTTTGGGTGCTTAGACATCTTAAGTGTACTCTTCATCATATAAATTCACTTGCAGCACATAAAGACAGGGAATTTGAATGCGAAAAGAAAAAAGTCTTCTCAAATATTCACATTACAATAAATTATTTACTGAAAATATTGTGATTGTACTTATTTCATGAAAATTATCTGTAAGTTTTTAAAAGAAAATGAAATAGTAGACAATTTTTGTTAACCAGACCATGCTGTGCAATAAAAGAGGCAGAGTGTAAATTCTCTGTTTAAACAACCTTATAATTTGAAGCATATTTCAAGGAAAAATATTCATTAATTTTTCAAAATAATGTTTCAAGTCAACAAGTTATTTCTTTTTATACCTTTTGGAGAAAATTAAACCAAAAATATTCAAAATGTTAATATTTTTTTATTTTTTAAATTTTTATTAATTACAGTTTATTCACTTTATATCCCCCATAAACACCTCCCTCCTCCCCTCCCAATCCCACCTTCCCTCCCCCTTCTCCACACATGCCCCTCCCCAAGTCCACTGATAGGGGAGGTCTTCCTCTCCTTCCTTTTGCTCCTAATCTATCAGCTCTCATCGGGAGTGGTTGCATTGTCTTAAATATACAAAGATAAATTGTGAATAATTAGCAAAGCTATATGGGCATGAACAAAACATTAGTTTTTCTTCATTTTTCTAAATTATAGAGAAATTATATTAAATCCTTATGAAAATTTAAACTTTAAGGACAAAAAGAAATCAATATAACTGTGACCTCACTAACAAGGACATGACCTAATTTGTATTCATATAACCAGTATAATTTTGCTCGTCTTTTAATATGCATTTAAATGTAAATATACATGCATGGCATAGTCTTAATTATAGCTGATATTAAGACAAATAAATCAGCTAGAGTTGGTAATGAACTGAATTATTCTATATCAAGAGTTTCACATTAATCATGACTTTGACAATGACTCCTGGTGTAGAACTATAAACCTATATTCCCCAGCCTCAGTTTTTTTTTAATTAACCAAACAATTGGAGAAATATTCTAACTGTGGCACCTTAGTATATTCCGTTTTTCCCCCCAATTGTCATTCAATCATTTTGATCCAATCATGTTTTCAGGTATTTCTTCTGACCTTCCAAGACTAAACAATAAGGAACTACTTGCCTAATCACATCCTGGTAGAATTAATGAATTTTGTGACTTACACAACATATATATTATACTTGCACACTATTTATTTACCAAGGAAGCAGAAACTGAAAGAAAATTGGTGTTAATAAAGCAATCAAGTAAAATATGATGATGTTTTGAACTGAGTTTTAACAGTGGAGAGCAGTAGGTACAGTCAGTCTCTGGAGGTTTATATAGGTTTTCCTCCAGTTCAGGAATTTTTTCCAGAGCCTTTAAAACTCCAATTTACAGGCACTTGAATTCTTTATATAAAATGTACCCTATCTGCATATAAGTTTGCATATATTCCTCTATAATTAAAAAAATCTTTAGAGAAGTTTTAACACAGAGAGATATGTGTAACATAAATAGTTGCTAAGATGTATTATTTAGAAGACTAGTGATAAGATTTAAAGTGTGCGTACTCATTGAAGATGCAAAAGTATTTTGATTCAGGATTGGCTGAGCCTTGGAGTGTAAAAAACTGACTACTCTGGGATATATTTCCAAAGTCTCCTCACAGAGATAAGAATGAGTCAAAGTGTTGAGGCTTGAAACAATTTAGAAGGATTAGAACTGCAAATATCCAAGTTGTAGAAGACATTTTGCTAGGAAGACAAGATCTTTGTTCTTTATCCATGTTAGATTTGACAGGGTAACATTTAAAAAGTGTTTGAAAACAATACACAGAGTACAACATGGATACAAGACTAGGGAGTTCTCTGTGATGATGGCATTTACAGCAATGGAATTCCATGAGGAATCTAGATTCAAATAAATTCAACCACTGCAAGGGCAAAATGCTTGAATTTTAGACCATTCACATGTATGGGAGTGCATGTGTGTGTCTTGAAACAGGGTTTCTCTATGTATCCTTGACTATCCTGGATGTTCTTTGTAGAGCAAGCTGGCCTCAAACTCAGAACAATCCAGGTGTCTCTTCCTTCCAGAGTGCTGGGATTACAAGTGTGCTGTACCACACCCAGCAGGATCATTCCAATATAAAAATTTTAAAATATAAGGAGAAATCCTCAGGCAGACTAACAGAGAAAAGTCATACAACAGGAGTTAAATGGAGATTTGTGGATTTTGAAGCCAAGTTAAGAACATATTTAATAAGATAGATATTGATATCTTTATTGTATTTATGGAAATGTGTCTTATTTCCCAATGTTATTATCCTATACTCTTTTCATTCATGTTATATTAACAACATGTTTTAATAATTTACTTGGAAAGGGACAGGAAGGAGATAAGGGGCAGAGGGTGGGATTGGGAGGGAAAGAGTGAGAGGGCTACAGCTGGGATATAAAGTAAATAACCTGAGATTAATATTTAAAAAATAAAAATGAATAAATAATTTAAATAAGTATAACTGACAGTCAAATGAAAGACAAGAGGATACATGGCTGATTTAATCACAATATTGATAAACCCAGTATTGACAACTTAGCACTTTGTAGCAGCCACAGAGCTAAGCATTAATCACTAGTCTTGTCCTAATAAAACCAGTCATGAGTTGGTTCTAGTCAGTACCTATAATCATTCACCATGTTGTCTTATAATATTTCCAGGTTTCTGATTTTTAAAAAATCGTTAATTTTTTATTAATTACAGTTTATTTACTTTGGTTCCCAGCTGTAACCCCCTCCCTCATCCTCTTCCAATCCCGCTCTCCCTCCCTCATCTCCTTCTATGCCCCTCCCCCAATTCACTGATAAAGGAGGTCCTCTTCCTTCTGACCCTAGTCTATCAGGTCTCATCAGGACTGGCTGCACTGTCTTCTTCTGTGGCCTGGCAAGGCTGCTCCCCTGCCCTCAAGGGAAGGTGATCAAAGAGCTGGCCACTGAGGTCATGTCAGAGGCGGTCCCTGTTCATATTACTAGGGCATCTACTTGAAGACTGAGCTGCCATGGGCCACATCTGTGCAGGGGTTCTAGGTTATCTCCATGCACCGTCCTTGATTGGAGTGTCAGTTTCAGAAAAGACCCCTGTGCCCAGATTTTTTGATTCTGTTGCTCTTCTTGTGGAGCTCCTGTCCACTCCAGGTCTTTCTATCTCCCCCTTTCCTGAGATTCTCTGTACTCTGCAAAAGTTTAGCTATGAGTCTCAGCATTTGCTTTGATACCCTGCTAGGTAGAGTCTTTCAGAGGCCCTCTGTGGTAGGCTCCTGTCCTGTTCCCTGTTTTCTCCCTCTTCAGATTTCTGATTTTTAAAATGTCATGAAAAGGTTTAAATGACTTGCTTAAGGACAGTGTCACCCAATATGATAGCTTAGGAACACTCTGTCAGAACTCACAACTGGCTTTCCTCATCTGACAGATATGACTGTCCTCTTGATAGGTAACCAAATCCCTGCCTCTTAAGGATTTCCACAAATACTCTTAATATCTTGAAAGATTTTTTTTTATTTTCACATGAGCCACACAGTATGTGAATCCCATTTGAGTTTATTAACAAGTAACTGGTCAGTGCTCATTCCTCTGACCTTTGTATTATTAATGTGGTTTGTCTTGCCTGTTCCTCTTTATTTATCTTTATGCCTGCATCTGGACGGCAGGGAGAATGAATTCTCTTCCTAGAAAGTACATTTCCACTTCACACCAAGGAGAGAAATGTTCCCTAGACTTTCTGTACGGAATCTGGCCATATTACTTCACTGACATTCTTAGTTTCCTGGGTAAATATCACTCAAATCGTAACTTTTGGCAGAGCTGTGTTACAGACTGATATTTCAAAATGGGTCTTTCTTCAATAACTTAGTAGTTGACATTTTGAAACTGAAAAAAAAATAATCTTTTTTGGCCTTCACATGTTAATCACGCACCACTAAAATCTACAATTACACCAATTAAAAAATCTCAATGTCTTGTGTTAAGGACACAACACCATGCTTATCTCTGAATAACCCCGAATTTCAGTGTTTATAAATCATGGTCTGTTAGAGCTCAGTTCTTTTCTTCTCTGGGCATCTTTTCTTTTTACTTTGATTGATTGGCCATATTGTTATTTGGGCTCTGACAGAGCGTGGAGGAATATCGTGCATGAGACATTAATCAGGAAATTATGCCTTGCTTTCACAACTGGACTTCACTTTGTAATATTGCATTAGCTCTTAATATGCAAATTATTTTAGGTAATTACCTCATTTTTCAGTGGCCATTTGATAGATTGAAGTTTCATGCAGACTTTTTTCTGTGTTATATACAGTTTTTCACTGAATTTTCTTCTTGTTCACAGAAACTCAGTTTGAATTGCCATATATCAGGTTTAGTACTCCAGTTTTAAAAAACAAGCTAAAGACAACAACAACAAAATCCCAAAGTGTAAAAGCGGTTTCTCCCAGTTCATTTTAAGCATAACTGAAACCAACAATCTGAAATAAAAAGTTACAGAAAAAAGTTGTTCCATATCTCAAATTATGACTAAGAATTGTATATGTTTCAGTGAAAAAAAATCAAACACATACGTGGCAAGATTCACTCTGTTTATAACTAGTTCAACTAACATCACTGTTATTTTCTACTTGAAAAAATATAGAAAACGTAATTGCTGACTAAAAAATTATACATGGTAAGTAGGTGTCTGTGTATCTCTTTTATTAATAAATTATTAAGCAGATCTTAACTATGGTCATAGGTTATAGTTGTAAGGCTGCAGTTGTGAAACATAAAATCTTTATTAACTAATCACTAGTTCAAACCTGTGTTAAATATATCCCTATGTGTGAACTGCCAGGAGTATTTAGATCATCCGTTTCCCATATTTTTTAATATAGCATGTCATTTAATCATGAATATTTGTTGTGATTTAGGCTATTCAGAAGCCTCCTGCTGTAAAATAGCTTCCCCATAAATGTCAAGTAATGTAAAATTGAATGCCTATATTTAAATAGGTTTTAACAGATAATAAAACTCTTGAGATTAAAATGGTTTCATTCGAGGAGGCAGACAATCCTTTCCACAGTGTGCAATTTATGTGTCACATTATGTAGAATACAATTTTAAAAATACTTTTTAAAGAGCACAAATGAAAAGTATCAATTGAATTAAATGAAAAGGGAGCTAGGAAGCAAGTATTCTCATTGCAATTTTAAGTAAAAATGTGAAATATAATGACAAGGTACAAACTTATATTTTCTAAACATCGTTCTGATTGAAGCTGCTTTCTGCTAATTCCTGTGAGGTATACAAAGATTGGAGCTATCAAAACAGAATTTTTTGTCACCGACCAACCTTTCTTCATTTAAAACAAAACCGAGGAATTAGAGAATTTTGACACACTACGATATGAAGCATAAGAGAAAATTGCTTTTCCACTTAAAGGTATGCATTTTGTCAGCTTATCTGCAAACACCCAGATAGATCACAGCTCAACTGGTTCAGCACTAGGAAGAATGTAGCTTGTCTCTGGAGATAACAGCTACTGACATTCTTTCACTCAGTAAGCATCAAAATGGATGTGTAAAATTAGATGTTTGATAAGCAACACCTTTATAAAGAAAGACTAGTTCAGGCTCATATGTATTCAACTGTCTTAACTATGGTTTGAAAGCAGCAAAGGTTCCAAACCCCAGTAAGGTGGCATGAAAGTAACAGTTCTCTGGTTTAAGTAGTAGAAAAGCGAACTCCAGGAGGGGCTGGAACCAGAGCCAAACAAGACCATATATGAAGCAAAGCTGGGTCTGATGACCCCTTACCAAACCAAAGACTGTGCACAGAGATACGAGCTGTTCTTCTCATAGGCCCTAAGTGTGGAGTTAGTGATTTGGGTTCTCAGGTTTGAGCATCACATCCTGATTGCCCTTATTTAGAACAAATAGGTGTAAAGCTCCTTCTTGGAACAGATTAGCATTCACTGATATTTACAATGAGAGGAACATGCTAGGTCACTTTTGTTCTTCGAGTAATATTCTCATACTGTCTTAATACAGACAGAGTTAGGGTTGTTGTTGTTGTTTTTTTATATAATATTATTGTCCTTGATTTATTATGGTAACATATCTGCCTTGTATTCAACATAGCACCCAACATAGCTAACAGTTTCACATCAGCTCCTGGATGTCAGGGCTTCTATTGTCTTTCTCAAAACCATTATGAAAAGACAACCAATCCATTTTAAGAAAGATTATCATACATTGGGTTTTCATTTGCACAAAATAGGAATGAACATTTGTAAACTATGCATTAAGGACTAAATTATTATGTATTAGTAAGTCTAACTCAGAAAGTTAGACTGTAGTATCCTTTTTCATTGACAAGCAAAAATTAATTGTGAACATCAACCACATGGTTTGTTTGCAGCTACATGAGCAATATAAATAGTTCTGAAACTTTAATATTGATATCTTATATTCTAATGAAATTATATTTTAGTGGTTTATCCTATATTATATGGCTAATATCCACTTATAAGTGAGTATATGAAACTTGTGTTTTTCTTCTTCTGGGTTACCTTACTCAGGATGATTTTTTTTTCTATTTCCATCCATTTTTTTCTACAAATTGCATGATTTCCTGGTTTTTAATAGCCAAGTAGTATTCCATTGTGTGAATGCACCACAATTTCTGTATTCGTTCTACATTTGAAGGACATCTTTGTTGGTTCCTGATTCTCTTTATTATGAAAAAAGCTGCTATGAACATAGTTGAGCAAATGTCCTTGTTGAGCATTTTTCAAATATATACCCAGGAGTGTTTTTAGTGCCTCTGGAGGTAGTACTATTCCCAGTTTTCTGAGAAAGCATCAGATTGATTTCCAAACTAAACAACAAGGAGGACCCTAGGAAAGATGCTTAATTCTCATTCAGAAGGAGAAACAGTTTAGACACCAGAAGCGGTAGAAGAGAGGGAACAGGATGGGAACCTACCACAGAGGTCCTCTAAAAGACTAAATCCATAGGGAATCAAAGAAGATGCAGAGACAGCCAAACTTTGGACAGACAGCAGGGAGTCTTATGGAAGAAGGGGGATATTGAAAGAACTGGATGGGACAGGAGCCACACAAGGAGAACAACAAAGCCTCAAAAGGCTGGGCCCAGGGGTGACTACAGAGACTGATGCATCCACCAAAGACCATGCATAGAGAGGACATAGACTCCCTGCTCAGATGTAGCTCATGGACAGCTCAGTCTCCATGTGGGTGACCTAGTAAGGGGGAAGAGACAGTCTCTCAAATGAACTCCGTTGCCTACTTCTTGATCACTTCTCCCTTGAGGGGTGACCTAGCCAGCCCACAGAGGATCCAGGAAGTCTTGTTGGGACCTTATAAGCTAGGGTCAGACAGTAAGGGAGGAGGACTTTCCCTATCAGTGGACTAGGAGAGAGGGATTGGGGGGAGGAGGGAGCAAGGGTGGGACAGGGAGAAGATACCCTGGGGCTACAACCAGGATACAAAGTGAATAATTTGTAAAAAACAAACAAGCAAAAAACCATAATAATAGTTAAAAAAGAAATTACATTTTTTTGTTTCAGCAGTGTATAAAATATCATATAATTCAAATCTGAATTAAAAGCAAGAAATGTTTTCTTGGGCAACATTTGGGAGTCCAATGTAGGACTGATCCAGATACAAAGTTTTCTCTTTTTACTGAAACATATATTTGCAGCTTCATAACAGATACTAATCTTTTTGCTTTTTCTTGCCTTGAACTCACATAGACCTGCCTGCTTCTGTCTCCTGAGTACTGGGATTCCAGGCATTGACCATCATGCTTGCATATTATTGTGTCCTTGAACAAGATATATACATATATATATATATATATATATATATATATATATATATATATATATTCTATGCCAGAATATATATATTCTGGGCATAGATTTAGCAGGCGATATATTATGGCATAGTAGAGTCAATTTCTCATCAGAAACTGAAGCAGAGTAATACATAGGGATATGATGATAGGCTATGGTCTAACATGAGTGTGAAAGCCATGAAATTCTACAATATTCCAACAGTAAGATGTTCAATCACTAAATCTAGTAGTGCCTTCACTTCCTGAAAGTGAAAATAAACCCATTCTTTCTCAAGATGCTCTCAACCATAATATTTACAATGGCAACAGAAAACAAGCTATAACTGTTAGGGTCTGGAGCTCGCTGAAGAAACACCTCAGACTGATATAGTATGCAAACAGCAAAGAGCAATTCATTCTGCATAATTCCAGTGCACTGGGGTCCCCGACTATGCAAAGCAAAATGATGAAGAATGTCAGATTAAGCTCACAAAGTTTCTTTTATAGGTACTCATGGGGAATTTTGGGGTGGGTTAGGTAATCTTTAGTATGATTGGAGCATTTGAACTTATAAGCGTGAGCAAAATAGTGTGGGCAACTTTTGAGGTGGTCAGAAAGCTTTTGGGTTGGTCATGAGTTATGCAACCTTAGCTTTCCTGCCAGATGGTCCACCAGAGGGTCTGTCGGAGCGTCTGATTGCCTCTGATTGGCTGCACATTTTCAGTTTTTTTTTTTTCCAGTAAATGTTAACTCATTCAGGGAATGGAAACTTAGGCCTGCTCCTTTTGACAGTGAACTGAGGCTTGTCATGGAGTAAGCCTAGATCCTATGTTACATTTTATTGGGGGGGGGTCCTCAAATGGGATTTAAATTTCAATTGTGTTCTCACATAACAGTAGTATGCATTATAATCCAAATTCTCTTTAGACACTGCTTGTGCTATTTTCTGTTCATGACACTCTGAGTTATTATCATGTCGTATTCTTTTATCCATTCTTATTCAGTAAAAATAAAGTATGTAGATGTAGCTCAGTAAAATGCTTGTCTATTATGCACAAGAGAATGGGCTCAGTTCCTAGACCTGTGTAAAACAAGACATCATTCATGGCCAAACTTATAATCCTGTCACTCAAGAGGTGGTAGAAGCAGAAGTCCAATATTTTCTGTATATTCAGCCATATAGTAAGCTGGAGCCTAACTTGGTTTACATGAGATACTTTTTTGAAAAAAAAAAAAAGTTATGATACCATCTGTCTTTCTATTTACCTATTAAAAACGGATCCCTAATTGCTGAGTAGAGTGTCCTATTTCATTTTTTGATTGCCTGAAGAATACTTGGTTTGACATGTAAATATTGACAGTGTTTTCTTTTTCTCTTTTTAATTTTAGATAGATGAAGTCTTGTCATAAAGTCTGTTATTTCCTGTAAGGTAAGAGAACTTCCATTTTTCTATTTCCACATTCTTAGAGCTGCCTACACATAATATAGTGTAGTATTTCTTCTGAAAAAAAAAAAAAGACCAATCACAATGTAAAGTATTGGGGAAATATCCCATTCATTTTGAGACAAGATTTTCAAAGACAATGAGATATTATAGTCTCAGAGATACTGTTGTTATTCCTCTCAATCATGAAAAATTAAAAGTTTAAATAAGTTTTACTTCCTTTCCTGTATCTTTGGACTTGTCAGACTACTGAGACCTATAGAACCTGATCTATTCACATCTGGTATGTTGTAAGGACACACATAACAATGGTAAGAAGACTCAGGTGCTAAGAAGTATCTGAACAATCTCAGTTTAAATATTAAGGGGACAATGGTGAGGAATGTGAGTAGGAAGTGGAGTAATTAAAAGCTACTGTTACTCAGGGTATGAATAGGTGGATTGTAAAAGACAATTAAGCTCACAGGAGACCTGTTGGGGAATGGATTCCTTTCTTTCTGAAAGGCCAATGGAAGCAAATGCTGCAACTCGCTTTGTGTGTGGAACTGAGTGAAGTGAAGTGAAGTTGAGTGAAGATAAGCACAGTGAGATAATGAGGACCATTTCTATGAAAGCACAGAATCTTTACTCAGCTTCCTCAGGGCAGTTGAATCATTCCCCTTGCTATTGAGTTGGAGCTGGTTCTTAGTGTTTTTACTGAGTTAGTTAGATGTTAAAACTGATACTGAACATTGTGTTCAAGTTGTTTTAATATTCATATTTGTATTGCAAAAATATTTCTGCTTTGTATTTGTTTTTATGTATAGTGAATTGGCCATCATGTCAACCAAGTAAATTAAATACAATTTTGAAAAAAAAAAAAAACGTATATTTAAAGATCTCTCAATTAGCTAAATGTGTAAGGTCTGCAATAGAAAGAGACTCAGTGTCAAAGTATTTGTAAATGGCTGTAGGTTGTCTTATCAATTCTGAGTACATCACTTATAAACCAAACAGTTCAATAAAACTCTTATTGAACATTTGTGTGATGAGTAAATTTTCAGAATATAGTAACATAACTTTGGGCACCTCTGTGTTTAGTTAATAGAATTTTTAAAATATCTTAAGAATCATCTTCAATATATTATTAAAAGTTTTCATCTTATGGTAGAAGAGTTAAAATATCTGATTAGGAGATGAAGATTTCAATCTAAATTATAATTATTATCTACATCTGTTCTGATACATTTTCAATGGTTTGCACTTGTAAATTAGGCGTTAATGAAATAAAAATGTTTTAGTCAAAATTGCAATAGACTGAAGAGTCCTAAAATTCTCCAAGGATCTTGTATTACAATGTAGGCATGTACTACCCACTAGTCACAAAGTATAACTTTATATATTTTGTGAACTTTGAATAAAGACTTAAAATCTACCAATGCAAGACATTACTAAGAACTGCCCTTTAAAGACAAGAAATTGTCTTTTATTTCTTCATTTTCTATTTGTTTCTGAGCAACAGGTAGTTGCAATACATAGAAAAGGAACACTATTTTATATCTTTCTGAATATACAAAAAATTGTATCAAGGTTTTTAAGACTAGAGACTGGTCACAGGGCTGGACCCTTTCAGTTATCTTTCTTCCTAATCATCTTCTAATCATGCACCTTGAGCTGTTTTTGTGTATCATATCTAACTTTTATTGATTTCAGGATGTTGAGATTATACTTTTATTTATAAAAATAATCTCAATATTGAAGTTTCTGTGAGTTATGCTTGTGTCAGTGGTTACATAAACGAACCTGTAGTATTGGCACTAAGACAGCCTTTCAGCACATGTAGCTTGGCATTACCTTTATTATATTAACATATGTACGTTACTGTTGTTACAAAATGTTACAAAATGTTGAAGATGATACAATACTTTGCAAAACATATCATGAAACTGGTTTTCATATGCACCTAAAAATTGAAAATTTACCTTTTCTATCAACAAAGGAATCTTAGTAGATTTTATAATAAACTAGTCTTCTACTATCCCAATATTCTTAATTGAAGGGTAGTGGTTTAAACGAAATTTGGAAAACTCATTAAACAGATTATATTAGACAAATTATTTCATCACACTCAAAGAAAATTAATTTTGCCAATATATTTTTATAACAAAATTACAACGTGAAATACCTAGGTTCATTTAGCTAAAACACCAATGTAATTATGGATTATTAGGGATTTGGGATAAGCTTTCTGAACTTCATTCTATATTGTGGGCATGTGCAGTATTACAGAGAAAAATAACCCATTTATTTAAAGTAAATTAAATTCAAATACACTATTGATGCATCTGCTAAGACAGGACTGTAAATAATCTCCATTATGATTCATAAATTACTCAGCAAATAGATCTCTCTAGTGCACTAACAACTTCCTAAGTATATAGAATATCATTTTCAGATTTGTCATTACTCTCTATATTCCTATTTATTTCTTTTGTGTTTTTATATTATCATGTGTTTCTTTTAAAATAAGACAAACAAGCATTAATAGTTTGAATCAACTATCTCTTTTTCAGGTGTTGACACTCTTTCAAATATAGATTTTCTTTCACTAGGTGCCTGGCCTATCTAGTCTCAGAGTCTTAACTACCCAATCATTTTGGATATGGGTTCCATCTTATGAATGGGCCATAAATCAAATCACATCTTTGTTGGTTATTCTCAGAAGCTTTGTGCCACAATTGCACCAAAATATCTTGCAGGTGGGTCACTATTGTAGATCAAAGAGATTTGAGCTGAGTCCTGTTTACCTTTCTTCTGGGTAGCATGCAGAGTATATTCCAGTAAAATTATTCTATAGCTGTGAAGGATGTATGTAGGAACTAGCTGGAGTTCTCCATGTGAATTGTGTAGGTGTGGTCTTCATCAAAAAGAACTTACTGTCAGTTGGTAGAGAGCTACCAATAGGTTTGGCAATAGCATGTGATGTTTGGAGGTTCCCATGGGTCCTCTGTGGCCAAAAACTTGATTAGTTGTAACTCATTTCTGTAACTAGAAGTTTCATTTGGTGACAAGAGATGTCCAGTTCTCTCTCCTACATTATTTGGCAATTTCATTTATATTGACTTCAAATACACATATATGGCCTTTAGTTTTAGATGTCTATTCCTCTATTCCCTTACTAGATACCTTTTCTTTCACCCTCACTATTTGATCCTCCCATTTCAGTTCCTGTCACTCATTTATCCTTAACTATATATTCTATTTCCCTTTCAACGTGGATCCATTCCTCCTTCTTTGTCCTTTCCTTTATACCTAACATCAGTGGTTATGTCAATTGTAGCTAGTTTATCAATAACCTAAAAGCTAACATCCACATGTAAGTGAATACATGTCATATCTCAGGATTATTTTTTTTCTAGCTCCATTCTTTTCCTGGCAAATTTCATGATTTTACTTTTTATAAGTGGTAGTGTAATATTCCATTGTATGAATGTATCAAATTTTCTTTGTCAGTTCATTTATGAGGGAAATCTAGGTTGTTTCCAATTTATAGCTATTATGAGTAAAGCAGCAATCAACATGGTTGTGTAAGTATCTCTGCATTAGGATGAAAAATCCTGAAGGTATATACCCAAGAGTGCTATAGCTGTGTCTCAAGGTAGATTAATTTACAGCTTTCTGAGGAACTGCCACACTAATTTTCATAGTGACTCCAGAACTTTGCGCTCCCACTAGCAATGTATGAGAGCCACCTTACTTATGTCCTTGCAAGCATGAGATGTTATTTATTTTATTGATCGTGGCCATTTTGACTGGTGTAAGATAAAATCTCAAAGTAGTTTTGATTTGCATTTAAGTGTTTGCGAGCCAACTGAGTTCATGTTTTCAGAATTCTCTGCTTAGACATTACTCCATTTTTAAATTGGCCTATATGTTTTCTTTCTTTTTTCATTAATTTAATTATATAATTACTTTACAACCTGATCACAGTCCCTTTTCTCCTCTTCTCGCACTTCCACCCTCACAACCCCCTACCCCCTTTCCCCTCTCCCCATGGTCCCAGTGGGTACCAACCAACCCTGGCATATCAAGACATAGCAGGACAAAGTACATCCTCTCTCACTGAGGACAGACAACCCAGGCCAGCTCTGGAAAAGTGATCAAAAGGCAGCCAACAGAGTCAGAGATTGCCATGGCTCCAATTGTTGAGGGAACCACATTATGACCAAGCTGCACATCTGATGATGTTTGGGGTCTAGGTCCAGTCCATGCATATTCGTTGGTTGGTGGTTAATTTTCTGTGAGCTCCCATATGCCCAGGTTAGTTTTCTCTGTAGGTCTTGTTGTGGTGTCCTTGATTCTTCTGGATCCCTCAGTCCTTCCTTCAACCAAAACCGAACCAAAACAAAGAAAAAACAGAACCTCAAGAAGACATATAAGCTCTAGCTGAGACTCCTAGCAAGAGGGAATATAGAGCCTTAAACTGCCACCTCCTGTAACCAGGTGGGACTTTCAGTGAAGAGAAAATGACACCAACACACCCATAAAACTTTCTATCCAGAATTTGTCCAGCCTGTAGGAAGTGTAGGGATAAAGATTGCACTGTTACACAATAACCCCCAAGCTCTGCCTATTGTATGGCTCTGCAGCTCTGCATCTGTTTCAATCAGCTGCTGGATGAAACCTTTCAGAAGGTAATTATGCTAGGCTCTTGTCTGCAATCAAAGTGAAGTGTTAATTATTAATAAGGTTAGGGGTTATCTCTCTCATGAGGTGATTTTCAGTTTTGGTCAGCATAGGTTGACTATTCCTTCAATCATGCTCCATAAGCTGCTTTATTGGCACAAAGGGGGCAATTATGGAGCAGTGGTTACACAACATTAAGACAGAGGATTCGTAGAACAAGGATTGCAAACAGATATGGGGGGGGCGGGAGTACAGAAATAAGCATTTGAATTACACAATAACTTTATGCCTGTGTGTGTATGTTAATTTTTTACCCTGTTACTTCGCCTGTATATCTATTGCCTGTATGATGACTTATGTATACCATCATATCATCTGCAAATAAAGTTACATTGATGTCTTCCCTTCCTATTCATATCCCCTTGATTTCTTTCAAGTTTTTTTCTTGCTAAGAGTTTAAGTCCTATATATATTGAATAGATATGGAGAGTGTGAAAAACCTTCTCTTGTTCCTGATTATAGTGGAAATTTTTCAAGTTTCTCTCCATTTGGGTTGATGTTGGCTGTAAGGTTGCAATAAATGTATTGCTTTTTATTATGTTTAGGTATATCCATTTGATTCCCTAGTCTTTCTAGAACACTTATATGAAGAGGTTTTGGATTTTGTCAAAGGCCATTTCTGCATCTAATGTGATGATCTTGTGCTTTTTGCCTTTCAGTCTGTTTATATGTTGGGTTACATTTATTGATTTACACATTTTGAATATTCCTGTGTCTCTGAGGTGATGCCTACTTGATGATGGTAGATGATTTTTTGATGTGCTTTTGCATTCAGCTTACAAGTATTATATTGAAAGACTTGTATCTATGTTCAGAAGCAAAAATTAGTTTGTAATACTACTTATTTCTTTGTTGGGTCTTCATGTGTTTAGATATCACAGGAACTCCTGTCTTGTAAAAAGTATTGGGCACAGTTCCTTATATTTTATTTAATAATTTGTGGAATATTGGCATTAATTCCTCTATGATAATCTGGTAGAATTCCCATCAAAATACCTTCAGTTTATTTCTTGATGTACATTCCTTTTGGGTGTAACTTCTTTTGGTTCTAGAGCTTTCATGAAAAGTTTATAATATGATATTCCTCCAATTATGTGTAGACACTCAGTGCTATCAGCTTGCCTCTTAGAACCATCTTCATTGTGTCCCATAAGTTTGGGTATGCTGTATATCAATTTTTATTCAAATCCAAAAAGTTACTAATTTCTTCCTTAAATTCTGTCTTGGTGCATGTTTCACTCAATAGTGAATTTATAAATGTTCTATTGTTACTGTGTTGTTGATACAAAGCTTTAATCTATTTGGACAGAAAGGATATATAGTTTTTCAATTTTCATTTATTTTTTGAGACAGGACATGTGTCCAAGTATGTGGTGAATTCTGAAGAAAGTTTCATAAGCTATTGAGATAAAATTACCTCTCTTGTGTTTACATGAAGTGTTTTGTAACTATCTAATAGATCTATTCGGTTTGTGACATTCAGTTAGCTCTAGTGTTTCCTTTCTAGTTTTATTTTGTTTTGTTTTGCTTTTGGTCTTAATGATCTGTGATCCATCTGTTTGTCAAGAGTTGGGTATTGAATTCCCCCATCATCACTGTGTGAGTCAATATGGGACCTGTGGTAGTGTTTCTATTAAAAAAAATACCTATAAAAGAATGTGGGTAAAAGAATGTGTTTGGTACATATATTTCAAGAATTGCAATATCCTCACTGTGGAATTTTCCTTTGATGAGTGTATGATGTCCTTTCCTATACCTTCTGATTAGTTTTGGGGTAAAGTCACTTTTGTCAGATATTAAAATAGCTATATCAGCTTGCTTCTCAATGATCTTTCAACATTACAATAGTAAAAATGGTCTGAAGCTACAGTTCAAATTTTTAGTTTGTTCATTTCTCTCGGTAACTATAGGAGGTAAATAGTCTCTTGTGGTGACAGTGGCAGAAGAAAAGCACATTTCCCAGTCTCCCAAGAGGTCACTATATAAACAATGACTACTCAACAATATGCTACTTGGCTGACTAACAGGTTGAAGCAGGTATAGCAGATACAGAAGGATCCCTGGGCCTGGCTGTTCACCACTCTACATCAAGAGAACAAGCTTCAGTTTCAGTAGGAGATACTGTGTCAAGTGAATTAGATACAGAGTGATAGAGGATGACACTGAAAATACTCCATAGAGGAAATGTTGCATATTTTTTCTTCACTGGCGATTTGAGCTGAAAGAAAATTCCTCAGTGTTAGAGAGGGATAAGCTGAAAGAGCTTCAGATGCCAAGAGACTGAGTCTATTTTTTTTTAAATATAAGTTTACATGGAGTGTAATCAGCTGGTGTGCATATGCAAAATAAGTTTCCCTTAAGGATTAATCAGGGATAACTCAGGGAACTTGAGAGAAAGCCTGCCCAAATACCTGAAGTTACTGGCTATGCCTGAAGCTCCCTCCTTTCTCTGACTTCACTGATGTTTCTGCTGGTATGAAAAATTGAAGTTGCAAGTTGATGTAGAACTTTTTATACCCACTGAGTTTTCTGTTCTGCTTCTGGCACATATCTTCAGTCACAGTCAGAGTTCTTCCTAACTTTCTTATTCCCTAGCTTCAGCATAGTGCCTATCACGTAGGTATGAATTTATGCATATACCATCATATACATAAACTTAAAAAATAATAAAAATATATTTGCTTAAGGCTCCTAAAAGACTTTTAAATCAGTGTTGCAATATGATAGACCTACTACACAATCACTATTTGACAAGTTAACACTAGAAAATATTAATTAAACTGCTGATTCCAAGCAAGTTATTTTATGTTTATTCTTATCAGTAAAATGGAAGATTTTTGTGTGTTTTAAATGAATTATGGAGAACAACAACATCAACAACAACAAATAAATGTGTTTCATGCTTTTTAGAAATCATTGCTTCATGTGTATTTGATGGTAATTGTACTAAAGATGAAGTATGACTAATAAACATATTTCAAAAGAATTCATACTTATGGCTATTGAAATGTAAAGCACAAAATTCTTATAATTCTCATATGTTGAAGAAGGAATTAACAAAAGAGAACCTGAATAGTAAGAGAGAAAGAATAGAACAAACAAAAGCAAAGTATTTGTCAGGACACACTTTTACCTTCTAACTTGAGATGGCTGTCTAGGAAATCTTTGTTGTTATTATTATTATTAGTTATTATAATTTATTCACTTTGCATCTCAGCTGTAGCCCCTTCCTTCATCTCCTCCTGGTATCACTTTCCCTATCTCTTCCCTCCTCCATGTCCCTCCCCTAGTCCACTGAAAGGGAGGTCCTTCTCCCCTACTATTTGACCCCAGCATATCAAGTCTCATCAGGAGTGTCTAGATCTTCTAATCTTTGTGGCCTAACCTCACCAGGGGAAGGTGATCAAAGAGCCAGCCACTGAGTCCATGTCACAGGCAGCCCCTGCTTTCCTTACTAGGGCACCCACATGGAGACTGAGATGCCCATGGACTACATCTGAGCAAGGAGTATAGGTCCTCTACATGCATGGTCCTTGGTTGATTCAGAGGTCCCTGCAGGACCTCTGAAACTAGATTTTTGGCTCTGTTAGTCTCCTTGTGGAGCTCCTGTCCTCTCCAGGTCTTTCTGTCTCCCCCTTCTTCCATAAGATTCCCTGCACTCTGCCCAAAGTTTGTCTATGAGTTTCAGCATCTGCTTTGATACGCTGCTGGGTAGAGTCTTTCAGAAGCCCTCTGTGGAAGGTTCCTGTCCTGTTCAATGGCTTCTCCGACTTTTGATGTCTATCCTGTTTGCCCTTCTGAAAGAGGATTAAGCCTCTTTCCTAAGGTGCTCCTTGTTGTTTAGCTTTTTTTAGGACCAATAAGTGGATATTAGTCCTATAATATAAGAAATCACTAAGTTAGCACAAGTTTACAAACATATTTATCTTATCTCTTCCATATTGTTAAACAATTGTTTGTCTTCAATATGTTTTTTTTTTTTGTCATTTTGAGGGTGTCAATTGAGCAGTTTTCTTCTGTTATTCTAACTAAGTGAACAGAGTATCAGAGCACCTCCTTCTTGGATATTTTAATTTTGATTCTTTTTTTGTCATTCTTTCTTTTCTTTTTTCTTTTATTTTCCTCTGTTTCATCTATCTATTTATCTATATATCTATGGATTCATGAATGGATGTATAGATAGATCCATCCAGCTATCTATCTATCTATCTATCTATCTATCTATCTATCTATCTATCTATCTACCTACCTACCTACCTACCTATCTCATCATGGTCTCACTATGTGTCCTAGATTGGACAGACATTCCATACGTAGTTCAGAATGGCCTCATTTTCAAATTCCTCTGGCCTCAGAATATCATATTGCAGCAATACAGCTGCAAACAATTATGTCTACCTTCTGCCTAATATATTTTTTAAAAATTATTTTCTCTTTGTATCCACATATTTCTCTTTCCTTTTTAAAAATGAAAATAGATTAACATAGTATTGTCTATTAGGTTTTGATATAGACTATCTTAACATGGACTTATATATATTCATTGTGTGGTCTCAAGCTGTTGGTATTATTTGGAAAAGGGATGGAAGCTTTCTCAATGGAAGGACACAGATTACATTAGTTGTGCATTTGAATTCTACACCTTATCAGCATTGTTCCTATTTCTCTATTTCCAGTTTGCCATGAGGTCATTAGCCTAAGTCATAGGCTCTTATTACCATGATGTCTGTCCTCTTGATCAATAGGTCAAGTCAAGGAGTATGAACTGTGATGTCTGAGGTTATGAGCCAATAAATCTTCTTCCCTTTAATTTGTTCTGTTAGACATTTTGTCATAGAATGAAAATGTCTGACTAATATATTATTCATGCACAGAACCTCTTGAATTTCTCCTTGAAAAAAAAGTAATGTAACTTAGTCCATTTCCTTTTTTTATTAAAGCACACAATACTACAAATAGAATTAGTCACATAGGTTTTATTTTAGCTCATTTTCAAAGGTCAAGGGTATCAACTCAGATCTTTTTAAGGACTTCAAGGTAGATGTCACAGATGACAAGAGTGACTGATCACATCTCCAAACAAGAAGTCACATGGGAGACTTGGAGGCCAGGCTCTGGATTTGTAGACACTTGCTCCCAAGAGAAATTCTGAGTTTTGAGACAGAGTCGCTGTATCACTTCAGTGACTGCAGTCTCATGTTTGGAACACTTTCTAGGAGGTGACAATTACTACAGGTACAGTCACCTCCATATATCAAAGAGCACACCTCTGACACAGGAAGTCTCAGGGGACAAATCACATTCATCCATGATGCAACACCAAGTTCACTAAAACCAATGTAATGTAATTAATAACTAAGTCTAAAAGGATAGATAAATGGTCTCCCAAATTTAAAACATGGTTATTAATATCAAAACCTAGTCATCTGAACAACATGATATACATCACTGGTATCCAAGCACACTTTTTTCTGGCTTCATTTAAATGTTGAAAAAAAATGAATCTTTTAAATGAAATAGATCTCTAACAAGAAATTCAACCAGTATTACTGTAGGAAATCAAAATGAGTGTTGGGCTATATACTGTTTACTTTTGCTCTAAGATTATCATCGTATTGTTATTTAACTCACTGTCACAAATAATAAGACATAGATACCTGTCAGATTTATAATTGCCTTATTTACCTTGGGCCAAGCAGATATTTTCCTTATAATGTCTCAATATCCTTACCATCTATCTTCATCTCCCAGGCCCCATCCAATGCCTTTTGCCTTAATCCTCCTCCTCTGGTCTCCATTCTATACGTAATCACATGGTGCTTGCTTTTATCCTTCATCTGGGCCTTTCCACGCCGTCACTGGAGTCCTTTCTTTTGGCCCACGAGTTTTTTGTTTGTTTGTTTGTTTGTTTGTTTTTCTCCATGCTACTATGGTGTACTCTTTTCTCCTCTCTTCCCCTCAGTCTGTTTCCTGTGATTCTCTCTTGAACCCAAAAGCCTTGGAATCAGCCACACCTACCTCATTTTGCCCTGCACAGGTATAAGCCGTTTAATCGACCAATCAGGTAGGTCTTAGTCAGGTTTAAAAAAACAAAGATAGGTGTAAGCAGATCTTGAGGGCAAGTAACACACAACAGACCAACCTCCAAGACAATATAGAAAATAAAAGAGAGACTTTCTAAATTGTAAGAAACAATTTTCAATAAAAGTCAGACTGCAAATTCAGTTTCCCTTAATCTTTACCTGTGGTGTGTGATCATCATGGAAATGTGTTCAAAGAAGTTTCCAAGGCAGGTAAGACTACATTTCAGGAGTGTAGACATGATAAGAGCAGAATAGTGACCACTGCTGTTTTTACCCAGAAGCCATCTTTCCTTTGGGCAGGGATAGGTGTGGGGTATATGGGGGTCTGGGCTCCATTCATGTAAACGAGGGCAGTTTTTCTTCAGTTTTCTTCTTGACCTCAGGGGTTGGATTTATATGTTAGCAGAGCTGTGATACAAATCATAGTTAATTTTTATTGTATTAATAATACTGCACTCTAGAGTTAAAAACAATCAGACCATGCAGCGAAGACTGCCTAGATGTAGCCCTTAGACATCTCAGTCTCCATGTGAGTTCCCTAGTA
The DNA here is from genome assembly GCA_028658305.1 of Pachyuromys duprasi. Taxonomy (NCBI): domain Eukaryota; kingdom Metazoa; phylum Chordata; class Mammalia; order Rodentia; family Muridae; genus Pachyuromys; species Pachyuromys duprasi. Next base: position 27,931,272 of record CM053757.1, on the reverse strand, counting down.
AGGATAGAGAAGAGACAGTCTCTGACATGAACTTGGCTGCCTGCTCCTTGAGAACTTCTTCCTGGTAGGGAGACCTAGGCAGCCCACAGAAGAAGAGGATCCAGAAAGTCCACAGGGGACCTAATATGCTAGAGTCAGACAGTAGGGGAGAAGGACTTCCCTTATCAGTGAACTAGGGAAGAGGAATAGGGTAGGAAGAGGGCTGGGGGAACGGTGGAACTGGGAGGAGATGCGGGAGGGGATAATAGCAACAACAATAATAAAGTCCCTTGAAGAGATTTGGTAACTTCATGTTTCTTGATCATGACCACTACTGTCTGTTCTCTTTTGGGTTTTTTGTTTGTTTTGTTGTTGTTGTTGTTTTGTTTTAAAATAATTTCTTCACTTTATATCCCAATTTTAGTCGCCTCTTTTGTCACCCTCCCTACCTCTTGCCCCATATCTGCCTTCTCTAGCCCTCTTCCCCTACCATCTGACCCTAGCCTATCAAGTCTCATCAGCACTGCTTGCATCCTCTTCCTCTTTGGTCTGGTAAGACAATCCCGCCAGAAAGAAGTGATCAAAGATCAGGCAACAGAATCCATACCAGAGACAGCCCCTAGTACTCTTTCTAGGGAACCTATATGGAAACTGAACTGCCTATTGGCTGCATAGAAGCAGAGAGTCTACTTCCTCTCCATTTATAGTCCTTGGTTGGTACATCAGTCTAGCAAGTCACTCTGGGACCAGACTTTTGTCTTTGTTGTTCTGCTTGTGGAGCTTTTGTCCCCTCCGGGTTCTTCTATGTCCCCACTCTTCCAAAAGACTCCTTGTGCTGTGAGTCTCAGCATCTGCTTCAAACCTCTACTCAATGGATTCTTTCAGGGGATATCCTATGGTAGGCTCCTCTTCCTCATCCTTCTGTTCAACCTCTTCTGATATGTATTTTATTTGCCCTTCTGAATGAAAATTGATCAGCATCCCTAGGTCCTCCCTGTTATTTATCTTCTTAAGGTCTGTGGATTTTAGTGTGATTATCCTGTATTATATGGTTGATATCTGCTTATAACTGAGTACCTACCATGTATGTTTTTCTGCTTCTGGGTTACCTCATTTAGCATTATCTTTTCTAGTTCCATCCATTTGCCTGCAATTTCATGATTTCCTTGTTTTTAATTGCTGAATAGTATTCCATTGTGTAAATGTGCCACAATTTCTTTATCCATTCTCTGGTTGAGGGACATTTTGGTTGTTTCATAATTCTGGCTATTACAAATAGAGCTGGTATGAACATAGTTGAGCAAATGTTGTTGTATGGTGTAGCATTTTTTGCATATAGGCCCAGGAGTAGTATACCTGGGTCTTGAGGTAGTGCTATTCCCAATTTTCAAGAAAGTGCCAGATTGTTTTCTCAAGTGGTTGTATAGGTTTGCAATCCCACCGGCAACGGAAGAATGTTTCCCTTTCTCTATATCCTTGCCATCATGTCACTTGAGGTTTTTTTTTATATATATATATATTAGCCATTCTAACAGGTGTTAGACAAAATATTGGAGCCATTTTGATTTGCATTTCCTTGATGAGTAAGGACAATGAATGTTTCTCTAAGTGTTTCTTTCCCACTCAATATTCCTCTGTTGAGAATTCTGTTTAGCTCTGTACCCCATTGTTTTTAATGGGTTATTTGGTTTGTTGGGGCTCAATTTCTTGAGTTCTTTATATATTTTGGATATTAGCCCTCTGTTAGATGTAGGGTTGGTGAAGATAGTTTTGCAGTCTGTATGCTGTTGTTTTGTACAGTTGACAGTGTCTTTTGCTTTACAGAAGCTTTGCAGTTTCATGAGGTCTCATTTATTAACTGTTGATCTGAAGATATCTCCATCCCTCTTCTCAAGCTGTACTGTAGAGCAATAGTAATAAAAACTACATGGTACTGGCATAGAAAGAGAATGATGGATCAATGGAATCAAACTAAAGACCCAGAAATAAACCCACACACCCACAGACACTTGATTTTTGACAAAGAAGCCAAAACCATATAGTGGAAAAAACATAGCATCTTCAACAAATGGTGCTGGTCTAACTGGATTTCTACATGTAAAAAAAAATGCAACTAGACCCATATTTATCACTCCTCACAAAATTGAAGTCCAAGTGGCTCAAAGACCGCAACATAGAACCAGACACATTAAATCGGTTCGGAGAAAATTGGGGAAGAGCCTTGAACTCATTGGTTCAGGAGACAACTTCCTGAACAGAACACCAACAGCACAGGCTGTAAAGTTTTGTCCACTTTTGAATTCACATTCCCCACTAAGACCTAAGTCCCTCCTCTAGCTCTACTTTCAATTTTCCATTTTTTAAAACCAATTCTTTGGAAGAAAAGTTAATACAGGTGGTAGAATGGAAATTGCATGGCCAAAGCAGAGAAATTGCATGGAATTGTATCGCCAAAGGAAGAGTACATTCGTGTGTCGTATCCAGTATCAGTTTCCACTTACTCTTTTATGGCCATTACTGAAAATATTTCAATGTCAGTAAGAATTAACTTCCCTTAAATGTCTCCCTAAGTCTAAGCATATGGCACTATGAAAAAGTTTCTGTGAAAGAGCTATTTATTCTTTTTCTCAAGGATAATTGTTCAGCCAGGCACCTGTTAAAAAAATAAATTAGGCACTATGGCATTGTAATATTACTCTCCCTATATCTCAATTACTTTCTCCGGAAAACACAGGAGACTACACAGAAAAGTTCTATTTGCAGATTGTGGTTTTGGAGGTGGTCTATTTAGGCTATTTTAACATAATAATGGAAGTGCTAATTGCTGGTGTGGCCTCAAAGGTGAAATATTACCTCAAGTTCAATGGCTGGATTTTTTTTTTCAATCTTTATCTAAGCCTTAGGTCAAATTGCCTAAAGCTGACTATGACAACAAAATGCTATTTTGCATTTTTGCCTCTATCAGGGAGCAAGCATGGGGTCCGCTGGGAGGACAGCCACTGAAATGCTCCCACAAGCTGTCAGTCAAATGTGCACATTGACTGCTAAGAGGCAACTGGTACTTTTTAAGAGAATAAATGCATTCTTACAATTCACTTTCTTGTTTTGTTTTATTACTCAAAACTGGCTTTAAGTAAATTGAATGACTGAAACACAGTTTTCCCATATTTTCCTTTTCTTTCTTTATCTGTGTAATATATCTTTTCCTTTAATCACAGAAAATATAATATATCTGTCAGTCTGTCAGTAAATCTTTAGCAAGGAAACTTCCAAGGAAGTATCACAGAGGCTGTAGTTTCCTGCTATTAACCAGTTTAATACTCTACCACAATCTTAGTAAAATAGACAGATATCTATATTACTCCCATCTGTATTTCATTTCATATATCTGTTTTAAGATTATCTATAATATTTTTTTTGTAAAAGAGAGCATTTGGAATTAAGGGTGATTATTTTTAAATAGTAGTCTCAAACATATGAACAACAGTAAGAGGTAAGCCTTTTTATTTTTTATTTTTTATCTTGTAAAAATATGTGTATTTGCCTGTGTTGGAGACGTGGGGTATGTGCATATGAGTTCGAATTCTAGGGAGGTCCTCAGACATCCTGAGCTGGAGTTTCAGATACTAACACAGTTCTTACTGAGATCTCAGATGTGATTGTCTGGAAGACTAGCACATGCTCCTAATCACTGGAAGGTCTTTCTAGCACATTGGCTTCATATTCAAGTTCACCTGTGCAGCTTGAATACTGAGATCATGGAGTTGCTTAGCAGTTTGATTCTGCCAATATCACAGTGCAAGTCATTCCACCCATTTCTTTAAGTTGCCCCTTCTCGACCTTGAAAAAGGGAGCTGGTAGTCTTGGTGGATTTAATTACAAAAAAAATAAAAAACTTAACTATCAAAACAAGATTTTGTCAATTTTTTTTTCCTGAAAGAAAATGATACCTAGAAAATATGACATTTCCTGGTGCCCATCAACTTAATCCCATGAAACTAGTGCTCATCCTGCTAGTACAGCTGCTTGGCATATCCCAGCTAATCTACTCTTCTGTATGGATGTGTTTCTCAGCACAGCAAGCTTCTGTTAGAGCTGGTGTTAGGCTAACTGAACTTCTCTTTCAAGTGATGCCTCTCTCCCTCCTAGTGCAAGTTTTTAGCAATACTCCAGTTACTAGCAATACTCTAGTTACTTTGAACAAACCAACAGCTCCCTAGTCAATCATTTTCCTTTTTAACCATCTATGCTTATCTCAAATATTCTTTTACTCTTTAGGACCTGAAAATGTGACCTGTTCTTAATTATGACACATCGTTTCTCTAGAAAACCTAGAGCTTCCATCTTTACTCCTTAATTACCAATTGGTATAGCCTCACCTTTTCCACTGCTGGAGAATGTGGATGAAGAGCTGGCTCTTACTTATGATTTGCATTCTGATTTCTTTTGGCTAGAATTTTGACAGTCTTCCAGATAATGTAGCTGTCTGACCTGAACCAGTAGATCATGTTTTAGTGATGGGTCCTGTAGAAGAAGGATCAGGGCATCGATAAGTACAGATGATACCAAAGTTTGCAATCAGGAGATCTTGAATATACTCTGTCTTATGACTAGGAACTTTATTAAGAAGAACAGCATCTTTTGTAGCATTTGAGAGGGGGAAATGAGACCGGATACTGTTTTACAATGGGATAATGTCAGCCTGAAGCTGATCAGGTAATGTTGTACAATGAGAACACAGAATATCTCAAGTGTGTCACAGACCTAGTCTCAGTGACTGATAACCGTAGCCACTCAAGGCTGAGAAAATGAGATTCTCATGATCTGGAAAAGAGCAGCTTCCAGAGGTCCAAGCCCCAGGACACTACTGGCTTGGCCGAGCATGTAGCTGGGTGCAGATATGGAACTAAGTTTCATTTCCATGTATCAGTGCCTTGGGGAAACATTCCAGACCTGCTTAGCCCTCAACAGCTATTTGTTCCTGCCTAAAAAAAAAAAAAAAGTATATAACCTAACCTAGAACCCCTGCTCAGATGTAGCCATTGGCATCTCAATATCCAATTGGGTTCCCTAGTAAAGGGAACAGGGACTGTCTCCTGTCTCTGACATGAACTCAGTGGCTGGTTCTTTTACCACCTCCCCATGAGGGGGTGAGGGGAGCAGCCTTACCAGCCCACAGAGGGAGACAATGCAGCCAGTTCTGATGATACCTGATAGGCTAGGGTTAAATGAAGCAGGAGGAGGACTTCTCCTATCAGTGGACTTGGAGAGGGGCATGGGAGGAGATGAGGGAGGGAGGGTGGTATTGGGAGGGAATAAAGGAGGGGACAATAGCTGGGATACAAAGTGAATAAACTATAATTAATATAAAAACTAAAATTTTAATTTAAAAAGTAGTTCTTTCTTATTTTACTTCAAATCATATCTAGGTTTCCTCAGCCTACTCCAAACTTATAAAAGGGTGATGCTGTGAGAGGCAGCCTGAATCTCTTGACTTCTGATATTATCACAAGTGATTTCCAATAGCAAAAATCATAGAAACATTTGAACAAATCAATCATCTCAGTCTTAGTTCAAGTTTAGTTATTCATTGTTTTTAGATATTCCTTAAGCTTTGAATGATTGTGAATAGTTTTTTTATAATTGGAAACTGATTTTTAAAAGAAAAATTTGATCTGTGAATATTATACTAAATAGAGACGTTGGTATTTATAACTAGAAATATATTCAATACATTGATATTTGGTAAGAATCATTTGTATTAGTACCATAAACCCATTTTGGATCTTAGTGGTTCTAAGAGACACTGCATGAATTACAAAGCCTAAACCTTCTCTATTCTGTTATAGGAAAATGTTGTCAGATAATAGTATACAGTGTGGAGCCCTATAGCTGTTCACTCATGAACAAAATGAGGTCTTTTGAGATAGACAAGAAATGACAACAATATCCAATACTAAGCAATAAAATGTTGAGAAAAACAGTAATATATTTTAATATGTGTAATGTAAGGATGATGGTTTCAAAGTTAAGAAATAACTTCAGGAAAACTGTTGAAAGTTCAAGATATGTCTATAGTTATCTATCTATCTATCATCTATCTATCTATTGAAATCATAATGCTTACATATATTAGAATGAATACATAAATATATTTATATTATAATATATATTTGTAGAGCAACATAAATATATATTTATATATAAATTCATAGGAGAAATCATCAACATTCCATTTTTATCAGCAGAACACTTCAGTCTAGTTCACTGAACACCACTGTTCTGAAGGCACATCATTTCAGAAATTCTGAAGCATTGGTTATTTGTATTGACCTTCAGACCATTTCTTGACTCAGCTGTAATGAGGGCCAAGCAAAGATCCCCACTCATTTCACCTATCAACTCCATCTTGCCTAGAGTTGACTGAATAGCTAGACTCTGTTAATCCATATCCTGATTGAATCATTCCTTGATAAGTTAATCTAAGAAATAAGACCCATAAAGAAAAATGTTGAAAATTAAACATATGCCAAAAAATTATACAATATTTTCATTGGAACAATCCTTAAGGAATGGGAGGAATTTTAGCAGGTAGAAATTAGAATGAAAGTAATATTTTAGATCCATGCTATCATTTGAAGAGACTTTGGTTGAGAATTGTGTCCCCAACTTCTCAAGGATTATAATATAAATGGAAAAATTTTAGAAAAATTGATTGTCATCACGATGTAAACTACCTGTAAGTGAGAACGATTGTCAAAATAGTAAAGAACCTCTGAATTCTCTGGGAAAGTAGAAGAATATGACCATTACTCTGTTTTATAAATAATCACAGTTTATACAATGACACAAACATGCACACACATATACATATATAATGAGGAAAAATTTTAATTTTATCTTGATTTATTTGTAGTCTTCAGTATTAATTTAATGGTCTTCATAATAGTTAATGTAGGAATGGATAAGACACAGAATTTGGCCTGTATGAGCCATACATAGTCCAGTGCTGTGTAGGTCAGCCCAGCATGCTTAGACAAATACAAATAGTCATAAAAGTCACAGATGAGAGTGCACCCCTAACCTATTGTAGCTTCAAGCTCAACTTTCATATTTTGCAATTCCTGTCTGCACACCTAATGGATTCCTACATTATGTTATCTAATTTTAGCTGAGTGTAGCTTCACAAAAACTGTTCTAATCATGCAAGCATGAGCAACCAACAAGAAGAGACAGTGATGCCGCTACTTTAATTACAAATTATTTGCCCTCATTATGTTGCTAATCATAATTGTTGTCACATTAATGCTATAATTATTGTCATGGCCACCAATATAATGAGGGCAAATAATTATGATTAATCTGTGTAAAGTTGGCCAAAATGAATTATCAAAAAACTTGTTGAATGCATAAAGATTCTAGTTACATAAATTAATACCTTCAAATAGGAAGACATGTAAAATGCTATTTTGTCTTCATCTTATTCTTGAAACACATACATTGATCTGGATAGTTTCATAATGATACATATTGGTGAAGAATTTAAACACATAAGGTTATTAATTAATACAATAATAGGTATTAATGACTGTGACCACTTTCATTTTGGTGTTAAGCCGAGCAGTTTTCAAACCTTTGAATGTAGTGATGCAGAGAAAACAGATATTCAAATAGTTATCGGGAATTAGGAGAGCTGTGGGAAATGTTTTTCCCAAGCTTGGCATGAACAAGGAAATAGCATTCACAGAAAATTTTATTGGATGGCACGGGTCAGATGAAAAAGTCAGAGAGCACAATAATACTTCAAGCTTGAGTGACAAAAGCCCTGAGACACTGGGAATAATCATAAGGAGATGCCACTTTATCTTTATTTCTTGTGCAAATTAATCCTTTTCTTAATACATTTATTTGCTTATTTGTGAGACAAAGGAAGAATGTTGACCATAGGCATTATGTGGAAGTCACAGGACTGCCTGGGGTAGTCCTTTCTTCATGCAGTACTAGGGCTTATACTTTAAAAAGAACTTTCTAAAATAAGAAATACTGTCAAATATTAAACTATAGATTGTAATTAATATATTAGTATTTGTTTATGTGCTAGCTAATATTACAAATGTGTAAATGGTACACAACTAACAGATTTTTTAAATTAATTTTTGAGTTTGTTTTATTAATTTTTTAACACACAGGACATTGGATGTAGGAGTAAACAGGAAGCAGGACAAGAGCCGGCCACAGAGGGCCTTGAAAAACCTCTTCCTAGCAGGGTATCAAAGCAAATATTAAGAAACATAACCAACCCTTTGGCAGAGTGCAGGGAATCATATGAAAGAAGGGGAAGTTAGTATGACCTGGAGAGGTCAGGAGCTCTGCAAGAACCAAATATATCAGGGCACAAGGGTCTTTTATAAAACTGTTTCTCCAACCAAGGACCATGTATGGTTATAACCTAGAACCCCTGCTTGTATGTAGCAAATGGTAGCTCAATTCCCAAGTGGGTATACTAGTAAGGAGAACAGAAACTATTTTGGACATGAATTCAATGGCTGGCTCTTTGACCTCCCAGTCCCCTGTGGGAAAAGTAGCCTTGCTAGGCCACAGAAGGGGACATTGTAGCCATTCCTTATGAGGCCTAATAAGCTAGAGTTAGATGGAAGGGGAGAGGTCCTCCCCTATCAGTGGACTTGGAAAGGTGCTGGGAGGAGATGAGGGAGAGAAGGTGGGGATAGGAAGGGAATGCGGGAGGGGGCTATGGCTGGGATACAAAGTACATAACCTGTGATTAATATAAAATAAAAATTAAAAAAGAAAGAAAATTACCTTTTCACTTATTATCTCTCGACATCCAAGTTTGTAAATGCAGTTCAATGTGGCAAAAGTGAAAGCTTTCCAAAGTATGTATTGGACATCTCAATATTAAATACCCAATAAAATAATGCTTGGTACAGCAGAGAAGCAACAGAAAATAGACTTACATACATACCCAAGTTAGGACAAAGCATCTCTCCAATCGTGTAGAAGGTTATGCCTGATGTACAAGGATAGAAATCAGTGAACATTGAATAACCCCTGGCCTCTTCTGTAGCAGAAGCTTTACAGAATGAGAACAATAGTTGACTGGTTTCCTCCTTTACTCTAATTGTAAGAAATCCCACAATCATAGGCCTCTCCCTTCTCTTTTCTGCAGAATGTTGGATGTCATACATACCTCTATATGTACCGACAGATTTTATATAACAGGTATCTTTCCTCTGGTTTTTGTACAAGTATCTTTCTTACACTTATGATTATCTGCCATCTGAACTTGATTGTGCAATTATACATGCATATATTAACACTTAAGATATATAACATACAAAGTAACTACTAGAGTTTTTATACTGTGTTTAATTTGATCATTTTTATACCAATGAACCTTCTATAGAACATGTGAAAATAACCGAAAAATCCAAATTTAAAATTTTAAACATAGAAGAAGTTGTTTAGCTTATTTAAGTCTGTAGATGTTTGTATGTTTATCCTGTATTTTTGGCTAACATCCAGTTATAAGTGAGTATATACCATGCATGTTTTTCTGTTTCGTGACACCTCACTCAGAGTGATCTTTTCTAGATCCATCCATTCGCCTGCAAAATTCATGTTTTTCTTGTTTTTAATAGCTGAGTAGTATTCCATTGTGTAAATGTAGCACAATTTCGGTCCATTTTTCAGTAGAGGGACATCTAGGATTTTTGTTTGTTTGTTTTTTCCAGATTCTAGCTATTACAAGTAAAGCTGCTATGAACATAGATAAGCAAATATTCTTGTTATATGGTTGAAAAATCTTTCGGTCCAGAAGTGCTATAGCTTTAGACCTTAGAGAAGATGCTTAATTCTCACTCAGAAGGGAAACAAGATAGACACCAGAAGCATTAGAAGAAAGAACAAGACTGGAGCCTACCACACATCTCCTCTAAAAGATTCAACCCAGCAGGGGATTGAAGCAGATGCAGAGACTCAAAGCCAAACTTTGGACACCAAACTTTGGACATAGCTTAGGGAGTCTTATGGAAGAAGGGGGAGATAGAAGGATCCGGAAGTGACAGGAGTTTCACAAGGAGACCAACAAAGCCAAAAAAGCTGGGTCCAGGGAGAACTACAGAGACTGACGCACCAACCAAAGACCATGCATAGTGAGGACATAGATCCTCTGCCCAGAGACAGCTCAGTCTCCATGTGAGTTCCCTATTAAGGGGAGAAGAGACAATCTCTGGGATGAACTGATGCTTAATTGCTGTTCCTTGGTGGGCAGACCTAGCCAGCCCACAGAGGAAGAGGATCCAGACAGTCCTGATGGGACCTGATAGGCTAGGTGCAGACAGTAGGGGACGAGGACCTCCCCTATCAGTGGACTAGGGGAGTGGGACAGAGGAGGAGGAAGGAGGAAGGGTAGGACTGGGATAAGATGAGGGAGGGGGCTACCACTGGGATACAAAGTGAATAAATTTTAAATAATAATAATAAAGATAAAAGAAGATAACTTTAAATTTTTACTGATAAGAAAAACTTTTCTTCTTATAAAAATGTAGTGCATAGAACTCTAGAAAAGTTGCAGAGAAGATACACAGTAATTGTGAGATTCCCCAGTGACAGGCCTTTGTAATCATTTTTATTCATTTTTCTGTGTGTATTTGTGTATGTGTGTTTGTGTGTGCAGCTCAAAGATACCAGCAAATTAGCAGCAGGATCTTCTAAGTATTTTAGAATGTGTTTAGTTTCAGCTTTCTTACCTACAAATATTTTCTTCAGCATTTTAAATATATTTATATTCATCTATTTCTTAAAGCATTAAACATTTAATATAATTTTTTAAATTATGATTTTTTTTATTTGTGAGTGTTTTCTCTGCATGTATATTTATGTATCATGTGTGTGTTTTATTCCTTCAGAGTGAAGAAGAGGGGTTGAATCTTCTGAACCTATAGAAACAGACAGTTGTGAGCTGCCATGTGGGTACGGTGAACTGAACCCAGGTCCTCTGGAACAGAGTACCCAGTATTCTTAGCTACTGAGCTATCTCTCTGGTTCCTATATACAATTAATGTTTATAAATCATACTTATAATGAAAGACAAAAATAGAGATAATTTTAGAATATTATTTTTACATTCTTATGTGAATAGCCTCGGGATTGTGTTAGGTGAACAGCTGGGGACTTTTACTAAATATATTTTTATCCTTATATTTGAATGAAATAGTGAAATCTATTACATATTAAGATTTCCTTCTGGATTGAAATTAAAACTCACTGTAGACCACTGTAGACCCTAGCTTTCATCTTTAGCACTGGGTAAAAATTATTTACTGTGGGGTTTTTTTTTGTTGTTGTTGTTTGTTTTGTCAATAACTTAATGTATTTAACCTTAAAGTCAAGCCTAAAGAAATTATTAAGTTATTAAGGTCTGTTTTTGTGGAGGTAAATTAGGCTTTGGGGAAAGAGATTAATTCTCACCTATAGATTTGTTTGAAAATATTTGCCTAATATATTTTGTAATAATATGTGTTATAGTATCTACTTGTTTTTCGCTATGGAATGTGTTAATATGAATCACTGAGCTTGAATTTTGAAAGAATAATTATTTACAAATGGAAAACATGTGCCTGCAGATATTTTCCAGTTCTATCTCATAGGTTGGTAAATCTCTTAATTTATTGCTATTCAATTTTGGCATTATCTTTAGCATATTTTGTTAGAACATTTATATATTGAATAACTATGTCTTTCCCTTTTATAATGTACAATCTAAAAATTGCATGGATGAGTGATCTGTACTCTGAGAAATCAATAGAAGCCATTTCCATTTATGAACTTACGGTATCATAAATTAAACTAAATGATACTTTGATGATACAGACAACAAAGCATGTTGTTCAATGATAAGAGGCAATGGGTGCTGAGGAAAGGAGAACTAGTCTTCAGGTTGAGCCTCCAATCCTAAGGGCTCAGCTCTAAACATGCGCTCAGATGGGCAACACTAATTGTATTCAGTATATTATATATATGTATATATATACATATATATGTGTGTGTGAGAGAGAGTTTATGTGTGTATGTGCATGTATATATATTACAACAAAAATATAGAAGGGGTCTTGGATATAAGAGGTGATGAAGTGACAGAGAAGTTAGGAGAGATCTTAGAGGAGATGATGATGCAAATGCATTGTACTCATGTATGGAATTCTCACACAGATAAATACAAGAGTGGAGATGAACATGTGAATATATGGAGCAGACATACTGTCAAAAGAAATATTAAAAAATATTATCCTTACACTCACAAGTGTTGAGGAATTTATAGCTCCAGCACGATTGAAACCAGATAGTTTAGACTGCCATTGGGCATCTAAGTAGGATGTATGACTTCAGTTGTGTGTGATAAATTTAAAAGCAGCTCCAAATACCAGAAGCAAATATGTGTCTGAGAGCATTCAGCAAAGTAAATGTTATCTTCTCTACCAAGTTGAGTGACAGTTTTGAACCCAAGTTTGCTTTGTAATCTTTCACCTCAGCATGTACCTGAATAACCTCAATTGCATATGTTGACGTCCAGTTTCCTATTCCAAATCGTGTGTGTATGTGGCTTCTACAATTTCACATTCATAGAGCAACTTGAGATTATCATTGCATTTTAAAGGCTGTTTTGGTATTTGTTGATTTATCAAAGTCCTATTAGAAACTTCTGAGTTTTTAATTACCCTCTAACCATACTGAAATGGGACAGCTCAGAAAACAATTCACACAAACACTTTTCTAACCTGTGTTGGAAAAGTTCAACCTCAATTTTTTTTTCAACCTCAAAATTTATAAGCACTGCTGTGCCTTAATATTTTACACATCCAAGTACTATTATCTTAATCTGTTACCTAAACTCTGGACATAAACAGTTGGTACTGAACAATATGACTCTTCTGTACACACACACTCAAGTATGCCAAGAATTAGTCATTATTTTTATAAATGTTATTGTGATTTTTCCAATTGGTCCTATTTTCAAGTTATCTTTCGAAAGAATAACACTGTACTCTCATCCAAATGAAAGTGATTTCAGGCAGTTCAAAGTCTTACCACTTCTCTCCATATTATGCTTAAACTAACCTTCATGCTCTTGTGACATCTCCATCTCAGGAGCTTCACACTAACTGAGGAATCTGAGGATGCTAATAGGAGCACTTTGCACTCAGGCAACTATCACTCTGTGAATTAAGCACTAAAAATCCCCTAATACTATCTGTTTGCTAATAAACAAGCTATAAAATTCACAACAGCTAATCCCTCTTCTGAGTACAATGTGTTATTATACCTGAACTCTATCAGCCTAGTCCAGACTATATAAGAAAATGAGAATAATAATATCTTTCATATTATATTTATTATTTAAATGCTATAGCCTAGTGATGAAGCAGCACATATTTTAACTGTCTTCCCATGTGCTAAAGCTATAATCTCTTAAATCCTTATGGTGTTGACACAGTATCTGATATCAGTGGTAGCAAGGAGGGATGCTAGAGCATAGTGGGAGGGGCTATTCAATTCATGAAAGCAATGGTGATGCCATGTCCACCTTGGCTTCATCATCAGAGTAGGCATGCATTTCATGTGTAAGAGGGACAAAGAAAACATTGATTATAATAGCTCACTAGACTGTAAAGCAATAGGTTTAAAAGTTACAGGACAGCGTAACTATGAACCAGCCTAGAACAGCACATGATACACATTCTATAGGAATAGGCAGCACTGGCAAAATGTGCCTGACTTAACAAATACCCTCTCTATAACCATCATGGAGGCCTTGAGAGCAATAGCTGTCACTGTGATGGAAATGGGATTGTGATTAGCCAAAGTCTGAACTCAAGATCACAGGTCATGGCAAACACCAATGGACAAAGTAAATATCACCTAACTTTGTGTGTAAGGTGAGAAAATCTCACACTTCTGGTTATTATTATGGCACCAGTCTGGTGGCCAAATTTCAAGTAATTATGTACCACAAGCATCTTTCTAGTCAGCTTTCACTGGGTATGACAGACTCACATCTATAAGGCCTGGGGCAGACATCTGTGAATAAAAATGCTACAAAACTGCTCCAGAACGTGAGGAATTTGGATCCCTTAAGTCTCAATGAAGAGCATTATAGTATTAAGATTCTAATCAAACTTGTGTTTCTGCTGTTTATCCCAACACTAAAAGAAGCTTTACTCTGACTTGAGGGCATTCCATCTACTAGGAAGATCATCATTCTTAAATGTAAATAAGGAAAGCTTTCTGTAGAAAATAGAAAAAATAAATTTAATTGGAAAATGAGGCATATAAGGTAAACAGACTTCAAAATTTCACATATGAACTATTGGACATGAATGCATTTAGTATATAAAGTTATAATAAGATATAACAATGTAAGCATGAATATCTAATTTTAAAAGTAAAACATCATTTCCTTTTAAAGACTTCAGCAAAGGGTAGCCAACTACTTTTTTTCCAAAGTTTTATTTTTTATATTAATTACAGTTTATTCACTTTGCATTGCAGCTACAGCCCCCTCACTCATTCCCTCCTAATCCCCACTCACCCTTCCTAATCTCCTCCCTGCCCCTCTGTAAGTACACTGTTAGGGGAGGTCCTCCCCCCCTTCCATCTGATCCTAGTTTATCAAGTCTTATCAGGGCTGGGCTTCATTGTCTTCAAAGATGAAACAGTTAAGCCTTTTTGTTTTGAAAAGCTAGAGCTGATGTAAATTTAATGCTAACCATATCTTGCCAGTATCATTTTCAAGGCCTCACTTGGTGATATTTACTATTGCCCCAAGTCACCAGATTATATTTTGATTTGATTTTCTAGAAAAACATTAACTGCTTTTGTTATAATCTCACACTTTTAAAATTTTTTTCTACAAACATTTGTTTGGTTTAAACATCAAAGTCATGCCAATTTGTTTTTTTTTTTAATATTTATACAGTGTTCTGCCTGCATGTGTGTCTGTAGGCCAGAAGAAGGCACCAGATCACGTTATAGACAGTTATGTGTCACCATATGGTTGCTGGAATTGAACTCAGGACCTTTGGAAGAATAGCCAGTGCTCTTAACTTCTGAGCCATCTCTCCAGCCCCTACCAATTTGTTTTTTAATATGATCACAGATCTAATATTGTGTTCATGAAATATTCCAACAAAACTTGAAAACATTACCATTTTCTTCTCTTTTTTATTATTTTTTATTTATATCATTTATTACAACATTTTCAATCTGCATCCTGGCTGTGGCCCCCTCCCTCATCTGCTCTCAATCCCACCCCCTCCCTCTTCTCCCTCTATGTCCCTCCCCTAGTCCACTGATAGAGGAAGTCCTCCTTCCCTTCTCCTTGACACTACATTACCAATTTTAAATTAAAAAGTCAAGAACAAGAGTAAAAATGCCAAATAACAGAATGATGTGGAAGACAAAAGCCTCCTCTTTTATTACCTCACACTGGCAAGGTGGCCTTTCTAGACCACATCAAAAAGAGGATCTACACAGTCCTGATGAAACCTGATAGACTAGTGTTGTATAGTAGGGGAGGAGGATTAGGAGAGAGACATGGGGGAAAAGCGGGAGGAACAGTGAGACCAGGATGAGATGAGGAAGTGGGCTACAGCCTGGATACAAAGTGAATAAACTGTAAATAATAAATATAAAGAGAGATGTTTAAAAAAATCTTCTTTATACATAAAATTTTAACATGCGTACAACTTACACAGGGATAGTTTATTTTTAATAAAGACACACTGAGATTATTAAGTCTTCATAACTGGCAGATTTAGAATTATTTTATTATAGCTTCTCCGTGCAAGTTTATCAGTCTTTCTAAAGGGTCCATTCTCTCATCTCCTACTATTAATTTTTTATTCTACAGATTCTATTCTTTTTCATCTGTATATCATAACAGTATACTGTAACACACGGTAGTAACTGCTTGTGAATGCTGGTTGTTATTGTTACATTTAGTAAATTAGCACAAATGAAAGACTGGGGGCAATGATAGTCATACTTGAATATAAGATGTTTCAAGTTACTTAGAATTAACTGCACATGGATGTTACACCCATTGATTAAATAAGTCCCAGGAAGAAATGTTAGGATGGAACAAGAAGGCATCCTTCCTTTTCTTTATTCCTCTTTTCTCTCTGTGGTGTGTAGTTTGTCTAATAGATGTGTAGTCTAGATTATATATGTGTAGTATATAGATCTTGAGATTATTTCCTAGATTTTTAAACTTAAATATTCATTATGTTTCCACTGCCACATGATAGCTATCTCCTGACAATCTGACCTCCACAGTTTGCAGGTATGCTATGATGGCTTTAGTTTTAAGATGAAGGAAATGAAAAGAACCAAGCCAGTCTATATCTTTCATATAACTTCATCGTTGTAGTATATAACTATGTTTAACATGCATTTTATTCCATGACATATTTTTTCTGGCTAAGAGTGATTAATGTAGAGTAATTTTATGTAAAAGTGTTGAACAAAAAAGGGAGAAAATACGGTGACATAAGAAGCACTTGAAGTAATGAGAATGTTTCTTTATTGTGAATTTTATTTTAAGCTCCCAATTATCATTTTCATTGACAATATAATAAGGACTAAATGCTGACTTGCTGTTAATTTTTAATGCTTCTTATGTTGTTTAATACACTGTATAATTTGGCACTGAATCTTTTAGTAGAATTAAGCTTTGACATCCTTTGAACTCATGCACTCTAAACTAATATTTTAATCAATGAAAACCTCTTTAACCTTAATCATCTTGTATTTCATTATAAAATGTATATAACGGTAAGATATTTTAACCCTTTCTTTCTCCAAACATTCAAAATTTATGTTTGTAAAGAGACAACTGCTTTGTACATGGTCTCAGGCTTGAAGACAGAGTCTGAATGATAAAGAATCATACCTATAAGTATAACTTCTATACTTACTCTAGGCAGTAGATTTTCCTGTTACTTAAATATAGTCACTGCCATACTACTATAATGAAACTATTTTCCATAAGGGATATTATTTCAGGAAAAAAAAAAAACGTTATTTGGGTAGTGTTCCCGTTCACTTAAGATCTTGAGAAGCCCCAGCCCATACATCATAGTGTTTGCAATGGATTGTCTTTATAAAATTTTGACCTTGAGTTGAAGATGCATTTCTTAAGACCTAGCTGATTAAGACCAGCTGATGTTTACAAACGGTTGTATAGTTTTCATCCCCTAAGGAATGTGTGGCTGACTGTCTTGTCTGGATTTCAAATAGTGATCAAGAATTATAATTAAAATATAGCTGCAGTCTCATGAATATTCAATCATTCCATAAAAAGAATTAACTTGAGCCAAAGATCAATTACATAAAAGTTGATAAACTACTTTAGCAAGAATGATATTTCCAGGGAACAAGTCCAGGTATGTGAGAAATGTCATTTCCTTTACTTCTTTCTATAATCCAAATTAATCATTTGATGTGATAGCAGAAAATGTAATAGAGTCCAATTTTCATTTTTTTCCAATCATGTTAGGTTAAGCACTGTCTTAGCCTGTTTTCATCTTTTTTTATTGTACAGTTTTTTTTTAGAGAAGATTTAAAGCCTTGGACAGGTGTTTAAGGATGTTGCTATGAACTGTACAATATTGCTCCCTATAAGAAGTCTCCTGTAACGCTTTTACATCGTGCATGCTGTAACTCTCGCATTGGAAATTTTTCCTGTCTGATTATGAAAGTTTGATGTCTGTTGCTGAGCAGCCTATCTTCATACTGGATCCCTGACTCTTTCACTTTGGCATGGGATGTTGCATAAAATATATCAGAATAGCACAAATGCCTGTGCTGTTCACTTCCATACAGGAAAATAATAGCAGAGCATCATGACAGACAAACTTACTGCAAAAATCTGACTTATACCTTATATTTGAATCTGTTCTTTTCTTACATATGATGGGAGGAAGGGAAAGTGCAAGTTTTTTATGTGCCAGACAAATAATAAATCAGAATTCTTCTTATATTGTGAAAAAAAAAAGAAAAACTCCTTCTGCTTTGGAAATATCCCACTTGCCATGTAACTCTGGGTCGGGTAGGAACTACAGGTATTCTCATCACTTTCTCTTCTACTTTACCTTGACTAACTTCATAATTCTCAAGCAGAGTAAAGGAAATAGTAATAAAACAACTACAAAATTAAAAAAAAAGAAAAAAGAAAAAAAGAAGAAGAAAGCCCTCCAATGTCTTCCTATATCATAAAATCAAAATCTTTCAATAGTAAGGAATATTCCAGTTGGATTAGACATACTCCATACACCATAATTCTAATAGAAATTACAGTTTATACTACATCCACACACACATATGTGTGTGTGACAGAAATAATCAAAAGAGGATATCAGTGAGGTGGTGGTGATGAGAGGGGTTCAAAGGCTGGTAGCTGGGCGGGTTTGGAGGGAGAAAAGGGGTGGTGGATAGTGATGTAATTCCATTTCAATTATAAGCAAAATAAGTAAGTAAATATTTAAATAAATAAGAAATTACTGTTTAAAAAATTAATATGCTATACTTAAATATTGGAAATACTTGAATTTTCCTTTCCTTATTATTATTATTATTATTATTATTATTAATTCACTTTTTATCCTAGTTGTGGCTCCCTCCCTTATCTCCTCCTGGTTCCACGGTCCCTCCCTCTTTCTTCCCTATTCCTCTTTCCTAGTCTACTCTTAGGGGAAGTCCTTCTTTCCTACTATCTGAACCTAGTCTATCAGGTCCCATAAGTACAGCCTGAAACCTCTTCCTCTTTGGGCTGGCTAGGTTGCCCCACCAGGGAGAAGTGATCAATGATCAAGCAACCCAGTTCATGTTAAAGACTGTTTCTTCTCTTACTAGGGAATCCACATGAAGACTGAACTGTCTATCGCTTACACCTGAGCATGGGTCTATTTCCTCTCTATGTATGGTCTTTGGTTGATGCAACAGTCTCTGTAGCATCACCTGGGCCCTTCTTTTCTTTGGCTTTGTTGCTCTCCTTGTGTGGGTCCTGTCCCCTCTAGGTCTTTCATCTCTCCCTTCTTCCATAAGATTCCCTGATCTCTGTCCAAAGTTTAGCTGTGAGTCTATGCATCTACTTCGATCCCCTGATGGGTGGAAAGTTATCAGATGCGCTGAAAATTGAAAGTTTGGAAAATTGAGAAAATACAGAAGATGACAAGGAAATGGATGTTGGAACCTAATATATTGTTAGTTAAGCCTCTGTCCCTTATGTTTCAATTTTACCAGTACTCATCTTGTCCATCAAACTTGCCAACTATTCAGAACTGTCTTGTTGCTCCACATGTGGTGAGTTGCATTGTGCTTTTTATTCATAGCCTCTGCACTTTGCCCTTTTTGAAACTTTAGTATTGTCCTTTACATGTGCAAGTCTGTTAAGTATAGCTGGTCAATAGTCAACAAGTAGATTGCTATTACTTTTATATTTTTTTTGAAATTTAAAATATAGTTCCAAAGTTTTCTAATTAATGAGATTAATGGAGAGTTTTGGGTGAAAAATTTACTGAGTTCTTTGACAAGAAGCTTAGGTCTGCAAGAAGTTTGTAGCTGAGAATGAAGAACATTTAGAAATATGGACAAGAACAAGGTTAACATGGATTATAGTTCAAAATTAGGAAGCAAGAGTAGGTACAAGAAAGTCAATAGAGCATCAATCTCAAAATGCATGAGGTAATGTCTGGCTGTGATCTCTTGAAGCCCTATGATAATTAAGAACAGTACAAGGGCTTACTCTTAGCTTATTAGTCACATGATTCTTTATTTGCTCCACATGACATTGTTTAATTAATAAAAATGTAAATATTCATTAGTGAAAAAAATATTTGAGTTGAATAATAATATGGTTAGTACTTTAGAAGCCAATGTAGAGATTGGTAAGTTAAGTACACCAGGAAACAACTTTATTTTCTCTCTCCTTTGTTATTGTGGGGAATCTTTGGTGATAAAGAGAAATGGGTAACTAAACCTCTACTAGGTAAGCACGTGCCAATTCCAGAGTTCTTGTCTGGTTTTACAAAGCTCCATGTTTAGTTTTAAAAGTCAATGGAGCATGAACTCAGGGCTTCCTATGCACCAACGTTCTTGTCCAAGTTCATGTTTACAGATCACATTTTTATGCTTCTAATCTATGGAATCCTATGTTTTGGTTTTCATAGTCCCTCCTCACTTCAAACTGTATTTGTAGAGACAACCATTCTCATTCCATCTCTAATCCAGGGTTTTTCACCAAGATCATCTCAGTCTTAAACAATTTGCTACCGATGTTCTGTATACCTCAAATGTGATTTGAAAGTGTCCCACATTTTCTAAACCGAAGAGAAGTCCATCACCCCTATCTTCTTTTATTAGTATCTTCTTCTCCACTTTAGGCAGTTTTTTCAAACCTATGAACAAGTTGGTTATAATAGTATTGCTTTCTCAAAGCTATTACAAACCAGCCTCGTATATATTCCAGAGGACATATCAAGACTCAAGGTCATCATTAGTCTTCTTCATAATAATCTTCTCATGAATTTCCAACTTTCTTTAGACTCTTGGCATTATGTATAGTCTGGAAAAGAACTTAACTAAAGATCAGAACAGCAATCCACGCTTTTGGTGTGTGGCATATGCACTGGAAATTTGTTATTATAATGCCACAGATGAAGTTGGAAAGTACGCTAATATGCTGATAAATATCAACTGTGGTGAGCACAGTACTTGGGAATCTCTAGAAAGATAGTAAACCTCGTCAGGTTCCTGCTATAACTGTTCTTTATCTGGAAAATAATGTCTCCATCTTTCAAACAACTCCAGAGGAAGATTAGAAGAAAATGGACGCAAGAATGAGATCTGCCATTGAGGACACAAATTCTAAAACACTGTAAATTATTTTTTTCTTGATTTGGATTAAATAAAAACAATATACGCAGAATCAGTCCTAATTTTGGTATATGTGGTTTGTATTTTTAGACCTATAGATTTGGGACATCTGAAGGTTAGGTGTGGTCATCTTGATAGTTCTTTCATCTTTTATTATTATTTTTTTTCTTCTTTTATTTTATTGAAAATAGATTCTTCATTTCCACAGTTTCCTCTTGTTCCACTCCTTCTGGTACTCTGTACCTTCCTTCTTTTCCAGATCAACTGCCCCTCCATTTCTTTTTAGAAAAGATCTTCCAAGAGACAACAGCCAAATAGGACAATACAAGATACAACAAGAGTTCAGGGAATCATATGAAAGAAGGAGGAGTTAGTATGACCTGGAGAGGTCAGGAGCTCCGCAAGAACCAAATATATCAGGGCACAGGGGTCTTTTATAAGACTGTCTCTCCAACCAAGGACCATGTATGGTTATAACCTAGAACCCCTGCTTGTATGTAGCAAATGGTAGCTCAATTCCCAAGTGGGTATACTAGTAAGGGGAACAGAAACTATTTTGGACATGAATTCAATGGCTGGCTCTTTGACCTCCCCGTCCCCCAAGGGAAGAGCAACCTTGCTAGGCCACAGAAGAGGACATTGTAGCCATTCCCGAAGAGACCTGATAAGCTAGAGTTAGATGGAAGGGGAGGAGGTCCTCCCCTATCAGTGGACTTGGAAAGGTGCTGGGAGGAGATGAGGGAGGGAAGGGGGGGGGGATAGGGAGGGAATGCAGGAGGGGGCTATGGCTGAAATACAAAGTACATAACCTGTGATTAATATAAAATAAAAATGAAAAAAAAAAAAGGACAAGGCATAATCCCTCTTTTCAAGGCTGGACAAGGTAGCCCAATAGGAACCCCAAGAAAAAGCAAAAGAGTCAGAGATACAAGCTTTACAATATTAGGAGTCTCCCACCCCCACAAAACTCACGACGCTAATAATTGTACCACTCATGTAGAGAACCTAGTGCAGACCCCGGGCAAGCTCCATGCTTACTACTTCAGCCTCTGTGAGCCCATGTGAACCCTGCTTATTTAATTTGGTAAACCATGTTCTCCTGGTGTCCTGCAGCCTCTCTGACTCCTAGTCTTTCCTTAACATTTTCTTTTAATAAAGATCAATGTATCTTAATATAATTGTATTTAAATATTATAGCTCACATCTTCCCTGTTTAAAAACAGGACATCAATAAAAATCAAGTGGCACGGCCCTTTAGAGGCACAAACTTTAAATTTCTATTCTTCTGTTTTAATTGAAACTTGAAAAGCTATATTGTTTATTTGAATTACAGTAGTGTTAACTACATTTAAATTCACAGAACCATGAGGTTTTTACACAGCAAAAGAAACAGAGGCAGCTGGAATATAAAAGTATGCAGATTAGACTGAGTAAGCATTAATAATATTTAGTGAACCCCACCTCATTTTTAGCACACTATTTTTTAGCATAGAACAGAAGTTGTGGGTGGGTTGTTTACTTGTTTTATATTTCACATTCTTAGGAGAAATATATGCAACTAATTAACATGCTCAGAAAAGAAAACCACTCACGTGGAAAATGAAATTTGAAAAACAATGCACATTTATTTCTGCTCTAGCAGTGCAGTAAGGGAATGACACTTCATTTTCCCAATGATGTGAGTTTCTGGTTCTTGAGTATTGCTAGTCCCTGTAAGTTAGGCTGACTGTTATGAATGTAGATGGTATTAATGTTTAAAATTGCTACAGTTTATATTGCATGCTGAAATTGTAATATACATTTGCTCTATTTATATATTTTTCTTCTTCCTCTCATTTCACAGTATTTAAATAAAGGAGAGTATTTATCTTCCCCAAAAGTAATTGGCATAGATGAGCACAAGAGTAAAAATAAGTAAAATCCATGAATTTCTGTCAGTCTGTCTGTCTCTCTCTCACTTTTCCTCTCTCTTCTCAATAAATATATATAATATATATATTATATTGATAAGAAGATATAAATCTGAAGGGTGATGATTATGATAATAGAAAAAATATAGATAGATAATAAAATATAGAAGACAGACAGATAGATAGATAGATAGATAGATAGATAGATAGATAGATAGATAGATAGATATCCTTTTAAAATGGCACGTGCTTTTCTTTTCTTCCAAATTTGCTGTAACCTTTCTTGGTTAGTGAGATGCATGTCGCAAGACAGAATACAACAGAAATCTTGTCCCATAGTAATCCATGCCTGCTGAGATTTGTTGAGGAGTGAATGGATACTTCAAGCAGGCAAGAATCAAGTAGGTATTTTGAGAAGCTGCAAAACATGTCACATATGTTATGTACATCTTAAGCTATGATTTTCAAACAGTCCCTCTCCCTTCTACTCTCCACTCTTCCCTCATCCATCCCCTCTCCTCTCCTAGACACTTAGTTTCCCTTTCATTTTCTTGCTTTTTCTGTTTTCTTCTTTTGTTTTTTCTTACATGTGTGCTTAAAGTCCACACTTGTTCCATCTCTGTGTGTCTGCATTTGATAACCAACAAATTCTGTTTCAAAACTTAAAATACTAGATAATTTGGTCCATCAAATTATAATATTTTTAATTAAACTAATAGTATTATTTTTACAAAGAAAACAACAGATATGGTCCAAACATCTGATAAAAATCTAAAAAAAAAACACTTTCTCTTCTTAAATAGATCTAATTATTGTAGGAAGATGGCCAGAGAAATCCAAAGCTGCTATTCATTATTACATTGCTCATTTAAGATGCATGAGGTTTCCCAGGGGTTCTGAGTTTATTCGTATCTTGAAATGGTTCAAATGTTGTCTACCTAATTGTGAAAAGAATAGACAGCATGAAAATGAGGCTCCCTGAAACTATGGAGTGTGTGCATAGTTGTGCATCTAGCAGCCAGCAATGACAAGACATGAACCAGTGCAGCTTACCTTCATAGACTACTCAGGTCCAGACATTCTGTCTCCCAAGGAATAGACGTTACATTCACTTGGTCTATGCTGGTGAATAAAAAATAAAATCTGTCATCTAATGTATGCGTTACTTGACCACACATTTTGAAAGGCTTGTTTACTTGACTGTATTGACTCAGAAAACAAAACTCTCTCTGAAACTTTTGAAATCAGTCGTCATCAGTCTGTGTGCTGCCCATGCTAAAAAAAAGCTACTATTGTTTTCATCAGCATAAGCAGATATATTGATTTGAACATACTCCTCTGGGCCTCGCATGTGAACTAGCTACCTAGCTCTTCACTGAATGGCGAATGAGTTTTAATAATTAATTCCTAATGAGAACCTCAATTGTGTAGGAAAATATTCAGTATAAAACTTCACAATTTTAATGAGCAAAAGTGACCAATGTTTGGCCTATTTTGGTAGAGACTTAATTGGACAATAAGTGGTTGTCCTGAAACAATCATGGAATACGGGTAGGATGATAATTGCTATATTAGACTGATTGATTAAGGTTGTGAAAAGTTATTAATGTGAGGGTGAAAGGTCACACATTTGTGTTGTACTTGGTTTAATTCAAATTCTGTCAATAAAAGAGGAAGTAATTGTGGTACTCATATTTTATAAAAATTCATTCTCTCTTCCAATTAATGCCTTTGTCATTCCATAAGCAATTAATCAAAAAATAAATTACTGCCTGTAACCATCGTAGAAAAATTGCCTTATATTTTTTTCCTAATTTTTTTTTCCTCCTTTAAGTCGTTCTACCAATATAAACACAAAGAATTTTAAGGTCAAGGGTTATTTCACTTATTTATTCACTCAGATGATTAAATATTTGGAAAAAATTAATATTTATTAAAATCCTATTCTATACTATGGAAATGTCTATATAAATAGTATAGGCTACATTATATATAAAATTAATTTTTACTTTAATAGTTGTTTCTAATATTTGTACCATTTAGTCCTACTCTCCAAAAAGCAAAAATCATGCCTTGATAGACTACAAAATGTGGCCCTCTTTACAAAGTCTTAAAGCCATAGTAAATATCGTTTCATCCTTTTTTTCTTAATATTCATCAACTAAGAAAATAAGGGTCTGGTCAAAATATGCGCCAATGGTGTTATTCAAAACTCTTGCTTTACTATTTATGAAAGTACCTATGAATCTCACTTAGTTTCACAATTCATATGTCATCAGATAGTTTTTATATGGGAGACAGTGTGATACAAACTTGTTCAGGAAACAACCATGGCTAAGAGTTCTTCATACATCTCAAGGGTGGTACTTCAGTTATTCTATACCACCGCTTGGCAAAATTATTAGCTGTGTAAATGTGTGACATTCTATACTGGAGGTGTTAATAAGGCCCCTTTGGAGATTCAACCATAATTAGCAGTAATTAGCCAGAAAAATAAAACCAAATACAAGTAAATATATACACACACATACATATATAAATGCATACATTATATGTGTGTGCATGAGCGTTGTGTACACACACATAAAAGATAGAAAGGAAATTAGAAATAGGTATTGCAAAGCTAGATAAATATTTTCTAGTTCTGCTTTCAATGCTTGCTAGTCAATGACCTTGATCAACAGGGTTAACCTCTAAGCTCTCTTTCGTAATTCTCAAAAGATAAAACAAGGTGATTGGAACATTCAGTTATCCAAAGATGACCAGCATAGCTCCTGAATGAAATCAAGGCTCAATAGCTGTTAGTTTCCTCTTTTCCTTACTCTCTTTCTCTTCCTGTGTTAATGGGTAATAATCAGTGTCATTCCTAAGTTGTTCTAAAATGTGGCCGTTGGCATGATGCTGTGTTTTAAAGCATATATACAAAAATAAAACTGTGTGATCTGGTAATGGCAAAGGAGCTGAGAACATCTCAGTTTATACTAAAGTAGTCAGAGTGAAATCTCTTAGGATGATGTCTCTTCCAGGCTTTTAGAAACTATTATTCTCCATAGGAGAGATGCTTTACAGTACTCGCCTTTAATGTGTCTCATTACACCTTTCAAACATATACATTTCATTACACACTTTCATTAAAGCAACTCATTTTAACCTTCAAATATGTGCATCTCATTACATCTCCTTTAAGCGTCTTTACATATTTTGATTCGTGAGTTTCATTAAAGCCTTTCCCTTGTATATCTTATTACTAAATTACTTTCATGTATGTTATTATAACCTATATTTCTCATTTCATTACTTAAACATGCACATCTCATTACACCTTTCTATCTATGCATCTCATTACACTTCTCAAGAATGTATATCGTATTACATCTTTCTCCTTTGCATATCGTTACATTTGTCCAATTATGCATCTCATTATGCCATTTTACTTCTGCATTTTATTATACTTTCTTTTATCCATGCCATTACATTACTTAAACATGGGCATCTAAGTGAGCCTCTTGCATACACCATTTTATGCACTTCATGTATTCTGCCTCTTTTTTGATATGTGGTTTTGCTCATACCCATAAAATATAGGATTATTTGTCTGAGAGAATGACTGAATTGTACATTTCATCATTTTTATTTTACATTTTAGAACATGCTATGTTCATACTTTAAACTCTTCATTTGACTTTTCTCTCAAACTGTTTGAAAAAAAAAAGAGACACAATTTATCCTTGTTATGCTAAGAAACAGATAGTACTACATATTTCAAGCAAACATAGCTTCTCAGTGATGGCCTTGTAGGCCTGTTATAAGCCTCCTTATCTTCTCTGCTGGTAAACACTTCATGTTCACCCTTTAGCTATGTGATGTTACTCATCCTTTACTGAATTCCTTTTCCTATTTTGATCATCTCTGTCTTAACAGGGCTTCAGTATTATCTGATAGTCATCTTCAGTCTCAAATGGAATTTCCCTGATTGTTTTCCTCATGGTTATTACTTTTCTTCTACACAAATATCTTCTTTCCCTGAGGGCAATAGAAGTCTTTGGAATAAATTAAGGAGTCAAATATACAACCCAGTTGGTCTCTGTGATACTTTACATAAACTCCTTTATTATCTTAGCAATTTTGTTGTGGTGCTATTCAAGGCATAAAATTATTCAAACTCCAATCTTCACAATGCTTTAATTGCATAGTTTTGTTATCAAAAATGGCAGAAACCATGCTGGGTACATTTTTTATATGGACATTGTAATCAGATTTTACCAATAAGAAATGCATGATAATCTAAATAATATAGTCAGGATTCTAAAATTTGAAATGTAAATCAGGATACTCCTTAAGTATAGTTAGTTGCCCAAGAATCACACACTGTCAGTTCCTTAGCTCCAGCACACCCTTGACAGGGAGGCAAAATAGGATTGGCTGGTGTACTTTAGGTTAATTTTCACAGTGAGCTGTTTGAAAACTTAATAAAAGTCCTAAGTTCTTGGAGTCATTTGGTATGTCATCAATAGAACTTGAAAGTAGTTTTCACATGAGCACAAAAACAAAGATATGTGTTGGGCCTAAAGAGTAGCAAAAATCCTTTAAAATTCAGGATTATTTTTCACAGTTTTTAAGTTTTTTTTTTTTTAACTGTAGTGTGAAGCATACTCACACACATTTGTGTCTGTGTGTAGTGGAGTAACCCAATGGAAAAACTTGTTAAATCAAATTTTAAAAATTAGAAATGGTTACAAAGAAAGCTGAGGGGAAGAAAGGAAAAAATATATATATTTACTGAAATTTATTTGTGAATGTTACTTTCTCAACTTCTTAATACTACCTGACCTCTATGAAGTGAGAATCTCACATATACATTTTTTCTTCTTTATCTGTACATGCGTATATCTGATTCAAAGTTATTCCTTAATAGGATAAAAAATCAGCTCTGGGATAATCTAAGTTTAAGAAATGCAGATAGGCATTGCATGATACAGGCAATTAAGGACTAGTGTGGGACTTGTAGGGTGGAAAATAGAAATGAGGACAGCAAAATAAATAAATAAACAAACAAATAGATAAATAAACACATAAACAAACAAACTTATAAATCATTCCAAGAGAGATACTGGTAACTGGGTATTCCCATAGAGAATAACATGTGTATTACACATTTTTTTAAAAAAATCTAGAACAATTTTAATTTACTGTAATTTAAACTTTATACTGTAAACTCTATAGGCCCATTGCCCTAAATTCAGATGAGAAAGCTTAAACAAACATGTGTTCGCCATTCCTCAGTAAACCCAAAGTGTTGTCTCTTATGAGTCTTTGAACTTTACTGGGAATGCCTTCCTTGTATTTTCTCATGGCTGTCTTCGACTATTCTTGCCTACTCAGTTGTCACCATATTATCAGCCTTCTTTCTTTTTTTTCTTTTTTTAAAAATGTATTTATTTCTTTATTAATTACAGTTTATACACTTTGTATCCCAGCTGTAGCCCCTCCCTCATCCCCTCCCAATTCCACCCTCTCTTCCCCATCTCCTCCCATGCCCCACCCCAAGTCCACTGATAGGACCAATCTAAGACAGTCTGGGAATCTAATGTAGTCTTCCAGCACTACAGCTTTTTCCTCCTCTTCCTCCTACTTTTCTTTTCTCCCTTTAAAATATTTATTGTATCTGCTTTGATAGCTTGCTGGGTAGAGTCTTTCAGAGGCCCTCTGTGGTAGGCTTCTGTCTTGTTCCTTGTTTTCACCTTCTTCAGAAGTCTATCCCTTTTGCCTTTCTGAGTGAAGATTGAACATCTTACCCTAGGTCCTCCTTCTTGTTTAGCTTCTTTAGGTATACAGATTTTAGTATGATTATCCTATATTATATTTCTAATATTCACTTATAAGTGAATATTTACCATGAGTGTCTTTCTGCTTCTGGGTTTGGGCAGAGTGCAGGGAATCTTATGAAAGAAGGGGGAGACAGATAGACGTGGAAGGGTCTAGAGCTCCACAAGGAGACCAACAGAGCTAAAAAATCTGAGCCCAGGGATCTTTTCTGAGATTGATATTCCAAAAGAGGACCATTCATGGAAATAACCTATAACCCCTGCACAGCAGCTCAGTCTCCAATTGTGCATCCTAGTAAAGGGAACAGGGACTGTCTCTGACATGAATTCAGTGGCTGGCTCTTTGATCACCTCCCCCTTTCCAGCCTTACCAGCCCACAGAGGAAGATTATGAAAAACAGTCCTGATGAGACCTGATAGGCTAGGGTCAGAGGGAAGGGGAGGAGGTCCTCCCCTATCAATGGACTGGGGAAGGAGCATTGGAGGAGAAGAGGGAGGGAGGAAGGACCGGATTGGGAGGGGATGGGAGTGGGTGCTACGACTGGGATACAAAGTGAATAAATTGTAATAAATAAAAAATTATATTTTAAAAAATGTTTATTGTAATAAAAAGTCTGTGTGTGTGTGTGTGTGTATTCATGATGACTGTTACCTTGAGATTTAGGATACCACTTGAACTGGGTTCAAAGCAGTATTGAGTCCCCCAAAGTACATGATAAGAACAGAACTCTGATCTCTGCAAGCGCAGTAATTATTCTTAACTTCTGAGGCATCTGTCTATCACCGACAGCTCTTCCTCCTTCCTCTTTCTTCATCCCCTTCCCTTCTTCCTTTCTTATTGTAGTCCTCCAACTCTTCTTCCTCTTCAGTCTTTTCCTCTCTTCCCTCTTTCTCCTTTCTTTTCCTCCCATTACCCTATCACTCTGTTTCTTGATCGCTATCTGATACTCATGTGGTCTCTGCTTCCCTTACTGTACGTGACTTCTGATAAGACCAACAATCTAGGTTTTCCTTTTTTATGTCTATCACCTAGTTTCTCTTACCAAATATTACAGCCTCAGCAGGGCTCAGTCCATCATATAACTTTATTATTTTATTTGTAAATTAATTATCTATAAAACATCTACATATTAAAATATTGCTGCATTCTTTCAATAATAAGTAAAAAGGATTTTTAAAAAAACCTAAGTTTGAAGTATTTTATAAACCGAAGTTGGTTATAATCTATTCATAACACTCTGGTGCCCAGGTTAAAAAAATATACTTTAAAATTTTTTTCAAATTCTTTTCACTCCAGGAATACCATGAAAATTTATAGGTATTTCTACTTCTTAAAAGGAGAAACAAAAACTTCTTGTTATGAGCAAATAAACTGTGAGTGCTCATTGAGGTCACTAAGTAGAGTTTACCTTATGTGTGAGGTACAGAAAAAAAAAAGGGGTCTTGGAAGACAGAAATTAGATGTGGTCCATGTGAATTTATTCCCTAATGCTATCTGAAGTAGAAGCCTGTGTGCTTAAAGTATATCAATAACTTACCACTTTAATGTATAAACCAAGACAACCAGTATACCCTTGTCACAATGTCCATTGTGCGTCATTCTTTTCCATAACCGAAGGATGTTGATTTTACAGCTCAAACACCGCTACGGCCCAAAATGGCTGCACTGAAAATGCTTTTCTCCTAAACAAAAACTAAGATTGACATGAACTCAGTGACCAGCCCTTGATAACCACCCCCCCAGGGGACCTCCTCCCTTTCTATCTGACCCTAGCATATGTATCAGGTCTCATCAAGGCTGGCTGCATCATCTTTCTCTGTGGCCTTGCAAGGCTACAACTCCCCCCCCCACACACATCCACCCAGGGGTGATCAGAGAGCCTGCCACTTTAACTCAGAAGACCAATAGAGCCAAAAGAAAAAAAAAATGGGCCCTGGGGCCCCTGCAAAGACTGATACCCCAACCAAGGACCATGCATGGAGAGGACCTAAAAGCCCTACTCAGATGTGCCCCATAGATTCAGTCTCCATGTGGATTCCCTAGTAAGGAGAGCAGGGCTGTCTCTGACAAGAACTCAGTGACAGGCTCTCTGATCACCTTCCCCTGTGGGGTGCACCCTTGCCGGGCCACAAAGGAAGATGATGCAGCCAGCTTTGATGAGACCTAATAGGCTAGGGTCAGATAGAAGGGGAGGAGGTCCTCCCTTATCAGGGGACTAGGGAAAGGGCAAAGGGGGAGAAGAGGGAAGGTGGGTGGGACTAGGAAATGGAGGGAGGGGCTATAGCCAGGATACAAAGTGAATACATTTGAATAAACAAAAAATAAAGTAATTTAAAAAATAAAACTAGGATTTGAATTTATTTGCAGATCCAGGTGTGCTTTTCAACTGCATACCTTTGAGATCCTTCCTCTAACTAAGATGTTCATATGTGACAATATGTACACATGCTGCCGTAAATCAGACACTCAGAGATTGAGTACCGACTGGGTAAAACTATGTATGTCTGTATGTATGTATGTATATATTTACCTATCTATCTTCACATTTATGAAATATATACACATATATGAAAAATTGTAGAAATAAGTGTTTCTGTACTGATTAATATTTTTATTCCAAATTAGAGGCCAAAAAGATAAAAACTAATAGTCGATTACTTGTTTTAAATTATTATATCTACATTGAATTCACAATTGTAAGCATGGTTGAATTCGTATCCTATGTATTGGTATCTATCTACATTGACTCCTATGATGGTTTGTACAACAGTTTCTGAGGAATGTCAGATAAACTGAGTCTATTCTCATGAAAAATTGAAAGTAACAACGAAAATAAAATGACAGTAAGATTACCCATTTTGAATAAATATTTGTGCTACAGCAAAGATACCAACTATTGCCTTCAGTTCCTCACTCTTTCATATGTTAGCTCAAGAAGATATACCGCATAATGCATGGGTAGGGTGTATGCTACATCAGAAGGTGAATCACAGGATAGAAATAAAAGGAAACTCAGAATAGGACATAGAGGCTAAAAGCTCAAGAAGTAAGAATGTGTTTAAGCAGTACAGACTTTGGGAAGAACATGAGATTTGACTAAAGGCTTAAAGGAAGTTGGATAAGTTAAACAAAGTGGATGAAATGGGTTGCTTTCTAATTTCAGTTTAAGGAGAGCTAAGTTACATGTCAGAGATTCTGTTATGCAACGGCTGTGTGGCTGGTCAATTACCTGCAATAGGATGCCTAACAAAACTGGTTTGCCTGGACTGACTTGACATTTTGCAATATTAGAAAGTCTCTCAGCTCAATAAAAGCCAGGGAAGTGGTCATCTTGTATAGATATCTATTAGAATCCAAAAAATAGAAAATAAAAGGACAATGCTAGCAGGTTTAGAATGTTCGTTTTCACTAGAAGTATAAGGGGAAGTGGCTTGGGGAGTGTAGTGGGGAAGTATAATCTGAACTGTGTTTTTGAGGGTCATTTCACAGTAGAGCAAGAACGAAGGCTGAGGGGTAGTTAGGAAGGAAGTTGTCATCTCAGTGATAGCCTGGTACATATCCATGTTACATTGCTTGGTTTGACAAAAATGAAATGCAAACTGTGTCAATCAAAAGAGCAGAAATGTGTTTTTATACTTCTTTGGTAGCTTCAATATTTGATATCACAAATCTATTATGTCAGTGTTTCCTCCAAAATCAAGAATGAAGAGGACTTCTCTTCTTGTTTGTTTGCTTGTTTGTTTGTGGGGTTTATTTGTGGTTTTCAAGCCCTGATAGTGTTCCAGTAGTCCTGACTGTAGAGTCAGCTCCTTAGTTTTTCAGCTTTTCCTGACCATCTACCTATTCACTGTATATGTCATGTTTCTGCTTCCAAATTTCTACTTTTTATATGATCATATTAACATGAGGCTTACCCTGATGTCCTTATTTTCATTTGGCATAAAATCACACGCTTAGCTACTGGGAGTTAGGGTACTTACTACATATTTTTTCATAGTGGCACAATCCATTCTACAGAGTTAGACAAGTAAGATTCAGATGATATTTTATATATAACATTAGCAAGACGTCCTTGTAATTAGATGTGAAAGGTGAGTAAGAATTAGTTGTTGTGCTGTAAATAGAACACAACTCAAAGGCATGAATCATGTCCAGATTAGAAATTCATGCTTGATAATTATGAGCATATAGAGAGTCTTCAACAATTACATTAGATAGCCAAGGTGTCTCCACCATACAGAGAATGTAAGAGTTTCATGATTTGAAACTCTTCTATCTGAAATTCATTCTACTAGAATATATCAAAGGGAAGAAAAAATATTAAGGACTGAGCAATGAAATGGGAGAAAATTCAAGACATTTTTATATATGTGAGGCCACAACTGAAGGAAAGGTATCAATGAATGTAATAATTAACTGTGCCAAATGTGATGTCAAGGTAAGAAGTGAGGTGTGACTATTAGATTTTTCTACTTGGAAGGCATTGGTGACCCTGACAAGAGCAATTTCAATGGAACTGCGGGCATGACCAGTCAGAGAAGAATTGAAAACAGTGAATAAAGATAACTGACTTGAAGAATAGGATTACTGCAACAAAAGTGGCAGCATCGGGCTGAATGAGTGAGTTAAAAGAAGAAAGTGTTTCAGTGTCCCAAAAATAAAATTAAATTATTTTGACTGTTAAAAATGACCAGTAGGGAGAAAAGATTTGATAAGGAAGCATTGCTGGAATTATGATCGTGGACAGGTAAGCAGGTATGATATAAAGTCCATATCCCAATGCTTCAGATAGAAACAGGAATTTTGACTGCGGGCATGAAATTCGAGAGCATGAGTACAATGGAGAAGGTGGCCCCATGTGGCCATGGAACTATAGAGAATTTTTTCTTCAAAGTTGTCAGTTAAGTGGAAGGTACTCTTTTTACATGAAAGAAAGTAAAATGAAACCAGGTACTAGAATTTGAGAGTGGAAAACGATGCAATGGCTCCTTTGAAATTAGAACTGAGAAGAGGAATAAGAGCACTAAGGAATTAGCCCAGGTGAGAAGAACAGCTGCAGTTGCAGAGCTGCAGGCTCTGGTTTCGTGTGTGATCAAGTTGGGCTAGAGTTTAACAGCCCCTTCTATAAAAAGAGACAAACGCAGTCCGGAGGAGGTGAATTACCCACCAGTCAGTTTTGAGCTACTCCCCTCTTCAGTGTTTCGGACTGTGTGAATATGGTAAGTGTGGTCATTTTAGCCTTGACAAAGACTAAATAAATTCATCTCTCGGTAAGGAAAAAGCTACACTATAAAGTTTAGAAGCTGTGGTGTCTCCTAGTCAACAAAAAAGAAAAGATTTCAAGAACATAATTTTTATAATTTTCAATATAAACGAGATCTTCTTTCTCTTTGTTACATAACTCAGACAGATGGCTAAAAATATAGCTATAACAATCATAAGATTGAGTTCATGGATAAAATGAACTTCTGATTTAATTTAGAACTATCAGAACTTTGTCCAATTGTTACATTCTTAGGCATGATGATAGCTAAATATGATCTCCACTTCCTCCAATATTTCTGTACTTCAGTTGGCATTATGACATGCCCAATAACAAATAACTCACTCAGATATTGCCACAGCTGGTCAATAAGTCACAGGAAGACAAACTCAAAAATTCCAGAGAAATGTTCATTTTAAAATAAAAAATGACTATCCTGATGGAAAGATAACAATTTTGTGACACTTTTATGCTTGCCTTCAAAATCTGAATGTGTAACTTGACTGACTCTATCAAAGACTTCCATAGGAGCCAGAGCTGTCAGCTTTCTAAAGGAGGCTCCTTGGAGGCCTGGCATACTGTCTGTGGTGAAGTCTGGCATCACAGTGGATTAGTTTTTCAGTTTCTTTCCAGCTCTTTTTCCCTTTCTTTTACACAGCCTGTCCTGTGTCTGCTTTATTTCTATCAGGCTGGAGAAAATGAGCTGTGGGAAAGAAAGAGAGGAAATTGACAGGGGATCTATTCCTGACCAGCATTTGTTATATATTCTCTAACAGATAAGGAAACATGTCAGAGGATGGCCAGAATTTGTAATCTCTCCAGACAAATCCCATCTTGATTTGGATGAAGTTGAAAGAAATTTAACCTTCACAAAAGTTATACTTGGATCTGGCTTTTGAATGTCATCCAATCCTATGTGATTGTCTTTCCAACAAAAACTGAGGATTTTCCACGTTTAACATAATGCTTTTTTTTTAAAGCAACCATAGACAGATGAAATTAAAAACATAAATTTATTCTTCAACATTTGGGTTATACTGGTACAAGAGTTTTAATCCTTAACATTATTGGCATTTTGGATCACACACTTCTGTGTTGTGAGGGGCTATCTTACTGCATTCTCCACTTGTGAAAACAAAGATGCTCCCACGCACTGCCAAATATCCCCTGGGAGACAGAATTCCCTGCTTAGTATCACTCTTAAACCAGAAAAGGAAATTTACATTGTATTTAGATTTTCTGTCATTTATGCTCTTTTTCGTTCACGATATTTTTCTGTTGTAGTTTCGCCAAACAGAGGCCCTATTTCATGCATTTACTTCTTTATCCTTCCATACCTTCTATGTATGAACTTTTACAAATTCTTCTATTCAAGAGTATGCAAACATTTGTGCTATGCAGAAAGCCCTTTCTTGTTAGCTGGCTTCTCCATGTTTATTACTGATAAGCATAGTAAACATACAGTCCTAGGATTGCTCAAGTATCATTGAATGGCCAAAATAAAATTTAATTTCAATGTTTGGAGAAAAATGAAAGCATATTTAGTTATATCCAATTAGTGTGGATACTGAAATTATATACATATAAATTCTCCTACTCTTTATCCAGGTGATGAATGTAGAGATCAGCCTTTTACCTTGACCAAATCTATTACAACACAAGCTCAGATGCCACTAATGTTGGTGTTTATAGCTTATCTTTTTCTTTCTTCTATGAAACTACTGAGATGTTTTCACAGCCTCAATACCACACATGCCAGGGATACTTTCCTCAGGAACTGGGTACAGCTTAGTCACCATAGGCTCTTTGACTTTGAAGGGATTGTACAGAACTATACCTTGCCACAGGAAACTGAACTACATACTTGTCAACAGCCCTTGGGCCTTCAGGCAGTGTATAATGTGTGACAATCTCTATCAAATTTGTTCTGGAGCTCTCAGATAGTCCTAAGGAGCCCAAGCAATTTGTATAATGCTTGCCAAATATGATTTTATTTCTCATGATTGTATCCAAAATTATGATGGTTTCTTAATGAACAAGGAATATACCAGGGGATTAACAAAACCAGTAAATAAGAAATCCATAAAATATTGTAATGGATAAACAAAAGTAAATATTGAGTTAAGAAAATGATGACTGGATATTTAGATTTATTTTGTTATAAAAGAAGGAAAATCCCAACGGTTCTGTTTTTACCAATAAAGACTCAGAAGCCAGATCCTGGGGTGAAAATCTGCTAGCTCAGAGAGGCAGAGAAAGCAACCAGCTGACCTTCCTTCTCAGCTCACATCCCAGTGGAAAAAGCCCAAAAGGCTCAGTAGCTCAGCTGACAGCCCAGGAGGAAAAGGCCAAAAATCCCAAGGCCAAAAGCTTGCCAGCTCAAAAATCCAGAGAGCTAAAGCTCAAGAGCTAGAGAGCAAAAGCTCCTTCTACTTCTACACACTGACTTAAATAACCTTCAACTCAAGGTCCCTCCTACTCTTTAATCCCTGTCAGCTGATTTCTTGTTTAGCCTCTTGACCTCGGGTTAACTTTATGAATCCTGTGTACAGAAAGCTGTTGGATTTAAGATGTGTGATAGGAATGGCTGAACCACATCATAATCAGCTGTTTACAAGAAACAGAAAATTACTGGATTAAAGGTGTGTGTTGGGGCTTAACCACACAGAACAAGAAACAGGGTTTTACAATTTACAATCTCAGGTTCCACAATGGAATCAAATATCATGCAATAGATTTGTTTTTAGTTAACTTGAATTATAATTATTGCACGATCAACTCATTTTTAGAATAAATCTTACTCAGTGGGAATGGTATGACTGATTTACTACTTGAGTAAGAATTTTTATATATAAACTGAGAAATATATATATTTAAAAGAGGCCAGATACCATGAAGTTAGGAGAGAGAACAGATATGGGTACATGGGAAGGATTGCAAGTAGGAAACTGAAAAGAAAAATGGTGTCATGCAGAGGCAGTGCAGGTCTATAATCCCAGGACTCAGGGGGAAGGGGCAGGCAGGTCTCTGTGAGTTCAAAACCAGCCTGTTCTACAGAGTGAGATCCAAGGCAGACAGGCCCACACAGTAAAACCCTATCTCAAAAAGGGAGAGGGGGAGAAAAAAAGATACAGCTATGTTAACTTCAGAAATAGGAAATTAAAAAAATATATCAGATGTCCTGTGAGTTGGGCATGGTAACACAGACTTACACTGTTGCAAAATCATCTACTTAATAAGCTGAAGCAGGAGGATCACAAATTGAAGATCTGTCTGGGATACTAAGACTGAATACAGTGACAGTCAGGGACATTTAAGAAGTCCCCTTTCAAATTAAAATGTAAAACAAGAGGGGGAGATGTAAATCAGTGAGAGCTTCCCTGGCATGTACAAAGTTCTAGGTTCAACCTCTATTAACATGTCAACTGTCATTCATATATATATATATATATATATATATATATATATATATATATACATATATAAAATGTATATATGTGTATGTATAGACATGATACATGTGTATACATGCATATATGTATATACCATGGCTGCATATATACATGGTACAACTGATTTTTATATGAAATTTCCTATACATATGAAATTTGTATATAAATTTCTAGAAAGAGGAGGACTTGAATGCTGTTTTAGACAGCATTGTCAGGATGAGATATAGCACGTAGCATTTTACCTCTCAGTGAGGTAGCAGAAAGGGTTTTGGGACAGCTGAGTTTCTCCTAGCTTTACTTCATGCAGACTTCTTCAAAATGCTTAGATGCCCATCTTGGCAATACGAACTGGGCAGGTCGAAGAGTGAGGAGAAGCCTGGCTTCAACCCCAGAGAGCAATTGGAACCGACAGCTTTTCTATGAGCTTGACTTACGATCGGTTGTCATCACTCTCTGCCTCTGTTTCCTTGATGTGTTCTGCGTTGACATGTAGTACACAGCTTCACACATATTACTTCATGTACTCTTCAGACAATAATTGCAGGCAAATAGAAAAAAAATCTCTACCTCTATTTTAAAGTTTCTTTTACAGTTAGGCAAACTCACATTCTATTCTATTTCACAGGTTTGAATTTCTGCCGTGGTCACCCTAAAAATCTTTGCAATAAGACAAATCTGCTGGTCTCATAGTCTTTACTCATGCATGTATTCGCTTTCTCTTTGCTTGTGAACGGTAAGTTGCTCAGCTGGCTTTGTCTCTTCTCAGCATTTCAGGCTTGGCTCCCTAGCCACAATCTGTTGTTTCTGGTTGGCACCCAGCTGTCTGCCTGACAGGACTGCCGTAGATGGGGGCTATTTCTCTCTCGTAAAGACTGTCTTTGCCTGTGTCATTTAGCTCTGGGACATCCTTAGGCATTGGTATCTTTGTGCTCATCTCACTGTAGTTTGCTGAGATTTGAGACGAGTGACACTTTTGATATCACTTGGAACGTCAGTGCTTTTTTTGTCCTTCATTTGTTACATTTACCTAAGTGTGAGATGATCTGAAATTATCTGGGAGGTATCCTGCTACAGTGCCTTCCCTACCATATGAGATGGAGGATCAGATACTGAAGGAAATAAACACTTTCCCCCTCAGGTTGCTTTTGTTGGGTGTTTTATTGCGGTAATTGAGAAAAGTTACCGCAATAACTTACAGCGTACAGTTAGCTGCCCACTTGCCACTGTCATGCTAGTCCTACGGGGATGTCTGGTCATGTGAATGTCTCCACAGCTCTCATTACTTGATTTTCCTCTGCCATTTATTTTTAAAAATCAGTTGAATTACTTACAATGATCCATTTCATTATTTTTTTATGATTTACTCTACTGTTGAGTCATGTAAGAATTTTCTGTTGTTTGGTTTTTTTTTTTTTTTTTTTTTTGGTGTATTGGGGATGGTTTCATTGTTTTTACTTTAACTGCCCTAATATATATATATTTTTACTTCTCATAATTTATTCACTTTGTACCCCAGTTGTAGCTTCCAATCCTGCCCTCCCTGCCTCTTCTCCTCCCATGCCCCTTCTCCAGTATGCTGATAAGGGAAATCATCCTCCCCTTCCATCTGAGCTTAACCTATCAGGTCTCATCAAAACTGGCTACATTGTCTTCCTCTGTGGCCTGGTAAGGCTGCTTCCCCATTAAGGGGAGGTGATCAAAGAGCCAACCACTGAGTTCATGTCAGAGACAGTCCCTGTTCCCATTACTAGGGCACCCACTTGGAGACTGAGCTGCCATAGGCTACATCTGCGCAGGGGTTCTAGGTTATCTCCATGCATGGTCCCTGGTTGGAGTATCAGTCTCAGAAAAGAACCAAGGCCCAGATTTCTTAGTTCTATTGCTCCCTTTGTGGAGCTGCTGCCCCCTCCAGGTCTTTCTAGCTCTCTTTTCTTTCTTGAGATTCCCTGCACTTTGCCTACTGTTTGGCTTTGAGTCTCAGCATCTGCTTTGATACCTTGCTGGGGAGTCTTTCAGAGGCCCTCTGTGGTAGGCTCCTGTCCTGTTCCCTGTTTTCTCCTGCTTCCAATGTCCATCCTGTTTGTCTTTCTGAGTGGGGATTGATCATTTTACTCAGGGTCCTCCTTCTTGCTTAGCTTCCTTAGGTGTACAGATTTTAGTATGTTTATCCTATATTATATTTCTAATATCCACTTATAAGTAACTATATACCGTGTGTGTATTTCTGCTTCTGGGATACCTCACTCAGGATGATCTTTTTTAGTGCCCACCATTTTCCTGCAAATTTCATGATTTCCTTGTTTTTAATTACTGAATATTCCATTGTGTAAATGTGCCACAATTTCTGTACCCATTCCTCAGTTGAGGGACATCTGGGTTGTTTCCAGCTTCTGGCTATTCTGAATAAAGCTGCTACAAACATGGTTGAGGAAAATGTCCTTGTATGTTTGAACATCATTTTGGATATATGCCTAGTAGTGGTATTGCTGGATCTTGATGTAGCAATATTCTTAATTGTCTGAGAAAGTGCCAGATTGATTTCCAAAGTG
Source organism: Pachyuromys duprasi (assembly GCA_028658305.1). Taxonomy (NCBI): domain Eukaryota; kingdom Metazoa; phylum Chordata; class Mammalia; order Rodentia; family Muridae; genus Pachyuromys; species Pachyuromys duprasi. The sequence goes on along the minus strand of CM053757.1, from coordinate 27,891,341 downwards.
GTTGTACATGTAAACATTCCTACCAGCAATGGAGGAGGGTTCCCCTTTCTCCACATTCTCTCCAGCATGTATTGTCATTTGAGTTTTTGATCTTTATCATTCTGATGGGTGTAAGGTGAAATCTGAGGGTGGTTTTAATTTGCATTTCCCTGATGACTAAGGATATTGAGAATTTCTTTAAGTATTTCTCTGCCATTCAATATTCCTCTACAGAGAATTATCTGTTTAGCTCTGTACCCCACTTTTAATTGGATTATGTGATTTGTTGCTGTTTAACTTCTTGAGTTTTAAAAAATATTTTTATTTTAGTTTTTATTAATTACACTGTATTCACTTTTTATCCCCCAGTAGCCCCCTCTCACCTTCCCTCCCAATCCTACCTTCCCTCTCCCTTCTCCATGCATGCCCCTCCCCACGTCCTCTGATAGGGGAGGTCCTCCTCTCCTTCCTCTGATCCTAGTCTATCAGGTCTCATCAGGAGTGGCTGCACTGTCTTCCTCTGTGGCCTTGTATGGCTGTTCTCCCCTCAGAGGGAGGTGATAAAAAGGCCAACCACTGAGTTCATGTCAGAGACAGTCCCTGTTCCCCTTACTAGAGCACCCACTTGGACACTGAACTGCCGTGGGCTACATCTGTGCAGGGGTTCTAAGTTATCTCCATCAATGGTCCTTGGTTGGAGTATAGGTCTCAGAAAAGACCCCTGTGCCCAGATTTTTTGGATCTGCTTGATCTGTTTGTGGAGCTCCTGTCCTCTCCAGGTCTTAAAATTAATATATTCTGGATAATAGCCCACTCTCAGATACAGGGTTGGTGAAGATCCTTTCCCTGTCTGTGGCCTGTCGTTTTGTTTTGATGACAGTGTCCTTTGCGTTACAGAAGCTTTTCAGTTTCTTGAGATCCCATTTTTTGGTTGTTGATCTTAGAGCCTATGCTGTTGGTATTCTATTCAGGAAGTTGTTTCCTGTGCCAATGAGGTCAAGGCTCTTCCCTACTTTTTATTCTAACAGGTTTAAGATGTCTGGTTTTATGTTGAGGTCTTTGATCCACTTGGAATTTAATTTTGTGCTAGGTGATAAGTATGGATCTATTTGTGCACTTTTCTACATGTAGACATCCGGTTAGACCAACACCATTTGTTAAAGATGCTGTCTTTTCTCCATTTTATGTTTTTGGCATCTTTGTATAAAATCAGATATCCATAAGTGTGTGGGTTTATTTCTGGGTCTTCTATCGATTCCATTCCTCCACCAGTCTGTTTCTATGCCAGTACCTTGCAGTTTTTATTACTGTTGCTCTATAGTATAGCTTGAGATAAGGGATAGAGTAACTCCAAAAGTTCTTTTATTGTAGAGGATTATTTTAACTATTCTGGGTTTCTTGTTATAATTCCATATGAAGTTGAGAATTTTTCTTCTAAGGTCTGTAAAGAATTGTGTTGGTAATTTGATGGGAATTGCATTGAATCTGTAGATTGCTTTTGGTAAGATGACCCTTTTTACTATATTAATCCTGCCAAGCAATGAGCATGGTAGATCTTTTTATCTTCTGATACCTTCTTCAATTTCTTTTTTTAGAGACTTGAAGTTTTTTCATACAAGTCTTTGACTTGCTTGGTTAGAGTTACACCAATGTACTTTATGCCCTCTGTGGCTGTTGTGAAGGGTGTTGTTACCCTAATTTCTTTCTCTCTTGTAAATAGGAATGCTACTGATTGTTTTGAGTTAATTTAGTATCCAGCCACTTTGCTGAAGGTGTGTATCAGCTGTAATAGCTCCCTGGCGCTACCTAATCTTAACTAAAGAATTTTTACCCTTTTTTTTTTTATAGTTTCCACCTGTTTGGCATAATATTTATTGGCTAGGACATTATCACACATCCTTTTTTATTTCTTAAATGTGTTTTCTTTACTTGATTTGAACTTAATTATTGAAGCTAATTGATATGTTGTTGATAAATTCAGTGTCTTTCTGATTCCTTCAAAGACAATGTCGGCTGTCTACATTCAGTTTAATATGTAGATAACACATGTTGTTTAGAATATGTCGTAATTATTGAGAAATTTAAGATGTGTTGCTGGAAAAACCTTATGACTATGATCCCCATTTTAGAAATTATATTTAGTTTGTGATGAGAATTTAGTAGATACCTGTAATTCTTAAAATGTTACAATTATATCCCATTAATAAAGAATGTTTCTATACATTTCCAGTCCATTTATGTAAGCCTTGGGTGTGCTGTTGAGACTGAAATTGTTTATAAGAGACTTTGCCTTTAGCCAGGGAACATGGTTCAAGGTCTTGTCAGTGGCTCCTTCATTTGCATGTATGTGTACAGGTCATCCTCAGATAATTGTGAACTAAACAGCGCCCTTAGGTTCTCCAGGTCTTGTGCCATCATTGTCTGTTTTTGCATGTTATGTGTCACCAGTTGATATGCTCTGTAGTGTGTCCTGCTTTCAGCAACAATCCAGATAAGCTTTCCATATTTTTCTTCACATAAAGTTACCCCATGGGGTATTAAGCTTGGTTTTGTTTTGTTTTTTAAGAGATGGTCTCATTTAACCTTTTAATTTTTTATTATGCTTATTCATCTGCAACAAACTCACTTCGGTGAAGAAGATAAACTTCAGCCTGTCTGAAGACCAGTGTATATCACCATCATCTTACTCCATCTTGACATCACATAGAGGGGGTTCCTTCATGATAGGAAAAGTCTATTGTCTTCCATGTATCCTCAGCTCTAGCTGGATATTTCTCTTTTTAAAAATTTACATATTTAAATTGCAACCCAATCATAGCTTCCCTCTCCCCCTCCCCTAACACTCCTCCCTTCTCAGAAAAGGAAAGCCTTCCCCCACCAAGCCACTCCAGCACAAGTCACATCAAAACAGAGCACATCCTCACCAACTGAGACCAGGCAAGGCAGCTTCATTAGGAAGAACTGATCAAAAATCAGGCAACAGAGTTTATGTCAGAGACAGCCCCGCTCAGCTTATTAGGGTACCCACAGGAATATCAAGCTGCCCAGCAGTTACATAAGTATATGGTGCCTAGGTCAGGTCCACGCCTGCTCTTTGGTTGGTGCTTCCTCCTTTGTAATTCCCCATGGGCTTAGGTTAGTTGACTCTGTTGTTCTTCTTGTGGCATGCTAGTCTCCTCCGGGTCCTTTCATCCTTCCCCTAACTCTTCCAGAAGGCTCCCCAATCTTGTTTAAGCTTTGCTGTGAGTCCCTCAGCTGCTGGGTGGGGCATCTTAGAAGAAGATTGTACTATGCTCTTGTCTGTAAATATAGCAGAACATCACTAATTGTGTCAGGAGTTGGTTCTCTCCCATGGAGTGGGTCTCAGATTGGGCCAGGCATTGTTTAGGCATTCCCTCAGTCTCTGCTCTATCTTTATCTCTGCACCCTTATCTTTATTTCTGTACCCTGGAATTTGGAAAAGAAAATGACTATGTACATATATTAAGTTACTATGGAAATAACTAAAGGACTTTTTAAACTGATCAAAATGTAGTCTTACGTTGGCCTTCAACTATGACATGTTTACCTTATCTTTCTTGTCCTTTCAACTTGAATATTTTTCTATCAAAGCTTCTATTATGGGCTGATTATAGCATCCACTTTTTCAACCTTCAATGAAATCATTTTCAATCATGCAAATGTTCTATTTCAAATAGTTAAAAGAAAACTATTAAAATTATCTTTCCAAGGGAGAAAAAAAAACAACTTTAAAATTTTTGCATAAAATGATTTGGGTGGCTTTCAGAAAGTATTTTCACAACAGTCTTCTTCTATATTTAGTTGGGGACATATTTTGTACTTCTTCCTTCTTCCTTTAAGTAGTAGTCTCTTCTTTAACCAAGGATTTGTCTGCTGTGTGTGTATATTATCTTTCATCTTTCTCCAATGGCTGTACTCCTTCTAAACCATAAATATTGTCAGCTATGACATAGTGCATAAAAATTTTAACAATAGCACTAATTAACACATTTTTAAAACTGACTAGCAAACAGTTGATAACTGTTCAAAAAGTTGAAACTTTCAGCAGGTAATCTAAAACAGCCCATAAGAAAGGAAATTAACAGACAGATACCTTCTGAAATTCAAATTATGTTCAAGTAAAAATGAAATGTCTGAATTGATACAATTAGAAAAGCATATGCTGCCAAAATTAAACTCTGCTTAGATAATTCTGTTTAATACTGTTATGGTTAAACTAAGAAAAGAAATAAGCAAAAAAATCAGCATCTTGCTATTTGGGAGACAGCCAAAAGATTATTGGCACATATGAGCAGCCCCTTAAACATATACAAGATGTAGAAATTAATTATCCTAATCTATTAACTTTTTCTTTTCAACCCAACTCATGAACCCATTTTTCATGGCTCTTCTTAATTAATTTCAGGGAAAATTCATTATTTCAAACCTCAATAATTTTTTTATTGTATGCATTTTGTTGAAGTACAAAAATAGAAAATAGTTCTTCATGTTGTTACAAACTATCTTAAAATGAATGGTGCTAGCCTAGGTGGGTGTCTTAATTCCAAAAGCCAATGTAACTGGAAACAAATTGGTAAAATATGTTCACTATTATCATTTAACTTAATTATGCATCATCATCATCTCAAATTTACACACTGTGAATGAACTATATATCCTTAATGATGCATTTAATTTAAACTTCACATTCCTTATTTGGATTTATGAGACCATTCTCCACCACAGACCATCTGATTATGTTTCTGATTCTTATTGGCTATGTACTCATTTTTTTTTTAATTTTCTACATTAGCTTAGATCAGGACAGATATTTCCTTACAGAAATCCTATTACTACTGATTTAAGATAACTTATAACCATTGAACATTCAGTATTTTAGGCCCCAAGCTGTTCAGTTGGTCTTTATACGAGTGCATTTTAAATATTTCAATATTTTAATTTTTATGTCCTGACTTGTGTGAGATTAAGTTGTGTCTGCCCTGTCTTCATGGGTTACTCATTTGATCATCACATTTTTTTTTCAAAAACATGTTTGTATATATAATACATCAGTTTCAACTTTTAACAGTAAATAAAACATTCTCCAGAAAATTTCCTTACTTTGTTGATTTCCCAGTCAACATCTTAGCTAGAAGAATAAAGAACTATAGTGTCCCAATTTACCAGCTATGAGGTGGGCACCTCCCTGTTTCTGGGATACAACCATGTACCTTTTAAAATTTTTGTTACAAAATTCCAGTTAAAAATTAACTAGAGAATATATGTTTGGAGTGAAGAGCCAGACATTTTTGATGGTTGGAAAGGAAAGTGGAAGTTAGTAAATAACTTGAAGGATGCTTTTCTTGAAATATATTAATGAAGTGCTGATAACTAGCTTATTTAAACAGATTTCTAGTGTTTTCATTCATCTCTAAATTAAAATTACATGCAAACAATGTCTCTAGTTCCTGCCATGTCATGAGTTTATCTCAGTTATTTCACAAAGATTCACATAGATAAGTGGAACATTCAAGTGCAACAGTATACCTAAGTGATCGTAAAAATATTGGTGCTTCTGGCATACAAGAATTTAAATACTGTTTATAGAACTGTGCTGAATTGAATTTAAACCAAAAAGCAAGAATTTACATAAAATTAGAAAATCACCAGCAAAGGCTTTGTTCCCCCCTATGTATCTAATGATGGTCAAGGCTATTTTACCTTACACTAGTCTCTCTGATTCCACTCTTGAGATAATAGTCTCTTTCTTTTAAATTATAAATTTTAATTGTTGAGAAATCTCTTATTCATATATTCAGTATTACAGTACATTCTATCTGGCCATCCAGTTATTAATTCTACTTTTAAACAGAACTAGCTAGTTATGTCTCACAACTACTATGATGACATTATGGATTTGATGGACTTTATGACTGTTAATCCTTCAAATGAGACAATTATTCATATGTAATTCCAATTTCTTCAGTGCCATAGTAAGCCAGTGCAATTGATGCAGTAGTAAATGTGGGAGAATAATAAGTTGTATTTCACCCAAGATGTTATTGATTTTCATAAGAATTAAAGTGATCTATTTTTGTTTGAATATTAATTTCTTGGCAACCAGGGGAAGTGGGATGAAGAATTAATAAGTAACAAGAATCCCCTGGAATAAAAGAAGGAATCTGCAGAGGAAGAGATGGTAGGGCTATATTACGTAAATATGCTGTTATCACATTCTCTGCACCATATGGACATGCTTGACTGGCATTTATATGTCCTTCTCCAGTGGTGCATAGTTTGCTCATTGATTTGGGCAGAGATAGTTTCTAGGCATCAGAACTGAGGACTTGTGCTGCTGGTCTTTTTCTCCTCTTTACATATTATTGAATTTATCAACAATAAATTTAGGGGTAGGCTATGCATATATTTTGTAATCCCTCATTTCTTGCTTATCTTCCAATGTTCCTGCTCCCTAAAATATGGAGGAGTGGATTTGAAGTGAATTCTGATACCGGGTTTACTACAATTTTTTAAAATTCTATCTTTCAAAAGAAGAAGAAAAAAAGATTTCGCAATGTGAGCTTAATTAAAGTAAATGGTGAGTTTAAAGGACTGTAGAAGCATGTCGTTTCTTAATTATGCTGTTTACAACATATAACGATCTTTGCCGTTAACTGCATATAACACCATGGCTGTGGGTGCATCTATTTTAATACGCATTCATTAAGGGCAAAGCACCATCCTTTACTGTTTATTTCAGAATCAAGCCCATAATGTGTGGTGAAAATCACCTGTGTGCTACTCTGTAGAATTTTATTGGTCTTTGGTTGCAGCCTTGTTGGAAGCAAATCGATTAAAGTGAATTTTTTTTTTTCATTTAAATTGAGGTCATTCATGGGTTACTTCAATCTTGTCTCCAAAGGTAGTTGAAATAATTTATTTTCTTTGTCTCTTTTTTATTAATTAATTTGTTTATTCAATTTACATCTTGGTCATAGCTAAGCCCATCCAACCTCTCCTCCTTTTTCCCCCTCCCCCTTCCTCTTCCCTCCTCTATTCCTCAGAATAGGGGAGCCCCCATACCCACACACCCCAGACCATCTAGTCACAAACAGACATGGAGACTCACAGCCAAACACTGGGTGAAGCATGTGGAGTCTAGTAGAAAAAGGGGATGGGGTGGAGAAGGATTATTGGACCTTGAGGTGACAAGAGCTTCACAAGAAGACAAACAGCCAATTAACCAGGACCCAGAGGGGCTTTGAGAGTCTGAAGCACCAACCAAGGAAAGTCTGTAAACTGGACCTACGTCCTCTACTTATATGTAGCCAATAGGCAGCTCAGGCTTCATGTGGGTCACTAGTAAGGAGAGTAGTGAATATCCCTGACATGGACTATACTGACTGCTTTTTGATCACTTCCTCCTGATGGGACTGCCCTGCCAGGCCACAGGGGAAGAAGAATTTACTTTCTAATAAAATGCCTGATTTGCAATGTTTTCCTATGTATGCTAAATATTCATATATGTGAAAGATGAAGAACTTATACAAGATTCTTACTTGAATTTGAATTTTGTAAAGGAAATATATAGTACAACAGATACCAAAGTCCTCACTCTCATTAACAATAGAAAGCCGAAAAGTAGCTAGACAGAAGAAAGGCCACAGGTAAATGTAAGAAAGTGAAAGCAGTACTCTAGCTAAATAGAATCCCGATCCTAAACGTCTGTCTTCAAAAATCAATAAAGTCCTTCTGCTTTTTTTTTTTTTCTCAAATAAACACATACTTTATTATGTTTATCATCTTAAAAACAACACTTCTGAGGGGCGGGATAAGATGGTGGCACCAGCAGGATGCTGCCTCTGCAGATCTACATTTCCGGTATTACGACCAAGGGCCTAAAACAACAGCCATCCTGCTTCCCAGGTGAGAGGAAGCCCCAAGGTGTGGGAACCAGCCTGGTCCATTCCCCTGACACCCAGCCAGAACCCGGAAGAGATTCCCTGTCTTGCAGGCACTCAGTTGCCAGACCAGAGCCACATGCCTGCGTGTCCTGATCACCTTCCCAGGCTGAAAGTTGGGCAAAAAAAAAAAAAACACCAGAGACTGGGAGTCCCAGTTGAGAGAAAAACCCACAGGGAAGGAAGGAAACGGGACTGACATAGGTCACCCAGTCTTCCTGGGAAAAGGTCCTGCAGAATGGCAGGTACTCGCCACCAGCTCTGAACTAAGCTCCACCTGAGAGTACAGAGACTTGCTGTGATCCCAACTCTCTCACCACAGAAGAATTGTGCGCACCAGAGTATCAGAGCCTGGGTTTCCCTGTCAGGAGAAAACCCCACAGGGAAGGAAGCAAACAGGAACTGAGTTAGGGTACCCAGGATCTCCCTGGAAAAGGTCCCCTATATCGGTGGGTGCTCCACTGCCAGCCCAGAGAATGCTGAGCACCAGCTACCCATCACAGACAGATCTGTGCGACCCAGAGCACCAGAGCCTGGGGTTCCCTGTCAGGAGAAAACCCCACAGGGAAGGACTCCGAATTGGTGAGTGGAGGCGCTGTGGAACCCAAAACAATTGTATGAGGAGCCTGGAGAGAAGGGGGATAAAAACCTGATCTGAGTCCAGTAGGACACAGGTCAACCATGGATATCTCTGGGGACTTTTCCTGCGGAATCAATTCCTGGGCACTTCCCCATAACGGGCAGAAGCAGAGGCACAGATAGCCAAGCCTGCAGCAGAGGAAGCAAGTGAGATACTACAGCCAGCAGGAAGGCAGCAGCGGAGGTACCCCAACCAGCAGTGAAGCAGAAGAGGCAGCCCGCAGTGCACACAGCAACTTGCAAGGAGCACAGTGCTCCAAGCACATATCTCCAGCATTCCCCCACAGCCTTGTCTGAGGGGGTAGGGGCCAAGGAAGCAGATAGCGCTTCCCAACTCAGGGAGCAGAGTGCAACCTGCCAGGTTTACAGTTTCCAGCACAGAACTCAGGGCCAGGTTCAGAGAGTCCACAACAGAATACGTGTCCTGCCCACATCATCAGCTGCAGACCTCAGAGTCCAACCTGCTGACCCCGCCACAGACTGTAGACCACCTGGTATTCAGGAAACCTGTGCAGGTGTGTTAGGCCTGCAATCTGCACAGGCTAACTGCACCAGCATCCACATCCCCTCCTGCACTTGCTCCCAACCCATATGTCCCCAGCAGCTACACATCCTAGCTCTCCCCTTCAAGACAAACATCCCTGCACCCGCTTCCATGCATGTGTGAGGGCAACATACTCACACACACAAACACGCTTATCATTTTGTGCCAGCAGTTTTTTTTTTCTCCCTCAGGAACAACTAAAGCAACAACACACACTCTCAAACTGCTGGTCCTCACTGATCTTCCTGAAGAATTCTACAGACAACATATTAAGACTGTTCCAGTCCAAAATTCAGTCTCGAGGAACAAACAGTGAAGATTATATATAAGTAATGGCCAAAGGTCGACATAAAAACTCACCCAACAAAAATCAGGACACTATTGCCCCACCAGCAACACAGAAAACTAATGGATATTTTAATTCAGCAGAAACACAGGGAAATGAATTTAAAGCTATGATTGTCCAGTTACTACAGAAACAAAAAGAGGAAACGAACAGAGCTCTCAAAGAAATTCAAAAGACTATAATGGCCCACATATAGGAACAATTAGAAACATATAGAGAGGAAACAAATACAAGAATAGGAGCCACCTTCAATCAGATGAAGGAAATGGTGAAAAGCATGAAAACAGAATTAGAATTTATAAAGAAAACACAAACAGAGAAAAACCTGGAACTGGAGAACTTAGAGAAAAGATCAGGAACCACAAAGGGAAGCATCTTTACAAGATACAAGAATACAAGAGACGGAAGAGAGAATCTCGGGAGCTGAAGATATACTTGCTGAAACTGATTCCTCATTCAAAGAAAAAGTAAAATTGGAAAAGTCCTAAAAACAAAACATTCAAGAAATCAAGGATGCCATGAAAAGACAAAACCTAAGAATAATAGGAATAGATGAAAAGGAAGACTCCAGGCTCCAAGGACAGGAAAATATTTCTAAGAAAATCATAAAAGAAAATTTCCCTAACTTAAAGAACGAGATGTCCATAAACATACAAGAAGCCTACAGAACACCAAATAGACTAGACCAGAAAAAAATACCTCTTGTCACATCATAGTCAAAACACTAAACCTACAAAACAAAGAAAAAATATTGAAGGCAGCACTCCACTCTCACCAAGGGACAGATCATCTGGTCAGAAGCAAAACAGGGAAACAAGGGCACTCACAGAGACCCTAAATCAAATGGACCTAATAAATGTCTATAGAACTTTTCATCCAAAATCAAAAGACTATACCTTCTTTTCAGCACCTCACAGAACCTTCTCCAAAATAGACAATATAGTTGGTCACAAAGCAAGCCTCAGCAGATACAAGAAGATAGAAATAATCCCTTGTATCCTATCTGACCATCCTGGTCTATAGCTGCACCTCAGCAACAACAGAAACAGCAAAAAGGATGCACATACATGGAAACTGAACAACTTGCTACTCAAGGACAGCTTGGTTAGGGAAGAAATAAAGAAATTAAAGACTTCTTAGAATTCAATGAAAATGAAAGCACAACATACCCAAACCTATGGGACACAATGAAGGCAGTGTTAAGAGGAAAGTTCATAGCACTAAGTGCCTTCAAGAAGAAATTTGAAACATCTCATACAAGCAACTTAATGGCCCAACTGAGAGCCCTAGGAAAGAAAGAAGCAGATACACCAAAGAAGATCAGATAGCTGGAAATACTCAAACTCAAAGCAGAAATCAATCAATTAGAAACAAATAAAACAGTTCAAAGAATTAATGAAACCAAGAGCTGGTTCTTTGAAAAAAATCAACAAAATAGACAAGCCCTAAGTCAAACTAACAAAAAGGCAGAGAGAAACAATCCACATCAGCAAAACCAGAAATGAAAAGGGGGACATAACAACAGACACTGAGGAAATCCAAACAATTATTAGGTCTTACTACAAAAGCCTATATGCCACAAAAATTTAAAATCTAAATGAAATGGACAATTGTCTTGATAGATTCCATGTACCTAAATTAAGTCAAGATCTGGTAGAAAAATTGAATAAACCTATATCCCCCAAGGAAATAGAAGCAGTCATCAACAGTCTCCCTTCCACAAAAAGCTCTGGGCCAGATGATTCAGTGGAGAATTCTACCAGACCTTCAAAGAAATGCTAACTCCAATTATCTCTAAACAATTTCACAAAATAGAAGCAGTAGGAATATTACCAAACTTATTCTATGAAGCCACAGTCACCTTGATACCTAAACCACACAAAGACCCAACAAAAAAAGAGAACTTCAGATGTACATCTTCTGTGAAAATTGATGCAAAAATACTTGCAAACTGAATTCAAGAACACGTAAAAGATATCATCGACCATGACCAAGTAGGCTTCATCCCAGGCATGCAGGGGTGGTTCAATATACAGAAATCCATCAATGTGACCCACCATATAAATAAACTGAAGGAGAAAAAACACATAATCATCTCCCTAGATGCCAGAAAAGCATTTGAAAAAATCCAACATCCATTCATGTTTAAAGTCTTGGAGATATCAGGGATACAAGGCACATACCTAAACATAGTAAAGGCAATATACAGCAAGCCTATAGCTGACATCAAACTCAATGGAGAGAAAATCAATTCAATCCCACTGAAATCTGGGACAAGGCAAGGCTGCCCACTGTCTCCATACCTCTTTAACATAGTACTTGAAGTCCTAGCTAGAGCAATAAGACAACTAAAGGAGATTAAGGGGGATAGAAATTGGAAAGGAAGAAGTCAAATTATCACTATTTGTATATGATATGATAATATACATGAGTGACCCCAAAAATTCAACCAGAGAACTCCTTCAACTGATAAGTACCTTCAGCAAAGTGGCTGGATACAAACTCAACTCAAAAAAATCAGAAGCCCTCATGTACACTAAAGACAAAAGAGCTGAGAAAGAAATTAGGGAAACAACACCCTTCACAATAGACACTAATAAAATAAAGCACCTTGGGGTGACTTTAACCAAGCAAGTGAAAGATCTATTTGAGGAAAACTTCAGGTTTATGAAAAAAAGAAATTGAAGAAGATATCAGAAGATGGAAATATCTCCCTTAGGATCAACATAGTGAAAATGGCTATTCTGCCAAAAGCAATCTACAGATTCAACACAACTCCCATCTATATACCAACACAATTCTTTACAGACCTTCAAAGAAAAATTCTCAACTTCATATGGAGAAACAAAAAACCCAGAATTTCCAAAACGATCCTGTACAACAACAGATCATCTGGAGGTATCCCCATCCCTGACCTCAAGCTGTACCACAGAGCAATAGTAATAAAAACTGCATGTTGTTGGCATAGAAACAGAATAATGGATCAATGGAACTGAATAGAAGACCCAGAAATAAACCTACACACTTATGGAAACTTGATTTTTGATAAAAAAGCCAAATCCATCCAATGGAAAAAAAAGATAGCATCTTCAACAAATGGTGCTTGAACAACTGGATGTCTACATGCAGAAAAGTAAAAATAGATCCATATTCATCACCCTGCACAAAACTAAAGTCCAAGTGGATCAAAGTCCTCAACATAACACCAAACACATTAAATCAGTTAGAAGAAAAAGTGGGAAAGACCCAAGAACTCATTGGCACAGCAGACAACTTTCTGAACAGAACACCATCAGCACAGACCTTAAGAGCAACAATCAATAAATGGGACCTCATGAAACTGAAAAGCTTCTGTAAAACAAAAGACACTGTCATCAAAACAAAACAACAGCCTACAGTCTGGGAAAGGATCATCACCAACCCTATATCTGACAGAGGGCTAATATCCAGTATATATAAAGAACTCAAGAAGTTAAAAAGTTACAAATCAAGTAATCCAATTAAAAAATGGGGTACGGAGCTAAACAGAACTCTCTGTAGAGGTCTGTAGAATGTCAGAAAAACACTTACTGTAATGCTCAACATCCTTAGCCATCAGGGGTATGCAAATCAAAATGACCCTGAAATTTCACTCTACACCTGTCAGAATGGCAAAGATCAAAAACTCAAGTGACAACACATGCTGTAGAAGATGTGGAGAAAGAAGAACCTCTTCCATTGCCTTTGGGAATGTAAACTTGTACAACCACTCTGGAAATCAATTTGCCGCTTTCTGAGACAATTAGGAATAGTGATTCCTCAAGACCCAGCTATACCAGTCTTAGGCATATATCCAAAAGATGCTCAAGTACACAACAAGGACATTTGCTCAACCATGTTTGTAGCTGCTTTATTTGTAATAGTCAGACCCTGGAAAAAACCCAGATATCCCTCAGTTCAGGAATGGATACAGAAATTGTGGTACTTTTACACAATGGAATACTACTCAGCAATTAAAAAGGAGGAAATCATGACATTTGCAGGCAAATGGTAGTACCTGGAAATGATCATCCTGAGTGAGGTATCCCAAAAGCAGAAAGACACACATGGTATATACTCACTTACATAGACTTATAAGATAGGATAAACATGCTGAAATCTACACACCTAAAGAAGATAAAGGAGAAAGAGGACCTGGGGTAAGAGGATTAATCCTCACTTAGAAAGAAAAATGGGATGGACATTGGATCTAGGAGAAAACAAGTAGCAGGACAAGAGCCTACCACAGAGGGCCTCAGAAAGACTCAACCTAGCAGTGTATCAAAGCAAATATTAAGACACATAACCAACCCTTTGGCAGAGTGCAGTGAATCATATGAAAGAAGGGGGAGTTAGTATGACCTGGAGAGGACAGGAGCTCCGCAAGAACCAAATATATCAGAGCACAGGTGTCTTTTATGAGACTGTTTCTCCAACCAAGGACTATGTATGGATATAACCTAGAACCTCTATGCTTGTATGTAGTAAATGGTAGCTCAATATCCAAGTGAGTGCCCTAGAAAGGGGAACAGGGACTATTTCAGACATGAACTCAATGGCTGGCTCTTTGACCCCCTCGCCCCTGAGGGAGGAGCAGCCTTGCTAGGCCACGGAAGAGGACTTTGCAGCCATTCCTGAAGAGTCCTGATAAGCTACAGTTAGATGGAAGGGGAGAAGGCCCTCCCCTATCAGTGGACTTGGAAAGGGGCAGGGAGGACATGAGGGAGGGATTGGGGGATAGGAAGGGAATTCGGGAGGCTGCTACTGCTGGAATGCAAAGTACATAACCTGTGATTAATATAAAATAAAAAATGTTAAAAAACAATTCTATCACATTTATTTATTTGTGTGTGTGTGTGTGTGTGCGCGCGCGCATTCCTGTGCCATGGTGCACCTGTGGCAGGCAAAGGATAACTTAGAGCATTAGTTCTTTCCTTTCACCATGTTGGTTCTGTAGATTTTACTCAGATTCTCAGGATTTATAACATGAGCCCTTACCCATTGATCCACATCATTGGCCCCTGTTCATAATCTTCAAATATAAAGTATGTGCACTTTTTCTTTGTTTTGAATAAAGGGTCGCTATAAGCAAATTGTTAATTGTTGCCAGAATGAAAGTCATTCTTTCGGGGGGTAGGGGGGGCGGGTGAGGATCATAATGAACTTCAATTGCAATGCAGATAAAAGTAACAAGTGCCCTCAAAAGTCAAAATTTGCTTGTGTGTGTCCACGCTCTCATGTATGCAAGTACATGTGTGATTGTGTATGCATGTTCGTATATGTGCAGGTGCATGCTTGTTTTCTTACACATGGATGTGATCATGAACCTCAGAGGTGTCATAATGTTCTTCACCTTGCAAGTGAAGCAGGATCTCCCGTTTGAACCAAAAGTCTTCTTGTAAACCCATTCTATGTAGCCAGTTCTTCAGGGGGTTTCCCTGACTTTTCCTGACTCACACTGTGATTGCATTCAGATGGCCATGCCTGTCTACCATTTGTGGATACTCCAGATTCAAATTCTGGTTATCATATTTGTATGGCTAGCACTTGTGAAGCACAGCTCTAAGTACACATGATCTATACTATGAAGAATGAGAGCCTGTCTGCTCCATTCCCTCACCTAATATAAAAAAAAAAAAAATTGAACATTAAACAGCTTTGGAAATGGCACAAGTGAAATCACCAGAATGTTTGCTGGATGAGAAGGGATGACAAAAAATAGATATTGTTTTGAATAAATATTGTTATATCAGACATGGTGATGGCAATTCGTAGGTGAGACCAGCAAGTAAAGCAATCATTGAAACATAGAGTGCTGTTTGTTTGATAAACACACAGGTCTTTGATACAAAAGGACAGGAAAGATTTGGGTGAAGAAATGTCTCAAAGAAAGAGATCATCACTCTCACATTAGCAATGCTAAATCTAAATGCAACTGTGTGTATTAAAAATCTGTCTTCCATTATGCTTAAATCACCACCTTTATGCTAATAGGCCCCTTATTATATTTGCAGATCAATACTCTTCTACATGATGATACTTTTAATGATAGAATAGTACTGGGTGTTCCAGTTTTAGAAGTTGTATTGAATTATTCAAATGTTCAAGAGGATTCAAAAAGATGTTATAAAAAGCAATAATATATGGGTGTTATTGTTTTAACTGTCCACGACTTAGTGAAAATTTACTTGAATGGCCTGTAGATTTATGTGCAGGTAAATTGTGGGAACTGGAAAGGATCACCCTGAGTGAGCTCTCGCAGAAGCAGAAAGACACACACAGTACATACTCACTCATATAGACATATATTATAGGATAAACCTACTAAAATATGTACACCTAAAGAAACTAATCAAGAGGGAGGACCCTTGCTAAAATGCCCAATCTCTATCCAGAAAAGCAAAGAGGGTGGACATCAGAAGAAAGAGAAAACAGGGAACAAGTCTGGAGCCTCCCTCAGAGGGCCTCTGAAAGGCTCTGCCCTGCAGACAATCAAAGCAGATGCTGAGACTTATGGCCGGCACTTGGGCAGAGTGCAGGGGATCTTATGAAAGATGTGGGAAATAGTAAGATAGGGAGAGGACAGAAGCTCCACAAGGAGAGCAACAGAACCAAATAATCTGAGCACAAGGGTCTTTCCTGAGAGTGATACTCCAACCAAGTACCATGCATGGAGATAACCTAGGACCCCTGCACAGATGTAGCCCATGGCAGTTCAGTGTTCAAGCGGGTTCCATAGTAATGGGAACAGGGACTGTCTCTGACATGAACTGATTGGCCTGCTTTTTGATCACCTCCCCCTGAGGCGGGAGCAACCTTCCCAGGCCACAGAGGAAGACAATGCAGCCACTCCTGATGAGACCTGACAGACTAGGATCAGAAAGAATGAAAAGAAGACCTCCCCTATCAGTGGTCTTGGGGAGGGACATGGGTGCAGAAGGGGGAGGAAGGGAGGGATTGGGACAGGAGGAGGGAGGGAGCTACAAGGGTATATAAGGTGAATAAAATGTAATTAATAAAGAATTTAATAAAAAGAGTAAAAACAAAAAGAGAGTTCTTTTAACAAAGTAAAAATATGGCAGTTTATGTTTAAAAAATCTAAATTAAAATTTTCATAATGACAATGAATAATCCCTAAACTCTCATTGCAACTAGAGTTGCCTTATAATTATTTGTGAAAAAAGTATGATTTCAATAATATTGAAAATGCAATCCATTTTTATAATGCCAAAGCTCATCTTGGAGGGTGACAAGATTCAGCACAGGTACAGAACTGTTCATTTCCCGTTTCAATACAATGGCAGTCAAAAAACAAATTCTTCATCTGAGAAAGAACATATGCACAAGAAAAGGATTGCTTCAGAAGATTCAAAGGCTTATACCTATTTCCCATGATGTGATTCCAAAGTGCAGCAAGACGACTTCTGTTCTGTAGTATGAAAGGGAATCATAGCTGATGTTTCTGATTAAAGATCAGTTTGAATTCTCACTGTTTTTTTTTTTAAGGGAGATGAAGAAAGCACATTTTGTATGGAGTTTTATTTTGGCACAGCCTGCCATGAGGCTGTTTAAATCAAGTCTTCTAGCCACATTATTCTGATTGCCAAAAAACATCAAAACAGCAACAAAGGAAAAGCTAACCTTGAATTTTCAGCTTGTATTTCAGCCCTTGTAAACAAGTTACCATGGAGATGATACCCAAGTGAGCTACAGGCTTGACTCAAAACAGCCACTGTGTGTGGATGGACAGCACAACATAACAAAGGATCTATGGTCTTCATGACAAGACCTGAGTACAACCTCAGTATTCCAAACTTCTGCAGAATGGCATGTGAAAGCCCAACGTTAGGAGGGCCAAGCAGGGCAAACTACAAACTACCAGCTTGAGCATTATAATTTGGGTAACAATTTTGTGGAGTGTGATTCAAGGTTGCATCTGCTGATCCTTCGGGTGAACACACCAGTTTAGAGAAAATCTTCACTGTGGCTCTAAATTAGTTCCTTGCGTCAAATACCAGTGAATATCTAAGCTTTCCTATATTCGTTACAAACAAACAAAAAATCCTAGAAACAAATAAAAGCAATACCATTCCCATCATGTGGACTTCTAGTCCTCTTCTCTTGTTTGTGTGTAATGCAATTGTGTTAAAATTCCTCACAAAATCAAGAACAAATGTATGTTTTTAATGGCTTAAGTTCCTCTTTGAACAGATTATTTTTTTTCTGAAAGTCCTTTAAAACACAACTCCCAATGATTCTCAGCATCTGCTTCAATACCCTGATGGGCAGAGTCTTTCAGAGACTCATAGCCAAACTTTGGGCAGAGTACAGGAAATCTTACAGAAGAAAGTGGGGGGGGGATAGAAACACCTGGAGGGGACAGGAGCTCTATAAGGAGACCAAGAGAACCAAAATTCTGGGCTCAGGGGGTCTTGCAGAGATGGATGAATCAACCAAGGACCATGCATGGAGAGGACCTATACCCCTTACTCAGATGTGGTCCATGGGCAGGTCAGTCTCCATGTGGGTTCCCTAGCAAGGAGAGCAGGGGCAGTCTCTGACATGGACTCAGTCACTGGCTCTTTGATCACCTTCCCCTGGCAAGGTGGCATAACTAGGCCACAGAGAAAGAGGATCCAGACAGTCTTGATGAGACCTGATAGGCCAGGGTCAAATAGTAGGGAAGAGGACCTCTCCTATCTGTGGACTAGGGCAGGGACATAGTGGAGGAAGAGGGAGGGAGAATGGGACAGAGAAGAGGGAGGGGGCTACAGCACTGACACAAAGTGATTACATTGTAATAAATAATAATAATAAAGAAAAATTATTTAAGAACACTACATAACACACAGAAAGAAAAAAAAAACAATTTCCTCCTTTAATAATTGTAATTCTAGTCTTCATTTAAAAATGTCCCTGAGGATTGTATCATTCATTTAAAATAAGTAACTATTTAAGAATATAACATATTTTTATTGGAAAAACACAAACATTTGTGTTTTGTAGAAATTGCAAATGTCATGCTTATCTTCAAATTTGTACTTGATACAATCCACTTTTAATTTTTAATATGAAGATATAAAACTATTTTTTAAAATACCAGTGTTTATCAAAATAAACATGGCAAACTCATTCTAAGCAAAACAGTGAGTGAATTAAAATAAGACAAGAGTCCAACATAGTATATTCTAAGGTGTAATTATGTATGCAATCACATTATTTTAACCCTGAATTAAAAATTTACTTATCAAAAGGGGGTGGTAATAAAGGAGCCAGCCTCTGAGTTCATGTCAAAGACAGTCCCTGTTCCCCTTACTATCCATGAATGATCCTTGGTTGGAGTATCAGTCTCAGAAAAGACCCCTTGGCCCAGAATTTTGGGGTCTCTTGCTCTCCTTGTGGAGCTTTATGAAGTCTAAGAGAAAAGAGTTTCATCACTAAGAAATGTGTGAAGGCACTTCTCTTATCTGACAGAGGCCTGAGATCATTTGATCACTTCAATATTGTGTTTGCATTTTCTCATGTGCCCCTTATTTTCATCACACACATACCCAATTATCCATAGACATATGATTAGAAATATAAGGTCCTTTGTAAATGTTCATTTGAGTACAGTGTTTTCCCTTATTCTGAATGTACCCAAAACCAGTTGAGGCTGGCTATATCTATTCATTTTATGCATTGGGAATATATTTGAATAGCAACTGTCAGTTTTCAGCAGAAGAGAAAGCCATCGTATTGTTCAGAAAGGGATATGTCTGTAGCTGGCTGCAAGTGTGATTCCAAGATATTGGAGATGTGTGTGTGTGTGTGTGTGTGTGTGTGCGCGCGCGCGTGCGCACGCGGGCACACACCCGTACCAGGTACAAATAATGGTGTCCAGGTTGCCAACCGCATTATTTAAAGAGGGGTATGCATAACCCAAACCAAGTAGAGTAA
Source organism: Pachyuromys duprasi (assembly GCA_028658305.1). Lineage (NCBI taxonomy): Eukaryota > Metazoa > Chordata > Mammalia > Rodentia > Muridae > Pachyuromys > Pachyuromys duprasi. Next base: position 27,871,915 of record CM053757.1, on the reverse strand, counting down.
CAAGTTACTACACTATTGGTCAAGTTACTAAACTTTCCTGCCTTACTTGCTACCACCACACTTTACAGATATAACTTGAAAGTAACATTCTTTTTTGATATAAGGAGACTTGGATATGCATGTTAAATGCTAATACATAAAAAATGAGAAAAGCAGCTCATGTTCCTCTCAAGAGACAGTGGCGTGGGATATGCCTTTCCTTCTAAAGTACTGCCGCATGCATGGTTGATTCCTTATCTCTTTTCCTATTTCCCTACATACTTTTTCTCCACTTGTATTTTTCTATTCATCTCTCCTTTATTACATTTCCTGCCTTCTTTCTGGTTTTCATAGAGTTAACCATTTATTTTTTTAACCATGTTTAATTTGATGGCTTTTTGCCCATATGTTTGTAGGGTTTATTTTGATGTCTTCAAATTCGCATCTCTGAGAAAGGTAATATCTACCTCTACTGACTTGGAGAACAAAGGAATACAGCCCAGTAACACTGGAGATGACAACGAGATGATCTTGCACAAACTCCTCTAGAATACAATGAAATCAGCATATCTGAAAAGGATTAAAAATAATAAGTTTCAGAGCAGCTCCAAATGCTGTTTCACACTTTTGAATTAAAGATAATGGAGTGAGAAATGGAATATCTATTGAAGAAGGCACCAAATTCTTTTGTTAGGCTTACCACATTTTCTATTGCAAAATAAGGTGTATAAAGCAAGCATTTTTATAGGTTACCAGTGGCATTAATGTGAAAAGTAGAAGCTTTATTGCCTAGCATTTGAGATGCAAGGAAGCTCTCTCTGCCACTGAAATTGGATGACCATGTGGGCTGACAGCTCCCTTGTGTTATAAAATAATGCAAACAGTATTTTTCACCCCAAACAAAATTGGTTAAAATTACATTTTCCCAAGTCATATGGAAATGCACTAATTTGTAACTTTCTAAAGCCAACACATTTATGCTTCAGAGATACATAATTTAGTAACAAACAGCAGACTGAATTTTGATCAGGTTTTAAAAATGGGTACAATAGCCTTCTTAGACTTCAAATGAGCTTAGAAAACTCTTGGTAGTCTCTCCCTTGTGAAATTGTAAGGGTAACATTCCCTTGAAGTTTTGTTCCTTTTTTTTTTTTTAAAGCAATGTGCAGTGAGAAAAAGTATAAAGGTCTTGAATATTTGTACAATATATAAAGGTAGCAATGATTAAAACAGGCTTTCAGACTTAATAGGAAGCATTTTACTTTAAAGGCAATCATTTTCCAAGAACCAGGAAGAAAGCCATGTCATTGTGCTTTTCTTTTTAGAGTTGATGGCTACATTATTTAAGATGGGTAAGGTGGGGCATGATAAGAGGCTGTTTGATGGGGGAGGTGGTGATGGATTTTTTTATTATTATTTATTTTTCCCTTTTCTATAAAGAAAATATTCTGGATTTTTGGCATCAAGAAACAGGATGGCTACCACGTAGGTAACACTTTCCTGACTAACAGAAGAATGTAAACTATAACAAAACAATATTGATGGTGAGCTTAAAGGATAGACATAGATTGGATGGAAAGGTCCAAACAATCCAGTATAGACTGTTAATATAGATAGATAGGCTCAAATAATGCAAGATGTAAAACAACACTTTAGAATACCTATACCTATTTTTCTCTATTGCACGGATATTCACTGTAACTTCATTTAGTATTTGTTATTTTGTATGTATGGTGTGTGTGCATGGGAGAGAGAGAGAGAAAGATAGACACAGACAGAAAGACAGAGATGGAGAAAGTGGGGGACAGACATGGGGGTGGTAGAATATACATATGGAGACATTCTGTGCCATATTTCCTTAAGACACAGTTTCTAATTGAACATGAAGTCTTGAATTTTTTGCCTACACTGGATGACAAGCTTTAGCTTGTCTCTTACAAGACCCCACATTGGGGTACAGGTATTCAAGGTCATCCACTACAGTTTTCACAGGGTTGCTGGGGATCTGAACTCAAGTCCTCATGCTTACCCAGCAAGCACTCTTGCATACTGAATCAATGCTTTTTTTTCATTCTGTCATGTAATTGAGGTTTAATATCAGATAATATCATAAAAAATTATTTTGTTATTTAAAGTTATTTGCCTCTTCCCATTATTGGTTGGCAAAACTATAACAGTCAAGACTGTGTTCACACATAAACTTATGTGCATTTATATAGTTGGAATTTAGTAGACTCCAGTAATGTTGGAGGTTTATTTCTTCAACACAAACAATTGAGCAAATACTTAATACTTTTATTCTCATAATTGTTTACAAGGCTCTACCAAGAATTATCTAGCTCAAAATATCATTACTGTGATGCTGAGAAACCCCTGTCCATGCGGATTGACCATGTACTACAGAGAGAAATGTGTGGGAAAGCCTAAATTCAGAGACAGTGACTGCTGTGGTCAGAAAAAGTCATGGAAGCAAATAGTCAGCAAGTTATATCAGATATATAATGTATCATTTTTGCTTCCAACCTATGAGGAAGAAGATGTAAAGAACCTGACAATAAATTTATAATCTCAAATACTGCAGAAAGACTAGGCTTTCTGCTTTGTTTTCATAATGCGGTTACATTCTTATAACTACAATTAGTGTTAAATCATTTGCCTGGGGTAACAGTGACTTGATCAGAAGTTTTGAAACAGAGAAGGACTAATGAATGTATGATGTAATTCACTTCCCTTTCTCCACTTTTAGAGTCCAGGATCCTGTCCAGGGAATGGTGCCACCTATGGTGGGCAGGTCTCCTGACCACCGTTAATGTAATCAAGTTAATTCCCATTAGCACATGCAGAGCCCCTCTGCCACAGGCTTCTACTTTCTGTCCAGTTAACAATCATCACTAGCAATCAATATGCTAATCTATCGGTTTCATGTAGGTTAAATTGATCAGTGTTCACAAAAATGTATTATTGGAGCAAATACTAGATTAAAGATGCTATAACACTTCATATTTATTTACTTAAATGATCTGTTCTGGCAGTTATTCTAATCTGACTTAAAATATCACCATTTCAATGTTTTAAAAATGATTTCTTATCTTTCTGCAACTTTATAAATAATACCCACGTGAGGAAAGTTGTTCTCAGGTTGTGTATAAGTGTTTGTGCATGTCTGCTGTGCCAGTGTGCTCTTGTGTCTGTATGTTTACCAAATTCATTGTTCATGTCTGTATAGCAGGAAAGGTTTTGGTTCCAAATGTCAGGAGGAAAGTCAGTGAGAGCACAACATTTCCAAAGTCAAAGTGGAATTACCATGTGCTTTATGATCACATATATGTGAGCGCACATCTGACCATCAATCAGACCCTCAAGCTCCCCTCTAGGAAGGTTGAAAGGGCGCATCTCACAGGAGAGGAGAATGTATTCAAAATTACTGCCACTATAAAATCAGCTGACATGACCGAAAGCAACAAATAATAGAGGGGAAAAATCCTTCTGGGGCTCTATCTCTTCTTCAGCAAGGATTTTTACTTTCTGATTTAATTTCTTCTCAGTGATCATGAGTATGTTTAAAATTACATAAAAGACATTCATTATGCCCCCAAATTCCAACTGCTTCAGTCTTGCATGGTGCACATCTCTCAAGAAAATGTAGACTTTGTACATTTAGAAAGCAAATGTAAAAGCAAAATGACAGCTCTTGTGGGATGATGTTTGGTGCCTTAAAAAATATCCAAGCAATTTTCTCTATTGCATCATGCTTGAAAAGCAGCTTAATTCCTCTGTTATGATTAAAGTTGATTGATTGAATTGATCTGCGATGCAACCTGTTTCTCTAGTTTACAAAAATGCTAGGGTTGAGTAGGGAAGCTGTCTGAGCAGGATCCAAGTGCTTAATATATGCTGAGGTCCCACTTAACATTTATTATCTGTTATCAAAGGTAGGAGAAAAGCATGTAAATTATATGGATGCCTCTGATTCACGGAAAGGAAAAGATAAATACTCATGCCGACGCTTAGTGATTTTCATCAACTCTTTTCTAAAACATACCCCATCTTTTTTTAGACTTATCAGTAACTTTATGAGAAGGATTTTTCATGACTGGTAACTTAACTTGTTTGTAGCTTCCCGATGCTTGCATTGGAAATAAATTCTGCACAACAAGCATGCCCTACAATTTGTAAGAAAGTCAAAATCTTCAAAATTCTGAGGTATTTTTAAAGGGTTATCTTCGTGATATTTTTCTTCCCCTAAATGATATAGAAAACCAAAATCAAAAACAAGAATCCTTAGTAGGTATATGATTTAAGGTGGATGCAAAATGAGGTGAGGTAGCAATTTTCAGCAACTAATTAACACATTTGCTTATGAACTACAGAATTTACATAGAATCTGTCGCTGAGTACACAAAACTGTTTATGAGTACACAGTTTTTAATATGTAGGGAAAAGTGTTAGATCAAAGCAAAAGTACAAATTGGCAAATTATATCCTAATTTATGTATAGTATATACCTTCTGCTAACAAACACAGAAATCTATCACTAATTTTTGACTGTGTTGTAAAAAATGATAACCTTTTTTACTTCATGAATGTTTAGCGTAAAATAAGAATGAATAATGTGCTCACACAAGACAGAAAGCTGTAAAAACATTCTAGAAATATTTTATAGATGCTGGCTTTGGAGGATATGAGGTTGGTAATTGCTTTTTTTTTTTTTTTTTCGTTCTCACAGTTCTAGTAAAGAAATACCTAAATTTTCAAGGTGTTGTCTCGGGCAAAGCATTGTTATAAGCCAGATTTAACCAGGTATGAAATGGTAATAATGCTAATTAAAATAACTGCACTGGAAGAATATCAGTACAACAGCTGAACAGTTTTATGTGCCAATCATTTCCTTGAGCCCACAATAATGACTATCACCTTACTCCCATAGGAAGCTATGGGGCTGATCCCATCAATGTCTCATTTGATAGAAAGATGAAGGAAGTTGGAATAAGCTTACCTAATTTCCCCATTTGTCACAGAGTTTGGATTCTTTCCCTTCTAGGCCATGTTTGAACTGGAATATTGGTCATTTTCCACAACATGAAAATTCATGCAACAAAATAAAAAAAAAAGTTCTCAGCTATTTCATTTTTATTTCATATTTTCTGGAGGGCCACAACCATAAAGCAAAAGAATACTAAAGGGAGTTAAATACTTAACTCTCTCTCTTTTTTTAAATTCAAGAGCTAACTTCATACTTTGTTTTAATTCAGAAAGTCTCCAGTTTAAGATGAAAATTACTTTAAAGTTTAAGAAACCATGGCTTTCCTGAAACTTGATATTGTTAGTGGAAATAAAAAAAAAACTATGTTCAGATTTATTATTTGATGTTCAGGACCAATTATTAAAACTGATTTCCAGATATATCGTGAGAAAACATTAATGTGTTTCCAATGAAATTGTTCAATTTTTTGGTTATTTTGTTTTTTAATTAATTAAGTTTATTTACTTTGTATCCTTGTTGTAGCGCCCTCCCTTATCCCCTCCCAACCCCACCCTAATCCCTTACCTCCCATGCCCATCCCCAAGTCCACTGATAGGGGAGGTCCTCTTCCACTTCCCTCTGATCCTAACCTATCAGGTCTCATAAGGACTGGCTACATTGTCTTCCTCTGTGGCCTGGTAAGGCTGTTCCCTCTCAGGAGGAGGTGATCAAAAGGCCAACCACTGAGTTCATGTCAGAGACAGTCCCTGTTCCCCTTACTAGAGCACCCATTTCGACACTGAACTACCATGGGCTACATCCATGCAGGGGTTCTAGGTTATTTCCATGCATGGTCCCTGGTTGGAGTATCAGTCTCAGAAAAGAACCCTGGGCCCAGAATTTTTGGTTCTGTTGCTCTCCTTGTGGAGCTCCTGTGCACTCTGGGTCTTTCTACCTCCTTCTTCTTTCATGAGATTCCCTGCATTTTGCTAAAAGTTTGACTTTGAATCTGCTATGATACCCTGCTGGGTAGAATCTTTCAGAGGCCCTCTGTGGTAGGCTCCTGTCCTGTTCCCTGTTTTCTCCTGCTTCCGATGTCCATCCTGTTTGTCTTTCTGAGTGAGAGTTGATCATCTTACCCAGGGTCCTCCATCTTAGCTTCTTTAGGTGTACAGATTTTAGTATGTTTATCCTATATTATATTTCTAATATCCACCTATAAGTGACTATAATCCATGTATATCTTTCTGCTTCTGAGATACCTTACTTAGAATGATCTTTTCTAGTGCCTACTTTCCTGCAAATTTCATGATTTCCTTGTTTTTAACTACTGAGTAGTGTACCATTAGGTAAATGTACCACAATTTCTGTGTCCGTTTCTCAGTTGAGGGACATCTGGGTTGTTTCCAGATTCCGGCTTTTACGAATAAAGCTGCTATGAACATGGTTGAACAAATGTTCTTGATGTATACTTGAACATAGTTTGTATATCTGTTAGAAGGAAGAGTGTGGAAGAGCCTTGACCTCGTTGGCACAGGAGACAACTTCCTAAACAGAACACCAACAGCACGGGTTCTAAGATCAACAACCAATAAATGAGACCTCATGAAACTGAAAAACTGTAAAACAAATGAAACTGTCATCAGAACAAAAAGACAGGCTACAGATAGGGAAAGGATCTTTACCAACCCTGTATATGACAAAGGGTCCAGAATATACAAAGAACTCAAGAAGTTAAAAAGCAACAAATCAAATAATCCAATTAAAAAATGGGGTGCAGAGCTAAACAGAGAATTCTCAATAGAGGAATATCAAATGGCAGAGAAACACTTAAAGAAATGTACAACAGCCTTAGTCATCAGGGAAATGCAAGTCAAAAGGACCTTGAGATTTCACCTTATACTCATCATAATGGCTAAGATAAAAAAAAAAAAACTCAAGTGACAACACATGCTAGAGGGAATGTTGTGAAAAGGGAACCCTCCTCCATTGCTGATGGGAATGTAAACTTGTACAACCCCTTTGGAAATCAATCTGTTGCTTTCTCGGACAATTAGAAATAGCACTTCCTCAAGATCCTATGCCACTATACCACTCCTAGGTATATATTCAAATTTTTTTAAGGAAAAAAAAGAAAAAACAGATTCAGGGGACTTGAACAACATAGCATAAATGTGTTTTATACATATGTATATTGTATGAAAAAATATGATTGTTTAATTCAATAACACTGCTATATTCTCAAAATCACATGTCTTTTAAAATATCTTTTGTTTTGATTATCAGCATTTGCAGCTTGTTATCTCATTAGCCAAACTTCTGGTTCTGAGGTGGCCATTGCAGTTTTAGGAATCTATCAGAGATGTATTAAATCCAGTAGTAAAAATGGAGTGTTTTTTTTTCTTGATATCTCTTGTATCTTTTATCAAGTGATAAGTGAAAAATGTATGTATTTATAGTATAGAATATATTTGGAAAAATATAAATATTTTCACATGTGAACAGTTAATGTGCTTATTATCATAGCATTTCCTCATCTATGGGAAGGACATTTAAAATATACCCTCAGTGCATCTCAGATATATAAAATAGTGCTTCTTACTTTCTTACAACTGGGAATATATTTCTCCAAAGTGACCTAAAAACATTCTACTTGAGTTTCTTTTCTGAACTGTCCAAGGTCAGTTCTTGCTCAGTCAACATTTAAGTAAAATGGCTTATGTTAGCTGCATTGGATGAGCCAGGACTTAGAAGTCTATCATAACTGTGAGCACCTGAGGAGCATTCCCTGAGACAATGTCATTTTACCATAAAAAGGAGACCCATATCTATAAATGTGACTACAGTTGATGCTTAATATCACACTCAGCTATATGGACAAACACTCAGATAAAGGTCAAAAGTAGAACAGTTTCAGCATTACTGTTTTCATATTATTTAGCACAGAACACAGAAATTTCTGTGGACTTAGATATAAATCGAGTATGAATTCCAATAATTATTATTTTTATAGATGAATGCAGAAGAGGAAACACTGGTATGGCTTTATTGTTTCTGGCAGAGTAGAGTCTGACACAGTCAGCAGCGGTAACACAAGCATCCTTTCTCTCCAGAAGATGAATTCATTGTCCACGTGGCCTAAGGGCTTTGGACTAAATTCCATACTTCTGTGTGTGCAGAAATTTAAACTCTTACTGGGCCACTATTGTAAGTCAGTACATTTTCCCCAAATCAGTGACAGATTTTATTAACATCACATGTGACCGACTGTGAGCTCTTAAAATACACAGTCCCAAAGCTGTTAGTTCTCATAGCATTGTCAAAACTATTTCCTAAAACGTCCCTTGTAATTAAAATTTATTTTAATGAGGAAAGTGCACCAATATTAAAATTTGTTCCCGTATTTTGATCCACCTCAATTGCCTCAGTATTCTGTGGTTTTATACTAACGAAATCCCTGTACCACTGTTGCATCCTACCTCTATTATTTTAATATGGATCTCTGACACACAGCTGCCTTCAGTAAAAGCGTGTTACTTGAATCTCATCTCTATCATCACTTTATTGTCACCACTCTCTTTCTTGGTAGTATGAAATGGTTTCTACGTTGACTTTCATGTAGGTAATTTCATATGGTAAATTTGAAACTGAAGTGGAATTCAAATTGAAATTTAATTTAATGGCTTCATTAATTCTATAGCACATTTTATTTTGCTATTGAGATGTTTAAAATTAAGCAATATCTTAACTGCAAAAGATTTGACTGTGCTCCTGTTAGCAGTTTATTGAGAGCTAATTCATATACAGCACTATTCACCTATTTAAAATGTGCACACAAATTTGTTACAATGAATTTACAAAACTGTGAAGCCTTAATCACAATAAATATTACAAATACATTCATCACCACCTTTTATCATCACCAGCTACCTACAAGTAGAACTCTGTAGTTATCATTAGTCATTTTCTCCCAACCCCGAACACCTCTAATCTAGTCATATTTTCTGCTATTTCCTATCCCTGTAGATTTTCATATTCTGAGTACTTCATCTAAACTGAATCCCCAACACGTGGCTATTCATGGCTAGTTTCTTTCAGTTAACACAAGTTTGAAAGTACTGTGATGATATAATTAGTGTTACTAATTCATTCTCTGTATTTCCAACTAAAGTGTATCTTTAAAGTATGATATGTTTCTTTTCAACATACTCCTTCTTGAGTGAGTTAACCAAACTATATTCCTAAGACATCAAAACATATTTAACATAAAGATGAAAAAATTTAAAACAATTTGTGTAACCTCTATTGAAATCTTCATGTCATATATCACTCGGTGAAAAAGGGGCTGAGAAAAAAATGTTAGAACTAAAAGATATATAATGATATAAAATAAGATGGTGTCAGGAATAATATTAATACATTTTTAAGAATGGTCATTTTTCCCTATTCTTGCTGTCTGGTGCCCACTTTTAGGCAGCATGTTCTAAACAAACACATTTTGAATTCCAACACTCTAAATTCTCATTCTTGAACAAAATAGTTCATCAATCTTTTATATCTCCATGTCCTATTTAGACTATGTTTATAGGGCTAAATGCTTATAAGACACATACCTACCGAATGTATATTCTTCAGTCATGACATATCAGGTGTAGATATTCAATTAATTATCATGTATTCCCAATATCACATATGTGTGGCTAATGTATGTAAATAAATAGCTTTCTACAGATACATCAATATTTACAAGCACATTAACTCATAAATTTATCAAGAATTAAATTATAACTTTAGTATGGCTGTAAATTCTAAATGTCTGGAGACGCTATATTGGAAATTGAGCATTAAAAATTTTAAACAAGATAAAACATGTCACAATTTTGAAGTGTTTTTAGTTCTTTCATTTCAAAATATTCGTGTGAGTTTTACTTTATTGAAAAGGTGTGCATTATATGGCTATAAATCTAGACTGAATATTAACTGATTTTTTTTGATTTTTAAAAAGTGTTGACATGTATATTATTTTTGATTATTTATCTTTAATCACTCAATAACATAGGTTATATATGGCAAGTATTTGATGATTTCTTTTCTCTTTAAGTAAAATACTAGAGAAAAACTCAACATATAGCAAAGAATGATTGGAGTGTACTGACTCTCATGTCCGTCTAGCAATTGTACATGTCCATCTGCTGTGGCAAAGCCAAGTAATCACAGAATACAGGAACCTAAGGAATGAAATGTTCAAAGGATCTTAGGATACACAGGGAGTCCTTCAAAAGGGAAGAAAATAGAATGTGATTTTTTTTCAACAAAGCTATAGAAAATATATATATATATTTAAAACTTGAAACAGGACAGTCAACTATATGTAAATGTTACAGAAGTATAAATTACAAAAGGTGAGTTAATTCTGGGATGAAGAGAGGGGTTTTATTGTTTCATAAAGTAAAATATTTATGTTTCTGTTAAATGTAAAAGCATAGATTTTGGCATATAAACCACAAAGAATTGGTAATGGGAATAAAATTAACAGGATTGTGTGCTATGGAATTCCCACAGCAGACATAAAATTCATCAGCAACGCTTCTATTACTAGAAAATAACAAATGCATGATATATGTTTGTGAGCATATAGCAGGCCATAGCAATTTCTTATGGTTTAAGTTTGAAACTTTTTATAAACATCATTCTAATAAAGCATTGTGTATAGATTGAAGGATTTCCTCGAATTGCAACATTTTTATACCAACTTTTTTACATTTCTACAGCACTGACGCTTTGTCCATAAACTGATAATATTGTGTGAGCATATGTTTCAGGAGTACTCTGTTACTGAGCCATAATAAAGAGTAATAAACACTTAAATATTGTATAAGATAAAGAACACTGTAATGTACACAGCATTCTGGGAAGCAGAAGGATCAAGTAGTAGATATGAATGGAGGCCTTATTAAAAAGCTCATATGTATCCCATGGCAGCTCAGTGTCCAAGTACCCTAGTAAGGAAAACAGGGACTATCTCTGACAGGAACTCCGTGGCTGGCTCTTTTACCACCTCCTACTAATTGGTGAACAGCCTTGCCAAGCCACAGAGGAAGACAATGCAGCCAGTTCTGATGAGACCTGATAAGCTAGGGTCAGATGGAAGGGGAGGAGGACCTCCCCTATGTGTGGAATTGGAGAGGGACATGGAAGGAGATAAGGGAGGGAGGGTAGAATTGGGAGGGGAGGAAGGAGGGGGCTACAGCTGGGATACAAAGTGAATAAACGGCAAATAATATAAAATATAAAATTAAATAAAAATAGCACAGGAAAGTAGAGGTGCAAAAAAGTAAAGAATAGCTCTAAATATTACAGGATTTTAATAAGTAATCTGAAAAAAAATTGTCATGTTCTTTACTTATATAAATGAAAACTTTTTTTGTTTTGTAGTGAACCTACAATTCTTGTCTTTGAAATCCATCTGGAATGTACGGGAAAATGTGTAATAGTTACCTTTCTATTGCTGTGGTCAGAACATTGGCCAGAAGCAACTCATAGGAGAGTTAACACTGGCTTGCAGTTCCAAAGATTTACTGTCCACTCTATGCTACTATGGGAGGACATGGCCATAGGCAGATAGGATGGCAAAAAGCTGAGAGATCACATCATTATCTATACATCAAAGCAAAGAGAATGGGAGCAAGAGCAAGATTATTAGCAATACCAAAAATGAAAGAGAGGGAGAAGTGGAAGTGGAGGAAGGCTATAATTTAAAAAATCCTATACACAATTTTGTTCTACATCCGTTGAGGCTCCATCTTCTGTGTATTCAATAATCTGCCAAACAATGTCATTCTTGTGGAAACAAGTATTGAAACACATAAGCTTATAGGAAACCAACTCCAATATTGCAAAATACATATTACACACATGTGTTTATTTATTATGCCATTTGTTTTTTTCATTTGTTGAAGGACTGTTCTCCTTTATTGGAACTGATAGTGTACAGTATAACTTTGAAGATGAAATCTTATGCCATGCATCTGTTCATCAGGAGAAAATACTTGCAAATTCTCATTTCAGAAGCTAATTTAATTGGTGCATTCTGACTACTATTGCTTATTTCACACTTCAGTAAGTAAAGATGCATTAATAATAGAGGTTCCAAACTGTAATTAACGTTAGCTTTAGGCTCCAGACAATGAAATGATTACATTTTAATATATGGGTTGATAAACAAAGTTAATCTAACATATGAATAAACAGAAAAAAATAACTAATATCTACTCTTTCTTTGCAAATTGATTCGTGTATTTTCAAGCTATCTAAACTATAGGGAATAAGCAAATGTCAAAAAGGTGTGTAACTGTCAGTGTAACACCCAAATCCAATCAGGTCAATGTACCAAGCTGAATTTGACACATTTCAACAAACATTATTTTTCTAGTAAATGTTAAAACATATTTTAGCCTTGCTTGATTTAACAGTTTTCTGCATATATTATGACTTTATATTATATTTCACTTTGTTCATAATTAAATTGATTGCTGTATGAAGACACCCAAATCATGTATTTTAATGTTAACACAATGTTCTTGATCATGGTGCACAGATATTGCCTGCATTCATTTGCCTAGCTCTGTTATATAACGTGTATATTCTTAATAAGAGATCATACTTACATAGTGTAGCATGAGATAACATATGTTCTAGACTTGAATGTTGTTTGGCTTGATCTTGGGCAGGCCCTGACTAGTCAACCACAGCTGCAATGATTTTCTGAATGTCATAACCCTGTCCTGCCCAGAAGACACTATTTCCTCAGTCCTCCTTACATCTTTCACCACCTCTACTTCTATGTTTCCTGACTCTTGGAAGAGAGACTGTTGTTCCACTCAGGGCTGACCACTACACAGTCTGCACTCTGACTAGTTGTCAATCTCTGTTAACTGCTGCCCATTCAGTAAGAAGCTTTTACTAATGTTGACAGTGGTGGATCCTTCTTCCTTTCTCTTTATTGCATTATGCTTGTAATGATGGTTGCACACCAGTATTTAGTATTACATCAATTCAGATTTATTAATCATTAAGTGTTAGATTAATCTCTTTTGTTAACTTTTAAGATAATCTGACCAGATGGCACTTAGAATACATTAATCAAATTAGGAGTTATAATAAAGATATACTTTTTTATCCAAAGGATTAACATTTCATTCTTTCTTCTATTTGTGTTTAATAACTCCAAATGTCATGAATAATTACATGTCATTATTTTAAAACTTCTATTGAGATAGAAACTCTACCAGACGCTGCTAGAATTACTACTTATTACAGTTATTTTTAGATAATTATATTGAAACAAAAGAAAATGGGAATTTGTTTAATAGAAGGCAGTGTTGTTTCTTATGTTTGTGTTCACAAATTGAGTATGTTTTTTTCTTTACTATTTGTACATGTCACTCCTCATAAAAATACAAACAATCTTATGAGATGGTTCTTGTGACTGATCAGAAATATTTGAAATACGGCTTATGACAAATTCTACATCATAATCACAGTGAATAAGCCCCCAAACAACTAAAATAGTGAATTAATTTTTATTAAAAATCCATTGAGCTATGTTCTTTTCTTGATATCTTAACATGGAGCTTGCCATGGTAATATATGAGTTGTCTCTCCAACATTAATCCCAAGATCTGCACACATTATATACCTCAAGCTCATGCTCAATGCTATTTTGAATCCTAGATATTGCTAGGCCTTAATTCCAGAAACTGTGACTTAGCAGGTCAAGGTAGAACCAAACATCTGCATACTAAGAATTCTTCATAGCTTTCATGACAAGGATTTTATTATGCTCAAGTTGCGAAGCAATAAGAGGATCTGACTACAGCTGTGGTCAGAATCTCATGGGAGCAATCTGAGTATGCACAAGACTAGACACATGAGTAACTCTACAGATATCTAAGTCTGAGCAAGCGGCATGAGTCTACGCTGCTGTTTTCAAATATGGAAAGGTCAGATGGAGAAACTTTACTTTTTGTGGGATTGGCTTGTTGCATCATGCTAGCCCCTTGATTTCATTTTTTTATGTGAAGGTCTAAAGCACATATCAATATCTCACTGTTTCTATAAATATTGAATCAAGTGATAGTGGGATTTACAGGGCTTGAGAGACTGCTGTAGTTTGGGCTCAGTGCAATACTTACATAAGGCAAGAGGCCTTTTTTAATTCATAGTACAGTCAGCAAAGTATTAATATTCACAATAGTCAATTCAAGGAATGAATTTTTCAGGAAGGAAAGATTATGACAAAATTATGAATTCAATTTCCAACAACTCCTACCCTCCCCACCCGTGAAACTACAATATGAATGGAAAAGGGCACCTCGTCTCATTATGATCTTTAGGCTGGCATCATTGGGGCCAATTCTAATGTCACACTGTGGATGATGATTTGTTGAAATCCAATTTGAATGCAAAATACCACATTTAATTTACACTACCACCTGTCAATAGGAAATAGACTGAGGCAGAGCGTTTGAGATATCTATAGGGAATATTCAATTATAATCAACCTTCCCACTTTTGTTAGATCTTTGTCCTGCAATTGATTGTTTCTGCCATCTCTTATTCTTGCAACAATCTGTCACTAAGACAAGCTTGAATTTCAATTTAATATTGTATAAAAAGTACAATGGAGTACGCTTCTTTTAATCTTTCCAGTTACAGTTGTTTGTCTGTTTCATTTTTCCCATAGATTAATTATAACTGAGGTTATAATAGTAGTAGAGGAATAGGATATTTTGGCAGATGTAGGGAATAGTTTCCATGCAACATATAGAGTCCAGTATATGGCAAAGGAAAATAGCCACTGAGCTGACATTACTTGAATCAACTGGAAAATAGTGAACTTTATTGTTGGTGTTCAAATGATACAGCTGACAGCACAGAAATCCATGCTGCAAGGGAATGCTTACTTTCTAAGCCCACTTTTAAACAAAAATTAACCCCTTTATAAAGCCTGCATCAAAGGTAGTCTAATCCCACCGCCAAATGTTACAATAGAGAAAAAATATGTTTAAGTAAATGATAGGCATCAAGAATGTGTTCTTCTATTGAGTGTATGACTCCTAAAGACATTATTTATTTTTTAACCCCAGCTTATAAAATTAATGAAGCTAAAATAATGCTCTATGTATGTTGGAGATATATACAATGCAGTGTCATTGCCGTGTTGGAGGTGGTATATACAATGTATTGTCATTTCCATGTTAGAGGTGGCATATACAATGTAGTATTCTCATTTACGTGCTGTGAGAGAGTAAGTCCAGACAGAGCAGAGCCTTGGCTTTTACATCAAGGAGGACTCTTCTCATATGCAGTCAGGTCAGTCGATTTGCTCAAGGAACACTACATCATCCAATAAAAGCAACAACAATGGGTGTTGTTAAGATCTTTGAAAATAAAATGAATTAATATAAAAACAAATTACTTGAGCAGAACCTACCACATTTTGTTTAGACAAAAAACAATGTTAAGTGGATAAAAGCAGTTTTGAAAACTGCTTTTGAAAAATTATACTTGTAAACAAAGGAACTGGTAGTCTCTATAATATGTGAAGGGAATCTTGTGGAACTGCATAGCCATGAGCTCTGACTGCCTGTTTATAGAAAACAGAATGTGAAAGATGTGGTAGTTTTATAGAAATAAATAATGATTCGTGCAGCTCTTCAAATAAAAGCTGAATTTTACGAATACCGGGTAAGATCTACATTAGCAGTTTGTGGAGTTCAAGTGTACTGTAAGGGCCAATCGGTATCTCTTTAAATTCAGAGCTTGTTAATTACAAATTAATCTTTGTGCCTCAGTTTCTTGATGCATAAAATTAATTCTTACATTCTCTCTCTCTCTGCTCTCTCTGTCTCTCTTTCTGTGTGTGTGAGAGAGATCCATGTATGTGCATATTATGAGAAAATGTGCATGTGTGTACTTGGAGGCCAGAGGAAGGACTTCAAAGGTCCTCTACTATGGCATTTAACATTACTATTTGCATACAAGACCTCTTACAGAACACATAGGTCATTTTATGGGTAGGATGGCTTCTAGACAGCCCTTGTATTATTCTGCTGCTATGCCTTGTCTCAGCTCTGAAGTTACTGGCAAGCAGGGCCAGGCCTAGCATTTTGCATGAGAATTGGGAATACAATCCCTTATTCTCATGCATATACACCAAGTACTCCAACGCACTGAACTGTCTTCCCAATCTCAAACAATTCTTATTCTCTGGTTTTTCTTTTCTTTTTTTCCTCTAAGTCATAATTATAAAGCAGATAATAAAGCAACTGGCCTTTAGAAGTGCTATGTTAGTAGCAGTCATTATTGATTAAATAAACGCATTTGTTGCTATATTGTAGTTTTATTCATCTGAAACAATTGTCCATTCCATCCTTCCTAATACTCAAAAATCAAAAATCATTCTTGGATAAATCAGGAAATAATAAATGAGAAATATGGGTACTCCAATTTAGAGATGAAGCTAGGATGGGTGATTGGTGAAATAGCTTTAGAGATCTCCTGAATAGTTGCTAATCTCGTTTAAAAGGGAGAAGATGACAAATTCAGTATGTTCAGATTGCCACATGTATGTTTTCATGGTGCCATGAGATCTAAAAAGAAAAACACAATTTGCTAGATGAGATCATATAGTGGGGTTTCCGGGGGTCATTGCTTTGTGTGGGTTAAACAGAGGCTTTCAGGCATCTAAAGGGATTACTGCACTGTTATTACTCAACTGGAAGCTGACACTATCATTCTAACATGTTCATACGAGGAATGTAAAACCCAAGATACTTTATATTTTAGATATGCATATTAAGCTAATAAAAAGACATCCTGTGTTATTGCCTCACGTTAACAGTCAAAGAAGACTATAAATAATATTTTGAGTGTCTTGGAATATTTTCAACAACTCCTAGTAATATGAGTATAAAATTTTTTAAAACCTGAGTAAAGTTTGAAATTTTCCTTTGCTTTTTTGTACATTCAATTTTTTGATATACCTTTACTTTTCCTCATTAAACATAGCCACTTTTTAAGCTACATTGGATTTTCCGTTTGAGTGTCTAAGTTATTTACCAGTGTTACCAGTAGATAAATTGTGACAGAAACAAATACACATAGAAAAACATAGAGCTTTCTGTTTCTAAGGTAATACGTATTTTTTGACATGAACTTATTTATGTCTATATTTCTCAGACAGCAACCAAATACAACACTGTGCTATTTTCTTTCCTCTTAAAATGACTATTACGAAAATTTCAGTTACTTTTCAAAGTGTAATTTTATTGAGTTTATGTTTGGGTGTCTGTATGAGTATATACATGCATGTATGTATGGTTAGAAAGGTCAAAGGAGGGTGTCAGATCCCCTGAAACTACAGTTGTTAGTGGGTGTTTTGTTTGTTTTGTTTTTTGGGGGGGATGAAGAAAACCATCCTTCATGGGTGCTGGAATCCAAATTTTGGTGTTTACAATAAAACAGTAAGCACACTATTGAATGCTATAGATATAAGCTCATTTTAATTTATTAGCTCTTAAATAATTTAATTAGTTACTGAAAATCTACATTGTGGAGCAGATGAAGTATCTTAACAGCTTAAAGCACATGCTACCAAGCCTAATGACCTGAGTTTACTTTTTTCTTTCTTTAGTTATATCAAAGCCCCCTCTTGCCTCTGCTCCAAGTTCCACCCTCTCTTCCATCCCCCTCACCATTTCCTCAGAAAACAGAAAACCCTCTACCCACTTACACCAGCTCATCTATTCACATGAAGACTGAGTTCATCCTCTTCCCCTGTGGCCTGGTAAGGCAGTCAGGGGCAAGTGATCAAAAAGCAGGCAAAGGAGTACATGTTAGAGATAGCTCTCTCCCTCCCCCCCCCGCACCAAGTGGACCCACATGAAGCCTAAGCTTCCCATCAGCTACATGTATGTAGATGATCTAGGTTTAGTTGATGCATGGTCTTTGGTTGGTGCTTCAGACTCTACAGGTCACTCTGGGCCCTGGTTAGCTGGCTCTTTTGGTCTTCTTGTGACACTCTTGTCACCTTTAGGTCCTTTTATCTATCACCCCACTTTTCCACTAGACTCCCTGTACTTCCCCCAATATTTGCCTGTGGGTCTCAACATGTTTTGAAACTTTGCTAGATGGAGTCTCTCAGAGGACAACTTTGATAGGCTGCTGTCTGCAAGCTTACCAGTATATCCTTGATAGTGTCAGGGGTGTGCACTCTTCCATTAGATGGGTCTTGAGTTGGGAGAAGAATTGGTTGGACTTTCCCTCAGTCTCTGTTCTATCTGGTTTATCTTTGTCCCTGCAAGTCTTGAAGGCAGGATAAGTTTTGCATGAAAGATTTTGTGGGTTAGTTGGTGTTCTCCTTCCTCCACCAAGAGTCTTGTCTAGTTAGAGGGTATCCTCATCTGTCTCCATGGCCCTTGCTACTAGGAGTCATAGCTAGAGTTTCCCTTCTATCCTTCTACAGGCCTATTCTGACATGTGTCTTCAGCTTGAGATGGGTATGAGGAGGCTTACAGAGAAAAGAAAAATTGTAGGTGGGGGCATCTCTATGACCTGAGTTTAATCCCTCCCTTTGCTCAGGAACCCACATGATAGGAGGAGAAAGCTTATTTCTACAAACTGATCTCTGACCACTGCTTTCTGACCATTTCCCAAATGACACACACAGGCACATACACACACTCACAGATATATACAGATGATTAATATGCATTGTTATATAGAGATACATATATACATACACAAATGCACACACAGAGAGCAACAATATAGTTCATCTCTGAATGCTCTAACCCTCTAATGTGTAGACCCTCCAGACAATTCTAATAAATCACATTCAAAGCTTATCACTTCTCATTAAATGTTATTAGCTTACATAAAAATACAACAATTAAATATATATATATATATATATATATATATATATATATGTATTTATTTATGAACTGGTAATCCCAGCATAGGTGGGGAAAGTAGGATCAAAAGTTCAAGGTCACCCTTAGCAACATAAGAAGTACAGGCCAGCCTACAATATGTGACATTGGCATAAAAATTAAAAATATGTAAATACATAAATATGTTTGCAAAGGAATCTCTTATAAAATAAAAATACATTAACTTTTATTTTAACATTTTTGCATATGTTAAAATAATGTTATGATATACTGATATATTTATTTTTCTGATCTGTTTTTATTATGTAAACTTGACCAAGACTCCACACTTGATCAATTAGATCTATTGCTAATTAGATCATTATGTTTATAGATATTCTTTTTGTAGTAGTTACAGAAAAGGAGAACCTCTTTAGCAAAACAGATGATATTTTGAAATCATTTTCTGTCAAGCCACTTTGATCTAACATTTATTGCCTTTGAATATCTTCTTCCATAATAAAGCCAAATGTATTTCCTAATATTGCAAATTACTCATATAATACCAGTAGGGCAAAATATAATTATGCGTATATTAGGTAACCAGCAACAGTTCAATGTCCCGATTAAAGCACAGATATAAAACAATTATGTTTCCCTGTCTTCTTCTTGAAGACAGTGAATGATTTCTTTGATATGAATGGAGTTACCGCTAGAAAAGTGACAAATCCTATTAATGCACAGGGTGTGCCACCTTGTTTGATTAAATACGTTTTATTTGAAAACGGGATTTCTATTCCTATTTGGAAATTGATTTCTTGAATTAGAAACTCTGAGACCCAAAGAATTTCATTCTGCAACAAGCTTTTTAGTGACATAAAAGCATCCAGCAATATGATATGTGCTCATCTTACTTTCAGACAATGACCTTTTCAGGGTGTTTGAAACTACTTGGTTAGCTCTTTACAATGCTTGATATTTTGAAATTGGCAATGACATCAAACTGTTACCCAGACTATTTTGCCTCTTCACTGCCTATAAACAGTAAAGACGGCACAATTTTTTTTCTCAAGGAAATCATCCAACAGTGTTTCCTTGGTCCCAACTTATTAGCACATTAATTGCATGACAAAAGAATTCCCTATTTGTTCTGTAAAATAATTTTATCAATCATTAAATCCACTATTTTTTTTAAAAAAATACTGTATGTTACTGAAGATTTCATTTCATGATAAATGATTTATTTGCTTAATGATTTGCATATTTCATTATGAGGGTTTCCCTTTGGTCCCAGCGATTCTTTTATATATTAAGTACCAGCTTTTAGAAAGCCTACAGTGATTCACAGAGAAGAGCCATAAGATAAATCTCTCCATATTTATATGCACCAGGCAGAGAATACTGTTTCTCAGATCTGATCATGGAAACTCAGGATAAACCCAGCTTCAAACAGAGGACAAGGTTTACCTCACTGCGGGGAGTCAGAAACTGCTGCTTCCACATTTACACAAAATAAACTACAGGCAAGTCAGAATTGCAATCCAAGCAGTGACCTCTATCTGAGCCCCCATAAACCAGATAATTCACCTCTGCCCCAAGCATGCTACAGACTTTGGAGGGACGTGACGCTGGGCACTTGAAGCTCCTCTCTGCAAACCTACAGCTAGCTATGACTCTCCTATTTGGAAAAGAAAAACGTGCTGGGAAAATATAAACAAGCCCGTCTTGATCGGTTTGCATTATCTACCTATGTGATCACATGAAAAATTCTAAGTATTGGTTCTCAAGTTAAGATGTCCTGGCTAGAAGCAAAAATAGTGATATTCATATCAAGTCTGAAGATATTATCATTATTTTTCTTTTTATTGAGTGAAAAACGCATTTCGTATGTCAAAATATTTTTGATAAATAGATACTGTTACTTGTGGGAGGCACGCACAGGGATAATTGCTACCCAGCGACATTTAGATACATCTGTAGTGTAATTGTGAGTCGGACACTTTTTCAATCCGTTTGCCTAGTATAAATACCTCTATGTTATCTTCTATATACTCTAACACACAAAAATAATTATATTTTGGCATGACTTAGTTCTCTTTCACACAGTTTTTTTTTTTTTGGTATTATTGGTGAGCAATTTAACAAATCCATTGTGATTTATTTAACACAGTGGTTCTCAACCTTCCTAATTCCCAGACACTTTAATACTGCTCCTCAAGTTGTTGCGACCCCCAGCCATCAAATTACTTTGTTGTACTTCATTACTGTAATTTTGCTTCTGTTATGAATCATAATGTAAATATATGATATGCAGCCACCAACAGGGTCATGATCCACAGATTAAGAACTGATTAAATTTATATAACTGCTCCAATTTTGCTGTAGAGTACGTAGATCAAAATCAATAGACAAATAGTATACAAAGAGGCATTAGTAGACTGTGATGATTTAAGGGCAATAATCATTGTCTTCTTTATAATCTATATGCATTGTCTCCCTTTTCCCTCTTCTGTCTTCTGTGCACAATATAGAACAAAGAATAAATTTTTGACAGATGGATGGATAGTTTTTATATATTGTGACCTGTGTCTGAGCTTTGGTCAACGCTGTAGCTTTGCATTCCATCTCTACGATACGTGTCTAGAAATATTCTGCCAATTTAGAAGTCAACTAAAATAAATAAATAGCAGTTAATAAAGTGGATAAATCTCTCACAAATTAAAGAGAGACTGCTATTGAAGCCAGAGGAGCGGATGCTGGATGCACATGTGTACAGCTATAGCCAGTTGGAACATGAAGTTGAATGTCTTACAGGAGTCTTGGCCAGTGCGTTCAAACAGATCATCATCCGAGATGAGTGCCAGGCTCAGTTAGCTGTAAATACAACATGCCTCTCAGTGATGTGGAAAAATCTCACTGGTAAACTTAACACTACTTGACTATTATGTAGTTTTCTCTCAGAATGAAACATTGATTTAAAGGCTATAAATAAAATTATTGGAGTCTAATGATTCCAAATATCTGTTCCAAGTGGTAGCATCCACACAATCATTAATCTAGATCATTGAGCTGATGTGCCCAGGTCTGTATAGTTTTTAATTTAGTATAGGAAATTACAAAAAAAAAAACAATTGAAAGTCCTGAAAGTAAACAGTTTAAAGAAAAAGTCTTTATATTTAAAGAATCACACGTGGAAAGATGGCAGCACTGATCACACAGGGTATCTGAA
The DNA here is from genome assembly GCA_028658305.1 of Pachyuromys duprasi. Taxonomy (NCBI): domain Eukaryota; kingdom Metazoa; phylum Chordata; class Mammalia; order Rodentia; family Muridae; genus Pachyuromys; species Pachyuromys duprasi. The sequence continues at coordinate 27,849,807 of CM053757.1, read as the reverse complement.
CAGCGGCTCAGCAACCAACGAGAGCACAGTGACCAGCATGCGGTACTGTGGACCCCAAAAGCGCGACTCTGTGTTCCCCAGGTGAAAGGAGAATTCATGGATATATGTAAACATCCATCTTCAGGCCACTGGCTAATACTGGGAAAAAATTCCTTGGCTCCCACCCAGCACTGCAGCAGCCCTAGGTCAGCCACCCAAGCCCAGCTTCTGTAGATACCTTCCTGAGTACTGGCAGCTAGCAGCTCGGACCTTGGGCACTCACTCTCAGGGTCCTTGTAATTAATGCCTGCTGAAAGTGAGGCTCCAAACCCAGGTGTCCCCTCTAACAGTCCTGTGGACACCTTCTGGGTACCGATGGCTTCTGGTTCCAAACCTGGAGCCTTCCTAGTAGCAGCAGCTAGTGGCACTCACTCTCACTGTTGTGTGGAGGGGCTACCTTCCTGTACTGTGTGGGAGGCAAGGGCTTCATTCTACCTGCTCACTAACTGCCTGGCTCACCTGCATCAGAATAAGTGAGCACAACAAAGACATAGAACATAGCAGGGCTGAGCTAAGCACGGGACACAGTCTCATTGTCTGCCGTCTCCAGGAAGCATATGGGGCACTGGAACAGCTCTAGGCTCATAGATCTTTCTGCTTGAGCCCCAGCTGCCTGGCTTTCCTGGACCAGAAACAGCGAGTCCAGCACAGGGAGAGAACCCAGAGGAGCTGAGGTAGGCACTGGACCCAAGTTTCATTTTCTTCTTCCCTAAGAAGACCCGTGGGGCACTGGAGAAGTTCTAGGCTCAGAAATCTTTCCACCTGTGCCCCAGCTACCTGGCATAACTGGGTCACAAACAGTGAGCTAGCAGAAACAGTGAATGCAGCAGATTCACCCCAAGAAGGCCTATTGGGGTGCTGGAGCAACTCTAGGCTGTTGGAGAACTTTCTGCCTGCTCCCCAGCAGCCTGACAAACCTGGCTCAGAAACAGCTAGCCCAGCAGAGACAGTAAACCCAGTGGAGCTGAGCTAGGCATGAGACCTAACTGCCTTTGCCCACCATCTCGAGGAAGCCTACAGGGCACTGAAGCAACCCTAGGCTTGGAGATTTGTGCCGCTACACCTCAACTGCCTGCCCTACCTGGCCTACAAACAGTGAGCCAGCAGATGCAGTGAATTCAGCAGAGTGCCCTCTCTTTCTTAGCTGTGTCTGAATTTCTACCACCCATTCTTGAGCCCCTGGCCTTCTTTCATCTTCCTGTAGACTACCCCAGACTCCAGAGACAGTTGGACCCAATCTTCAGTACATGCTCCAGGAACAAATAACCAAGGCTACAGACAACCAGAGGCTAGAGGCTGACATAAGAATACAACCAACAGAAATCAGTACACCATGGCTAAACTAGAATCTCCAAAAATCAATGGGTATTTTAATGTAGCTGAAACACAGAAAAATTATCTTAAATGTATGATTATGTAGTTTTTCGAGGCACATAAAGAAGAAGCAAACAAACAAACAAAAAAATAGAAGCCATCTTGGACAGATAGGAATCCACAATCAAACAGGTGGAAATGAGTAAAATCTTTCAAGACATGGAAACAGAATTACACTGAATAAAGAAAACCCTGGAGTTGAAGAACTTAGAGAAGAGATCAGGAACCGTAAAGGTAAGCATCACCAACAGATTACAAGAGATGAAGGAGAAATTCTAAGGCACTGAAGATACAATTATAGAAATTGATACATCTCTCAAAGAAAACATAAAAATGGAGACGTTACTGACACAAAACATCAAAGAAATCAATGACAGCATGAGAAGAAACCTAAGAACAATAAGAACAAACAAAAAAGAAGATTCCAGGGTCCAAGACCTAGTAAATATTTTCGAGAAAATCATAGAAGAAAATTTCCCTAATGTTAAGAAAAAGATGCCCTTAAATATTCAAGAGTCTTACAGAAAACTAAATAGATTAGACCACAAAAGAAATTCCTTCAGCCACATAATAATCAAAACACTAAGCTTACAGAACAAAGAAAAATTAAAAGTGCCAAGGGAAAAGTGTAAGTAACATGTAAAGGCAGACCTATCAGAATCTCACCAGACTTCTCAATGATAGCTATGAAAGTCAGAAGTGCCTGGGCAGATATCATGCAGACAATGAGAGACCACAGATGCCAACCCAGACTACTATACCCTGCAAATAGTTCAATCAAGATAAATGGAGAAAACAACGTATTCCATGGCACAACTAAATTTAAACAATATATATGCAGCAACCCAGCCCTACAGAAGAAAAACTTCAACCCAAGATCAATCACACCCAAGAAAACACATGATAAAGATACCTTCACAACAAAAAAGTAAAAGAAAACAAGCACAGAAACACACAATCACCAACTCCTCAATAAAAGGAACTAAATCCTGTACAATAATAGAATTTCTTTCTTTTTTTAATTTATTTTTATATCAATCACAGGTTAGGTACTTTGAATCCCAGGCGTAGCCCCCTCCCTCATTCCCTCCTGCCCTCCCACTCCCTCCCTCATCTCCCTCCTCCCCGCCCCCTCCAAGTCCACCAACAGGGGAGGACCTCCTCCCCTTCTATCCAACCCCAGCTTATCCTGTCTCCTCAGGGCTGGCTGCAATGTCCTCCCCTGGGATCTAGCCAGTCTGTCACTCCCCAGCTTGTATGGGGGAGGGTCAAAGAGTCAGCCATCAAAATCTTGACTGAAACAGTCCCTGTTTCCCTCACTAGGGTC